>OU452245.1:16877500-17502500 GCA_911728495.1 Furcula furcula
GCCGCGCGCGCGCTCTCATCGAGCAGCACCGTGTGCGCCTGCTGCAACTGCAGCGCTCGCAGCAGATGCTCGTCTCACCGGAGGTAATAAAAAACCAAGAATATTTATAATCCTCGGCACGTAAGTTGGCAAGATTTTGGCGTAGTGGGGGAAAGTTCGCGCAAGTGCACTTAGTTGCAACAAAACATGGTCAATATAATATATTGCAATTTTATTGCCATATTTTTTAATTTTTAGTCATGTCATAAAAATAAGTAAAACAGAGGAATGATTGAAATATAATGTGGTGTAATAAATGAAATTCATATAGTTAAACTTACTTAAGAAATTAATTTTAAAATAAAATATTGTGATAGAGTAATTGCCGATTTAATGCTTGGCGGGCGGCAGGTTGAAGGATGAAAAGTCGGAAACTACTTACAGTGATAAAATACATTTTCAAAAACTTTTAACAAATACTTAACAATATATCACCGGACTACTGATACTCTTTAGTAGCAACAGTTCGGTTTTAATACACATTAATAATAAAATTGTACAATACACTTTGTTACTTTATTGTTATTTTAAAATGAAACGGGAGGTGTAATCTTGTGCCTTGTCTTGTGAATGTGGTCTAGAGCTGTAACATGTTTATAGTAGAAGTACCAGGGAAGCATAGGACATAAGGAAGAGCCCTCAAATTGATATCCAGAGTACTGGCTTACTGGTTTTCATTGGTGTCGCGTAAGTGGTGAGGGCCGGGAGGGTAAAGGATGTATCAAGAGGTAATATATCATTGTACCTTGTGCTTCCCTGGTACTTCTGCTTTAAATATGTTAGCTACTACTCAATAGGTACCACATCCTCAGTAGGTAGGTATATCCTGGGCGTAGTTAAAAATCACATTGGACATTGGATTTGAGGTGGACTTGAGGACTCTTCCTTGCGTCCTAGGCTTGTGTGCTGCGACATGTTAGCTCTAAACCACATTCATATGCTCACACAAGACAAGGCACAAGATTATACACCTCCTGTGTGTTCATTTTAAGATAACAATAAAGTAACAGTGTATTGTACAATTTTATTCATAATATTACAAACCGAACTGTTGCTACTGAAAAGTTGCACTAGTCCGGTCAACCGGACTAACAACCGAACTGTTGCTACTAAAGAGTATCAGTAGTCCGGTGACATATTTCAACCGTACTACTGCTACTGAAAAGTTGCACTAGTTCGGTCAACCGGACTAACAACCGGACTACTGCGATTAGAGGTGACCGTCTAACCGATAGCGCGCCCGGAACGATGTTACCTTGTTCCCCGCGTCCCGCTTGATAACCAACGAGACCTAAAAAATGACTTCTGCGCATCTAACGAATCTTGCCAAGTTACGTGCCGATGGCTGTAATTGCTCTTCATCTTTACTTAGTATAATATAAAGCCGGTTTCCGCGTCTGTCTGTATATTTGCTAACTCGTCCTAAACCACGTAACTGATTTTTAAGCGGATTTCACCCTGCGCCCCAAATAGCTCCGGTGGTTTTAGTGGATCAAGATCCCACATACCCCGCTTGACCCCGGGGACCTATTGAGCATTCCCCGCGAGAGCAAAAAAAAAAAGAATAAAAGGTAGGTAATCAGCAAAGGAGAAGTAGGAATGGGCAAGTATAGTCACGAAAGAATAAATAAATAATTTTCAAATTCAGTTAAAATCCAATTTTAACGACTTGCTGCTAGACATGACATACCTGGTTGGTCCTTTGCTCAAGGGACGTAGCTCTTAGTAGAATATATAGAATATTAATGTATGAAATTGCATTGCTCGCAGGCCGCTGAGCAACCACAGCCTGACTTGGGCTCGACGATAAACGCGTTGGTTACGGAGACGCCGCCCAACGTGGCCCTCACTCGCACCGACTATCATCATTTATATCATCCTTCCAGTGAGTTTTATTTTTAATGACACACTTTCTTCGTTAAACAATTAAATATGATCAAAATTATAAGAGTTTGTGTGTTACCTTTTTATCTTCAGATCAAATGGGTGCAAATTATGGTACAAATAAAATTACAACTTCACAACAAAATCCGATGCTCAGTCGACAACTCAACGTGAGTATATTAAAGTTTAGACTTTTTTCTATTTCCATTTAAACTTTTTATGTTACTTCCTCCATTTTTAAATTGTTTTTTTTTTGTTGTAAATATTTGGACTATACTTTCGTAGTTAATGATTGATAAGTCATATAAAAGTCAGTTGTTGTTGGTATACCCATCTCAAATACCGTAAAATTTTAACGATTATTCTTGTGTGTTATAAATATACTTTTAAAGGTCGCTTGTTCTTCGTTTTTGAAATCTGCTTAACGTAGGATCTGGACTTGGAATTTTAGGGATTCTTAAAAGACACTGTTAGTAGAATTTGTGCCCCGTGTACTATCGCGATCACGAACGCTGTACCAGTTTTCAACCAAAATATGTAGTTGAAACGACGTTACGTGCGTTTACCCCGCCCGCGCGTACTTTGGGCCGGCTCGTGCAAGCTACTATCATCCTAAGGCGATCAGGCGTTCGTGACTACGTCTACCATATCCGAACTCTATATGTACGGATATAGAGTTCGGATATGGTAGAGATACGAGATGTGCAGGTGGCGGGCAGCGGCTCTTACTCTCACCCGGCGGCCTCACTTCACACGCCCATGACGCCGCAGCCATACCTCCGCCAGCCGCGCCCGCATCTAGGTAACTACATCCACCCCCTACACATTAACACAGACACATATTATACACACACGCCCATTATGCGACGATACACCTTTAGGTGCAATTTCGGGTACGCGACACGAGACATAAACGGGATTTGTAAATAATTATACTTACCATGTTGTCGATTTATTATTATAAGTGAAGTTCTCTCTCAAACTCAATTCGTTTGACCATACCATAAAAATATGCTTTGTATGAATAAATATGAAACAATAATGCCCACTAAGCCTTTCCGCCACCGGCCATACAGTAGCTTGCTATGACCGAACCGACAGAAATTCACTAGTTGCATAGTTTGTACTTTGTTGTGCGCCGGTGGCGATGTGGTACAAGGAGCAAATAAAATACTTATATACAGTACAATTCTATGTAAATTGGATGTGTCGCTTACCCTAAATAATGCCTTTTACGCTACTTGGCATCGATCCCACAGCGGGTGGGACAGTCGAAATTATTAAGTGATCTTGATCCAAAATAACTACGTGATGCGTATATGTAATTCTCGATTTTTCACGTCTTTATTAAATTAAATGCATACGCGATTAATATTTCCTCAAAATATATAATTGGGTGGTTCATTGTCCAGTCATTCCAAAACCAAAGTAGCTGCAAATTCCTCAAATCTTAAAACTTGACAGTTCTTTGTCCAGAGTCAGTCCAATGCCAAAGTAGCTGCGAGTTTCTCAGTATCTAACATTTGTCAATTTATTGTCCAAAGTCACTCCAATGCCAAAGTAGCTAAAGTTTCTCAAATCCCAATATTGGACAAGTTCATTGTCCAATGCCAAAGAATTTGAGAGTTCCTCAAATCCTAACATTGGACACTTTATTGTCCAAAGACAGTCTAAAGCCAAAGTAGCTGCGAGTTTCTCAAATCCTAACAGTGGACAGTTTATTGTCTAAAGTCAGTCTAAAGCCAAAGTAGCTGCGAGTTTCTCAAATCCTAACGTTGGATAGTTCATTATCCAAAGTCAATTCAAAGCCAAAGTAGCTGCAAGTTCCTCAAATCTTATCATTGGACGGATCATTGTCTAGGGCTATTCCAAAGCTAAAGTAGCCACAGGTTCTTCAAATATTAATATTGGTCGAAGACTGAGGCCTATGTTAGCAGTGAACGTTTTTCGGCTAATGATGATGATGATTCGTAGTAGAAATACTCAGTTTTAGACCTACTAATTGTAGGACCGATGCCTTATGTTTGATGTCACACCATACACGCTCACGACGGATCGTTATTGCAACTTCCAATTGAATATTCTTTTGCGGGTCCTGCCACTGAAGGAGCGCTATGTGATTCGAGTGTATTTTATTGGCACGCCCTGTAGTCTAATCCATATATTAGAATTACAATACAATTGATAAGATAACTAGTTTGAATTCTAAATTGCATGTAATCAAGCGTGTGTAAGTTTCTCTCAATCAATTTGAATAATTATTTAGGGTAAAAAATGTTATCCTTAAATGGATTTTGACACCTATTTATCTAGATCTATTACCATCCCCATTCACTATTATTATACCACTTAACATTGGTATACCTACCGTGTAGTGTAGAGGGTGTACGTTACGTAATGCATACCTAAGTATCTATAGTCATCTATAGCAAGATCATTCTTGCTACATCGATCTTCGAGCGTCGGCGATTGTATATCTCTTCCATACACTGTAACGTAACTCAATCGAATATTACAAATGTCAGGACACGTATTAATTGCTTACTGTGTACGCGTTTAGTTGAGACATAATTGAACATATGCACGTGTGCGGCGCCATTGCGTTCCGGTCACGCTCGCGTCCTTGCGTGTGGGACAATTTTATATATGAAACACAATAATAATTACTAGGGACCGGATTTATATGTAAATACATATTTTTAATTTCAATAGTTTTTGCTCAGTATGTTGTTTTCTTCACGAATCATGACATTTAGAATGAGAAAATGCAATTTTTATTTTCCATATTTTTCCATATTTTGGCATATTTCAAAAATAAGTACATATTTTTACAAAAATGAATATATTTCTGTACAAAGGGTAGCTAATAGATGTATTCGAAACAAAGTACTTGGTAGGAACAATTTGCGAATGAGCAAAATATTTATTATTCTGTAAACGTGTCATGTCGCAGTCACGGGTCGTTGCAGTAAACTTTCGGCGCTAATTCAGCACCTATTCACCTACCACTTTCCCGGTATTCACCTTATAAATACACCATTAAAAAATCACTGTCGCGAGTAGCGGTCCATCAGAATCCAACCCGCGACCTCCGGTTTGCAAAGCAAGCGGTTTCCCACTGCGCCGCTGAGGCTACAACAGGAGGCCAGTCACATACTGCGATGTTGAAAGATTATTCAGCCAGTACCAAGCCTTATTTTGACCAAACAGTACGACCTTTAATTTCATCCATCCATTCGTTAGTCTACACATACATCATTAATATTTTGCATTGGGGGTAACAAAACATGAGATCCGTGTACTGCAACAATACAAATACTGAAAAGAACTGCCATATACTGAAACTTATGGTTATTTATAACTCCATATTTTCCCATATTTTCGCTTTTTAGTCCATATTATCGTTTTTTTAGTCCATATAATATGTACATATTTTGGAATTTTAAATACATATAAATCCGGTCCCTAATAATTACATAATATTGTATCTGATGTTGCAATTTCGATCCGTTTGTCTTTATACCGAATAAACAACTTCAAAGAGACTTTATTTAATTTTATTACTGGTTTTTCTTATTTTTATTTCAAAATACATTATTTAATTGAAATTTGATAGTTTTAATGATGAGATAATAAGTTTTATATCTTGTGTACCAAATTTATGTACTTTACCACTCACCGGTATAAAACTTATTCTTTGGTCAATGGATAAAATGACACATAACTGAACAATATGAACAGTTACTCACTAACAAGTTATGCTTTAAAATATTTGGATAGGGTATTTTATTTTGATATTAAATATTTTTATAGATTTAAAACGGTGGCCTGTGGTTTTATATATTATGTACTTATGATACGTCATAGTTTTGCTTACGTAGGGAGGTGAACAGTTTATTATTATTATTGCTCCAACATTATCCGGTATCTTTCGAATGGCTTCCTTAGTGAAACTAATTATGTATATTATCTTGGAAGGTAGATATAGACTAGAATTTGCCGACCAATTTTATTTTTTTCTTCCGAGCATGAATTTCAAAATATCTTCAGCATGCCTCGTAGCCATTAGAAATAGCGTGCCACCCGAGTTCGGGATAGAATCTCCCGAATTTAAGTAAATTTTACCGACTTGCATGTGTCCGTCGTTACTGTACGATATCACATAACTCGTGGCCGGCGCGAGCGGCCGAGGTCGCCGCAGTTCCCCACTTATAAAATTTGACGATACGCAAACCCGCCGTGTCGCGGGGCGGCGAGCCGCATCGAATTAGGTAGGTCAGGGGTCGGGTCGCGGGGCCCACGGTGTATAACGCGGCGTGTGTGGCAGTCGGAGGCTACTACGAGGAGGGGGCGGGAGCGGGCGCGGGCGCCGGCGCGTATTGCGAGTACGCGCGCTGCGCGCCGCCGCCGCACGGGCCGCACGCGCCGCACGCGCCACACGCGCCACACGCGCCGCACACGCCGCATCCGCCGCATACGCCGCATCCGCCGCACACGCCGCACCCGCCGCACGACCATCAGCTATCGTGTGAGTATTCGCCCGCGACGATCGACAGTGCCGCACACCTTTTTGTATAAGTCAGCAAACGAGCGTCTTTTGGCCAGCCGTGGAGCATCGAAGGTGAGTGACCGCGCGGCGACTGCTGGCTCCGACGTTTCTTTTTATTCACTTTTTCCCTCTGCATGATTAATGAAGATCTTGCATTCTGCGCTTATATATCCTTCGCTTCTACGATATGGTTTCATTGAGAGTAGCGTGCGTCGAATCTACTGCGTTTCGACGACCGGGCTTTATAATGTTCGTCGGTTTCGGTACGTGTATTTAAATATGACGAGTTGTGTCGCCTTCGCGTTCGGCGAGACGCTGAGGGCGATGTGTGAGAGAGCGGTTCGGTGTGTCGCAGGTGCGGGCAACGGCAGCGGCGTGAGCGGCGTGGGCGTGGGCGGGGGCGTGGGCGTGGGCGCGGGCTCGGCGGGCGGCACCTCGGAGTACGTGCGCAACGAGCTGCGCGCCGTGGTGGGCGCGCGCTCCGCCCGCCCGGACCTCCATCCGATGCAGTCGCCCGAAATTGACCAGCTCATGACTTTCGACATGCCTACTCCCGGTTAGTTTGTGTTGCAATAGATTAAAACTGAATTTTTTCGTTCTTTATGATTTCAATTTGAATTAACAAATGTAACTTAAATAGGTATAGCCATGGGTGATGGAAGGTGGAATCCGCAGAGTTCGTAATCAAATAATATATTTGTACATAATAACAGCGATGTCTGTCCTAAGGCCTTTACTCACAGCGCCCGATCCGTTTCGCCGATACGATCTAACGATGCAATCTGAACTCACCATCGATCTCATGCGTTCTCTGTAAACGATGGATGTATGTTTTCGCACTGCCTGCGGTAGAACGCAACGCGTTCAAGTCATCGCACGTCGCTCATGCGATCTCTGTCTCCGGTGACAGAGATCGCTTGATCCCAACGTATCAAAACGCTCCTCGCCCATTCGAAAGCAGTTATAAAAACAATCTTGCAAATCTTCAATTAAGTGTTACTAACTGTTTATTTACCGAGTAGTATAATCGGGCATTATGTCTAGAATTTGTGGACTACGAAAAAGACTACGATTCAATCGAGACCTGGGCAGTATTGCAATCCCTCCATCGGTGCCACATTGATTATAGGTACATTGAATTGTTGAAGTGTTTTGTACAACAACGTCACCATGTCGATCCGACCACAGGACGAGAGCACGAAACCAATCCCATTGCAGCGAGGTGTGAGACAGGGAGACATTATTTCTCCGAAACTATTCACAAACGCATTAGAGGACGTTTTCAAGCTCTTGGACATCAATGGTGAACATCGATGGCGAATACATCACTCACCTTCATTTTACAGATGATATAGTCATTATGGCAGAGTCGCTGGAGGTTCTCAATACGATGCTCAGCGTAGTAGCGTTTCCCAACAGGTGGGTCTTAAAATGAAAATGGACAAGACGAAGATCATGTCTAATGTTCATGTTACACCCGTACCGAGCGTCGTCCGTTGTTGGGAACGATACACTCGAAGTTGTTGACCACTACGTACAGTGGCGTGCACTGGGTTATATGACAGGGTAGGCAAAAACCTACTCGAACCTAAATTGATATTAATGAATGATGTAAGCACAAAACGTTTGATGAGTAGGTACCTAATACTTATGTTTTTATTTCGAATAAATATATATTCTATTTCACTTCCACTACTAAGACGACACGTAGGAAGTAGGTACCTACCATAGACTATTTATATGATCTAAGGTACCTACGTTAAAATCCATCCACCCATATAGGCCGCAGAGCGTCTTATAGAACCAGGCATACCTACATAGGTACACAGTGAAATAAAAACAATAATATCCACCTCCTATTCTTGTAGTCGAGTAAAAAAACTTACCAACATGACTGCGAGTTACTTGTCTTGTACACACACATGCGATTGTAAATATGCCACCTCAAAATATCAAAAAATTAAATGATTTAATTTCAAGAAAGTGTCGAAAACGCGTGAATTTTTAATTTTTTTCTATACACACTTGGCCAGAACATCGATCACACGTTACCACTTCCATATTCTACTAAGTTTTATAATTTGGAAACACTAATATAATTTTTTTTCGAACATACTGCACCGAAAACAATCGTATAATAAAAATTTATTGAATAAAAACCAACAACAAATGGATGTCATTATGAAATATTGAAGTTTGAACAAACTAAGTATTTTATAATTTGTAGTATTATTCATTCATTCGTTTCATTCGCATCCCGTTCGATGCATTGCTATTGGTCAACATTTCTGTAGTCCTTCCTTCAAGGTCAGAGAGACAGTGCCTATAGCGTTGCATGTGTGCGTGACATTTATACTGCTCGAATGATCGGTGTGCCTACTGGTGTGTGTAAGTTTGTTATAGAAAAATATGTGAATGTGTGCAAATCGAGACCCTGCCTTTTAAAACCTTTAGAGCTTGATTAACGGGCCTCGTGGCTCGAACGCGCGAAGTTTAAATCTCCGCGTACCTAGGAATAGTTCAATGCACTTTGCTCGTCGCCGCGGCGCGCTCAGCTGAATGATTTCAAACGTTTCGCGCGAATTTGTTTATTTATATCGATGAAATAATTCAAAACAAAATGTTATTGTGCACATAAATTATTTTTGTTATCATGTATTGTTCCGGAAATCACAGGGTAGGCAAACACTTTTTGCCTATATTGGACTGCACGCCACTGACTACGTATCATCACCAGCCGGAAGACGTCCACTGCTGAACAAAGGCCTCCCCCTTAGACCGCCACAATGAACGACAATTTGCTATTTGCATCCACCGGTTTCCTGCGACGCGAACAATGTCGTCGGTCCACCTAGTGGGAGGCCTACCTACGCTGCGTCTTCCGGTTCGTGGTCGCCACTCGAGAACCTTTCTTCCCCAACCGTTATCGTGACTACGTATACCTAGGACAAACTATCTCGTTAGGTCGGTCCAACTTCGACGAAGAGGTCGCCCGAAGAATCCAACCCGGATGGACAGCGTTCGGGAAACTACGCGAAATCTTCTCGCCCGAAATACCGCAGTGCCTGAAGACGAAGGTTCTTAACCAGTGTGTGTTGCCAGTGATGACATATGGTAATGAGACGTGATCCCTAACTGCTGGCCTTTTAGAGAAGCTCAGAGTCACACAAAACGAGCTATGGAGAGAGCTATACTCGGAGTTTCTTTGCGCGACAGAATCTGTAATGCGAATCTCCATTCGCCGAAGTACATACCAAGGTCACCGACATAGCTCTTAAAATCTGCAAGTTGTAGTGGCAATGGGCAGGCCACATCGCTCGGACGGCACGCGGCGGCACGGATCGGCCGTTATGAGTAAAGGCCTCCAGAAAGAAAGAAGCAATGGAATACAATAAGTCTGACATACCAGTATTTAACCAGTGCCAGATTACGAGTAGTTATTAGCACAGTAGCCAGAAAATACTAAGGAAACATGTCCTGTGGACACCAACATCTCAGGTCGGATTAGTAGCGCCTCATGATAAATGTAAAAAAAAACATACATAGGTTAATTCTACTCGCCACAGGGATACCATCGTTAAAGCTCGAAGTAATGATCGATCTAGTTTTGAATATGTATAATATGTATAGCAAAACGAATTCACTTGAGGTCGAAACAGGTCGTGATCCTGATCCTTGCAAATATTTATAAAATAAACGAAAATTGTCTATGTATATTTGTAATTATTTTTTCATTTTTGGCGAACTAAAATAAAACGAAGATCTTTTCTAAGTGGGAAGAAGAAAGGTATCGTAAACCTTCATACCGTGTGTATTACGTTATTTTATTGCGACATATACATATACATACATTCAATATTTACTCACCAAGAAAAAGTTTTAACCATTTTCGAACCCTCTTAGTCACTAAGACAGTCTGAACAATGCTGAGAGCTTATTTCTTCAGCATATATATTATAGGATGTTGTCACAAGTCTGAAGCGGTCGAATTACATTTTTATTACGACGAAAGTTGGTTAATTTCGTCAGTGGGTCACTCACTTGTGACTATGTGTCAGAGTCCAGCGAGGCACTCACTGACTATTTGTCAGAGTCGAGCCACTATAAAAGGTGCTTCCCGAAGTCCTACAAAAAGTAATTTGTGATTTTCCTATGAAAATCAAATCAATCAATTATAAAGAGTTGTCTATCTATATAGATAGACAACTCTTTATTGCACACCAAAAATAACCGGAAAAACAGATTACAAAAGTTTTATACATTAGGCGGTCATATCGCTAGTTGCGATTTCTTCCAGACAACCTTAATTTATTTCATATATTTCCATCCCCAGTTCCTCAAAATTGGTGTTGTAGATTTAAAAAGGTTTTCAAGAGCGAGAAGCAGTAGCCTTAGAGAGCACGGTATAAAGACTAAAAGTTACCCCAGGTAATAAATTGATGAAATAAAAATGTAATTTTTACGAGTAGGTCCACGCCTCGTTTTCCTTATTATTGAGGGTCCTGACTTCCCTGTAGAATCACATTCTAAATGACAGTACTTCTCCATTTGTGTCGGTTTTTGGCATTGTCTAAGGCGTCTTTAAGTCAGGTGTTAAGGACGGAGCGGATTTGGTCCGAACATCTTGTAGGGCTGCAACTTATTAGCCGTCGGCCATACACCTTATCGGTAACCATTACTTAGTTATGAGCTTTAATTATCTTTTCTGGCAACGTGATGAAAGAGTTCAAGACTTGAACTCGTGTATCCTGTCGGTCGATATTCGAGTTTTTATACTCATCGTACCGATGTGCCGAAAGCAGTCCAAGAACTACTTTAGTAAACTCAAAATCGTCTCGATAGTTCACAACTCTACCTGGTAACCATATAATATGAAGAACTGATTTAACCAGTTTCTTTAAGACTTTCGTGGGTTGTTACGACCTTGCCATATCTTTTGCAATTTTGGCATTGCAATTTAGCTATCTCTATTCATCGTCTTATCTCATTCTTGCATGATCATTATCCTGTATTGTTTTTATTGGATCCCGTCGGCCAACGGCCGGCCGGCAGGTCTAGAGCACTCGTGAATCCATATTAACTGGGACGGTCTATTAACCTCGCATCGCACTTTGTAACTTGTTCATTTGGATTGAGAACATCTAGACAAACATATACGGAAAATCCTGAATTGATGATTTGAGATTTCAAAATGAATCGAATTTAATCCAATCTTTATATCCAATAGTTCCTAAGTTATGGAAGTTATATACATAGTTAGTAAATCTTGAAAAGCTCATATGTGTATTGATTTACTTATTAGGTTTAGTCTAGACAGGGCATTTATTAACATTCAGTAAACAATTGGTTTCTATGGGTATTTCAATGA
This sequence comes from Furcula furcula, assembly GCA_911728495.1. Taxonomy (NCBI): domain Eukaryota; kingdom Metazoa; phylum Arthropoda; class Insecta; order Lepidoptera; family Notodontidae; genus Furcula; species Furcula furcula. The sequence goes on from OU452245.1 coordinate 16,889,341, forward strand.
TATAACCCCTGGATTATAGTCGAAACGAGTTCACAATTTAAAAAAAGCATGCTATAAATAATTCGGAGTCCATTAAAAAAAAGCCAGTGTTAAGAAGTGTAAGGGTAACGTTATGGCCGCAAAAATGAATTTTCGGATCTGCGTTCCCATGAACGTTGCCAGTGCAGGGGATAACCACTGCCAATGTGTACGTACGTAGGTGGCGGCAGTGTGGTGGGGGGCCGAGCATCCTCGGCGTCGGCAAGTTCGTGGGAATCGCAACAGAGCAACCCGGTAAGCTTGGGACGCGTAAAGCGAGTATAAAATTTCATCTAGCCACTTCACTACCTTATCGGTTTTCATTATTTTTGTAGACTTATGATTATAACGTATGAGTCTGCTCTGCTGCGTGTGTTGTCGATTCGATCATCTTGGATCTTAGAGGCTGATTTAGAGAAATGTACCAAGATTGGCTATCCGCTGTTGCTTCTTACTGGTGTTTCTATTACTTCAAGTTGTTAAGGAATAATTATATAATTCTCGATTCAGAATTTCTCAGCTTAAAAATCATTGGCATACCGTCAGCTTAATTTGGTACATTCCTGATTTTGAACAAGCTTTTGTGATGTGATGTCTAAGAATGTTTCTTACTCTTACACTATTGAAAACTACATATATAATATTTAAGTAATCGTTTCAGATATTTTTCCGTAGACATAATTTCATAATATTTAAAGTACAAGAGCTTTTAGGTGCGTACAAGATAAACAAAAAAAAGAAGATTAAGAAAATTTGGGGAAAGTCGCATGCGTAAAAAAGTGTGGTGAAGGTTTTGTGACGTGGTAGTAACAATACAACAGTATTATTTTTGCGATAGCTAGTTGGCTTATTGTTCGCTTATGAAATGTTGTAATAGACTATTTTTCTTTCATTAAGTTTTAGTAGATTTATGAATAAAGAATTGCATGGTGGTATTTAGGACTTTCAAACGACTTTACATATTTTATATATATATACGAGTAGCGATCAAAATATCAATTATTGAGTAATTATTAATATGGGAGCCCCCATATTAATAATACCCTGCTGTGCCATACAGCGGAAGCACTCGCTTACAAGTTGGAGCCGGGCTGGCAAAGTACTACCATCTTACAAAAGAACATAGCAAGACAACGCCAACTTTGTGTTTCTGCGGCGAGTAGGCTAGCCAGTGCTGTTTGAAGAATCACTTGTGGGGAACGAGAGAGCTCCAATCCGTTCCTTTTTCTGCCACCGCAGTGATTTCTTTGACACAGGTGTTATTAGTAAATAAGCTTTACCCTCTACGATGACATCACCGCTTACCATTAGGTAAAATTGCACTTAATAATTATTTGTGCATATAATTATTAAGCGAATGTGTGTGTATTGACGAAATATTGTCTTAGTGATCTTACTTACATACATAGAATAAATACTCTATGAAGGATTGCGACTGAAAAAAAATTACACATGTATCGAAAACTTGGATTTATAGCTAATTATTTACTTAAACTTAATACACACCTTATGTACACAAAAAGTTGTGGTTCTATTTAAACAGGCTCTGAAGTATATTATGGTACTTATAGATTTTGATCGTTCCTCGTGTATCATTTTAAAATATGACTGCTTAAATTCTATTTCATTCAAGTGATATCTGTCATGGATATATAATTATCAACATGACACCTTCTTGAAACATGCTGAAATAAGTCTCTCTATAGGTAGACATTAATTTTGTCGTTTTAATACAAAGAAAAGTCACAAAATTGGTACCTACTCATGCTTGAACACGCTCTTTCTCTTTCTCAATATAGTTACAAAGATTGTATTCATAAATTTTAGAGAAAACCAACATTTTCCATCGTTCATTGAAGGCACCGTGTCCAATGAATTTATACTGTACATCGACCGAGATATTCGTTTCAACCACAGTAAGATTTTTCATCGAACCCGTCATTACTTACTGGTTATCTGTTTGAATTCAGAATACTACGGAGGCGGGCTCGGGGGAGGCGGCGGCGGGGGCGCCGGCGGTCGGTGATGAGACGCAGACGGTGGGCGGGGAGGGGTCGGGGCGCACGGGGGGCGCTGGGGGCGCGGGGGGCGCGTCTAGGGCGTCGCTGCTGCAAAAGCTGCTGTCGCAGTGATGGGCGCGGCCGACTCGGGTCCTCGCCGAAGTTTGCATTTATTTCCTCACCGATTCGGACGGACGTCGATCGACTGTTCCCGCGTGACGGACGCCGTCGTTCCGAGTCACACGGTCTACGTGGTACCTCTGCGGCTGTAAATCTCACGCTCGTGAGACTAATATAGTACATACACGTATTTATAGACCTCTTCGATGTAGTACTAGTAGTGCTAGTTATATTTTTCGAGTTGTAAAAAATCGTTTCGTCGATGATATATTTACCTCTGATTTCTTTAAGAATCTAGGAGTGGTCTTTATGAAATGATCCTTTAAGTTTGTTGTATCTATGTATCTTATCTATTCTGTGCTCTGTTTACGAGAGGACGATGCTATTCGAAATTCGTGGGTGTGATGGAAAACAATAGTGTTTACAAATATCGACTCGTACGTGTCAGTACCACACACAATGTACAATAGATTTACTGCGTGCAATATTGTATAGAAATAAATACATATTTTGGCGTTGTGAACGTTATGTATTATAGTATGCAAGTCAGATGTTACCTGTTATGACAAAGTAATTTGTATTATAGTATATGATGACGAGACGTCGAGTGAAATAGTTTCTCTTATGGAGAGTATAATTTTTACGTGTAAATATAATATGTTGTTAAATTATAGCCGTTGCTTTATTGTAAATATTTTTTGTTAAAATAGTTCATTGTGTTTCGTGTACGGTTCGCTTCTTTTTTTAATTTTGACCTTTTATGATATTGATTAAACATTTACAAAGCGTTATTTTATGTTTTTCCCGATATTTACCCGTTTCAAAACATCATAATCACTTTTCTGTAGTGTTATAATCACAGAAATTAGGATGTAAACTATGCGGGTAAGCAATTAGATGAGTTAAAGTATTTATTAAATAAATTGTTTATTTTTACTATTATGCTTTAAGTATGTTTTCATAATATACATTATGTTGATATTATTGTTTATTACATTGTCAGTTAGTTATTCATTTCGACATTGAAACCATTTAAATGTTATTTCATCCTATTAGAAATATTGTATTGTCAAGTATGTCGTAAAATGAATAATGACTAAGTGTATACGTGTTACGGGTTTCTGTGATTATAACGTCTAGTATCCTAGAAAGAGTAAAACCCCCTTCTTGAAGTTATTAAGGATAAGCAGGATAATCTTGCGATAAGGCTAATCTTGCGATAAGGCTAATCTTGCGTTAAGGCGTAACTCGTTAAGTGATAGATTTTTTTCAGTTAAAAATCGAAGAATAATGTTTAAATATAGTTTATATAAATAAAAGAAAAAAATGTGCTGCAATATAAAATATGGTTTGAAATTGAAACTTTATTTACTTGGTTCATTGATTCTGTTGTTTCAAGAAGAATGAGTTTAGTAACTGAAGAAATATTTCGACCGCGACGAATCTATTTGGTATACGGTTAGTGAGGGTAGGTATGTCATATGAGGGTAGAATACATGGAATATAAGGATAGCTACTAGCTTAGAGGGTGTCTATCGATGTGTTGGATTACATTATAAAAAAAATTGATCGCAAGGATTAAGATTAAAAAAAACTCGTGTATAATGTTGGTGTCTAACCGATGTGCAAAAGTAAGTGTACTCCCAAAATATAAACTCGTCACGCATTATTATAAAATGTCCGACCCGTTATAGTTTTGAAATTATTTCCGAGCGCGCTTTGATTGCAGCATCACAACATATTAAAATAGTAATAAATTAATGATTTCTGATATTTACGCGAATATTACTACACATTGAAATGAAACTAATTTTATGGATTATATGGCGGTTTTTTTTAAATTAAACTCAACAATAAACCGCGATATAATTCGTAAAATTAGTTTCATTTCAAATAGTAATAGATTGATATCTCCAGGTATATCTCTTATTTTTTTTTTCTTAAAATACAGTTGAGTGATTGAAAATGTTGTATAATTAGAGCGCATTTAGTGTATCTGTGTGTATAAGTAAACGCTACATTGGAAGGTTATGACCTAAATACATGTGCGAGTTTGAATAACATCAATGTTGAATGTCGCCGTTAGTTACTACGTACTACATTTAAGCACCAAATATTAGCAGTGTAATTATACATTTCAGGCAGTAATCGCCTCACTCACAAACGACAATTAGCGTTAAGTCTAGGCATACTTTTGAATTTTACTATTTCGAGTCTCGGAGTCGTTTTTGCTCATGTTCCATTATTAAGTAAGACATAATCGATATCTTTACTCACTATCTGAATATAAAGAATTAAATGTTATTTAACACTAAGTAACGTTTGTGAGTGCGGCATTAAGACTTGTAAATAAATTGATCCTATTACAATGTTTGACCAGTGAATAAGTCGTTAGTTCTGACAGCTACAAACCGTGACAGGAGAATTTACTGTCTCTGCGTTACTGCTTGAAGTGATGATTTAGGGCTCCCACACATAATTGCGAATTCGCATCGCATCGCAAATATCTGCGAGAAACAAATGAAGTTTCGATACAAAAATTCATTTGTTTCTAGCAGATATTTGCGATGCGATGCGAATTCGCAGTTATAGCCCTTATAGTTAACATATTAAGGATACTAGAATTGCACATTATTACCTAACTTTAAAAAAATGTATGTTAACTCTAAAATTTAATGATAATATAAATAAGACCATTCGGGTGTGATGTGTATCGTAATAACGGTCTAATACTTGTATCTTAAATTATAAAACTTGGCATCAGCTCTTAGAAGATTATCTTTGATCATTATAGTATTGTTGTTCCCTAATTTTTCGATTTGGGACCACATGTTTAGCCTGAGAGCAAGTGTTGCGAATATGATAATATAATTTAAATTAACATTTGTCCCTAGGCCGCATGCCGGCCACAATTAAGAACATATTGTTGCACATTTCCATTTATCATGGATACCCTCCGCACTGATTCCATCAAATCGGTGACAATGCATTGGCGAGTGACAACAACTTGCGATGTAAAGTACTTAAAATAAGTAGGGGGTTCACTCATCTTAGATCATAATATAAGATATAAAATGTAAGTCTAGGTTCTTACCTGCATACTTCTTAATTTTTCCTAGTAATATTCACTCAATACATCAGCCGTGGAAAATAGCAAGTAAAATAGATACATTTAAACGAGTAAAATGTGATGTGTTATACCTAAATGATGAACGTACAAAATATGTATAGATAACCCGTAAACCAAGTTAATAAAATCGACTAACTGTCTATGAAATATAAAAATATTTTTATACCATTACGAAATAGTTCGATGTGTAGTCACTGAACAATTTATTTTGTCATTGATACAATGAACATAATACATCAGCTCAGTTGGCTTAATAAATAGTGAGAAAACTAAGCTTTACGGAACCACGAGCGTGGCAATGCAATTATTACTCCGAACTATAGTTATCGGTTCAATCGAGATCGTGAATTCTGAAATAGACAAATTTCAAACCAATAAAGTACAAGTGATGGCCTTGTTACACGGAAACTTAAGCAAATAGTCAAAAAAAGTAGTTCAATTAACAAATTGATAATACAAACATAATATATCGGAGACAAAATCTATTTACTCGTAACTGGACGCTAGATAAAACAGCATAAAATGCCGTCACTTAGTTTATGAAGTCTCCTCGAGAGTGTACCTATATATATTATATTTTTTAACAGATTTACGATAACGTACCTAGTTTATTATCACTACTATATTATAAAGTTTCGAAACGTCCATTGCCTGATAAAAACAGTTTGAGTTTCTGAAATAATGTCAAGTCATAATGATGCATAGGTGCCTGATAATCATAGATAAATTATATATTTTCATTGCCACCTTTTGAAAAATAAAATAATATATTGATAATGAAATAGATTATACCTACTGGTAAAAAATAATATCGACTAAAATAATAGTGCAACCATGTAGATTCCATTAAAATTATTACTAATCAAGAATATAAATAGATCATTGTAAATAATACAACATCGAATTTAGAGTTGATGCATAAACTATGTATTTATAATTTATATACATTATAAACAGTTACTTATGTCTAAATCCGAAAAGTTAATTAACGGTAACCTATATAATAAATGAATGTATGCCGTATTAAACATTGGTAAATTTCAGTCTTCCAAGTCAAGTTAACTGGATTTCATTATGTTGAGACTAGGCCCCTGGCTATTTACTATGCATTATTGATTATTGCTCAGTTTTATGTAAATGTACACCTTTGCACAAAAGCGATCTTTTAAAAAAGGTTGAGGCTCGAAAGTTTTACCTCAAATTAAGGAACAACGCATTGAGTAGGCGACGCATATTAAACTTTTAATTGAGTATCTATCATGTTTTCGGAAATATACAAAAAAATAAACAATAATTTGCAGCACGTTCTAAATTTTGTTGTAAGCTACTACAGCAAGTTCTTAGTATCATTCATTGCTTAATCAACATTGTATCTGCGCCAATACATTTGTTATTTTAGTAATCAATTTATTTTTCATATAATATTTAAAATAACGGGGGTTTCAACTTAATACAATTACAACAAAGATATAAAGCCCCTTAAAATAAAATATAAAAAAATTACACCAATTCACCCAAAGATGGTTAATGCGTTAGTAGTTATATAACATAATTTTAACAAGATTATTTTGGCGTCCTTAAAGGTAATTTTTGTACAGAAAATCAATTGTGTACCTAATAGAACATATTCAAATAATGAATCTTGCAACATGACTGTGACAACGAAATCCATGTGAAACACACAGTTTTTGTTTAAATATAATGCCTGGAATAGCATCCAGATTAATTTCATTTTGGATGTAATTTTGTTAGTCAAAACTAAGTTAGACTTTAATTAAACACATTTTATTTTGCATACCAACAAAATAAAGCTATTTAGCAACGAAAATTAATATTCAAAAAATTTTGTATTTTGATAATGGAATTTAAACTTAATTAACCTTACAAGTGACATTAATGAAATGTTATAGTTATGCGTCTACAATAGGATCTTTTTCGTCTTGGTGTCACGGTCTAGTACCTCATTGTATAAATCCATTCGAGTTTTCTAGTTATTATACCTAGTTGTACAAATTTCTACTCCAAACTTATGCCCGTTTGAAGCACACGCGAGTGGAACGTTATCGATTTCAATACGCTAGCGTGTGCTGATATAGGTATAACTATGTATTTCTTCATTTTCTAATATACTTTAAGAAAATTTAATTTCTGAATAATTGGGCAGCCCAAGTTAAAAGTAATGTTTATCAATGGAATTTTCGAAATTAATGATATTGTCGAACATATTATAAGAGCATGGTAGATTTTACATAATATTACTATTCTGGAGAAATTGGTATATTAAAATGTTGCGATTTGGAATTCTATGTAAGATGATTGTAATATCGAGTTCTCTTTCTGTTAAGACAATTTGACCCATTGTCACAGAGTAAATTTAATAAATAAAAGATAATTAATTGGGTCCAAAATTCCATCCAATCTTGCAGAAAATAATACAATTGGACTGCATTAATAAATGTGATATATCGATGTGTAATAGAAATATGTATTTTTTTATCATTCATAAACTTACTCTGCGGCAGGGGCTTCACAATAATATCACTATGCATTATAGTTCTTATGTCAAGAAACATAGACGTGTACGGGAGTCTTTGTTTCTAAAGGAAAACATAATTAGTTTCAAATGTTTTTGTTTCAGTCCTTTGTTATGTTCCACTATAAAATCAATTTATTGTTGTCCTTTCCTGCTATAACTGAAGGATTTTATAAAATTCCTTCGTGTAGAGGTAAGATGTGTGATAAAAATATTTATTATAGTAGGATGACAGTTGCTAACACAACGAGGCATTCCCGTACGTTGCTGATTTTATTTTTTGTATAAAATCGTGCCTTCTGTCTTGGCCTGTCGTCTGTAAACAAGGGTATTTTTATATTGTGAATATTACTTAGGTTAAACATTCTGTTACGTGCTAGTGTTATTGTAAAACTAATTATGTTTTTCATGGGCATTGCAAAGTGATTTAAGTTTGGTCTGGTCGTCCACAGAAAGTAATAATGCGTTCCCATTTGACGACAACCCAGCAGAAGATTTATGTCAAAATAACTCACGATAATCTGACCTTTCTAATGACAAGACCAAGTCTCTGATCAAAATGTCTTTCTGTGGGTGGCCATTATGTCTGTGTTATTTAGTTCGTCAAAGTTAGTTAAGGCCTTTTGTGTTGCTGTGCATTTCTAAGCATTGTATGTATGTATGTTCATATATTGTAAATAGCTAAAATACATTATATTTTTACGATTAGCATACACAACCAAAGTTGTTATGAAGTGATGGTTGATTAAATTTAAATATAGGTCGTTACGTTTACTTTAGAAAGGATACAAAAAAATCAGTAGCTAGTACTGTAACAATGTCAGCCCATCCGATGTCCCATTTCACAACCACTCTGATATTAGAATACAAAACCTGCCACAAAATTTTATGAGCAATCGCAAGTAGATAAACAATGAATACTTTAATAAACAATGAATTAACAATCGACGGGGTTGAATTGGGCTCTTTCTCAATTTGTTCCTAGTAGCTTGTTCCGGATGATTTACCGTTTGGTAGTTGTCAATTAATAAAACCTGCATGCCACATACTAATATCTTCAAGATATTTCAACTGTAATATTTTATTCAGTGATTAAATCAGGTTATGAGTACATAACAATTAAGTTGTATTTTTTTTGTACATTTTAGATTCGAAAATATATTAATATCTAAATAAGAAGCGTTTTTATTTACCCAATGGCCCCTCTTTATTGATAGTAAATATGTAGACAACCAGTAAGACTGGTTGTCTACAATGCGTCTACAATGACAATGCCTACCTACCTACATTAAACAACGAAAGAAATGTTAGGCTCAATTCATACCAAGATGGCAGCGGCCAGAAGAGGCGCGAAGCAGCCGGCGCACTGTAGACTGGATTCCGGCTTTCATAGACATCCGATGGGTAATATCGAAAATGGTGACTTTTATGCCTGAATATGTTTCGGAAGACTAAGTACATACTCCAAAATTATATCATTATAATACAGACTTATAAACGGCTTAATGAGATTTTTTTATTTAAAAATTTGTATGGAGCTGACATAAAAAAATTAAATATCTCCGGTCTCGCACAACTGGCCTTAATTATTTTTCAGGGAGTCAATCCTTGAATTATTTGAAATATTTTGATATACTGCATAGGATGGCCAGAGGTGCGAAACCTTTTTTTATAAAATCTTTAAAAAAAAAAATTGAACCGACTTCAATATCACTGAAAAGTATAAAATAATTTAAATATTATTGAAGTTGGTGTTAGCGTACCTGCTGTGTATATTTGGCACCAACTTCAATAATATTTAAATTATTTTATACTTTTCAGTGATATTGAAGTCGGTTATATTTTTTTTTAAAAAGATTTTATTTTAAACTTTTTAGTGATATTTTAAAGATTGAACCATCGAAAACCGTAAAATTATCTAGGTAGGTTATGATCACATTATCGTCTACATAGTTTTACATAATTCATGTTTCTTCAGAAAAAAATATCTGGTCGTAATGAAATTTGCATGGAAACATCATAGTAGTTTACTCTCTCGAATAAAAAAAGAATCATCGAAATCGGTTCATAATTGTCAGAGCAATGTAATGGAGAACATCAGTTTTATGGTTTTTACCAGATAAATTCCTCCACATCGTTCATGGTCCTCCAGGAAGTTCTTATCCGGTTGTAATAAAATTCATACAGATTCAATACAGTGGTTTCTTCTTTCGAATAAAAAAAGAATCATTGAAATTGGTAAATATTTGCCAGAGTTATGACCATTTTTGTCCGACCGAGCGAGTCCGAGCGACTAAAACGTCATCTATATAGGCTTTCTTGCAGCTCTCAGTGCGCAGTCACCATTCTTGTTTTTCAGGAACTACACACATCAAAAGTGTCTAGGGATCAAGCATTTTTTTATATTTATATATTATATTTATTTATTAAGGTACATCAACAATATACATATTACACACTTACAATTTGAAATGTCCAACAAAAAAAATCTTATATATATATATCAATTAAAGACGTACACAACATTCATAGAAAAAAAAAAACAAGTTGAAATTGTAGAAAAGAACAGAAAAGACATAATTAAAATAAACTAAATATTAATTAAAAATCAATAATACTTACATAATTAAATTCATTAGAATTGAAATATTTATATTATCTAAACAAGAGAGAAAAATTTTGTTAATTTATGTCTAAAGGTATAAATACAATTGTGAAATATGTCAAATGAGTCAACGTTTTCTAATTTTTAAGCGGATTTCTTGAGATTGAGATGTGGCTTTGTAATAAATTTATGATTTTATAAATTTATATGGATCCTTTTTGGTGCATTTCATAATTTGAATCAGGAACTGTGAATCAAATTCGAGTAAAAGATGAAAATCAGCTGTCAATATTTTCCCTATAAAAACATACAACGCATTGAAGACATTATTAGTGCTACTGTTTCCCTACTACTGATTAAAACCAACGTTATTATGGAGCGGCGACGTCATTTAAGCAGGGAAGAAATGCTCAGAGCCGTGGGAATGATAGAAGCTGGTTCCCGGCAACGTACTGTGGCTTTAGCTCTGAATACAAGTCAGAGTGTTATCAGTCGACTTTGGACACGTTACCGAAGCACTGGTACCGTGGCTGAGCGCCATGGAGGACGGTATCGCTGCACCACACGGAGACAAGACCGATATATTCAAATCTTAACTCGAAGAGCTCCAACAATAACTGCCATGATGTTAGCCGTGAGGCTTCATCACTCTTCAGGGAACTTAATTAGCGACCAAACAGTCAGAAACCGCTTGCATGAAGTGAACCTTCATTCCCGAAGACCGCTACGGGTACCACCTATAGCAATGCACAATCGTAGGATTCGATATCAATGGGCTCTTGAACACAGAAATTGGGCAGAAGAACAATGGCGTTTCGTGTGCTTTTCTGATGAGTCTCGTTTTGGTATGAGACCGGATACAAGACGTATACGACACTGGAGAACCCCTGGACGCCAACAGCGATTAAAATCCTGCCAGGAAGTCCATCCTTATAGTGGTGGAACCATCATGGTATGGGCGGGTATTTGGATCGGCGGAAGAACTGAGTTGATTTGGATCAGAGGCAACCTCAACGCTCAAATTTATGCTGAGACGATTGTATCAGACGACATCGTTCCTCTACAAGTGCAAATCGGTCCCTTATTTCAGTTAATGCATGATAATGCACGACCGCACACCGCAAGAGTTGTAAGACAGACTCTCGCCGCAGCTAACATCAATGTCCTGCCCTGGCCTGCTCAGTCGCCAGACTTGAACCCGATTGAGCATGCATGGGATATGCTACAGAGAAGAGCTCTGCCGAATATGGAGGGTATCCAGTCGCAAGAAGACCTTTTTTTGTTGTTGCAACGAACATGGGCGGCCATTCCACAGCGTGATTTGGATGAACTCATTTTGAGTATGCCAAACCGATGTTCTTGTGTTGTTAGTGTTCGCGGTAGAGACACGGATTATTAATTGTTTGTTACCCAATAAAATTTTAAAGAAAACTGTTATTTCAGTCTTTTTTTCGAACTTTTGTGTTAGTGGTTCAAATGTCAAAAATCCCTTTATTAGGAAAATGGCAAATTTCTTTATTAATGCAAAGGTGACTTGGTTTATCGTTACTGTGACAAACGAAAACACTTTATTTGATGAATCCTTAAAGAAAATTTTAATTAATATCAATCAGGAGAAAAGTTATTGCAAAAATATATGTTGATCCCTAGACACTTTTGATGTGTGTACTTATTACTACGCAATAATTTTTTTATGGGACCCAATCAATGGATTGAAGAGGATGGAAGAAAGATTTTTTCAAATCGGTTCATAATTGACAGAGTTATGCGCGAACATACATAAAAAAAAAAAAAAAAAATATATATACAGACGAATTGAGAACCTCCTCCTTTTTGAAGTCGGTTAAAAAATAACCTAATTATTTTTTTCTATTTTTATCAAAAGTTTATCTTTATTCCTGCTTGGCATGTATATTTAGCGCCAGAAAAATAATTACAAACACAAAAATGTATCAGAATGTAATAAAAACATATTTTAGTGACAATTATTAAAATTTATTTACATAACTAGTTGTAAACTCAATCTCAAACTCCATCAAACTCAAACTCAAAAATCTTTATTTCAAATAGGCTTAACGCTAGCACTTTTGAATGGTCATTTTTTAAAAGCTACCGGATCACAACGCGGCCTCAACTGAGAAGATCCGGCAAGAAACTCAGCGGGCTTGTCATTTTTTCACTTTATTTTTAAACATTGTTTTGTTACAAATGAATCGACATTAGCGATATTGTGTCTTGCCGTTCGAAACATAAAGCAAGGGAGAAAAGAAGAAAACAATAAATTACGACAAAAATTTCAACAAACTAAAAGGCCAAAGGGATAGTAGTCGGACCAGAGGGCCTAGACAAGATGCAATCGCTTCATAGCGAATCTATTTCTTCATTCGCTAATGGTGTCAATTCCCTACAATATGTCACGTGATTTTTCGATGACTTATGTCATTCTCATACATTTTTAAACTTTCTATTAGCGATAGCGCTTGTAGAATGTTACATTGTCTAGGGGGACAGTCCCCTCAAGCAGCACCCGCGCACGAGTTGACTCGAGCAGCAGCCATCACTCCCCTCAACCATATCAGAGGGAAGGGGGTGACCCGCCATCAAGAAATATAATGCATATATTTTATAATAATTAACAAAATACAAAAACAAACATCATCAAAGTTACACCCCATAATTGATTTGGAATAATAAAAAAAAACAAAGAAATAGCAATCTTAAATCTTAAAAAATATTAATATTCATCTATTTTAACATACAATTATTGTTATAATTACTATCATAAATCATTCAGAGTCCGAATCAGTGTCACAGTCCGAATCAGAGTTAGAGTCTAACTGATCAATGTCTCTAAATTCAAACTCGGGTTCTTGAAGCTTAAGTAGATCAAGAGCTTCACAAAGAAAGTTTTCACATCAAAAGTTGGTCTAATCGATGAAATAAGTGGATCCGAATCCGAATCTTTGAAGATCCAGTGAAAACTGCTGATATAACAGGACTCGATGCGGAACTGATTCACAGGTTTGCTGTTATTTTGCAAGCGGTAACATCCGGTGAACATGTGGATACTGTTAAATTCAAAGATTATGCATACAAAACTGCCGAGAGGTACGTGTCCTTGTATAATTGGTACTACATGTCTGCAACCGTGCACAAACTGCTACTTCATGGAGCTGACATCATTGCTTGTAATTTGATTGTACCAATTGGGAACCTTTCTGAAGAGGCTTCGGAAGCCCGCAACAAGGATTTCCGAAGATTCAGAGAACACAATTCCCGTAAGAAGAGTAGAGTGAGTTCCAATGAAGACATTTTTAATTTTCTTCTTCTATCTTCGGATCCACTTATTTCATCGATGAGACCAACTTTTGATGTGAAGAAGAAGAAAACTTTCTTTAGTGAAGCTCTTGATCTACTTAAGCTTCAAGAACCTGAGTTTGAATTTAGAGACATTGATCAGTTAGACTCTGACTCTGAAATAGACTCTAACTCTGATTCGGACTGTGACACTGATTCGGATTCTGAATGATTTATGATAGTAATTATAACAATAATTGTATGTTAAAATAGATGAATATTTATATTTTTTAAGATTTAAGATTGCTATTTCTTTGTTTTTTTTTATTGTTTCCAAATCAATTATGGGGTGTATTTAACTTTGATGATGTTTATTTTTGTATTTTGTTTATTATTGTAAAATATATGCATTATATTTCTTGATGGAGTTTGAGATTGAGTTTACAACTAAGTAGTTATGTAAATAAATTTTAATAATTGTCACTAAAATATGTTTTTATTACATTCTGATACATTTATGTGTTTGTAATTATTTTTCTGGCGCTAAATATACTTGCCAAGCTGGAATAAAGATAAACTTTAGATAAAAATAGAAAAAAATATTAAGGTTATTTTTAAAAAAAGGTTTCGCACCTCTGGCCATCCTATGCAGTATATCAAAAAATTTCAAATAATTCAAGGATTGACTCCCTGAAAAATAATTAGGGCCAATTGTGCGAGACCGGAGATATTTAATTTTTTTATGTCAGCTCCATACAAATTTTTGAATAAAAAATTCTCATTAAGCCGTTCGTAAGTCTGTATTATAATGATATTATTTTGGAGTTCAGGTATAAAAGTCACCATTTTCGAGATGACAAATCGGGTGTCTATGAAAGCCGGAATCCAGTCCACAGTGAGGTGCGACGCGGCCGGCAGAGCAGGCCAAAGTACTCTGTGGAGCAGGCGCAAGTGGCAGCCTCGCGCCGCTGCCGGCCGCTTCGAGCCGCTGGCTCAGTCTAGTTTGTAGATTCGTTTGACAAGAGAAAACTCGTGTGTTTGGAGTTTTGGAGCAGTTTGGAGTAAATAAAACACTTAATAAAATGGAATTGGTTATCATAGCATTTCTTTCTGAACAAGAAGAAGAAGAAAGAAAAAAACAAAGCAGGAAAAGGAATATGTGGATCCATGACTTATGGAAGAACCGACGACTGTTTGGAGAATTTCAAACATTTTGTAGGTATAGGTTTGCAGTCATACCTAGACCTTAGACTATTATATGATCTAAGACCTAGACATGTATTATGATTATTATAAAATGAGCTACGACCAATTTACAGAGTTACTGAAAATTTTAATTTAATAAAATCTTTTAAAAAAAAATTGATCCGACTTCAATATCACTGAAAAGTATAAAATAATTTAAATATTATTGAAGTTGGTGTTAGCTTACCGGCTGTGTATATTTGGCTCCAACTTCAATAATATTTAAATTATTTTATACTTTTCAGTGATATTGAAGTCGGATCAATTTTTTTTAAAAAGATTTTATTTTAAACTTTTTAGTGATATTTTCATATATAAAGATTGAACCATCGAAAACCGTAAAATTATCTAGATAGGTTATGATCACATTATCGTCTACATAGTTTTACATAATTCATGTTTCTTCAGAAAAAAATATCCGGTCGTAATGAAATTTGCATGGAATCATCATAGCAGTTTACTCTCTCGAATAAAAAAAGAATCATCGCAATCGGTTCATAATTGTCAGAGCAATGTAATGGAGAACATCAGTTTTAGGGTTTTTAACAGATAAATTCCTCCACATCGTTCATGTTCCTCCAGGAAGTTCTTATCCGGTTGTAATAAAATTCATACAGATTTAATACAGTGGTTTCTTCTTTCGAATAAAAAAAGAATCATTGAAATTGGTAAATATTTGCCAGAGTTATGACCATTTTTGTCCTTAAAAAGCGACATAAAGTCATCGATATAGGCTTTCCTGCAGCTCTCAGTGCGCAGTCACCATTCTTGTTTTTTCAGGAACTACTTATTACTACGCAATAATTTTTTTATGGGACCCAATCAATGGATTGAAGAATGGATGGAAGAAAGATTTTTTCAAATCGGATCATAATTGACAGAGATAAAAAAAAAATATATATATATACAGACGAATTGAGAACCTCCTCCTTTTTTGAAGTCGGTTAACAAATACAGAATGCCTATTTCTGTGGAAGGACGATTAGGTAAGTTATTACTTTCACTGTATCTACTTTCTTCTGAGGAACCTAGAACAAGGTTCGGCTCCACGCGCTAGGTTCTATTTTCAAATGTATTTTTTTTCGTGCAAGTCTCTGTTTAGGGAGAGTGGTATATATATACTTTAAAGCATAGAGTTTATATATTAAGAACAGAGTACGCGTTTGTCTATGGTCCCCTTACACAAATCGTGTATACAAATACTATATAGCATGGCGTTCACATTACACGATATTATCGCAAGCATTTATAGTATATAGCTCGTTTCGCTTGCGGGACGGCCGGGGGTGAGGGAGGAAGAAGAGGGCGGTGCGTGATATAGCACAGCATGAACTCGGCACATCGCACCAATTTATAAATATAGTACAGTACAGTGTGAACGTGTCCTTAACAATGTATGGTGCGCGATATTGTTGTGCTATATACTATATGCTATTATATTATAGCGTAGTCCGAAACCAGCTTAACTCTATAATGTTAGTAGAATCCTTCGTCATGCTCGCGATCCAATTTAACGCCCACGACATAAGACACTGCTTTATCCCCTTGGTGCATAAACTACTATAATTTTTCAAAAATCCTATGAAAGGGAACCTCGTTGCATCTGCTCGCCTTTTTTGAGCTTTTCAAGCGATACTGGTCTTTTACGTATTTTAGATAAAGTTTAAAATTCTTTCGCAGTGAAAGTGCTCGTCGGGCCGCTGCCGGCCGCTCCCGTCTTGGTATGAATTGAGGCTTTTTTTTTTTTATGACGCGGGGGAAATCTTCGAAAGATCCCCGGGAGCTGTGGGGCTCGACCGGGGTATGCGGGATTCTTACCTACTAAAACCCCCGCGGCTGTCGCATCGGCACATGAGAGGGGGGACCCCAGGGCTCTCCGGTGGGATCTGCACCAGGGGCCCCTCAGTGCCTTGCCTTTGAGCCCGCCGCCGGGGGGCACATTGTAGCCCCCCGGGAACCTGACACGGTGCTCACGGGGACGGGGGTCGCAACCCCGCCGCCGTCCTCCTCGGAGTCGCCGCCGTACTCAATGGACGCTCAAGGGGCCCACACCCCGAGCGTCCAGCGACTCCGAAGGTGGTATGAATTGAGCCTAAACTAACCCGTCTAGGTATTGAAAAAAATCAAATGTGCCTACTGCTGGTTGCATTAAAAATATCTATCGACCTTATTAATTATTATACATTGATTTAGGTACCTAGTGAGAGAGAAGCAAGACTCCCCTGATGGTAAGCGCCTGCCAAGACACCTGCACTCCCATTAATTTCATCAGATAAATTGCCCTTCACACCGGAACAGCAATATTTACATTTTAATACGTAAGTATTAAACCTGCAGTAAGTGCCGGACACCTGCATACATCTTACGTAAGACACATACGTCTTACTGCCGCACTCAAAAAACCCCAATTAACTTTAATTCTAATTAAGTAAGTCGCTTCTAAAATCTATTTATTGTTTTCTTCCTCTAAGATTTATTTCGACTGTCGGAGCCATTTATGATTAATTTCGATTATCGAATCTTATCTTATTATATAAAAGAGTAGTTTATCTCTAATATATTTTTATATTTAATACTTTTTTTAAATTTAAAATCTTGCATACGTAGTAACTTCTCTCTAATGTTATGATTTAGTTATTAGTGGAAACTTAATTGATTTTTATGTACTATTGGATCCAGGGGCGTATTTAAAGATTTGGCGCCCCGGGCCATTAGAATTTGCCGCCCTTTTTTTGGTAGACGCTGTTGGCTGCAGATGGCCATTACAGTTCACCGGACAATAGGAGGCGAGCGGTTATACGCTGCTACGTGCCCACTGGTGACAAAGGGGAAAATAATTCCCATTTGTCGCCAGTGGTGACGAATGAATCATTAAATTCCCAGTGGTTAACAGGGCGACAGTTGGGACTTTTAATTCCCAATTGTCGCCACTGAAATACAAGAAAAAACATTATCACCATCATCAATCAGATGCGTCAGATTTATTTTTGGCATAGCAACATGCTGAGGCAGCATCTTTTTTAACCCCACACAACTTCTGTTTTTTTTTCCTTTCTGTTAGGTTAGGTGCGGCTTCCGCCGCCCCTCGCAGACGGCCGCCCCGGGCCATGGCCCCCTTGGCCCTAGGGTAAATACGCCCCTGATTGGATCTTATATTTAGTAATAAGTGGTATCATTTGTTTGTTTCCCAAATATAACAAAATAAAATAATGAAAATATATTTTCAAAATGTCTGTTTGGGTAGGAATACAATATGCACCTATTGTACGTATGATATAAAAAAAGCCAAAACTTTATTGGAATTATTGTCTGTCTGTCAGTCATATTAAACGTGCCCCCCACCACCCCTTTAACTGTGACAACGGTGACAGATTCCCGGGGGGCTTAAGAATCCTACACACCGCGGTCGATCGCCCGCAGGATCCTGGAAGCCTATTGGACCCGTGGTCCCCGAAACTTTGAGCATGGTGACAGGTACAGGTACAGGTTTTATTGTGCCCCCCGGTGGCGGGCTCAAAGGCAAGCCACTGAGGGGATCTTTTTTTTTAATTTATCCCTTAACAGGGTTAAAAAGCAGTATTATTACTCAACCGATGGCGGTACAAATATTCTCACACTCACACTCAGATTTGCTTAGTACGTAAATTAGGTACTGTACACGGATAACTTTAATACATAAGGTAAAATATCACGCATTAGGGACTGAGCAGACATATAACAAGAATATGATCAAGTAATTCGATTAATAGAAGAAGAATAGCCGTGGTCTGGAGGTTACGAAAGTGTCTATTAAACATAGCAGGGACTGGGTTCAAATCTCTGTTTTTTTTGTGTACTTTTAAACTTTTTATTTTTGATCATTTTACTATTTTTTTTAATTTTTCACTGAAGGTTTAATATTAATTGAATTTATTTAGAAGTTGTATCGATATCGAGGTCTCATCGAAAAAATACTGAAATGTACAGAGTCCACTTCGAAAAAATACTGATCAAGAGCGAGCTGGATTTGCGCACCGAGGGTTAGTTTCCTATTCATCTAACACCTCAGGTAGCAAAAAGACCAAACCGCACAACTAAGTTTGTTTGTCAAAGATTTAAAAAAAATGCACAAGTAGCGCATTTTCAAACATGTTTTATTTTGCCAAAAAAAAACATCAACACTTATTATTACACCAGTAATCTTTTCAGAATTTATGTCAATAATAAAAAAAAATGCCCAACCAATATTTTTTTAGTGTTCCCAAGGTTTGTGTTCATACACACCTTAGAGAAAGAAATTCTGTCTACGATACACACTCTTAGAGAAAGAAAACAATAGAGAGCTGGCACTTTCTTTCTCATTCGCGCAAGAAAAGGATGCATTTATATATATTATATGTGATAGAAAGAAACAGAGCATATGATTTTTTGTCCCTCAGCGTGTGTTCAAAATCTGCCGCACCTACGGTGCGTCTTCTTCGACTACGCATGAAATTTTCTAGTTCACGACCTAGCTTTGGAGTTTTAAATTGAATTGCATTATGAAATATCGTTTATACTACATAATAGGCGCATTTGAATAAATATCCTTAGCGTGTGTTAAGTGTACGAATGATTATTTTCCGTTATTTTCTGTCCTTATCGGCGGCACGCTAGCTAGATGTCTTGTTATATTCTGTCTACGATACACACTATATACGGATCTAACTATCCCCTCCCACATCCCCTCATACAACTAAAAACTTAAAGTCCAGACTCTGTTAAGCATTGTGTACTTAAATAACAATACAACACAGCAGCCTGTAATGTTTTGTCTCTAATTTATTGATCCACGCTCATAAATGTAATATAGAATATGTTTGGCCAAGTCCCTGAACAATTTTCGGGAGGACAACTGCTTACAATGTTAGCATATTTTTTTCCCCAATAAAAATACTGACTTCCAGCAAAATACCGATAAAGATCTTCAAAAACGACGTTAAAAAAGAGTGAAAAAGTATTAAAATACTGAATCTGGTCACATTGTATCATTCCATATAATATAAGGTAAATCTGGGATATAATATGCTTGCCCCCCGGCGGCGGACTCAGAGGCCAGGCACTCAGGGTCACCTGGTGCAGATCCCACCCAAGCACCCAGGTTTCCCTCTCATGTGCCGATGTGACAGCCACGAGAGTTTTAGTGGGTAAGAATCCCAAATACCCAGTTTGACTTCCCCACGGGATCCCGGGGACATATTGGATGTTTCCCCCGCTACTCCCTTAACTGTGACAACGGTGACAGATTCCCGGAGGGCTATAATGCGCCCCCGGCAGCGACTTCAAAGGCCCTTGCCTTGCACTGAGGGATTCACGGTGCATACTCTTTTGTGTGGACAGCCGTGGGGGATACATACTATATACATACATACAGTTCCTACTCCTCCTACATTACCCGGTTGACCGCCAACAGGGTCCCGGGGACCTATTGAAGGCTTCCCCCCTGTAACCGTGAGCACGGTGACAAGTTCCCAGGTGGCTTTATTGTGCTCCCCGGTGGCGGGGTCAAAGGCAAGCCACTGTATCATGATTCATGATGCAGATCCCACCGGATAGCCCAAGAAGGGGTTCTTATGTGCTGATTGCACTGCCGTTGGGGGTTTAGTGTATAAGAATCCTACATACCCGGTTGACCACCAACAGGGTCCCGTAAATCCCATTAAAGGCTTCCCCGTGCCCCTGTAACCGTGAGCACCATGACAGGTTCTCAGGGAGCTATAATGTGCCTTTCCGGCGGCGGGTTCAAAGTCAAGGCATTGTGTGTTATCAGCTGGTGCAAATCCCGACAGATAACCCAGGTCCGCCCTCTAATGTGCCGACGTGATAGCCGCGGGGGTTTTAGTGGGTAAGAATTCCCCGACTAACCCCCGTTTACGTCTTAACGATGACACCGAACAAGGAAGACCGTATTGCTTCCATAAATTGGTTTTAAAGAAATTGTGTCCTGTTCCTGTCCTTAATCCACCCAAATCGTGCACCGGTACACGTCTGCAGTTTATAATAAAATTATAAATACAATTAACAAATCGCAAGCTCAGAGATTCAACGTTGCAGGCTTAAACCTAAGCGTTGAGTACTTTGCCCATGGACAAGCAGCTATACGTAGCCCTTTCACGCGTCACTTCTATACATAATTTGTTCATATTGCGTTACGAAAAGTCAGCTACATTAAGAAATTCTATAATCAAAGGCAGTAATTTTAAATTATTCACTTCTTTTTTTTCTCAATTACACCCGTGCGAAGCCGGGGCAGGTCGCTAGTACGAGATAATTGTTATCTCTACTCACTATCGGCGTATTATGAGAGATGCCTTTTAAGTTTTGTCGTTTGAAGAAAAACACACAACTAGAACCTTATAGTAGGTACTTTTTATTGTTTTTCTAAGTATTCACCACGTAGCTTACTTAATACACTTTTCCATTCGCTCAAACCAGTTATTTTCAAACTCAAACTCAAAAATCTTTATTTCAAATAGGCTTAACGCTAGCACTTTTGAATGGTCATTTTTTAAAAGCTACCGGATCACAACGCGGCCTCAACTGAGAAGATCCGGCAAGAAACTCAGCGGGCTTGTCATTTTTTCACTTTTTTTTTAAACATTGTTTTGTTACAAATGAATCGACATTAGCGATATTGTGTCTTGCCGTTCGAAACATAAAGCAAGGGAGAAAAGAAGAAAACAATAAATTACGACAAAAATTTCAACAAACTAAAAGGCCAAAGGGATAGTAGTCGGACCAGTCCCCCCAAGCAGCACCCGCGCACGAGTTGACTCGAGCAGCAGCCATCACTCCCCTCAACCATATCAGAGGGAAGGGGGTGACCCGCCACACGAAGCCGCCACAAGCAAAGACTATTCGATGGCGAGCATGACCGAACCAAAATCACCCGTGGCTCACATTTAACTTCTGCTGTTAAGCAGTACCTCGTCAGGCAAGACACAAAACACTTTCACATAGTAAGTAGGTATTTATATTATCAATTATTTGTCTTGTGAAACAGCCATCAGTAATCCACCAGATTAAGAGGTGTTACAAACTGTAAGCCTACAATTCTAAGCTTGTAAGAGTTGAGCAGTTCAAGCCCACGCAGCTTTATCCTCTAGGTAATCCGAGATTTTATAATAAGCCTTTTTCGACAACCGGCTTCTTATCAAAGGTTTAAATTTATTCAGTGGAAGATCTCGGATATCCTGCGGCAGTTTGTTATAGAAGCGTATACTTTGGCCCATAAACGATTTTCTTGTTCTGTGGAGACGTGTGGAATGTAATACAAGATTGTGTTTGTTCCGGGTATTAACACTATGAATCGCACTGTACTTTTTAAAAGATCCAATATTTTTCTGAAGCCTTTTATCTGAAGAATTTTATCATTTATTCTACTCTAAAGTGGGGGTGTTCAAAATGGCTGACTTGAAAGAGTCGACTGCTTCTTCACCGGACTGGAACCTTTGACCACGAAGACTTTTCTTAATTTTAGGAAATGTAAAGAAATCGTTAGGGCTTAGGTCAGGACTGTATGGAGGTTGGTCAAGAATTTCTAATTTTTCCTGCTTCAAATACTCAATCGTTTGACGAGCGCTGTGTGAGCTTGCGTTGTCGTGGTGCAGGATGATGCGTCGCTTTGAGTTAGATTTTCGAAGTTCGGCGATGACTTGTGGTAAACAAACTGTGGTATACCACTCTGCGTTAACCGTTCTACGATCTTCAAGTGCAATAGTCGCAACATGGCCGGTTTTTCCAACGAACGTGGCCACCATCTTCTTTGAAGTGCTTCGAGAACGAACAACTTTAGTCGGCTTTGGCTCGTCTTGAAAGACCCAGATTGTAGATTGTTGTTTGGAATCAGGATCGTAGGCATAGATCCAAGATTCGTCACCAATGATGATGTCGTAGACGTGATTTGATTCTCCTCGGTTGAACCTTTGCAGAGTTTTCTTACACCATCTGACGCGGGCCGCCTTGTGATCGTCGGAAAGCAGATGCGGTATCCAACGGCAAACTAGCTTTCTCACACCAAGCGCTTCGTGCAAGATCTTCTGAATGGTTGTCCCTGAGATGCCTAATAGAGCCTCTATCTCTCGATACGTCACATGACGATCTTCGAGAATTAGTTGTCTCACAGCAATGATGTTATCTTCAGTGAAGGCGGATTTTGGGCGTCCTTCGCGAGATTTGTCACTAACACTAGTATGTCCACGCTGGAATTCTAAATACCAGCGTTCGACAGTCCGCAGACATGGGGCTTCATCACTGAACACAGATGTTAGCTCTTCAAAACACTGAAGCCGTGTCAGGTCTCTTCTAAAGTTGTAGAAAGTTATTGCACGAAGATTTTCCTTAGAAAGATTCATTTTCGTACGTAACCTGACAGATTCCAATCGACGCTGTGACTAAACAATAGCATTAATCCTAAATTCCTAATACTAATACTTTCAACTGTTTTGAGATTCAAAATTTAAACACATTCGAATATAGAACAGTTCCAAATTCAAAATTGCCGGGAAATAAGGAAACGACAGAACTTAAAAGTATTATTTGGCTTCGAGTGTCGAAATAATCAGATTTCAAAAAATGGATTAATCATCATTAACTTTAATTGACGTTTGTAGGTTCGGCAGTTAGGTATTGTGGTACCTCCCCTACACAAGCACAATAACCTATCAGCTATTTAAAAAAATCAAATTAAAAGATCAATTCATAGAATTTCTAGATATTCTGCCGCCAAGCAATAATGTTACAACAATGTTGTCTTCGGGTGTGAAGACAAATCCAATATCTCGGACGACAAGAGGCAGTTCTGTCTATAGGCAGGCGTATCGCTTACCACCAAGCGAAAGTCTTGCTTGTCTGGTCACTACGTTGTCGGAATAAAGTAAATTTAACGACGACGTAACCTAATATTTTAAATTTACCTGTGCAATAATTCACATTTTGGTAATTTAACTAATTAACATCTCCATACTCGTTCTGCGCCCGCGCGGCGGGCGTCGTAGCGGGAACAACACATTCATTCAGTTAACGAACATCACTGTAGGCAGGAACGTTACGTTTTAGTAGCCTTGCCTAGCCTCCGTGAAGGCTGTGACGATAATTATGTTAGAGGAATCTTTAACTTTGATAATTGTCAGTATCTTAGCGGTCGGTTTAGTATTTCTTTATTACATCAGTAGTGTTTCAGAAATCATGAAGTGGCCGCGGTTGTTCAGACACAGTAAAATATCATTAGAGGCACCAAGTGCACTGGTAAGTTACTCTTCAATTATTATAATAACTAGCCCAAGAAGTGAGTGAAATAGAATATACCTAATATAGGAATATTTATTCAAAAAAACATCAGTAAGTACAAATAAATACCTATACTTACTTATGTTATGGAAAGATGATTGGCCACTTGATATGACACGACACCTTCTTTAAAACGATAGTGGAAGGTAAAATAGAAGGGAAAAGGGGAAGAGGAAGACCCAGACGAAGTTTTATGAAGCAAGTAGCAGAAAAAGTGGGTGGAATGTCGTATCAGGAGGTCAAAATGAAAGCATATAATAGATCAGTTTGGAAATTGCTTCACCGACAAGAGCCCAGCTCTTAAGTTGGAGAGAGAGACTTATGTTACAGTGGCAATACATACAAACAAAAAGACCCTACGACTCGATCTAAGAAATTTGCTTATTTGCCTACCCTGATCAAAAAGTCTGTGCACGCCACTGCCAAGAACCGAATTCATGAGCCATCGTAATTTCTTTCATGGGTTGTCAGTTTTTAGAACACACAGCCTCCGTGACGCAACAAAAATCCTTGCTGTTCTAAATCGGAGGTCGCAGGTTCGAGTCCAGAAGCAACAACTTTGCGTAGTTATTTCTTACTGGTTAGGCAAATTATTCAGGCCGATCACCTCATTTACTAGAAATGACGGTCAGTGTAGCATGTGAAAATTTCACTCCTGTGCCTAATCTCCCCCGGTGGTCGTGTCTATTTTCCGCCCCATATCGGATCTTCAAAGAAGTGAGATTACGCACCAACACTTGTGCGTTATAATAAGCATCACATGGATAGTCAGCTGATCCCGTCAAAAACTGATTGTGACTGTATCAGGTAGGTCAGGAAGATTATTATGGCAAATTTTTATTATGTACTTACTTACTCAATTGTAAATACGTTTAGATTTTGAGTTAGGTAAGTAAAGTACGGCGCAAGCGGGAAGTAGCATTGATTCAGTAAGTAATCATTTTAGTTTTAATTTTCAATAGAAGAAATCGTCATTTAGCTGTTATTTGAATGCTGAATACCTTACCACCATATTATGTCATCTCGATTTAATTACCAAATCGAGCAGGCGACAAGGCGTAGTTTTGGTACCTGTTTATAAGTATGGTCTGCCCGGTTATAAAGCAATTTGTAAAAGTTAGTTAAAAGCTAGTACTTTAGTAACAGTAGTCTGTATGTAGGAAGAAAAACAATCTTCAATAAACTATCCAAAGTATCCTTTTACCATGAATACAGAGTACTAAACTGAACCCGGTAGATTACGTAAACGCTAATTTGGCCTAATTAACGTATTCACCGCCGATAAAGTAAATTAATTGGTGAGGTCAGCTCTGAAACAGTTCCTACCACATATAAATTGCTCTGAATTTGACGAGGTGAATAGGAGCATTGTATTAATGTAGGTACCTATAAGTTTGTGGATACCTGTAGGTACGTATCTACATGATAATATACTTTATGTAGCTAGATACATAATATTATGGATGGCATCATTCCTTTGTTAATTTATTATGAACTAGCTGACCCACGCAGCTCCGCCTGCGCTATTTTTACGTCAACTAAACTTTTTATAACAGACATTCGCATCGAATACATAACCTCCTTTTTTATAGTCGGTTAAAAACTGGGACCCACTTTTTACTTGCTCTCCGAAGCACGGACCCGTTTAGTTCAAATGGCGTTAAACGGTCACTCATCTATTTAATGACCTTACCTAACGTTGCTTAACCCGATCGATTCCAAAACCTTGATAACAACTCTCTATGAGTGTTCCCTTACTAATATTTATTAAATTATAGAGAAAAATGGATAAAATCGGACTAAGCGTATAACCAAGTACCCATTTTGACTTTAATCCCCTCTCCCAAAAGAACCGTGCTAGATTACGGGATAAAAATCCTATGTCCTATAGTATTGTTCAAATCTGCTATTTTATAGCAGCATGCTATAGACTATAAACTATATTTTTTTAGCATGCTAATTTACATGCTATGTTATGTTGTTAGTATGTAAAATAGCATGTTGTATACATAGCGTATGTGCTGGAAACTATTAGCTAGAATAGAAGTACCTACGCTACTCTTCGTTTGGTGGCGAAGGCTTTTCAAAAAAGGTAAATTGCTACGACGGATAGCCATTTTCGTTTGACTCAATTCAGATCACTGTACCGAACACAATTACAATTCGTCTCTTCATTCAAAGAGTTTTAAGAATAGTTTTATATTGGTGAAGGCACCTATTGTACCCATATAAACGAATAGTCTCCTTATTTCTATTTACATTAACTATACGATATAAACACGAGTCTAGGACGAACACAACAAAATAAAAACAGAACCTACGAACGAAACTCGCGTGCGTACGTCAAGCGCTAACACGGGATGACTAACTGTGACTTGCGAAGTTGCGAGACGAGACAGGACTTGCTTGACGCTATTTGTTGCTAACTGCTATAAAGTGATATAGCGCGAGACCGCGCTTAGTTCGTTTGTAGATATAACTTCTGTAGATAAATAGCGCGGTGCGATTTATAGCGCCTAGCAGAAACAAATATAGCATATGCTATACGTTGAGTGAATATAGCGTGCTAATTTAAAGTGCTATGTGCTATATTAACCACCTCTAATGTCCTACCTCGTAGTACGGTCTCAAATCATGCCAAGTTTCATTTGAATCCATTCAGTAGTTCCGGCGTGATGCGCAGCCCTGATACAGACAGACAGACAGACAGACAGACAAAAATTAAAAAAATTACATTTTCGGCCTCAGTATCGGTTATAGAATGCCCTCGAAATATAAATTTCAAAATATCTTCAATGTACAGAATTGGACCTGTTACAGTTTTATTGTAAGTATAGAATAGATAGACTAGGTATCACAAGGAAGCTAGATA
Source organism: Furcula furcula (assembly GCA_911728495.1). Taxonomy (NCBI): domain Eukaryota; kingdom Metazoa; phylum Arthropoda; class Insecta; order Lepidoptera; family Notodontidae; genus Furcula; species Furcula furcula. Next base: position 16,916,467 of record OU452245.1, read on the forward strand.
GGTGTACTGAGTTCCATTGAGTACCTACTGCGGTGGGATTGCGACCCTGCCCTCTTGAGAACCCTGTTGCAGAGCCCACCGGACTGCCCGGGGTCCCTTCCTATGTGCGGATGCGACCTCCGCGGTTTTAGTGGGTAAGATTACCGCATACCCCTGTTGAGCCCCACAGTCTAGAACGATTTAAAATCGTTCTGGCCTACAGCTCACAGGGACCTTTTGAAAGTTTCCCCGCGAAAAAAAGGTAGGTACTGAGTTGATTTTTATTAAATTTGTCACGATGGTGATATATTAAGGGTTAGGTTTGAGGGTACCTACTTTATCCCAGTCACCTTGGTACTAGAGCCTCCGTTAGTACAATTATATTAATAGTAGAGACCTTCCCTTCCATATCAATGGATTGATAATATTGTAGCCTCAGTACAGCCTATGCGGTAAAACGATGCAACTAAAACTCCCCGATTTCTTGTACGCTACCGAGACTTGGACTAAAAAAAAAAAAAATTCAGTCGCTAGCCCCATATTTTGTTAGTAGTACAATTTCTTATATGACTATATTAGTAGGTACATGTAAACACATAAATAACGCACACAAACACACACACAAACTATGTTGGGAGGTTTATTTAGCTCCACGTAAGACGTGTAGCTTAATAAACCTGCCCATTGTAGGCCCATTCAGCCTCTCCGCAAACACCGTTGGTGCTCTCCCCCACCCTGCGTATTATTGATGCGACTTTTTTTTGCATAATTGCGAAGTAGTCGTCAGTATGCGCATCCGCAAACATGCCCGACGCACTACAGTAAGGTGGAAGCCTCAACAGCATCCTGAAGGTATTGTTATATTGAATACGCAAGGCATTGTCAGAAGTCTGGGTATGATTGGCCCAGAGGCTGCTGGTATAAAATGTTTGGCATTATGCCTTGAACAGTGTAATTTTCTGGAACTGTGCACTCAGCAAACCTACGAGCCAACATATTAACCCTCACAGCCAACGCCCTGCGTTCCCTTTCCATATCAGTGTCATCTTTTAAGTCTTCGGTCACAATGTGACCCAGATACTTAAACTGAGACACTCTCTGTAATAGTGAACCGTTAAGTTTTACAGACGGGACATGCAAAGGACTTTTATTTCTACCTCTGAAAACCAACAGTTCGCTCTTCTTAGCATTGTACTTCAGCCCGTGCTGATCAGCATAACTTTCACAGATTGTGAGCAATTTACTTATTCCACAGATTATTGGGCTCAGCAGCACCATGTCATCAGCATAACTTAAGTTATTTAAACAAACATCATCACGATGATGAGCTCATCAATCAATCTATATTAATAAAAGAGCAGGGTGTTTTCTAGGAATCACGATACAGCAAAAACCATATAACGTACAATCTTGAAATTTGGAACCAACATTATTCAAATAGTCTAGGTGAACAATAAGAACGGATTTTTCGAAATTCCATTCTTAAGGGGGTCAAAGTTTGTATGGAAAAAAATATTTTTTTCGTCACACGGACATGAAACTTTGTCAGTGTACTAAACAAAAGAAATAAAGAAACACGTGTATCCCACTTTTTGAAAATCGACCCTTACAGGGGTTTTAGCATCGTTTTTGAGTATGCAACGCGGAAAAAAAAATTCATACTGCATTGCTGAAACTTTGCGAATACATTAATCAAATTATAGAGATCCAAGTGCAAATAATATTTTTTTGAAAATCAACTCCTAAAGGGGTCCAATTGGGGTCCAAAAAATGTTTCTCGACCTACAGTCATAAGACTTAGTTTATATATTGCACACAAGAATCTAAGAAACTTAAATTTGCCTTTTTCGAAAAACTACCCCTAAGGTCATTTAATGGGGTTTCAAAGTTTGCACAAAGAAGGATTCCCATTTCATCATATGATGCACCTAGAGTAACGAAACTCGGTAAATATACTCAACATAACAATTGAAAAAACTAATTTTGAGCATTTTTGTAAAATCAACCCCTAAGTGGGTCAAATGGGCTCCCAAAGTTAGTATGAAAAAAAAATTTTTTTCGTCACTCGGCAACGGAACTTTGTTACAGTACTGAACAAAAGAAATAAAGAAACACGTATATTACAACTTTTTGAAAATTTACCCTTAAAGGGGTTTTAACATGGTTTTTGAGTACACAATGTAAAATAAAAACATACTTACTGCATTGATGGAACTTTGCGAATATATTTATCAAATTATAGCAATCCAAGTGCAAATAATCATTTTTTGGAAATCAACTCCTAAAGGGGCCCAATTGGGGTCCAAAAAATGTTTTTCCACCTACAGTCATAAAACTTAGTTTATATATTGTACACAAGAATCTAAGAAACCTATTTCCTGTATTTTTCGAAAAACAACCCTTAAGGTCATATCAAGGGGTTGCAAAGTTTGCACAAAGAAGGATTTCCATTTCATGCTATGATGCAGCTAGAGTAACGAAACTCAGTAAATAAACTCAACACAACAATTGAACAAACTTATTTTGTAAAATCAACCCCTAAGTGGGTCAAATGGGCTCCCAAAGTTATTATGGAATTTTTTTTTCATCACACGGGTAAGAAATTTAGTCAATGTACTAAGCCAAAAAAATAAAGAAACACGTGTATCACATCTTTATCAAATTCGACCCGTAAAGGGGTGTTAGCATGGTTTTTGAATATGAAACGCAGAAAAAAATATTATGCTGCATTGATGAAACTTTGCGAATACATTTATCAAACTAAAGCAATGATTGTATAAATAATTATTTTTTAAAAATCAACTCTTAACGGGGTCCAATGGGGGTCCAAAAATGATTTTCGACCTACAGTCATAAGACTTAATTTATGTGTTGCACACAAGAATCTAAGAAACCTATATCCGGCATTTTGCAAAAAACAACCCCTATGATCATTTAATGGGGTTGTAAAGTTTACACGTAGAACGATTTCCATTTAATGCTATAATAGAGCTAGAGAAACGAAACTCGGTACATAAACTCAATACAAAAATTGAATAAACTAATTTCCAGCATTTTTCGATAGTCAACCTTTAGGTGGGTCAAATGGAATCTCAAAGTTTGTATGGAAAACATTTTGTTTTCACCACACATACACGAAATTTTGTCAACGTAACAAACATAAGAAATGAAAAAAACACGTGTATCATAACTTTTTGAAAATCGACCCTTAAAGGGGTTTTAGTATGGTTTTTAAGTTTGAACCACAGAAAAATATTATGCTGCATTGATGAAACTTTGCGAATACATTAATCAAACTAAAGTAATCCATGTGTAAATAGTTTTTGAAAATCAACTCCTAAAGGGGTCCAATTGGGGTCCAAAAATGTTTTTCGACCTGCAGTCATAAGACTTAATTTATGTATTGCACACAAGAATCTAAGAAACCCATTTCCGGCATTTAGCGAAAAACAACCCCTAAGGTCATATAATGGGGTTGGAAAGTTTACACGTAGAACGATTTGCATTGAATGTTATAATGCAGCTAGAGTAACGAAAATCGGTACATAGACTCAACAAAACAATTTAACAAATTTATTTTCACAATTTTTCAAAAATCAACCCCTACGTGGGTCAAATGGGGTATCAAAATTACCATGGAAAAAAAATATTCATAGCACATGGACACGAAACTTTCAGTGTACTGATAAAAAAAAATACGTGTATCACATTATTTTTTTAAAATCAACCCTTGAAGGGGTTTTAGCATGGTTTTTGAATATCAAGCGCGGAAAGGAAATCATGCTGCATTGACGAAACTTTGTGAATAAATTGGTCAAGTTAAAGCAATTTAATTATTTTGAAAATCAACCCCTAAAAGGGTCTAATTGGGTCCAAAATTTTTTTTTTGTCCTACAGTCACAGGACTTATTTTATGCATTGCATATAATAATCTAATGCCCGTTTGCACCAGCAATCACCTAACTAAGGGAACCCGCAAAGTCACTCTTAAAGAGCCCCTTACCTAAAAATCGGTTTCACCAACGCTTAGGTGTCACCTAAGGCGTTAAGAGTCCACTTATTTTTAGGAGCCCGATTGTCCACCCCATAACTGATCCCTAACGCTAGGAGGCAGCCATTATGTGTTATTTTTTGGATGAAGTACAAGTTTAATTTGAAAACGGAGAGCTATGAATTTTTAGAAAGTTTAAAATCTATTGAAATGAGATAGTTTAGCTTAGAAAAATATTAATCGTCATATTTATAAAATACCTATTTACTAAATAAAATGATTTTTTTCACAATGTTAAGATTAAATATTATGGGTAAATATCAATCTATGATGCCAATAATTACCGCTGTTTAGCACAAAAGTAATACAACTAACTATAAACTATAAAAATCAAGTTGAAGGAACAAAAAAACAAGAAAGTCATCCCTTAATTTTATTGGCCCCAGATGTGTCGGCTTTAAAATACAAGGGAACCGTCACTTATCTAGGAGACCCCTGTAAAAGTGACACCTAGCATGGTGAAAATGAATTTAGGTAAGAATCCGATTTAGGGGTCACTTATCCTAAGAAGCTCCTACATATGAAACTTTTAGGGGATTGTTGGTGAAAATGGACATAAGAAACTTATTTCAGGCATTCTTCAAAAAACAATCCCTAAGGTCATTTACAGCTACAGTCACGAAACTCGGTAAGTAAACTCAACACAACAATTTAACAAACTAATTTTCAGCATCTTTAACGGACTTCAAAAAAGGCGGAGGTTCTTAATTTGTCTGTACATTTTTTTTTCTATGTATGATCGCGCATGATTCTGGCAATTATGAACCAATTTTAAAAAATCTTTCTGGTACGGATAGGCCGCTCCACTGATTGGGTCCCATAAAAAAAATCATTTAGGAATAAGCAGTTCCTGAAAAAACAAAAATGGCGACTCAGAAAAAACTGTAGGAATGCCTAAAAGATGATATTTTTATAGCATTTTAAGGACGAAAGTGGTCAAACTCTGGTAAATACGAGTATTTACCAATTTCAATAATTCTTTTTTATGCGAAAGAAGGAACCACTGTAATGAATATGTATAAATTTTATCACAACTGGATAAGAACTTCCTGGAGAACCATGATTGATGTGGAGGAATTTGCTGGTAAAAAAAAAGAATATATACAAACGAATTGAGAACCTCCTCCTTCTATGAAGTCGGTTAAAAAAACATGAAACTGATGTTCTCCATTACATAACTCTGACAAATATGAACCGATTTCGATGATTCTTTTTTTATTGAAGGGAGTAAACTGCTGTAATGATTTCATGCAAATTTTATTTGGACCGGATAAAGTGTTCATGAAGGAAATATACACAGTAGGTACGCCAACATCAACTTCAATAACACTTAAATTATTTTATGCTTTTTAGTGTTGTTGAAGTTGGTTCATTTTCTTTGTTGTGTCGTGTGCAATGTTTTATTTGAAAATCAACCCGTGGGACAAATGAGGTACCAAAGTTTGTATATAAGAAAATATTTTAACAAAGTAAACGCGGGCGAAGCCGCGGGCTACTGCTAGTTTGTTAATATAAACATTGAAAAGCCTCGGAGAGCTAAGACCTCCCTGCCTAACACCACACTCAAGTTTGTAAGGCTCGGACAAAGCATTCGACCGCCTTACAAAGTTTCTTTGCTTATTATACCATATAGCTAGAACGGACACCAGTGCATTTTGGACACCAGACTCTAGAAGCTTTCCCCAGAGGACGTTGTAGGAAACGAGATTAAATGCTTTCGAAAGGTCCAGGAAACATGCATACACTGGGGTTTTTCTGTCCGTGTAGTATTTGACAGTGTGCTTTAGTGCGAAAATGGCACTCTCCGTAGATAAACCAGCACGAAAACCAAACTGTGAATCATGTAACTTTATGTATCTACTGAGATGAGAACTCCCCAATTTCTTGTATGCTACCGAGATTTGAGAATAAAACTCCCCGATTTTTTGTATGCTACCGAGACTTGGACCAAAACTCCCCGATTTTTTTGTATGCTACCGAGACTTGGACTAAAACTCCCCGATTTTTTGTATGCTACCGAGACTTGGACTATATGTGAAAAGAGAATGAGGGCGTAGGAAAGGATGCTTGGAGTGAGTATCATGGACTAATTTCAGGACCGACTAAGTAGTTGAGAGACTCGGCATCAAGCAGCGTCTTTGAACAACTGTACAAACTCATATTCGAAGACTCTATAGAGCGCCTTGTCGTGCAGGGTAGGGTGAAAGGAAAGGACGCGGGAGGGTTTACCTATGCGATGGATCGATTAAATGAAGTCTGCAATGGGCATCCCCTGCAGCACGAGTGCACCAGGATGACTGATATCTACTGTTCGACGACTGAGGTGCGATTCGTATGAGAAAAACTCTTGTTTTTATTTTATAGTTATTTGATTTTGTGATCCTGTAATAGAGTGATTTTCTTGCATTGTTCATAATAGTGGGAACGCTGCCAAGGAAAAAAGTCATTTAGGTAGAAAAACGATAGCCATCGCCAACCAGTCAGCGTCGTTATCACTACATAATGGAAGAGTGTAAGAAATGTCAAGTTTAAGGTGTCCAAACGTTCTCAGTGGGAGCGCGTTGCAATCCGGTGTTAGAGTCAACCTTCTTCGTTCCCTTGCCTATAGGCGCTCGCCTCATCTTATCCGGTGAAGCTGTCATGGCCATCTGCAATTAGTAAAGGCCATTCTCAAAAAAAGTCAAGGTTAAGGGACGACCTCCCTAGAAATTGGAATTGTTCGGTTCGGAGTTGTTTATCGGCACCTACCGGCGGGCGTACATACCTACATACATATATACGGTGATGTTTGATCGATCGGTAGCTATGACCAGTAGTATGGACATTATTATTGCATCGCGTGGACGTAGTATTGCATATTCAATCAGGTGATAGTTTTATCTGTTTTCGCGGGGGAAATCAACCGGGGTGTGTGGGATTCTTAGCCACTAACACCCCCGCGGCTGTTGCATCGGCACACGAGAGTACCGTCGTACTCATTGGGGTCCTAGGGCCTCCAGCCCGAACGTCCAACGACTCCGAAGAACCGTGTGATACCAACCCAGCGTCGGTAAGCGCTGACAGATCGGTGAAGTGTTTGTCATTTCTACCTGAATGCGCCTATCTAAAAAAATACGCGCGCATTAGGAAGGTGCTTCTTGCCCAAACAGGTAACACCTTTTCCAATTATTCTTATTTATTTAAACCATTCTTGAAATTGTACGGTTGTCGAGATGGATCGCACGTATGTTTAAACATGGTTTAAACATTATTACAAATTTATATTGGATAGCTATTACAGATTGTTTAAATTATTATCTTTTTACTAGCTGACCCACGCAGCTCCGCCTGCGCTATTTTTACGTTAACTAAACTTTTAATAACAGACATTAGCATCGAATACATAACCTCCTTTTTTATAGTCGGTTAAAAACTGGGACCTACTTTTTATTTGCTCTCCGAAGCATGGACCCGTTTAGTTCAAATGGCGTTAAACGGTCACCCATCTATTTAATGACCTTACCTAACGTTGCTTAACCCGATCGATTACAAAACCTTGATAACAACAACTCTCTATGAGTGTTCCCTTACTAATATTTATTATATTATAAAGAAAAATTGATAAAATCCGACCAAGCGTATAACCAAGTACCCATTTTGACTTTAATCCCCTCTCCCGAAAGAACCGTGCTAGATTACGGGATAAAAAGTATCCTATGTCCTACCTCGTAGTAAGATCTCAAATCATGCCAAGTTTCATTTGAATCCATTCAGTAGTTTCGGCGTGATGCTCAGCCGTGATACAGACAGACAGACAGACAAAAATTAAAAAAAATACATTTTTGGCCTCAGTATCGGTTATAGAATGCCCTCAAAAACTAATTTTCAAAATATCTTCAATGTACAGAATTGGACCTGTTACAATTTTATTATAAGTATAGATTATTAGTCGGTAAGCAAAACATACATAATAATCCTATTATTTTGTAAGCAATGTCTCTCAGATGCTTAGCATTGTTTGCGTGGTTGAGGTGCCGCGCCTACTCGCCTTTCCGTGCTCGTCCTGGCGGGGGGCGTGCGCCTTAAAGTCGGGAACGTTTGGTTTGGGATTTTATGTTTCTATCCTGGAAACTCGGGTCGGTCGGTGGCTGGCTGGCCTAGTCGAGAGGCGCGCGGACGGCCGTGCACACGCATGCGTGTGCCGAGAGCTTTCGCTGTAAAGCACGCATATCGTGGTTAAGCTTTAAAAGAAAGCACGATGCCATTTACGCAATTAAAAATTATGAATGGGCGATAAATAACAAGGCACTGATGCATTTGTTACAATCACGGTTTTATAAAAATTAATTACTTGCTGTCATTTTTACTTATGCCAATTTGCGGAGGTGATTTAGTAGTTGTGATAAGGCCATCAGTGCAAAAACAAATTGTAGCAAAATAATAACATGTCCTGGTGCTGCCCATGGTCCCATGACCGCCAGCGATCTATTGCGGTCGGTCGGCCTCTACGTTTAATGATACAGGTTCGTTATGACTATTTTTCTCAGATGTGCATATTGATATACTTACTAATATTTAAATATTTGATACCATGTAGACCGGTTTTTTGGGATTTGGTAACTTATGACTATATTCGTATCGTCCCGGTGGAAGTGATAGCATAATTATCTTTACCCAAAGTAGATGCAATTATAATAAACTTAAAATCTAATGCATTCGGCATAAGATTTTAATAACATACTAGATTTAAAAATTAATCATTTTTGTACACATTTATTGGGCGTCCAGTGTCACACGCTCTATATTTTTATTAGGAGAATTCAAAGATAGTGATAGTCAATGAACCCATTACGAAATTCATAAGTGACTGTGTGGCTGTGTACCAATTCGAAAGTTACAGTAGGACAATCCGAGTGCGATAATGGGTGTCCACTTGTCCAGTGAGATGTAATCCCGGGAATGTTCTAATGGATTTAAAGTGTCTTATGCTCTTAATATCGTGACTATTAAATATGTAATCCAGATGGAACTTACTGAGCTTTCCTATAAAGTTACGTTGTACTCCATTAATGTATTTATTTACGACCGTTCAAATGCATATTTTTTTAGTGTCTGGTCCATTTACAAGTTTATTTAATGGATATAGAAAAAGAAAGAGCTTAACAATACAACGAAAACATACAGCGGAAGTGTAGTGATTGTTAACTTTTGCCAATACATTCCAACATTAACATTCGAGTCGCCTACCTGTCTATAATGGCTCTGGAAAGAGATAATTTTTGAGGTGCTTGTATAGTATTTTTTGCGCATTGTCCGAACGTAAATGACAATTATTATTGTCAATTTATGCCGAATGTCGTTTTGCATTGATTGATAGTCTTCGAAGACAAATATTTTAAAGAAAAAAAAATATACTTATTTTTTCATGCATGAAGCCCGTTTTCCGTCGATGTTTGCCCCTGCTGAGAGGTGTTGGGCGCCGGCAATCAGCTGGGCTCGCGGTTCAGTCATAAGGCGCCTGTGCACGCGATTGCTCGTAAACATAGAGTCAGCGGATAAACTCGCCTAAACACGTAAATACGCACCGTCCATGTAAATATTACGCACACACATAAAGTATAATATTTAACAGCGCAAACCAACAATAACTATTATTTATAATTAAGGAATGCTTAGTGATGTGAAGTGTGAATGTTAAGAAAATCGACCATAATTAGTTAAAAATATAATGAATTAAAATGCCTTGGAACTGTCTGTGGGGATACGAACCTCCTGCACCGGCCTGTAGAGTGACTGGACCGCTACATCTTATATTGCAGGTATTTTGTGCATTATTTAATATAATTAATATACTTAATAAATACTTTATTATAAATATTTAATAATGTGAAAACAGTTTAGTTATAGCCACAAAAATAATTAAGAATAATTCACTTAAATAAATTAGCATGAGCCATTAATATAAATAGGTGTTGAATAAGTACTTATACACTTATCGTTATTTGCCAATTATTTTGACTCATGTCAAAACGAAACAGTTATGTATGAGAGGTGAAAAGTGCCAAGGAGAACATGAATAAATTGAAGCACCCCAACGATACCTAATGGTATTCTCTACGTATAGTAGACCAACAGCATCCAATTAACTTGGTGGTTCCTTGTGCAAATCACTGCCCAGTTAGCTAGGTATCACCGCAGAATATCTGTTGACATTCTGCCATCAAGCAGCAGTATGTAAGCATTGCTGTGAAGGGCACTGCAGCTGGTGAAATTACTGGACACAAGTGAGTTAAAAACCAATGCCTCGGGTGACGTACGACATGGTGCAATAAAGCTGTCTAAAAGCAGGCATGCTGGTTACCACCAGGCGAACGTCTTGTTTGTCTCTACACTAGGTTTATTAAGAAAATAATTCTACCTTCGGTAGCTTTATGATCCTGCTTGTTACAGTAGCCAGTGCTGCAAAAGCATAAGTGATGGGGTGGTTAAGCTGCCAGCAGAGCATACTTACAAACGTCACTTTTTACTGTCGTACTTACAAACGTCAATTATTGCTAAGTCTCATTCCACCATTTTTTGAAACTGATCATTTGATTATTTCGACTCTCTGATCCGTTTATGCTTATTTTCCGAGTACGAGATAATCAATATATCAACTCACTAATAGTGTATGAAGTATTAATTGGCTTTGTGTGTCGAAATAATCCAATTTCAAGAATTTGATTAGTGGATAAATGACATTAATGGCGTTGGTGAGCGCGGCATCATTACTTAATATAAGTTTTTGATGCACCTCGATACCACTTCATGGTAAGCAGCATAATGCAAACTGTAGCCTTGAATGTAATCGCATTTGTTTTTAATAACACAGGTAAAAGGACTATGTCACAAGCGTTTCAGAATGTTTTGAAGCCAGAGATACCTCAACCGCCTGGGCCATGTCTTTACATAGAGTGGTCTCTCCACTGCCACGGGCAATGTCTTAAACTACAGTGGTATCTCAACCTCCAGGGCAGTGTCTTTACATAGAGTGGTCTCTTGACGGCCAGGGTGGTGTCTTCACATAGGGTTTTGACGATCTAAACCACTGTACACAGCATCTCTTGATCGAAGGCTGTGTTAATTAGCATCAGTCTTCTATAAGTACCTCAAGCTTCCTAGGTACTGTCACAGTAAGGTTGTAACGTTTCCACCGTACTCTACCTCTATTATTAACTACCTACTGTGCACTACTTCTCCTAATTTATATTTGAAAAGTAACTGAAAGCAAACTTTAAACTATCAGATTTCATCTAAAGTACCTACCTATTTTTAAACTAAAACTATTAATTTATATTATATGAGATACAAGAAGCCGGGCAGCAGCGTCCTTCTATTTGATTACCTTCCACCTACATATACTGCGATCCCCAAGCCGCCTGCCAAGCGTGGGGAATAATCCCCTTAGAAGGGAGGGGTTGCCTTTGTTCAACAGTGGACGTTAATCGGCTGTTGATGATGATAATGATATGAGATTTGTCATAAAAGCATCGTTGCTTGCAAAAGGCGTAACTTCTAACGTTGCAAGATTTTTACTAGGAAAGATTATTAATTAAATAGAAATAACACATATTTCTCGAAAAAATACACTTTACATATGTGTATACCTATTACTAAACTTAACTATTATGTTAATGTTAAACATAAAGTTTGTAGTGTTATTTATTAACTATTGAGAATCAACTTATTGTTTTGTTGTTCTTGTTTTATAATACAATGATGCATAGTTTGTTTGGCCTACAAAGCCAACTTTCAACCCGTTCCATATTCGTTCTATTTATTTGGAGATGCAAACTTTAATACCATTATTATTATATTTTTTTCCGTAATGGAACGGCATTTAACTGTGGCTATGAATTGTTTTTTATTATATTTAAATTGTATAAACCAATTTGACACCAGTATTCTTATTAAACAGGTACTAGTGACGGGTTTTTACTTTGGAAAAAGATTAGAAAATATCACTGTGCTCTTTTAAATTTTATGGAGCGATAAATTATAGATTTTATTTAAAAACTGTTAGGTATACTTGATTTAGTGTAAAGACTTTTCTATGGTGTTAATATCTAAATATGAAGTCAAAACGTATTACCAAGTGTGTACCTACTGTGCTGGTACTGATAGTAAGTAGTAGTCTCAGAGGGCACATTAGAGAAAACAGCCTAACCTAGAAAACGAATGCACAAGCTGCTACTATTCACAGTTCCAATCAGGTCTTCATTCGACCTTTCATAGATGACTATGATTTATATTGGCTGTCGCATTGTCACCATGATAAATAAGGAAAACCCATTTGCAATAGAATCAAGGTTTGATTTCTAGTCGTTCAAAATAAAAATTACGACGTCGATTTTAAAAGGATCGATATTATAGCTGGTATAGCTATAACATTCGTTCATTAGGTTACCTTGGCAGGTAGCAGAGGTAACGGTAGAATGCTAATGTGAGCCGAGTTCGTAGCAATGTCGCATGCGTTGTTTCTAGTTTCTCAAAGAATCGCTTGCGCAAGAATGAGTGCGCCGTCGCCGCCGCCGCTGCCGCCCACGCTACGGTCAGCGCCGACCGCGAGGCTCTATGTAAGCGCTCCCCGCCTCTGCAAAGCAAATACAAATAGGTATCTCGAGTCGCGACAAGTTCATTGTCGCCGAACATAAATTCCATTTTATATGCGTTTATAGTATTTGTAAACAGTTTATTGATATTGAACCCTAGTTCAATACCTTGAATCGTGCTGATGTAATCGCTGAATTTCGTTGGTTGTTGTAAAAAGTATGCTTTGGAGACTGTTTAAACCTGTCTTTAAAAATAAGCATGTGTCCATAGCGACTGAACCTCCAAACTCGTTTGGAACTCTACAAATTACTTAAATTAATACATTAAATGCAGTTTGCATCTACAAATTAATGCAATCAATCTAATGTAAATAAATTTAACTTTAGTTCATAAGTGCAAGCGTAACTAATTTAGTAACATTAATGAAGATTAAATGTTACGTTTATTGAATACATTTCTTCTACACGTAAGCGCTTTTACAATTAAGGTAAAATACGCGTGAAGGGCTCCGGCGTTTTTAAAAGTATAACAATTGTTAGCCGAACTAACAGTTAGGTACTACATAGAATATTATCTTGTTGACTTCGGTATCACGTTGATGGAATTGATTGTGTAAGAGTTACATTCGTGTTATCTATCTAACTTTTATAAGTTAATTAGGAGCATGTGGGGATGCGCGCGCGCCTCCTCAATCGAACAATCAAGCCTTTGAGCGGGCGGTACCTTTGAGATCCAATGTAATTAGTCCGATTATGTACCTATAGAAATATTACTTAGTGGCATGACTTCTCTTAGACATGATTAAAAGTGCTCTATTAAGTGTTTAGAGAGCTATTATGCAGTGTACGCCAGTCAGGTTCACCACTATGCTAAATGCTTCCGCTATACGTTAAACTAAATGCCAGAGGCCGTACCACTACCTCTATTAGCAGTAATATTATCACCTTACATGACATGAGGTAGATATATCAATATACGTAGTTTATAGCTCTGTCACTTTCTATCGAGAAGGTAAGGACAAAGTAATATTGTTCTAAGAGGTGGTGGTACAGGCCCTGGGGCCAAGTATTTGATGATTAACGGTATCGTAGTATTTTTTAATACAGACTGGGTTACGCATTAAATAATTGATTAATTTAACATTGATCAGTAAAAAAAAATTAGCAGCTTTGTCAGTTGATTTTTTTTTAGTCAGATAATAAAAAAAGTTTTTTTTTAATGACGCATAAGGGATGAAACTTGTGCTGAAGTACAACGACTTCGCATAGAACACTTAAGCTATTTGTATGTTCATGTCTCTTGTGCTATCTTGCATGTATAACACACACACACGCACATTTTCTATAGGAGCTTTCCTTTACCCCGAACTCTCGCGATAACTACCTACAGAAGTGATTGGACCAAATGAATTTGGAATCCCATTTACCTTAGTCAGAGCAAAATAAAACTCGATCATTGCGCGAGCTGGTTGCCAAAGCGACGTTTTTTATTACCTACTTTGGATATCACGTCAGCCCTTTCACGCCACTTCTTTTGCTCAGTTGTATTTGGGAAAAAAGAGTAATATTGCGAACTGTAAGTTACCTACCATAGTTCGTGCATCGGCGCCTATTTGGTATCGGGTATCGGGTCGCTACGCCGCGCCGCCCCGCCGCGCCGTCACCCTCGACTGCTTGGCTTTTCACGGTTTATTTTACTAGATTATTTTTTCATACTACACAATAAAGATTGGGTCCAGTTTCATTGCGACGACTGTTCTGTCGACTGTCTGTCTGTGTTTTCACAACACCTATCCTTCCCTTTCGTGAGAACGCAATGGTCAATCATATAAATAATTTAATTAACCAAAATGGCGGTGATGTGGTTCGCCACCCATCACGTCTCGTTTCTCACGGAGGCGAAAAGCGGCCCTTGGGCTCTGCCTACCCCTACGGGAGAAAGGCGTGATTTTATGTATGTATGTATGTTCTGTCCCGATTGGTTGTCAAACTCCCCATAGGCCACCTCTCATCAGTATTTGGAACTTAAGGAACTTACTGGTTTGTTTGAATAGACAGTATAGACAGAAATAGTGCTTTTATATCTGGTGTCGCAGGGAAAATCTACAAAAGGTACCCGGTCTCAGTAGGGGCGGAAATCACGTTATATGGGATTTTGGAAACCTTCCCTCTTGTCTCTCGAGCAAGACAGTAATAGTGTGGTTTTCTGGTTAAACAAATTAGTATTAACAGCATAGGTAAGCAACATCAGCCTAGCAGCATTTGTTACTTCATCATAGATCCTACTTGTATTGTTCGCTACCATCCGAAGTATTTATAGATACCGAATGATTTATTTGAAAGATAATGCTTATACCGAATTCCACCGAGCTCGTTTTTTATACGAATTCGGAGGAATTGGATCTGAGAGATGCCTCTTAATAATTGAAGTTAATCATGGTCTGTGATATGACTTCATAAATTAGTGTCGGCGACAGGCGGCAGCGTTATCAGATGGCGCGACTCAGCACAAGCGTATAAGTGGCTATACGTGATGATTTACGACACATTCCTGTGCACTCGCGACGAGGATCCATCACTGCGGCTCGCCTGCGCCTGCGCTGGCCGATGGGAACGAGATTACTTCTCACACGTTCCATTGGTGACAGACAAAGCTCTTTGTAGCACTATTGTTTGGCCCTATGGAAGCAGATTTGAGCGGTTTCACAGCGGATTAGACATTGTACTGGAAATAAAATAACTTATGAATGTCATATGTTAGTTTATTTGTTCACTTCGATCCATAAAAACTTTCGATATAGGGTATATAATTCTAAAAATCTTACTTATTAGTTATATTAAGAACTTTATTTTAAAGATTTTATTTTGAAGAGCTTTCAGACAAATTACAGAATCATCATTTACGTCGGGGGTTATAATATCTTGTTATGATGTTTTTTGACTTTTTTACCGTAGTCAAATTACTTACTCATAATTTTACAAAACGTAATAAACTCTGGCAAACTATTTATACCTATACTTACTACCACTACTACTAGGTACTAAACTATAAGAATCTTTCGTTCTGAGGTTATATCGATCTGTGTGATTTTTACTTGTGTCCCGTTTTGCAATATACTTTTCTAATTAAATTTGTTGCGGGTTTCAAGACAATTTAGCGTTTTTCCCCGGGACTCGCCGAGGTGAGGGTCAATCCTTGGTATCCTCACTGGTGACCACTGTAGATCCTGGCTAACAGGAGTCACAGTGGTGGGAATGAGTGGTGGGATTAGACAAACGATTTATATAACCGAACCTAACACATCTAATAATAAATTATTGTATAGTATTTCTCTAAACCAAGTTGTGGGCTTTGCTTGTTAGGAAGGTATACGTCCAATTTTCAAGTGTAAAAAGTGTCAGTCGTAAAATCATAGTATATTAAACATAGCGTAGTACTACGCCTTTTCCTCGTAGGGTTCGCTAGAATAATGGTTTTTAGTTAGATCCTGTAATATAAGAGGGGAGCCTTTTGCCATAATGTATAAATTAATACCGATATTTTAAAATTCACCTAGAGTGAGAGAATACATATCAAACGATACCTTATGGATATCCCTGATATTAGAACTGTTTATTAGGTACCTGCCTATTGTAACTAGATACGCATAGCGGGATAATTATAACTCTTAATCAATTTAAACATCCGCATAGCGCGCGTAAGCTTTAAAAACATATCGTTTCTCGTTTATATTCGTAATTGCGAGCGGATGTTACGCAACCATGGTGGAACTGGCCAACTAAAGCTTGACCGGAAGTGCGTTCCCGACGGGCCGTGAGGGCGCGGGCCTGCTCGCAGGTACCCAACGACGCTTCTAATGAACGATAGAGGAGGCACGGTGCGTCTTATTATTGGTAATGCGCAATGCATTACATACAATTAGGTCGGCTGTTAGCTATAATTGCTTCGTGCCTACAGCGTGTTTCGTAAAACGTGTCTTACTTAGGCAACTACAGCGCATACCCATGATGCAGGTGCTGCCATGAGAAATACCGACAATTTACAGAATTGTAGATATGTTACTGATTTATTAGCTGTCGCTTGTTAGTAAATACCAAAGACATGTCTAAGTTGTACCCTAGCTGTTAGATAAGCACTTTGTAGTACCCCAATACGTAGTTAGTGTTTATTGCTCTAGGCATTTATTACTTAGCTTAGGACACAATAGTCAAGTTATATTCGATGAATGATAATTGTAGACAACTAAATTATGCACTTTATAAATGGGGAATAAGTATAAATCTAGGTGTGGAGAAATAATCAACGGATTATAGGACACGGATTATAAACAATTAACATACAATCACGTTATATGTAAGTTTACATTAGAGGTCAAATTTGTACACAAAGCTACGTATTATCTTACTCGTATAATATTTCGGTGCTGAAATCCAAACGCTTGTTTAAAATGTAACGTCTAGCACGCAAAAAATATCACGCTTCGCGAAACATGCTCGCCAGCTGTCAGGCAGACGCGCTTTGGGAAAAAAGCTCATTGCTCACAACACATCCAGTATTGGTATTGGTATGGTTTCACACATCGCTTCGACATGTGGACACATCGAGCAGTTAACGAACTGTACCAGTAAATATAATTTTAACTCCACCATGAATCAAAATACCATATGAAAGGAATCCATAAAATAAATTTTGTTCTCTTATTGGTACCTACATAAACTGTTTAAAAATAGCTCCGACCACCTGGTGCACTCCCGACTACCAACTTCGAGTGCAGGGTTCGTGATTTATGGGACTTCGAGCCCGATACAATGCAACCGCAAATAACCCTTGACTATTTTTTCTAGCCAAAGAATTGTCGTTGGGTTAATTTTTCAAGTGGTAGCGACTGTTTAACGAGACTGCGATTATACGCTCATTGAACCGACCCCTATGACAACAACCATACATGGGTAATAAATTAATTTGTTGCTGTCAAATTATATCGATAGGTATTTTTAATATATAAAGAAAACTATCATACAGTACCTAACAGCTTTTTATGTTACAGTTTGCATCAACTTTAAATAGGCGCTTCGTACAAAACAGAGTCGCTATCCTTATTTGACTATCTCTATGTTTCGTTACATCTCATTTAGCGAATTTCTTCCGGAATGTTTATTTGCACGAGTATATTACATTTCATTTCATAAATTACCTAATACTATACTTACTTACCTACATAATAAGTCGTATTTATCATAATACATAATTATGTAAGTAAGTATAAGTAAGTATAATTAATTACTTCAATGTTTAGTTTAAAAAATTAAAAAGGCCGTATTAAATCGCGGAGTCGGTTCAAAGTTTGGTTATTTTTAACAGCAAGATGAGAACTTGTACATAAAATGTTCACATCCAGCGCTTAATACCCTCAACGTGGGAGGCCGCGGCCAATCGTTACGCTTGGTCTGACCTAAAATGGCCGAATGATTATTATTGTATACCTACCTATAAGTACGTATTTCTTAAATATAACATGTGTTATAGACAAGTGGACGGTTAAGCTACAGAACAGCCACAGCAGCCAATGGGAGACACATAGGTATACCTGCTCTAGAATATATAATCTTAATTTATTTACATACTTACTTAGTCCGTTGGCATAGCGATTCTTCTTGGTCAGAATCGTCATCGAAGTATGTCCTGGCCTCCGTCACGAGCTTACCTACTCCACTTCTACCGATCCTGCGTGACTTCTTTCCAATGATTTGAAGTTTGAGCAGACCCGCCTCCCCTACATAATACTAGGGAGTCTAGTACGGGATCTCATTGTTTACGGGCTAGAACAAACTATCAGTAATTCTCCCGTACATTTTACTAGTTTTTGATAGTTACCGCTAGGGGCGCTGGTGTGAAATGTATGGAGAAAACTGACAGTTTCATCGAGCTTGAAAACAGAGCCCGTACTAGTCCCCCAGCGATGCCTAAGTTGATTGACTGGTCTGCGACTTATATAAAAACTACAACAAAACAAAGAACGATTGTACCATCTAGTCGTTTGCAGAATATTAATAATTTAATTCTATTATCTACTAAAATATAAATCTAAGTTCGTGTAATGTGTTTTAATATTTGATTTTATATTCCTTTTCTGACGGTGTTTACTACAAACATACCGCTTTTGATGTTAATAAACGACGCGACGATAGTTGTGTCGATTTTTAAACATTGCTACATAATCGCCACATTTTAAATACTTGCACGTCTCAGCATTCAGCTTTGTGAAGAAAATGAATAGGGTGTTTACTAATTTCTATTGTTGAAAAAGATTCCGGCTACCTTTGACGTTTTTATAATTCATATAACTACTGCTTTCTTTCGAATATAACTACGTAATAGTGTCAAGTAAAGTCAGTATTTGCGTCTATTATTATTGTTTTATTTAATTTCTTCTTATGAATTACAATAAACAATTTTGATGCAATTATCTAAGTATATTAATTAGAGAATTTCTTCGATAAGGTACCTTTAGATTTAGAAACTCAAAAAGGGCGAGCATAGGTGCGGGTCACTAGTTTTGAAGAACTCATTAATTGAATAATCAAATGTAGAGAACATTTCTCTTGTGAAAATCCTAAAACTGTGCCCAACATAACGCAACAACGTTAAATCTATCTTATTATACACACATCAAAAGTGTCTAGGGATCAACATATATTTTTGCAATAACTTTTCTCCTGATTGATATTAATTAAAATTTTCTTTAAGGATTCATCAAATAAAGTGTTTTCGTTTGTCACAGTAACGATAAACCAAGTCACCTTTGCATTAATAAAGAAATTTGCCATTTTCCTAATAAAGGGATTTTTGACATTTGAACCACTAACACAAAAGTTCGAAAAAAAGACTGAAATAACAGTTTTCTTTAAAATTTTATTGGGTAACTTAAACAATTAATAATCCGTGTTTCTACCGCGAACACTAACAACACAAGAACATCGGTTTGGCATACTCAAAATGAGTTCATCCAAATCACGCTGTGGAATGGCCGCCCATGTTCGTTGCAACAACAAAAAAAGGTCTTCTTGCGACTGGATACCCTCCATATTCGGCAGAGCTCTTCTCTGTAGCATATCCCTAGCATGCTCAATCGGGTTCAAGTCTGGCGACTGAGCAGGCCAGGGCAGGACATTGATGTTAGCTGCGGCGAGAGTCTGTCTTACAACTCTTGCGGTGTGCGGTTGTGCATTATCATGCATTAACTGAAATAAGGGACCGATTTGCACTTGTAGAGGAACGATGACGTCTGATACAATCGTCTCAGCATAAATTTGAGCGTTGAGGTTGCCTCTGATCCAAATCAACTCAGTTCTTCCGCCGATCCAAATACCCGCCCATACCATGATGGTTCCACCACTATAAGGATGGACTTCCTGGCAGGATTTTAATCGCTGTTGGCGTCCAGGGGTTCTCCAGTGTCGTATACGTCTTGTATCCGGTCTCATACCAAAACGAGACTCATCAGAAAAGCACACGAAACGCCATTGTTCTTCTGCCCAATTTCTGTGTTCAAGAGCCCATTGATATCGAATCCTACGATTGTGCATTGCTATAGGTGGTACCCGTAGCGGTCTTCGGGAATGAAGGTTCACTTCATGCAAGCGGTTTCTGACTGTTTGGTCGCTAATTAAGTTCCCTGAAGAGTGATGAAGCCTCACGGCTAACATCATGGCAGTTATTGTTGGAGCTCTTCGAGTTAAGATTTGAATATATCGGTCTTGTCTCCGTGTGGTGCAGCGATACCGTCCTCCATGGCGCTCAGCCACGGTACCAGTGCTTCGGTAACGTGTCCAAAGTCGACTGATAACACTCTGACTTGTATTCAGAGCTAAAGCCACAGTACGTTGCCGGGAACCAGCTTCTATCATTCCCACGGCTCTGAGCATTTCTTCCCTGCTTAAATGACGTCGCCGCTCCATAATAACGTTGGTTTTAATCAGTAGTAGGGAAACAGTAGCACTAATAATGTCTTCAATGCGTTGTATGTTTTTATAGGGAAAATATTGACAGCTGATTTTCATCTTTTACTCGAATTTGATTCACAGTTCCTGATTCAAATTATGAAATGCACCAAAAAGGATCCATATAAATTTATAAAATCATAAATTTATTACAAAGCCACATCTCAATCTCAAGAAATCCGCTTAAAAATGCTTGATCCCTAGACACTTTTGATGTGTGTATTATACGACGACGCACGTCTCAACGCATAATTTCTCGGTCTTGTTTTATTTTGGAGTTTGGGAGGTTGGGACTTTGCGGCGAATGTCACTCTTTCGTCAAGTCATACCGTAGCGTCATTCGTTCACTCCTCCCGTGCTGACATCGACAGCAATTAAGTTGTCACTGCGCAGCATTACCGTGAAGATCACTCAGTGTTAATAGAAGTGAAAAGTTTATTACACGGTTCAATTCGAGACGTTTTGAAAGTCTTAAGCTTGTGTTTTTTTGCTGTTTTAATGATAGCACGATTTGTTTTTGGTAGAGCGGGCGGGCGTCGCTTAGTCAATAGGCATGATGACTGCAACACAATACCAATAAATCTGTGGCTTTTAAATATTAGAACAGATTGCACTGATTCCAAAAATGCATCTCATTTTCATAATAATAGAGAGATTTTCGTGATATTTAAGCAAATAAATTACTCAAATACAGCTAATCGCCATTTTGTGATAAACACTGATCAGAGTGAATGACGTCAATCCTGTGTAAATAAACAACTGTCAAACTGCCATCTCAAGTTTTTCTTTCATACAATGATTCACTTTTATACCTAGACAGATGTTTATTTTCACCGCAGTGACGTCACAATATGGCGCCATGCACCGGCCATCGTTTTGGAACGAAATTCAAACGCTATTTTAAAAGTTGAAAATATTGCTATTAATTGTAAATTTAATACAATAATATGATTATTTTCGGCAATAGTAGACCCGTAAAGTACATTATAGAGTATTTTTTCAAAATTAGTCATCATGCCTATTGGACAAAAAAGCCAATCCTTGTTATGTTCGTTTTCTAATAAGGACTGAGTATTTAGTCTATATGGAATATACTAGGTGAAAAGTTCCTTGTGAAAGGAACCGTCCAGGTGGTATTCTGCCACTAAACAGCAGTGTGTATGGAAACATTGCTGAATGCTGTGAACAATGCTGAATTGCGGTAGTACTACTGTGTTCCGGTGTGAAGGGCAGTGTAGCTGATGAAATTACCGGACACAAAACACTAATATCTAATGTCATAAAGGTCGGCAATGCGCTAGTGATTCTTGTGGTGTTGCTAGCGTCTATAGGCTGCGGTGACTCCTTACCATCAGGCGGGCTGCATGCTTGTTTACCACCTTGGTTGTATAAAAAAATATATAGGTACGCCCTGATCTAATCGGCTGACGAATTCACGAATTTTCACTGAATGTTTAGTCCTGTTTTGTCACTCTATAAGTCAGTGTTCTGTCCACAAACCCATCTGTTATTAAGTGTATCACCACTTAGATGTCGAACGCAGATGTCAAAGTGTATTATTAACAGCTCAGAGACATTGTATCATGGTAACACTTTACATGTTTCTCAGGCATCAAAGGGTTTAAGGCTTGGGATCACCTTTACGTTAGCACAGTAACTTATAATAGCACACCGCTAACCTTAGCTGGGGTGCCCCAGGAACACAAAAACACCTTAAAATGGTGCTATTTAGGTTTAGGGTTTGTAAGGTAAAATATCTTCCCCAGTCAAGCTGGTCGACCTCTATCCAATTTCTATCTATGCTGCTAACCCGAAGAAATATGTTAAAGAATTTTGCCCTTCTTTTTCTGAAAATCCACTGATTTCAGCAATCATGGTTAAGTAGGTAGGTACTATGATACAAAGTGACAAATTGACAGTAAGCACACTGTAAATGTAATGAACATCATCTCCTTTCATCCTATTACGAGTTAATCCGTCGGCGGTCGATGCGTGATCGCATGTTAAACATGGTCCAGAATCACCAGCCATTGAGAGCTTAATAAATATACTATTTAATTGAGCTAGATGAATTTGGTTCCTACAGGTAGTCAGCTTATATTGCGTAAGTCGGCTTGGGTGTAAACCGTAATAAGTGACGTCAGATCGCAGTTTCAACACTCTTTAAACAAAGCCGCAAGCCAGACTGGCACACATTGTGTGCTAGTTTCCAGGACAAACAATGAATATCATTTTGGATATAAATTTACATGCGACTAACTGAGAAATATACAGCTTATAGACCCCCCGTCATGAAGATGTATTTTTTATTGTGGAATTAAGCGCTGTCTATGACCTCTGCTTTCTCTCAATCGTCACAGTTGATCGACTGATGATGTACGTCTATTATTACTTAACCCGTATAAGCAATGATTTAATTCAATGCAGCCAGTTCTGGTTAGTGCTTTATAACGAAGATTAATAGGATTTTGATTAACATTTTGAGGGCACGTTAATGTATAACCATGAATTCCTTAGTTTTACTTTTGTGCGGTGAGTCCTATGAGGATTATTAATATATGTATTTGCAACTTCCGATGTACGAGTATGTACTTATAAATGTAAATTTCGTTGATGGTCATTCTGTACAATTTTAGGTTATACAACATTTTGAATGCCCACGAAACCTGTAACTTCACTTAGATTTCGAAGAGTTGTTGTGCACAACTTTTCAAGTTAGGTAGTCAGAGGGAAGTTAGTCGCTTTAATTAGGCAACTATAATTCGACTTTTTGGATACTGCTTGCTGTTTACTTAACTAGTTTACATGTTAAACTTTGTAGGTATGCTAAACAAACACGCGACAATATCCGGAATTACTCAAGTGGTCGATAAGGCAATATATCTAATACACCAAACATTTAGTTCCGATACTGGCCACGACTCGGGTGGTCTCAAATAAAAGACAGGAAATACTGAGAAGTATTTAATTGAGACTTAATCCATGTTTTATATCAAAACTATCAATATAATCGATTATCATCACATACGTGACCGGTGAAGAGTTTTTTGTTTTATGTTAGTACCGTAAAGATCCATGTCGCTTCAGAAACACTATAGGTTCAAAGTTACACCACACTATAGGTTCAAAATTTTTGTTACAAGTTTTATGAAACAATTTGGAACATTGTAAGTAAAACAAAAACATTATCAACTCTTTCCTCGTAGAACTGCGAGCTCTGTGATGACGTTAGTGGTACGCCGGGATTGGAGGCTCGAGAGTGCGGTGAAATTTGTCTCATTTCAGAGAGCATTCATAGCATGGAGATTTTGAACTTACATTCTAAGTAGAGCATTGATTAAGTATTCACTACAAATGAGCTGCACTGTGTCAGTGAGAGTGAAATTTCATAAGCTTTTCTACAATTATATTCAGATTCTGAGTTTTAAGGTTTCGGAAGACGGCGGACGGAACGGTAGCAGGACGCGGATGTCACACTGCGGGCGTGATGATTTGTCGCACTCGGCGCGAATGTTAAGCGATTCAGACGTGGAAGCTGTGCTACTTTCGTTTGCGTTAGCAAAAAAACGGCATAAACGCGACGTGCCTGTTGTATTCCCGTCGGAAGCGGCGGCAACATGACGGGGCCCGTCGCGCCCAACGGCTCTGTGTGACATATTATTCTATATTAAATAGGACATTACAACTCTTCACGTCCAGTCACCGTCCCGTCCCGTCCGCTCTCTGCTGAAACCTTTATCACTAATAAACAAAATATGAACTGAATGTAACCGATACGGCTCCGACAGTTAAATAATATAGTTCAATGGATATTCCAACTGGATTGGTGCTCTATAACCGCAAACCCGTATTAGGTACCGGAGTAACTTCATAATCAAATTACAGTAATGGTCGTTTGTGACCCTAGATACGCACGCACATGATAGTCGTGTGCCCACTGCATTGCTCCCACTAATGTTAACAATCCTCTGGATTACGATTATGGGTGTAATCATGATTCAGGCTTTCTCTGCTATGCCCTACATGGATGAAACGACTAGCGTGGTTGTGGGAACAACGTGAATAAAAGTAGTCTTGAGAATGTAGGCTTCTTTTGTGAACGGTACTGTTTGTATATCTAGGATGATGGTTCAACATTGCATGCTATTTCGGGAACGTAACCTGGTAATTTATTTAGTTAATTTATTCTGAACATTTTTTGAGGGACTATTTATGAGAGGCTGTAATTTTAATAAGTAAGTAAGTAATGGTATTTTTTAGGCTATTATACCTGCAGATATGTCACTGATTTAGGGCTGTAATATAAAAATAAATGTTAGCAGCAAAGAAAGCCAGGTAATAACTACGATTTGGTTAGATCGACCATCTTTACGAATATTGAGTACACCAAAGTACTATTCTATTCTATTGTTAGTGGTTAAAAATCGGGCCCGGTAACCACCGGAACGCACTTCGACCCAGTTGGATCCATTGTGCATGCCCTAGTCCTTACTCTGTTGCTGGCGTGGCGAAGAGGTTCCTCAGGTACGCAACGATTGCGCCAGCCTGGAGCTGTACATAATCATCTGGTGTAGGATAGGCTACTCCCAGATGACGCGACCTACGTCTCGCAAGAGCGTCGCAGCCTCACAATACATGTCTCATTGACTCTTTTTCCCCTTAACAAGCAAGTATCTATAGTACCTACTTAGCCTCATTCTGTGAAGGTGCTCATTAGTACCAAAATGTCCCGTGAGTGCACCTCAATACCAAATGCTAACAACGTTTATTTCACGTTAAAAAAATACTTCAGGGTCTTCTGGGATATGAACTTTAAATGAAATACATAGGTGTACCTAAGCATTGAATACCAAGTGATGATTATGATTATCTTATATCATACTAGCGCCCCGCCCCGTCTTCGCACGGGTGTATGTACAGTTTTTGTACATGTAGGTACACCTTCAGTGAAAAATTCAATCTGATGGTGAAATCCGCTTAAAGGTACGCGTCATTTCATAGAAAGCAAACTAAAATCCGTTGCGTGCCGTATGCGTGCCGTGCGTGCGGTGCGTCCGGCGCTGGCCAATGGACGCGTACCTTAAAAATCCATTGCGTGGTTTAGGAAGTTTAACGGATATACAAACAGACAGACAGACGCGGTCAGCGACTTTGTTTTATACTATGTAAATAATTAGTGTTATTAAAATATTGTAAGAATGAGTTTTATTTTATCAGATAACCATATTTCAATAATTTACTACCTATCCGAAAAATCAAAAATTCAAATTCAAATTTATTTATTTACCTGAATACAAAATAATTATATAATCAGTTGAGGCTCTGTAGCCTGCGCTAGGTAATAAACTGTATTACAGACTACAGCGTCTTCCCCGTTCGACGTATAAATTATTCTTGTAAATACATGTGTAAGAATTAAGTAAATTATAAGTATATAATTAACTAATTAAAAAATGTATCTTAATAGTGTGTGAAAAATTTGTTATCAGAGTTTGAAAATAGTAAGAATGTAATGTTTGTAAATATCAATAGTTATGTTTAATGCATCATCTCATCTCTTCCCGTAGGGTTTCAGTAAGAGGTGACTAAGAGAAAACAAGAAGACGGGCAGCAGCGTCTTTCTATTAGATTACCTACCACCTATACTGTGATCCCCAAGACGCCTGCCAAGCGTGGGGATTATGGCAACCCCTCCCTTCTAAGGGAAGAGGCCTTTTGTTTAGCAGTAGACGTGTTGCGGCTACTGCTGATGATGTTTAATGCTATAAAAACAGTATTATAAGAATCGCTACGAATTAGGTAATAAGTACTCTAGCGGTCACGACCGGTGTACCATCTTTAGGGCAACAATCGTTTGCACAAGCCGGCCCTAAATACGTGTGGGTGGCATAAGCGCGATTTTGATGGAAAACTAGTACACGGTTCGTGTCCGCGATAGTACATCAGGATATATAATAAAAAATCTTAGTTGGAAGTTTTTTTTTACACTATTGGAAGTTATTAATGAACCACCCAGAAGCAATATTATATCATATGTAGCAATGTATCACGTCATGCAATACTATAATTAAGCTAGTATCTACACGATATTAATGTCCGTCAAAGACTTGCACCGATAAGGAGGTTCAAAAGAGCATCAGTCACGGTATTATCTTCCAATTGCATGTAGATCACTAATGACGAAAACTTACGTAATAATATTTCACCTCAGCCGTGGGCCATCGTTTACTGCCCTCGCATGAGGGTTGCTCCCTATTGCCCGTAAAGTAAGGGAGTGGTCGGTCATCACCATCACTCACAAGGGGCGATGAAGACAATATTAGTTTATAACCGGGGCATTTCCTCCGTCATGGTAATTTAAAATTGCTGGAGCGACTCTGTATTGTCACGCAATCTACTTGGGGTTACGTTACAGTTAAACTATAATGGTATCGTATTGTATTAGGAAGTTTATCTACATTTTATAAATACTAATAAAAGACCTGTATAGGGTTAGAGCCTGCTGCCAGTCTATTTTCTCTACCTACCACGCGAAAGATTTGCCGGACTCCGGCTGACTTGATTATATTGAAATAAAATATCAATAAGCAACAAAAATATATAAAACCACCAACAAAGTATTAAATCTTATTATAAGTGACATATTTTTGCCAGAAGATAGACATAAAAGATTAAAACTTATTTAAAGATTTGCAAAAAAAGGATTTTAGCAGAGCGTGGTTTCGATCCACGGACCTCTGGGTTATGGGCCCAGCACGCTTCCACTGCGCCACTCTGCTCTTGAGTGACTTGTCGAAATTATGTACTACATCATTTTGAAGGTGGGCAATGTTAAAAAAACATTATGCCTGTATTTTGTTTGCAGCATGACGTTGACGTTCTGCTGTTATAATATGTGCTAATAATGCATATTAAAACTAAATTAACATATGAAACAAACACTGATTAACTACCTATGTCCTTGGTATATTAATGGCAACATTAATGAAGGAATATTAATTTCAAAGTCAATCATCAGGTCTGACTGATTGACTGATGTTGGTACCAGCAGTTGGTAGCAGTAAGAAAGAATCATTACAAATTAATGTTGCGTAAATTTTTGTGTAGTAGGTAGGTATAGAAGATGAATCATTTTTTATGAGTAGTGTAGTAGTATAGTATGTTGAGTGTACCAGGTATGTTATGTCTTATGTACTACCGACTAACATACATTACGGTAAGGTGTTAAGGAAATAGACACTTTTTGTGCACAAATTAGTAAGTATCGTCCTTATTTTTAAAATTTGTTGAACGTAAGTATCGATGAACGTAAGTCATGCTCTTTTTAGGGCTCCGTTGGCTACCTAATACTATAAATTTGTAATATCAAATCAAATCATATTTTATTGGAACTAAAACAGATAATATTTACATAAGTACCATACTTAATCGTGTGTTTATACCTAACATTATGGAAAATATAAAAAAATTAAATTTTCCTTATATTTTTTTTCGTTAGGCACCGGAATGAGGGTGTCGAAGTTTTAAATTCACGTGACAAAAAAGTTTTTCTAACGTTTTAGTCATAATAAAAAACGTAAAATGTACTTATTTAAGTGTGCTAAAGAATAAAATAAATAAATAATAATATACTTACCATTTCCCTCTATTCTCTGAAGTTTGTTGAAGGAAAAATCTGAAATAATTACAGGTACTAAATGTTTACGTTTGTAAGTACCTACTTAAATATGTATTTCAGGAAAATTAAAACTACTTAGGCACTGAGCAAAGTTGTTTAAAAAACATTCTACTACCAAAGGAGGTACAGAACCCTCATAATTGTTTTTTTCTTGTACAGACAATAAGACTCTACTGTATAAATTGAAAAGAATTGTATAATTGAATGAATAAGCATAATGATTTTATCTGCTGAAAACATTTCCTAAAAGATTGTCACACAAAAATACCTAAATCAAACTTCGCAATTGGAAAAAAGTTGATAATCATATTAATATTGTTTTTTTATATCATTAAAAATAAGCGAACTAAATTCCGAGCATAAGTCGCCTAACCGTTTCTGTAGGGTCCGTTCTACTTTAATTGGTAGTCGTAATTAATTAAAGTCATTGACCGAGTGGCGACCGGCTATTGTTGCGCTTTAAACAATTCCGATATCTATTGCTTTGTTCCCTTGAAAACTAATTTTTGTAAGGTACCTAGCAAATGGGATTAACATAATTAGCGTTTCTAAATCAAATTAATAATGCAATTATAACCGACCAGGCAATATTATTTTAGTAGATCTAGTTATAATTTGACATTATTTTTATATTAAGTTTAAATAAAAAATAATCATTAACTTAACTTGATATCAACTGTTTAACGGTAACTAAAGGCGTTTTTCTATGAAATGGTTTCGATAGGAGTTCGATTTTCTTACCGAGGCGATGGCGAAATAATTACTAGTGTAAAAATAGATTAATATTAGCCCAGTTATCAGCCACGTTGTCTCTGGCATTCCGATGATCTTCCAATCTGAAGGTATAAGGGTACGCAGGGCAAGATACTAAATGACCCATTGTTTGCGGAGCAGCACCACGT
Organism: Furcula furcula; assembly: GCA_911728495.1. Classification (NCBI taxonomy): domain Eukaryota; kingdom Metazoa; phylum Arthropoda; class Insecta; order Lepidoptera; family Notodontidae; genus Furcula; species Furcula furcula. The sequence continues at coordinate 16,945,648 of OU452245.1, forward strand.
ACATACTGTTCATCTTTATTGAAGCCCTATCGGTGGAGGTTATCCGTGCGGCGATTGACTTCCATACTATCAAGGGACTTCCATATCGATATTAGATGGAAATAGATTAAGCACCAATTACAATTGATTGTTATTTTTCGGTTTTAAGAACAGGTAATCCTTTTATTAGATCACGGGACTAAAAAGACCACAATAAGCATTTCATGTAAAAGGAATTCGTATTTTGCATTCCCAGAAAATTCGCAATTCCTGTAATTTTCGTAAAATGATTACACATTTTAGGTCATCATCATCAGTAGCCGAAAAACGTCCACTGCTGAACAAGACACCCCCCCCCCCCCCCCTAGAAGGGAAGGGTTACCATAATCCCCATGCTGGGCAGGTGTCTTGGAGATCGCAGTATAGGTGGTAGGTAATAGAATGATGCTGCTGCCCGTCTTCTTGTTTTCCCTTAGTTGCCTCGTACGAATACCAACGGGAGGAGATGGGTGGGTGCTATTCTTACCCGGACACCCCACGGGTAATTTTAGATCAATCATACTCAATTAATTTATTAGTACTAATTAGCAGACTCATATTTGGTGTAATTTGACAAAAATTAAACCGTAACTGATTCATATTATGATTCACCGAAAGTGGCCTTTTTAGACTAGCAGGTTTTTGAACTGGATATAGGTAAATTGAAATGAAACTAATTTTACGGATTATATCGCGGTTTATTTTTGATTTTAATTTCCCGACGTTTCGAATACTTTACAGCATTCATGGTCACGGGTGGACTGAGGTGGTCAAAAATAAACCGCGATATAATCCGTAAAATTAGTTTCATTTCAATGTGCAATATTCGCATAAGTATCAGAAATCATTATGGATATAGGTAAAGTCTATTCACTATATTTTAGTACCTGAATAATTAATAATTAATTAATAGTTAGAATGTTCTTACATTATTTTATTATTTTCCTCTATTTTAATCCCATTTCATAACGCATGTGTCCCGAGAATTTATTTATTTACCATCAGTTATTCCGTTGGTAGGCGAATACACGCTGTTATTTAATGCCATTGCTATCAGTACCAGCTGAACATTCACGCCAATAAACTATAAAGATAAGGTTTATGATTGAACGTACCAGTTACGCTTATACTTTGTTCGTAGTTTTTTTACCTGAAAGAGATTGTTTAGATAGAGAATCAAGAGGATAGCTTCCATTAATTGCTAGGTAGATTAGGTTATCAGATTAGGAGTAAGAGTGTTCCATTCTAACATTACCATTCATCGATATATAATAAGTAGTATATCGATGTTACCGTTACACCAATTATCATAAAAAGGTGTAGACAGAGCCACCGGAGACATCATTAGAGTATTCTAATGCTGTCTCCGTAACACTTGAAACACGTAAGATTTGAAGAAATGATCACATTCAAGATTTGATATATTTTTTTTAGATTCAGATTCAGTTTCTTTATTTGTAACCACAGGTAATTTGTACATGCTAGATAACTGTATAAACTATTGTAAATTACTTTTTCAAATATTTTAGAAATTACAGGTAACAGAGCGATTGGTCTATAGCAGGACATATCTTCTTTGTTACCCTTCTTAAACAGAGATTTAATTACTGAAATTTTTAATTTAAATAACTATAAGCAGATACTGTGGTTTTATTGGTTCTAAGGGAATGGCTCTTCAGTGAAAGTGGCTCCCTATACCCCTGTGACCACATTACTTTCTATAATAATATCTATAATAATATCTTGGGACAATCCACACACGGTCATCCGATCCCAAACTAGGCAGAGCCTGTACTATGGAAACCAGATAACTGATACTAATACTTATATACTTTTTTTATTTGTAAATACATACTTAAATAGATAAACAACACCCAGACACTTGGCGGGAATCGAACCCACGACCCATCGGTTAGCAGGCAGGGTGTCTGACCACTAGACCAACGGGCCCGTCATCGTCAACTTTGTTTAACAATTTGTTAGCCAATGGGTTCGGATGGTTTGCTAGGAGGCCCCTGTATGTGTCCCTTTGAATCGCTCAACCTTATCGATGACTTTAGGCATGTAAGAAGACCGCTTCATTTTTAACCAACTTCAAAAAAGGAGGAGGTTCTCAATTCGTCTGTATATATATATTTTTTTCTATGTATGTTTGCGCATAACTCTGGCAATTATGAACCGATTTGAAAATATCTTTCTTCCATCCATTTTTTTAACACGCTTTTATTAGCTTGACCTGTATGTATGTATGTATGTAACTATGTATGTATGATGGTAATGGAATCTTACGATGCAATTTTGACCCACTTCTACACGTCCAAATCATTTGAAATTTTGCACATGTATCAAGGACCGGTGACAATACAATAATATGGTATCATCGAGCTGATCTGATGCTGGGGCTCTAAGGTGGATAAGAGAACCCTTGGATGGCTACTAGCAAACTAATTGAGTTTGGCTTCATTTGATTTGTTTTAAAGAGTTCTTTTCACTTTGACTATTAATGAGGACCTGATGGTGGAACTGGAGAAGGTGGGTGACGGAACCCTGGATTGGCTACTAGTAAACACATCGAGTTTGGGCTCATTTGATTTGTTTTAAAGAGTTCTTTTCACTTTGACCATTGATGAGGACCTGATGATGGAACAGGAAGGTGGGTAACGGAACCCTGGAATGGCTACTAATAAATACATCGAGTTTAGGTTCATTTGATTTGTTTTAAAGAGTTCTTTTCACATTAACCATTAATAAGGACTTGATGATGGAACAGTAAGGTGGGTAACGGAACCCTGGAATGGCTACTAGTAAACACATCGAGTTTGGGTTCATTTGATTTGTTTTAAAGAGTTCTTTTCACATTAACCATTGTTCAGGACCTGATGATGGAACAGGAAGGTAGGTGACGGAACCCTGGATTGGCTGCTAGTAAACACATCGAGTGTGGGCTCATTTGATTTTTTTTGACGAGTTCTTTTTACTTTGACCATTAATGAGGACCTAGTCAATACTTGGGCTAATTTTATCCGTAGTTAAGGCGAAAATTTCTAAGACTAAAAAGTATAAAATAAATTACTAGTTTAAAAAACTAAAAATACACGCTTTTCTAAGGACTACTGCACTACAAAGCAATAAATAATTTATCGAAACCGTCCTTTCTTTCTTTCTACCCCGTGCTTGTAATTTATGGATTATATTTATGTGTAAAAGCGTGGGGTGCCTTTTCTGAATAACAGCTTAACATTTCTGCCGAATTTCAAGAACGCTAAGTATTTGTATTCACATGACAATCATTTGTAATCATTTGCAGAGAAAAGGCGCCCCACGCCTTTACACATAATTATAACAAATATAAACCGATTTCGATGATTCTTTTTTTATTCGACAGAGTAAACTACTATGATGATTCCATGCAAATTTCATTACGAACGGATATTTTTTTCTGAAGAAACATTAATTATGTAAAACTATGTGGACGATAATGTGATCATAACCTACCTAGATCATTTTACCGTCTTCGATGGTTCAATTATTCTTTATGAAAATATCACTAAAAAGTATAAAATAAAATCCTTTTAAAAAAAATTGAACCGACTTCAATATCACAGAAAAGTATAAAATAATTTAAATATTATTGAAGTTGGTGCCAATTATACACAGTAGGTACGCTAAAACCAACTTCTATAATATTCAAATTATTTTATACTTTTCAGTGATATTGAAGTCGGTTCAATATCTTTTTAAAAACATTTTATTTGTAATCTATGTGCGCGTTAACGAGCGACCTATTCGTTAGTATGTTATTTTGCACTCTCTTACTGTTGCTTACAGTTTCCCAAAACTAAATGCCATACGTCCATTATAGGTTTAGTTGCAGATCAGCAACTTGTTGTCAACAAACAGAATGGAGTTCCATATTTGATGATATAGTACAAAAATGTTAATATTGCGAAACGATTGCCTAAGCTTTGTGTTATATTGCATTAAGTTATCTTCTTTTCTTGACGCGACTGCCGTGACGGGATGCTAAACAATGGTTATAATTTGTCGGAGATGATACGGATTGATATCTATTTTATATTTAAAAGGCATTTAACGAACAAAATAAACACACTTTATTATATTTATAATAATCTAAATGACCCAATTGATTGTGTTCGCAGGTGACATTCGCTGACGTCACTTTCCGGTTTCGCACTTTAATGAGTTTCTAATCGATTGACCGCATACAGTATTGCGTTCACGAACTGAGAATTAATGTACATAAGTAAACGGCTAGAAACACTATGTTAATGGTGACAACCGCGGTGGGTGCCAACGTGCCAACGATGGGCCGCTAGCCAGGCGAAGCGTGAGACGATTTCGTGTGTATAACACCTCGATATTAAACGGATGTCACGTACTAGAGCCTTGAGAAAGCTTCGGCCGCGCGGCAGATGGCTCCCGGCCCAAATATGATTGATATGTGCCGACGTGGTGCCGTAGTAATGAAATACGAATAGGCAGAATTTCATCACCTAGGGAATAGAGAATTCTCGGGATGCGCGTGAATCGTCATTGTCTCGGCACGTGCGCAGCTTACGAAAGTTTGCCGCAGTGTCAACAGATAACAGCTAAAAGGGAACATAACGTGACAATAACACCGCTTATCTGTATAAGCGGACTTAATTTTTTTACGTTAGGGCCGAGTCTGAACATGTTTTTCCGAGTTTTTAAACAGTTATTGAAACTCTACACGTTATACATTATGCATAAAACGAATTGTCGTGATTGGTAACTATCGAAACGAAACATTCCACCGTTGCAATATTTCATAATCTTCATTATACAGTTAATGTTTAATGTGGAATGCGCATTAATATCGAAGATAACAGTAACAAATAGACGTGCGCTTATCATGTCCGGAAGCGGATTGCACATGGAACGATTCCTTTCTCTCTGGGAACTATGTTCAGGAACCATGTCCGCGGAACTATCTAGTTCCGTCGGTCCAGGCGTTGCATTTACGAGTCATGTTAGTGTGATTGGAACTATTTGGAACCATTAATGTATAGTATAATAGTAAAAGTAGCAATGCATTAAGTTATTATGTACCTACTACGCACCAGAGGAGACGATTCAACCAGACTGTTTGTATGTGTTATATAATCACGTATTAATTAAGCTATTGTAATTTTTTATTTAAAAAAATAATTCATTACCTAGTGAATATGCGATATTTTGTCACATTCAAGAGTCAACCTTATGTACTATTACACAAGTAACATTATTCATTATATGTATACATAAAATAAGTGACACACTACAGACAGAGTTCGGACAAAAAGCGCGGTCGGGTAGGTTCGGGAAGGTTCGTGCCACTTCGGGAGGCGTCAGTCGGTGCAATATCTGTCTACGGTGCGGTGAGATCGGTCCGACCGAAGTTCTAGCTTAGCTCGATCCCGCACCGATGAGGACATGCGGAACGACTTCAAACTATACCGTGGATTGGAACGATATCGTTCCAGTTGCGGACATCGTTCCGAGAACTATTACGGTCCGGAACGACCCACCTCTAGTAACAAAACACAACCTCGCTTAACCCGTCTTCAATCATGTAACGTTCATATCTATGTAAATTGCAGTCTCGCAGTCAAACAGTATTACATGTTTATTAAGCGTTATCTGTAATAATGTAGTTATTCATTTCGGAACAATGGGTTTTAATAGTAAAAGGACCGCGTTTCGTTGATTTATCGTTCCGCCCTCCATAGCGTCCTTTGTCTTCGTCCGTGGCGGCTTTAATCACATGTCGGTCGATCAAAAGTCTGTGTCCGACACAATTTCAAATACATTACTCTAAGCCCAAGTATTAATTCAATTTGTGCTGGAAAATAAATGATGTCTGGAGTGGTGGATTAAATGTTTACTTATACGTAAAATCTGCTATAAAGTTTCATCCGGTGGTGACTTAACGAACCCACCTTTGCAACAATGTGTAAATATTGCTTTGTCCTGGTGTGAATGGCTCTGTAGATGGAGAAATTAGTCTACATAAGAGATAATAAATAATAATAATAAATAATAGATAATAGATAATAATAATAAATCATATGACGAGGCATTGTAATATATCTCCATGGGTAGGCAAATGTTTTGCTGGCTTAATTAATATACATTTTTCAAACACCAACCGCCGACGGATTAAAAAATAAATAATAAAAGTGATGTAACTAAATATTATTGATGTTGGGTACCCATCGAATCAAAGTGTTTTAACTCTAGGCCGAAGTAACAAAGGAGGTCCACGTCTATCGCTAAGGATTAAGAACGATACCCTACCCCGTCTACAATTTTAATACAACAAAAAACAGCGCAGGCTTATTTTCGTTAAGAGCTCGTCGGAAGAAATAACTCACTCTAATGACAAAAAAACTATCTGTTGTTACAAGTTCCACACAGGAAACAAAAAATGTTATTAAAAAGTACCTAATTTCCAAACGCACGTTAACATTTATCACAGTTTGTTTTAATAGTAAAAACATATGGTAAATGTAATAATAATATTGTACTTATTGTTTAACACGGAGGGTGCTACCACGACTACGTTGGGTTTGTGTGGGTGTGGGGCGGCCGAAGGAACGCAACCCTTATCTGTCTCTATAAGGCCCTTAGCTCTACAAAGCCCGAGCTTCTGCCGCCGCGACCGCTGCCGCACCGGGCTTCTACAATTACCGCAGGGATATAGCGAATTACTACAATGAATACTCTTCCGAGAATTAGGGTCGCCTTACATCACACCGCAGTCGCATTGTAACTTTCAATTTTAGATACACCACCTTGAAACTGGACACCATGTTGCTTAAAAAAAACGACTGAACGTGCATTTCGTTATTTATTGCTGAAAGTGCGGTGCTTACGGTTTATTTACGATACCTCGATCACAGTACATTTCCGTCTGAGAGGCGTCAGAAAATAGAGAAAGACGTTAGTGTTGAGAATCGGATCGGTTGAATGACAAGATCGGAACAGCTGTTCAATGATATTCGATCGGTTAATGGGGCGCATGTTATAGATGCATTGAGATTGTGTCGATCAGTCTTTAACAGCTACTGGGGAGCATTATGTGATGGATTTTTTCCGGGGACCGTTCGGCACGGGCGGCGGACGCAGTTGTTCCAGCGATTTTAAGCAGGTGCGAAGTAAGCACGCGTCTCGTTCGATGGATGCGATTTGAACGCTTTCAAATTGTGAATAAAGGCGTGTAAGTGTGTACTTAGCAGTAACAGCTCAGTGGGCGAGCGCTTGCCTTGGAAACAAGGTGCGCAGGTTTGAAATCAGCAGGCTCGCACCGCTGAATTCATTAATGCATCATGTGCGAATCGTATTTGTGCGACTGTTACTAGCTTTCAGTGAAGGAAAACACCGTGAGAAAACCTGCATGTCTGAGAAAGCCTAACTAGATTTCGACTGACGTGTGAAGTCCGCCAATCTGCACTTGGCCAGCGTGGTGCACTATGGTCTAATCCCCCTCATCATGAGGGAAGGCCCGTGCCCGACAGTGGGACATTAACAAAGGCTGGTATTATGATATTATTATAAGTGTGTGAAAGAGTGGTCCATGCGATTGAAGTTGAGATTTTTTCATCGGTGATCATGGAATTCTGGTGCAAATAAACCTACGGAATAAGCAGACCGTAATAATGCGATCCTATTTTGTTTGGGACAAGACAGGACGGACGACGTTCACCCGACGTTCGCTGTAAAGGGCATTGCCGTCAGCAGAGACATTATCTCATCCGCTTGGTAATTTCACTAGCTACCGTACCGTGGTCATGAGTGTATACGCAGCGTATGTTGCTGCTTGGCGGCAGGTACTATCGCAAACACGAACGGTGTACCAGTTTTCAATCAAAATCTTTTGAACACCGTTACGTGCGCTTGCCCCGCCCGCGGGTATTTTGGGCTGGCTCGTGCATGTACAGAACACATAAACCGTAAACGGCGTGCTTGCGATTGTCGTCCTAAAGGTGGTACACCGTTTGTGACCGCGAGAGTAGGTACCTGTCACTGCGGTAGCATATATTCGGTCCCTTCTAAATAGGACATACCACCTTTTTTTTTTTGACGCGGGGGAAATCTTCCAAAGATCCCCGGGAGCTGTGGGGCTCGACCGGGGTATGTGGGATTCTTACCCACTAAAACCCCCGCGGTTGTCGCATCGGCACATGAGAGGGGGGACCCCAGGGCTCTCCGGTGGGATCTGCACCAGGGGCCCCTCAGTGCCTTGCCTTTGAGCCCGCCGCCGGTGGGGCGCATTGTAGCCCCCGGGAACCAGTCACGGTGCTCACGGGGACGGGGGTCGCAACCCCGCCGCCGTCCTCCTCGGAGTCGCCGCCATACTCAATGGACGCTCAAAGGGCCCACACCCCGAGCGTCCAGCGACTCCGAAGAGGACATACCACCTAATAAACTCATCTTAATATTAATACATCAAGGATTAAGGATGATACATAACTAATATACTAACCTATTACGAAATTGCTACCTAATATCTAATTATTATCAGTGTGCTCACTATTTAGAACACGCCGTCGGCATTTGTACTGCGTATGTACTTGCGTTAAAAGCACATTCAAGTGTTCAGATAACATAAAGGAATGATTTATTTAGAACTCCCATTTCAAGTACAGCATCCATATCTCATGTGCGCTGCAAATGTGGCGCCAGGGGCGTCGGCGTCGAGTGCGTCTGTGCAGAAATTGACGTCATTTACCACCGCACAGAGCTGTGACCCCATACCAGAGATCACTGTTCTTAGTCAAACGTACGCAAGTAATAGGAAGCGCATGTTACCGTTGCAGCTGATGTTATGTACTATATTAGAGTCTAGATAATCATCTTTACTAACATTGTGTGTTTCAAGTCGTTATAATATGCTTTTTGAGTTATGTAAATCGTTTTAAACTGTCAGAAAAATATTCTAACTTCTATAGATAACTTCCTAACAAAGAAAATATCTAAACTGAAAACTTACTTCTTCTTATAGTGCCATCTTCGTTACCGAAGGTTGGCGATCATTGTGGCAATTTGAACTTTTGATACAGCTACTCTAAAAAGTATACGTGTGCTTTTGCCAAACCATTGTCGAAGATTTTTTAACCAAGATGTTCTTCTCCTTCCCGGCTTGCGAGCTCCCTGAATTTTACCTTGGACAATTAGTTGGAGTAGTTCATATTTTGGACCTCGCATAATGTGGCCAAAGTATTCTAGTTTCCCTCTTTTAATAGTCTTCAGAATCTCCACGTTTTTGCCTATACGTTCTAACACGGTTACATTGCGAACTTTGTATTTCCAGGAAATTATTAACATTCTTCTGTACACCCACATTTAGAAAGCTTCCACTTTCTTACACATATTTTCAGTGAGTGTCCACGCTTCAACGACGTACAGATAATGGAGAAAACATAGCATCGTGCCAGACGAGTACGCAGACGGACGTTAAGGCTGCGGTTGCAAAGGAGCTTCTTCATTTTGAGTGCTTGCTCTATTCTGTATTATATTTCAAGATTTCAAGGCTATGGTCACCAAACTTTCTTCACTTCAATTTTATTTATTTGTTGGATGGGTTTGTTCATGTTTGCGATTTGTAGACGATGCGGGCCACGATTGGATGACGAAGGCGCGGGACCGGATTTTGTGGAGGAAATTGGGAGAGGCCTATGTCCAGAGATGGACCAAATAGGGCTGAAGAAGAAGAAGAAGCGATTTGTAGAAGTGATTATACGTAACTATACCCTGTTTTTCTTTTAATTGGTAGGGTTAAATACGACATAATATATTAAATATGTTTAACTAAATACATATGATAAAATAATAAAAACCTTACCAATTGTCTTTGGCTCGGTCAATCACTTCTTTATTCACACATTTATTGTTCCGAATTTGATCTTGTACCTAAAGAACAAAGCTTAGAACATCTATGTATACCCTGATACATAGATGTTCTAAGCTTTTGATAATTCCGCAGCTTTCTCAGTTATACAAGTATCAAGTTGAAATGTTTGACAAAATTTCGAGTGAAACCGACATCATGGGGCGCCCCGTAACTAGGACAATACCGGGAAAGTAGGGCGAAGGTAGAGCAATGCGCATTATGTGAACTGATTTCGACGGTTGCAGTTTGTGATATTGTGCGATGATAAGAAAATAATCAACTTCCTTTCCCCTACGAGTAAACAAGACGAGATCTGATTTATTGCTGTCAGATACAATTTGCTAACGAGTGGTAGAACATGTCGGGGCTCTCAGATAAATATCACGGCCCACGAGACGCATTATTGAATGCAAATTGCTACACAAACGAGTATCGGGACGGAGGTAGATCGCATTGTAACTAATTATTTACTCACGTATTGTCCTGTCGGCGACCGCTACTTTCTAAGTAAATAGAGAAAATCCTTTTAAGCCTCTGGTACCTACAATTCACTTGGCTTAGAGAAATACTTCAATAGATACTTGTAATTTACTTTGACGGAGTTCTTTTTTTAGGGTTCCATAACTAAAACGAAAAATGGAACTCTTATGAATTCGTCTGTCTGTCTGTCACACCTATATATTTCAGGAACCTCTAACGCTATCGATTTAAAACTTGGAATAGTTTTAGATTTTACATCCCCAACCTCATCACACATGAAAAAATCTTTTTTCTTTTTTTTTTTTATTGGGGGTCGAAATGGGTCATCAAAGTGAGACTATTTTATCGAGTGGGGTATCATATGAAAGGGATTCATTTGCATATCTGAAAACAGATTATCTCTTTGGTATATGCCACGTAGTTTTTGGTTGATAATCAAAAGTGCCAAAAAAATACCGTTCCCCTCCCTTATCTAATAATTATGGTTAATGCATGTCTATCTATATTTTAAAGAAAAAATAAAGTGATCTTTCTAAATAGTAGACTTTTTTAGTGACCAAAAAAAACCTTGACAAACAAACTTAGTTTTGCGGTTTGGTTTTTTTGCTATCTGAAATGTTACACGAATAGATAAATAGTAGACGGGCCCGTTGGTCTAGTGTAACCTATTTTGGATAAAATTGTTTAGTCGTTTTAAAGCAAGAATGTTAATTTGACGTGAACGAGTTTGAGATTTGGGGTGGGGCGGGGGGTATGTCATGACCCCTACGAACTCCACTCTCGGACCGCCACTGATAGACCTCTGCACTGCGCTGTAAGGCATAACTAGTAAGGCTACGGCTGGTTGATGTACCTACGTGAACTGTCCTTTTCTTCGCGGGAACCTTTAACCTGTGGGGTTCTTACCCACTAAAACCCCCGTGGCTGTCGCATCGGCACATGAGAGGGGGTCCCCTCGTTCCAGTGGGGGATTATTATTACTATTCACGGTGCTCACGGGGGCTCATCCTCCTCGGAGTCACCCCTGTACTCAAAGGGCTCACACCCCGAACGTCTCGACTCCGAACGCGACTTCGAAGACGTGAACTGCCCTAACACAAGGTACTTATCAGCTAATACAATTTGTGTTAGACCTCTAAATAGATACTTATGATATTCTAAGAAAAAATACATAAATCGACGAGTATCTTGTTAGACATAATGAGCGCGCACTCTCCCTATAGAGAGATGAATGGGCTCGCGTCCTACCTCTCGTCCATTGTAGACTAACGAAGGGCGAGGCTCGGCAGGTAAGGGCTAGATGGTCGTATCGCGTCATAAATACCCGCTGGCCGAATGCTTCGTGCTAAGACCCAAACAATGAAGGCTGTCATTTCACGCGCTCGTGGCAAACGCCCTGGCCCTTTAGTAAGCCAGCGGCTATTTGTTCTTGTTAAACTGTGAGAAAACATGGCACTTTCTAAACAAGGACGAGAGCAAAACTATCGGAACGTCGTCTGTTTATTTTGTTGTTTTTTTTAACCTTTGTAAAAACCAGGAACGTTAAGATTCATCCTCATCATTCATCATTAGCAGCCGATAGACGTCCACTGCTGAACAAAGGCCTCCCCCTTAGAAGGGAGGGGTTGCCCCGTTAAACGTTAAGATTGGCACTACAGAATTGTAGTCAATTCAATATATTGAGAGAGTACCTCCTTCTAGGGCAGGCGGGTTATTAAGAAAAATAAAAAAAATGCCTTTTTTATTATTAGTGAAAAGAGAAGCAGGATAGTAGAGGCTGATAGTAAGCGACACGCCTGCCTATAGCTACTGTGCTCTGCCACTGGAGACATTAGTTATTAAGTCTCTAGAGCCCGTTAATTTAACCACCTGCAGTGCCCTTCACACTGGAACAGAGCCATATTAACCTACTTCTTACCTATCTCTGAAATCTGAACTTTCCCTTGCACAAGGGACAGGTGCCCCACCGAATAAAGTAGTAGTTTTGTAGAGTTAGTAATAGTTTGAACCGGAAGACGCAGCGTAGGCCTCCCAGCAGGTGGACTGACTACATTGTGCGCGTCGCAGGTAACCGGTGGATGCAAATAGCCAATTTGACGTTCATTGTCAATTTGAATCAATTGCCAATTTGACGGGCCTGTTGGTCTAGCTAGTGGATAGACACCCTGGCCGCTACCCAAAAGTTCGTGGGTTCCATTCCCATCAAGTGTCTGGGTGTTATTTACCTATCTATTTAAATGAATTTACAAAAAAAAGTATATACTTAAATAACAGTTGTCTGGTTGTCGTAGTACAGGCTCTGACTAGTTCGGGATCAGATGACCGTGTGATGATTGTCCTATAATATTATTATTAAATATTCTATTGTTCTCTTGTACGTAGTAATCTTGTGGAATCCTATGTATAATATCTATATTGATCGTATTGAAAATGTGCAAAAAAAATGCATTAGGCACCTTTGTTACCGCTCTAGTCATCATTATGAATCTCACAACTATCTAGCCTAATGTAAACAACATCACATACTACCGTTGTATAAGCGGTGTGAGGTAGCCGATATTGTATTCCTTCTTAAACTTGCATCCGGTTCGATTGACTGTTCTGAACTCCTTTCCCGTATATCCATTCGTGTACCTGCTGGCTCCCGTCGTCATCACATCCCTTTAGCTATACCTTTTTCATATGAAATATTTTTCTTTACAGAAGGAAGGTGTAGCTCAGGGGCACACGTTCCGCAGTAAATCGTTCCGTAAACCGCGTCCGTGCCAGTGGTGTCATCAGCCGGTGAACAGCCAAGGATCCTGCTGCAGAGGTATGCCGAATTTCTGTAATGTTAAATATTATTAATTACTTTTAACATTCTGGGCCCTAACTCTCTATTAACCTTTATCAGATTTCACGCTCAAATCTTGCTAACAAAACCACGTTTAAATCTTTATAATGAAGTTGTTTCGTTATGAATTTATAAACTTCGTGTATTGTTACATACTTTTAAGATTAACCACATTAAATAAGAGGTGATATTTACGTGGTTTAAGCAGGGCAAGACTTAAGCGTGGAATGTAAGTGGTAGAGAATTTAGCGCCCTGGTCTGAAACGCACAGGCCAAACCCTGTACTACCGTAACTAGACAATTGATACCTTAAAAGATAGGTAGGGACAGATACACATAAATGCTGTTAGATGTAATATGGATACCGGATACTAGACTCCGTGGCGTAACGGGAAACCGCTTGTTCGATAAACCGGAGGTCACGAGTTCATTCCCTGCGGAGAGGAACATTTGCGTAAGTGTTCCTTATTAGTTAGGAGAATGCAGACCCACTTGATTGTCTGAAAAGTAAGATGATCCATCCGACGAATGGGAGTGTAAAAAGTCAGCCCTGAGCCAGACCTCTCCCGCTAGTGGTGTCTTCCGTCTCATTAAGTGAGTGCACTTGTGTCTACGCCAGCACTTCTGCGTAGTAGATGGCTGATCTTATAAAATATTGGCAAATGCGGTTGGTGGAGGATATTATCATTAATACGGATAACCCGGGAGTGCCTGGAGATAAATAGACATGGTCATGAACAAAAATGTGGGTCTTGATTGTGAATCGATCCCATGACTTTTTAAGTAAGAACTAGGGTGTCTCACCCATTGTCCCGTCAGTTTGTTGACTTTAGCGATGTATTGAATTATGATTTAGTACATTTGTATTTTGAGTATTAAATTTGCATATCGACGGATTGACATTTAAAGGCCAATACCCCGCCAAACTTCAAGCCGAACATTTCAAATGTTTAATTTATACGTCACGTCCGATTGCTTGTTGTTTGACGTGGAACAACCTGTAAAATGATAGGTATTTATATTGCAGCAAATATCACGGATAACGACCCGGGCGTGGTCGTAGCGTTTTTACGAAACCATCGCTGCATACAAAACGATTCGAACTTATAAGTAACTAGACACGTCCATGTGTGGTTCTAGCCGTTGTCCATATTCACTGTAATGATGTAATATAATTAAGTGGGTATGTGTTATTTTTGTTGTCAGAAACTAACGAAGTTACAGTTCTTTAAACAAAAGACGTCTGTCCTGTCACTTTGGACTCTCCCCTGTTCATTAATTAAAACTCTCCATAATAAATCATATGCCCAAAAAAACAAATGAATATGAATAGTAACTAATGTGTGTGTTAAGTATAGTAATGGGTATAATATTATATTTTTTCTTAGTAAGTATAGGTTAGGGATAGGATTTTTTTTCTATAATTTAGTCCTGAATAATTCTATTAAATTATCAGTAAAAGCTAGATTAAACTTAAGGTACATTATGGTTAATTTTTTCTCTATGTTTGTTTCAGTTTGCAAATATGTTTGTCACACGGCATGTGAAAGCAAGGTAAGAGTATAACATTCTAAACATGGAGCCGCCTGCTTATGCGGCCCTACTCCTGACATCGGAATGTATCATGCATGAAAATATATTCCTTGAACGGTTGCATCAGTGCCAAGTTTGTGCATAGAAATTTAATATAGGTAATATATTTTATTTACAACAGTCTTCGTAACTGGTGTTCAGACGGCGTAGGCACGAATTCGACTCACGGTCAAACATACTTAATAAGTACTTACATGTATGTATATCCTATTTTTCTTTACAAGATTAAATTCGTAACACGAGTGTTGGCTGACCGGTGGCCAAAGTCAATTGCTAGGGTTGAATATGGCATAATATTTATAGTTATATATTCAGATCAAATAGCTTCTGGGCTGCGGCGACTGCTGGTGATGCAAAGCGACACAAATATGCAGCTCTAGGTTCCAGCTATATATTTGCGCCCTTTGCGGTGGAGACCATGGGGCCTTGATCTCATGAGACGCACGGTTTGGAAAAATAAATTTCATCCAAACTTATCGAAGTCTCAGGAGACCGTCGGGCTGGTAGCTTTTTCTGCCAACGTATAAGCTTAGCGATACAAAGGGGTAATGTCACCAGTCTTTTAGATACCCTTACGTCCCAGTACGGCAACAACCTGTAGAATGTTCTTTACCTAGTTTAAGTATATTTGTAAATAAACTGTAATATTTAAAAAAAATACCTTCTTTTTTGAAGTTAGGTATTTTTTTTTATAAATTTGAAGATTAAGGTTATAGGCTGACTCTTAACACTTGCTTTGTATAAACTCGCAAGCATCTTACAACAATAATTATGACGCAGCTACTAACAAGAGGAGAAGGCCTTACTTGAATGAGTACTGAGTTGACGATAAGTAGGTACATGATGACATAATAATTGTATCATACACATAGCGCCCTCTATTTTCTGCGTATAATAACTATATTGTGCACGTTGTGTGTCATCATTATACACATTGCGCACACGCAGCGCACTATATGGCATTTTGTACTAGAAATGTAGAGTTGCTGACAGATGGCGCTCCAATCAAGTGCCTGGTATTGCATTTGCCTTTTTTCCCGATTGCGTCAAGAGTAGGGTTATGTTTTCGATTATGCATTATGGCACAGTATGCTGCATAAACGGTTGAATAGATTTTGACTTATTACACTTCTTGAGATTCATCTCACTTGTGGTGAAGAAACATGAGCTGTATAATTTATCGAAAATCCAATACGGTGTCCGTGAGCCACTATTTTTATTCATAATATGCAGAATGGTATGAAATGAAAGGTGTTTGTGTAATTGTGATTTACTTATAATGGACAATGCGACGGTAGAGTTATACATACACTCATGAAATTTGGTACATTTGTTTGGAGGCCCTCATAGACTAACATCATCATCATCATCATCACCAGCCGGAAGACGTCCACTGCTGAACATAGGCCTCCCCCTTAGACCGCCACAATGAACGACAATTTGCTATTTGCATCCACCGGTTGCCTGCGACGCGAACAATGTTGTCGGTCCACCTAGTGGGAGGCCTGCCTACGCTGCGTCTTCCGGTTCGTGGTCGCCACTCGAGAACCTTTCTTCCCCAACGGTTATCGGTTCTTCGAGCGATGTGGCCTGCCCACTGCCACTTCAACTTGCATATTCTACGAGCGATGTCGGTGGTCTTGGTTCTTCTAGACTAACATACTATGTGAATATTACGCATTTTTATTAATATACGCGTCGAGTACAGAACCTCCATTTTGAAGTCGGTAAATAAATAACACCCAGGCACAAAACACTTAAGCACTCGATTGTTTGCCCCAGGTAGGAAATTAAGCACACGAACTTTTAGATATCAGCCAAGTCTTGTCTCTATCCCTCAACACAACACTAAAGCAGATTACAATAGTCTCATATCATATAAAAATTTATAAACTTAAATTTATAAGCTAAAGTTACCTATTCGATACATGTCAAAGGAAATATCTATGTGTAATGTCATTGATAACCTAACCCCGCTATTCTGAACAACAATCCAAAATTGGCTGATATTTAAAATTATTCATAAAGGAGATAATATTCAGATCCCAGTTGTCCATGTTCAGCGAGCAACGAGCTCTGATGGCAGTTACTTGGTCGCTCCCCGGTCACGCTTCCATTGTTCCTTGTCTTACCTAAATTGGATACTACAAACAATACTCGCCCGTTATAATAATGTTTGTTACAAATTGGCTGCCGAATATGTAGTAGAAATAAGTGGACAACTTTATAATTAGGTGGGGTTATAAATAATGTGCCTTCATTTATCTTCAAGTACGTAAGCAGGTTTAATTTAAAAATACTAATAACCTGTAATGAGGGTCAAATTCTATACTACTATTGAACAAAGTCTGTCCTACCACTCTATGTAATTCTTCAATTTTTTTTTTTTTTTTTTTTATTAAGATTAATTGTTTATATATAATAATTGTATAATTGCGAATAGGAAATTAAATGAACTAATCTATTATTACGGGAGCGCTAAGTTGGTATCTTCTGCTAATGGATACAGAAGAAGATTGATGACAAATTATATTAAGTGTTATTTATGAATTTTAAATTTCGAACTATAGTATTAACATGTTTTAGGAACGATTTAACTGTTTCAGGGTGTTGAATAATTTCTGATAGTAAGTATGGATTTATATTTCTTGAATTACATATAATTTCATGTTCGTTTCTAGTTTTGATGAAGATGGGACAAAATTTCAAAACGTGGTCGTTATTTTGTACACTGATATCATCACAGGGACAGGTATTCCTGTTTGTGATGTGAAATCGGTGAAGGTATGAAAGGTGATAGGCGTGACCAGTTAAGATTTGCGTCAATTCAAATGATACTGGAATAATTTTCCGAAATTCTGATATATCAGTTATTGTGGGGAACCATTTCTTAGTAGTTTCGCCTTGAAAGCTTTCTATGTATTCGTTTTGCCACTTATGGAGGGTATCTATGCGTATGTTTCTTTTTGCGAATGAGATGGGAAAGAAGTTTGATTCTGTTGCAACTTTTGACACTGCAGCTTCTTTAGCCGCGAAGTCTGCACATTCGTTGCCCGCAATATTGTTATGTGCACGAACCCAAATGAAATTTATCGAAGTCATGGATTTTAGTCGATGGATGAGGTGGTGAATGGAATTAACTGTTGGGTCAGTATTTTCGGTGTCTTGGATGGCTTTTAGTGAAGATAAGCTGTCAGTTAAAATTGTTACATGCTGGTGGATTGGTTTGCTTTCAATGTACGAGAGTGCTGCTTCTATTGCCCTGAGTTCTGCCATGAATACAGAGCAGGTTCTACAGAGTTTGATTTTACGACGTAGAATTACAGTGTCGTCACGGTAAACAACAAATGCAGCACCAACCTCTCCGGATTCCATTTTACTACCGTCAGTGTATACTTTGAATGGACCGTAGGGTGATATATCATTCAGTTCTTGTTCTGTATTTGCTATTTGGAAAGTTATTTTCGCTCTATAGGCCGGATGAAGTCTGTTTCTGTTGGTGATGGGCAGTGGCGTGCACAGAGGGTAGGCAAAAAAAAGTATTCGGCTTGTTTCACCTATTTTAAGTATGTTATTATACCATTTCAAATATCCATAAGCAAGCAAATACTATAGACATATTAATTTGCATTTGAGAACAATAATAAGTTTATTCAGCGGCTCCATACTGACAAAAATACTTTGCCTACCCTAGGATTTCTCTAAACAGTCTTAATTTAAAAAAATCTTTGTTTGGACATGAATTAACGTAATTTTTTTTAATGTAAATGGTTGTGTTGATAATATTGGTTAATTTAAGGATATTTGTGCTGGAACACGAACAAATAGCATAAAGCATAAACAACTCGCAAATATTTTTGCTCGCTTTCAGTGCACGCCACTGGTGATGGGGTTTTTGAGTCTAATGTCTTGTGGTAAATGCTCTGAAGTTCCTGTATTTTTAACGTTGTTGATTTGTTGAATTTCTTGTATAAGTAGGTGTAAAGGAATGAATTGTGCGAGGGCAATAGAAGCTACAGCTGAAACAGTTCGAAAAGATCTTATGGCTCGAATTGCGAATTGGCGCTGGAAGCTACGGAATAATTTCTTCACTGATTGGAATTTGGTGGCATCACCCCAAATACCGGCGGCGTAAGTAATCATTGGTTGTATGACCTGTTTATATATAACTTCAATATTTTCTGGGTGAATTCCCCATGTTGGTTTAACATATTTACAGAGATTTTTAAAGGTTTTGGATGCTTTGCTAACAATATATTTAGCGTGGGCGATAAAATTGAGCTTTTGATCGATGATAACCCCAAGTAGTTTAATTTCTTTTTGTAAAGGGATTTCTACCCCGCCCATTTCAATTACGGCAGAATTTGTTTGGGCGGTGAATGAAATGGCTTGCGTTTTCTCAGCACCAAAAGTGAGTTTAACATCAGTTCCCCAGTCAGAGATGATTTTAAGTGCTTGATTAGCTGTTTGCTCGACTTCACTTTTGGTTCGTCTTTTGATAATGAGGAGCACATCATCAGCAAATGCTTGAATGTGTGCTCCATCTGGTAAGTTAATCTTTAGTAATTTGTCAAGTGTTATGTTCCAGAAGGTAGGGCCACATGTAGATCCCTGTATGCACCCTTTTGTCATAATTTTTGAGGCCTCCCCGTCTCCATACGTTAAATGTACAGATCGATTTTCGGTGTAGTTATTTATTAATTTAAAGATATTTTTTGGGCATTTTAATTCTCTCAAACCTTGAAATAAGGCAGGCCACCAGGCATTGTCAAATGCCCCTTTAATGTCTAGCGAGATGGCAATGACTTGCATTCTGTTATGCTTGGCTTCTTTTATAACATCCACAGCTGCTTGCAGGGCTCCGACAGTTGATTTGCTTTCTCTAAAGCCATACTGTTTTTCGCTCAAGCCATGGATGCTATCGGCTTTGAACATAACTCGCTTGATTATTAATTTCTCAAGTAGTTTGCCAAATACCGGAATTAAACCTATAGGTCTGTATGCTGTAAGTTGGCTGGTATCAGGTTTATTGGGTTTGGGAACAATTTTTACTATTGCCTGTTTCCATGGAACGGGAAAGTGGCTGATATTAAGACAGTGATTTAACAATCTTGTAAAAAATGTAGGGAAAGTTTTAAATGAATGTTTGCAAATGTCCGCGGTCAGCCCGTCTGCACCCGGAGCTTCGTTTGCGTTCATGGAGGTCAAACAGCTTTCAATTTCGTCTTCTGCAAATGAGGGGTCATCTTCGGAGTCAGGTTCATAGTAAGTGCAGTCTCTTAATTGTCGTTGATTTTCAGTAGTATCATCGGTGTCGTCTGCATAGAAATGGTAAAGTAATGCTTTGGCAGTGCTTGAAGATGAGGTAGTGAATGTATTTCCACAATCTAGGGTCTGAGGTGGACGATGTGCAGGTGTAGTTTTAATAATTCGGTTGGTTAATGACCAGACGTTCTCTCTGTCCTGAAGGGAGCAGAATTCCCTGAAGTGATGGGTGGAATGTTTCTTAAGGGCAGTTGCGTATATTTCTTTTAGTTCTTTTTGTTCTTCTATGGCTTGACTCAAATGTGCATTTTGAGTCTTAAGTCTATGAAGTCTATGGTGGGCTTTGATACAGTCCTTTTTTAAAGTTTGTAGTTCGTCGTTCCACCATGGGTTGTAATTACTTTGTTTTGGGTGTTTTGGCATTATCTTCCGGCATGTTTCCTGTATAATGTACGTGGTTTTAGATACAACTAAATCTAGTTGGGTGGCATTTAAGGTGTCAAATTTGATGTTATGTAATTCTACATCGTAGAAATTTCTCGTTAATTCTTTACGGAAGTCTGCCCAATCGGCAGATTTGGTGTTGAATTTGTATGTCGAGCTTCCTTTAGTTGATTTAATTTTACTTGGACTATTGATACTGAATTGAATGGCATTGTGGTCGGATGTGGTACATGCGTTAGTATTAACTCTCCAGTCAGAGACCTGATTTATGAGATTGTCCGATACGGCAGTAATATCAATAATAGATGTGGTAAGACTGCCGTACCTCACCGCTTCAAAAGTTGGGCGTGTTCCGACATTACTGATGGTCATGTTATGTGATGAAATGATATCGATAATATCATCTCCTCTGGTATTAGAAGCAGGTTCACCCCATTCCGGGTGTTTGCCATTGACATCGCCTCCGAACACTTGGAGAGATCCTGATGTTTCTGCAAGGAATCTGTTCAGAGCCACCATGGTGTTGATGCGGTCTGTGTCAGGTTCAATGTATACAGAGGCAATGTACAACTTCCGTTGTCCTAGATGGAGTTGAACAACATCTATGTTCGGGGTAGATAGTTGTGCAATACCGAGAGCAAAACCTGTAGTATTTTTGATGAAAATGCATGCTTTGACTCGCTCAGTTGTGGTGAATTGGTATATATTAATGCCGGCAATGGAGTGTACCGTAAAATTTCGGCCAGTGTACGGTTCTGTAATTAGAGCTACACCATAGTCATTAGCTATGAAATATTGAATAAATTCATGTTGAGAAAGGTAACAACGTTGCAGGTTACATTGTAAAATTTTTACAGGTTTAATAACCATAATCAACTTGGTCATCAATTTGGGATTTAGCGTTAGTTAGTCTAGAGCAGAGCGCGGTATTGGTTGCGGTGTGATTAGTGTTTATGTTGTTACCTGACTTAACATTCTGGCGGTGGCAGTTGTAGCATTTGATTTTAGTTTCATCGGTTTTAACCGGACACTCCTGATACGAATGATCTGTTGACGCGCAGTGGGAACAAGGATGGATTACGGAGTTACACTTGGCTTTTGAGTGCCCATACTGAAGGCATTTATAACATTGCGTGAATCTAGAGAAGTCCGATACGTGAACTCTCTGGTGTTCGATATAGGCGCGCTCCTGTTCAATGAGGAGTTTGCGGACCATAGATTTAACTTCGAAAACGGCATTGTATAACTTGTTGTTTCTGTTGTTTAAAAGGAAACAAAATCGGACATCTTCTCGGGAGATACTGTTTTGGTTGCATAATAGTTCGATTACTTCCCCTTTGGGAATCTCCTTGCTGATGCCTTTAAGGATTATCATAGGCATACGGGGTTGTCCTATATCCGCTTTAAGATCGGGTATTTCCTGTATCTTTTCTATGATTTGCTGGCATTGTTCAGGGGTGTCGAATTCCACCCTGACTTTGTTATTGGCTAGCGTCATCACTTTAGCTGGAGCAAACTTTAAATTTTTAAAAGAAACCTGCTTTCTCCACAGACTCAAAACTGTCCGGGAGGTTGTCTCTGGATCAGTGGATTGTATGACAACAGCGGGTTTTATGGGTAGTTTCTTGGGCTCAGATAATGGGCGTGAGGCCACAGCCTTCGCGAAGTTAAGGACTGGAACTGGTGGGGGGATAAGAGCGGGTGTAGGCAACATCTCGATTACAGTTTTTATCTTGGCCACCTCTTCCCGAACACATGTCAGGATTTCGGTCTTGAGGTCTTCCCCAATAGTATTAGTAGGGACCGTTTCAGATGGGACGGGATTGGTAGCGAAGCTGTTAACTTTAGCGCTGATAAGGCGGATTTCTTGGACAGCGGCACAAATCGCTTTCTTGTTAAGGGATGTGACGCTCTTTCCTTCAGTGGTGGATTTCCCTATGAATGCAGCAAGCTTGTCGATTGAAGAGATGCAGAGAGCCAAGCTTGTAACATCTGATGCCATCACTGGTAGGCGGGATGCGTCAGAAGATTTGGTGGACTTGGTGGGAGCTGGTAGTGAGTAAGGCGAAGTAGCTAGAGAGGTACTTGGCTTCGGATTTAAAGTAGTTGGAGCCTCCTTCTCCAGATCATGAGCAGAGATAGTCTTATCAACCCCAGCTAAGGTAGACTGAGGGTTGTCGGATTCCTGCTGTGTTGGCACAGTGACAGTCTTCTGTGAGCGTGTCCTAGAGGGCGGGCTCACATCGAACGTCAAGTCGTGCTTGACCTCTGGAGGACTAGGGCGGGTCACCCGCCGTTGCGGCGAGCGCCCAATAGGCATGTTGGAGTTTAATAGAATAATACAATAATAACTAGATAAATTATAACTAAGTAAAAGAAAGGGTGATGACTATTAAAAGTAGAGAAGGGAAAATAAAGGTAATTATAAACTAGTTATAGTACTACGTTAATTACATTTGTTAATACTAATAGAAAAATTTGTAATATAAAAATCAAAAAGGGATAATTTTTTTTTTTTTTTTTTTTTACTAAGTAAAAGAAAGGGTGATTGATGACTATTACTAGTAGAGAATTTATTATTTATTATAATTTATTATTCTTCAATTTTCACTGCTGCCTTATACAAATTTCATTTTGAAATCAATTGTTTTAAATTACAAATATTTTTATACGGACGCAAAATAGAGGGTCAAAAAGCAATTTAGAGTAATCAATTTAAATATTATGTGATGATATAATAAAAGATCCAAAATTGCAGAACAAACGTTATATAGTACGATATAAATATGCTACCCCAATGATATGAGTATGTTTATATTACCCTGTATATCTAGTAAGTGCTTTTCTTATCTTTTAGTTAGAGTAATCTAGTCGCACAAACATCCATTCATTTAAGCAACCAAACACTATCAATTTTATTAATCAACTTTTTTTCAAATTTACTTTTGTCTGGTTATTCGAACTGAAGCGTTGGATTTTATCTGGATCGCGTTCTGTCTGCACGGATTTTTTTCGCAAGTGTGTCAACTCAATTTGAGGTTGAAACGTTCCGGTTTAATTTGAGATCGTAACCCTCGAAGCGTCGCGTCGTTTGCTTCCGAGGGCCATAATTATGTGACAGCCTCGCGGCGGCGTCTCTCGCTGCTATTATTAAATATTAATTATAAAATAACGCGCTTTTTAGTAGTTCTCTTTTATTAGTTTACTGAGAATTTAAAAGTTTCTGAGCGGCAAGGCCAACGAATGTCTTCTTAATATAGCTTTAGTAAGTATTTTAAGATCATAACAATTAGTTTTTTGAATCTGAACGTAAATATATTGAAACTAGCAAATCATAGTACAAATCTTTTCGAAGGAAATCGAAGAAAATCAGAATTTTATGCCCCAGTCTTCGTACATTTGTAATGAATAAGTTTTCCCTAAGGTTTTGCGGTAGGCAGGTATTGAACAGTCATTCACCGGGATGAATAGAGGTGCTCCGGGGATTCCATTCATCGTGAAAGGGAGACCTATGATTATATCTACATACTTAGTACTTTCTCACGAATTAGATACCGCTTATATCAGTGAACAATAAGTTACACTTGAATAAGTAAGCCCGACTTAGATTGTAACTTAGTTTATAGCAACGTCAAAGTATAATATATTTACATACTAGCTGACCCACGCAGGTCCGCCAGCGCTATTTTTACGTTAACTAAACTTTTAATAACAGACATTTGCATCGAATACATAACCTCCTTTTTTATAGTCGGTTAAAAACTGAGACCCACTTTTTACTTGATCTCCGAAGCACGGACCCGTTTAGTTCAAATGGCGTTAAACGGTCACCCATCTATTTAATGACCTTACCTAACGTTGCTTAACCCAATCGATTACAAAACCTTGATAACAACTCTCTATGAGTGTTACATTACTAATATTTATTATATAATAAAGAAAAATTGATAAAATCGGACCAAGCGAAGTACCCATTTTGACTTTAATCCCCTCTCCCAAAAGAACCGTGCTAGATTACGGGATAAAAAGTATCCTATGTCCTACCTCGTAGTAAGATCTCAAATCATGCCAAGTTTCATTTGAAGCCATTCAGTAGTTTCGGCGTGATGCGCAGCCGTGATACAGACAGACAGACAGACAAAAATTTAAAAAAAATACATTTTCGGCCTCAGTATCGGTTATAGAATGCCCTCCAAATATAACTTTCAAAATATCTTCAATGTACAGAATTGGACCTGTTACAGTTTTATTATAAGTACCTATAGATTTCTATTGAGCGCGAGCGACGACGAAACCATTAAAATTATTTTTCTTATTATTGTTAATTATTTTTCAAGAATATATTTTCTTGTTTTGAGAAGATATTTCTTGTTTTTTTTTCTTGGTGCATAATGAAATTTGTGATCAGTGGCGTGCCCAAAATATTGTGTCGCGTGCCACCAATGGCACGTGTGCCATTGGTTCGCCATCCGTGTCCTAGCCAGTAGGCAACAACTACACATAGTTGTTGCTCCCCGCGGGATTTGAAACGGCGACCTCCGGTTTGCAAATCAAACGGTTCCCGCTGCGTTACGGAGGCTACAATGATATATTTTGAAAAAAATATTTTTAAAATTGAAATTGAAACAACTATTTTCAAAATATATCTCGTAATCTATGAATGTATGTATTGAAAACACATATATGCGAACCATTGTTATGTTGCGGAAAACTTACAATACGCTCGCTAACATTTTCAGTATTATTGTCAGGTTGAACATATCCTCGGGCCATCGTAAATCTGCATTGCTAATGAAACGTGTTCGTGGGCCCCGGTGTCAATAGTTGTTTATGCTCTTATATACCTACATACACTTTGTTTGGACCTTGGACCTGCATGTTTCCTAAACTTAAAAACGCAATCGCGTTTCGAAGTAATTTTCACCTTAGAAGACA
This sequence comes from Furcula furcula, assembly GCA_911728495.1. Taxonomy (NCBI): domain Eukaryota; kingdom Metazoa; phylum Arthropoda; class Insecta; order Lepidoptera; family Notodontidae; genus Furcula; species Furcula furcula. The sequence continues at coordinate 16,971,129 of OU452245.1, forward strand.
TAAATTGCTCAGCTGTGAGTGACTATAAACTGTTTTGCAACTTGTGAGATGTTAGATTGTACCTATAACTATGCTCGGCCACACACATTTTACTTTGGACTATTTCCATTTAAATTTCTACAACTGCTTATAAAAATTTAGGAAGAGCAATAAAATCGATACATATCTATATGTCGCGCTTGATGCAGTTGATACAACGATGTTAGTAATACAAACACGTTACAAAATTGCCGGACATTCCGTACTGGTATTACCGAAACACAGAGATCACTTGAAAACCCGTTACTTGTGCCTTTTAAATGTAAATTGAAACGTAAAATGCTCGTAAATTTTAGTGCACGGGGCGTAGGAGTACCGGGCACGCGATTCTCGGACACAAGTTACTTTGGTACGAATGACTAAGTTTACTGTGATAATAGATACACCATTGGATACACCATAAAGTTAAATGGTGTGGCGTAATCTCGGAAAATAAAATAATAAAATTTGAATAAAAATATCGCGATTGTGAAACAAGTGATGAAGGCGGCGCCACAGGCAGCGCTTACGTTGGTACACGTAGAGATGCGAAATGCTTCATCAATAACAATTATAATGTTGTTGTCCTGTTTTTCTTTACAAGATCAAAATCGCAGCAACTCAGTCCTGTGTTCATACATTTATTTTCTCGGTGTTGATCTTTTAAAGAAAGACAGGGTCATATGCAGTCATAGCTTGTTAGTATACAATTTGATCAATTCAATAGTTGTGTTTATTTAAAGGTGTACTTACCGCAATCCTTAAATACTAAAGTATTTAATCAGTGCGTCCTAACCGTGATGACATTCGGAGCTGAAACGGGACGAGCAGTCCACCGATTCAAGGTCGCCCAGAGAGTATGGGGAGAGCTATGGTCTGTGTTTGTATAGGGGATCGAATACGAAATTAAGTAATTCGCCTGAGAACCAAAGTGATCTCAAAGAATTAGCCAGTTGAAGTGGCAGTTGGCTGGTTGTATGGAGAACCGATTATATAACAAATCGGGAAGCGTAGCTTATTACGTCCTGAGACCAAGTGGAGCTATGATATACGCACGCATAACTGGAAGAGAAGAGCCCAAGATTGGGCTCAGTGTCTTGGGGGAAGCCTGTGACCAGCCACTGCTGGTCACAGGCTTCCCCCAAGCTTCATCAGTCCACTGACTGATGTGGGCTAATTATAATATTGATGATAGTAGGTGTAACACCAGACTATCCACTCGAGCCCTGAAAATATTATAATCGCACGGGAGGAATGATAGAGGCAAACTATTCTAGTCAATCGCTGTGAGTGTTATTTAAATGACCAAGCAAATTGCTTAGTCCGGCCTGGATTGAAGGTCTGACGGGTATTATGTAAAATTTGTAAAGCCATTGATGGTAATGATGGAAATAACCGATCTTCTATTGAATACATACCAACCTACGCCTGTACGTTCAAATATAAATGCGACCATGATATCAATAAAAGAAATAAATAACTCTTTATTTCAGGCAGACCCATATAAAGGGCCATATAATAACAAAAACAGGATAAAAAAATTACATTCTTATAAAAAAATAATATACCTAAGTACTTACTACCTAAAACAAAAAGAACACTAAAATAACAATAAAATAAGATAGAAGGTGTTGTTTTTTAGTGTCGATAAATACGATGCATCACTATCATGCGTATCGGTCAACGATAGGCAATAAATCTTTCTTTTTTCCTTTTATTCCCTTTGCTCTGTAGGGTGAATTTGAATATTCGACTCATGCAAAAACATTGACTTTAGGCCTGAATGACGATGTATATAATAACTTAAAAAATAATTGGGAAAATATACATGAATTTCCACTATAGTTATCAGTATCATACAAATCAGGAAAACACTAACAATAAAAAATCAAGCAATACCTAATTGTAATCATTTAGTATCAAGTCCGGTTTAAACTATTGCAATAGTTTATCGTTATTATTCATATGTACATAATGTTTCCTTAGTGATAATATACGAGTAATATACAGTGATTGAATCAGTGTGTTGTGTGTCCGGGCTGCTCTCATTACCCACTAAACTAATTAGATGGCTGATATGGAATATAAAAGCTGTAACATGTCACGTTGACTCATACACGTAAGTATTTGTTTTCAAATTAGGTCATTTCCTGAAGTATATGAAGATTGTGGAAAGAAAAGAGGTGTGAGTGATTTCTTTGTCCACTGTGTCTTTGTTTACGTACTTGGATTGACTGTCATACGAAGGCGTCATAATAAGTCATATGCAAGGAGAATAAATAATATTATAGTCCATAGAGGGGCCTTTGAGATTTTTTTTATAGAAAAACATCAATTTTTATTATATCATATTCTTCAGTAAATATATACTTAAATGAAAATAGACTTAAATCTTTGTCAGTCGTTTTGTTAAAGAAATAAGGCGGTTTTTTTTAATATAATTTGTCGTAATACGTTTCTACTGACTTATTACTCGTGTAAGAAGTATTTGATGATTTTTTTTTCGCTAAGGCTGGTCTAGTCCTAAGTAGTTAAATGTCATTAGTAAAAAAATATTATTGAACTATTTATTTTTTCATAGCTGCAAATGTTCTTAAATCACAAACTGTATTGGAAAATAAATAATACTATAATGTATATAGGAATAAGGGTTTCATTGTGAAGGATACCGTTAGCTTGAAGGCAGCCAACGGTTCTATCGTTACAGGTGACGTCACCACGTTTTGAAACACTTGTATAAACGAACTCGTTTCACGGCAGATATCATTAACATTTATGCCCCAGTGGTGACAAAATTATTTAGAACGCACTCGTCGTATAAGCATATGAGTCCCCGAACCTATGGCCTTCCGGTAATAAACACGTATGGTGTTGAAATAATTATTAGAAATCGATTATAAATGATGAATGAACCGGCTGTCATGTTTTTTGTAGGAAGATGTTACATTGTTTGGCCAAAGCTTTGCAAGGCGTGAATGAAAAGCGTGGCGCATCGGTCCGTGCGCGGGAGCAGAATGCAAATGAAGAATGCCTCATCATACCGATACTGACAAGTCTAAAATTGGAAGCTTGTGTACATTTATTATTATTTAATCTTTTTCTTTTCTTGTCGACTTGAAAATAATAAGATGGTACTCATGTCATGTCGTCATTGAAAAACTGTACGTATATTATATACATTAATCATTATAATCTTGCAATTTGCAACAAAATCCTAAATACCTAATTTAGTACCTAGTAATTACTTCAAATAAATGTAAGAATTTGTTGTCATATAGGTAAGACAGGAGCGTGCCGCATGGGACAAAATCATTAGTAGGTACTACTCATAGGATTGTGGAATATAGAGATATTGTTGCAGAGTGACCTTTGGAAACATTTTGCCAAAAAAAAAACTGTTTTTCACGTTTTACTACTGAACCTTATTCTACAATTTACCTATTAAAATACTTCTTTAATGTGAAAATCAACAGTAGTATTATTCAGTCATTTTATTATACTTAGTAAAATTTGGAAAATGGCAACATGTAGAGAGGCATGTTTTCTTAAAAAAGGCTTAGCTAAGAGCATGCACGTTTCTACTGACTTATTACCACCGGTAACAAGTTTTGTGGGGAAAAATTTAGGACCGAGATGTCTAAGTACTAAAATGTCTTTGGTGGGATAGAAGTGGAAGCTGCAGGCGACGGTCTGGGGCGCGGACCGCGTAAGGTGCAACGGTCTGAGCGCGCGGCGCGGGCGCCGGCAGTGCCGCCTCGCGCGCCGCCTGGCCCACGCGCACGCGAATTCTACGTTTCGCGATACACACTTGCCCGAACGCAAACATCTCCGCAATGTAAAACAATATCCTTTTATAGTCAAAAAGCCCCGCTATAAATAACTCCACCCGGTGGTCCGCCGTGCTCTGACGAGTCCGCGAAATCTGTGCAAAACTTTGTTGTGTATTGAACTTGAGATATACATATTATGTCTAATAACGACTTTGGACCGAATAAGGAGAGTTGAACGCTACACACGCTCCTGGGTGATAGTCTAAATAAATATCCCGTTGAATGTATTATTCTAAGCATTTTCTAGCTTACTCAATTTATTGCAAATTGAATACACACACCCCCTATCAACATTAACTAACTTTAACAGCTAGTAAAGCATCAGCTTTTTTAAATGACTTCTCCATTAAATAAACTATATTTAACGTTTTTTAAAAACGAATCTATTTTATGTTATTTATTAAATTGAAGGCTTCTTTAGAGAATTTCATTGAATGCAGCTTTGTGTACTTACATTGTGTGACTGACTTTTAGTATTATCGTTAGAGAATTCGAGATTTTTGTCAAAATGTAACGATATCGATACATTGATAAGACAATTCGTAAAACGCCCCGTTCAAGGTGAAAGCGATAATTCTTGTTATCATACAAAAATAGTACTCGATATTACTGCCAATGGCGATCGTGTGCGATAACTCTGTTATGTTTCAGTTTTATCGATAACTTAACTCCTTGAGTCACGTATGCCATTGCTCAATATGTCCGCACAGGTGTTGTACTGTAATACTTACCGGGGTGATTAACATTGTTATTCGTAAATATTCGCGTTACATAATTGTATATTCTAATTTCTTAGAAACCAATACGCGAATCAGTCTGTTCTAGTTTGAAAACGCAAGCCGGTTTAATGGTGTCAAGTGATGATTAAGATGAAGACGCGAGTTAGTGGTCCACTGAAACAATATATGTAACACAAGTGTAACATAACTCTAATTATAAAAAGAAATATAGGGCATAGGAAACGTTTATAAAAAATATGTGCGTGAGTGTCGAGAATCTTTAGAACACTGTAATAGGTTTGAATATTCTAAATTCAAAATGTATAACGGCCGATTGGATAGCAGCAGTACGTCTACTTCGTCTGGAAGTTCTGATCTTCGGGTAAGCAAGTCAAAAACTTTTATTTTCTGTTCAGATATTTTAAGTTGTCCTGATTTGATATCCGCTGTGACGTCGGGAAATAATTACAAAGTGATGACCAATAAAACTCGGCATAGCTCCAAGAATATGCAAGTTGAAGTGGCAATGGGCAGGCCACACCGCTCGAAGAACCTATAACCGTTGGAGAAGAAAGGTTCTCGACTGGCGACTAAGACTAAGTCAGGACAACGGGTGGACGCAAATACCCAATTGTCTTTCATTCTTGGCTGTTGGTGATGACCAATCAAATTACAATGCAGAAGAATACAAGATAGTAGGCAAAGACCTGTACACTTCACAAATTAATTTTGTCTACTTCTTTGTTAAACATGCATTTTTGACGTAGATTTGTACAAAATACTTGAAGGACGGCCCCGTTTGACGGACCCAATAAGTTATGGGTTTGATTCCCACCCAGGACAAACAGTTATGTACATGAACATGTGTCATCTAAGTGTGAGTTTTATTTGTTTATATCTATGTACAGCGTGTCCAGTGGCTGATTTCAACATTTAAACGTATGACGTTACTGAACGCAACAACTAAGAGGGGCAGGAGGGATGTATAAATTTGAAGGGTTTTTAAATACCCCCAATGTGGAATATTGGAGTGGGGAAAACCACGCTTTGCTATTGATGGTGACATTTCAAGTGGTTTAGCCGGCCGTCTTCGTCGGCTTACGTGAAAAATATTCTTTCGCGATGAAGCCCATTTTCACATCGAAGGGTATGTAACCAAATAAGATTTTCGTAACTGGATGTCAGCAATCGAAAACAAACGCATTGAGAACCTTTACACAAACCTGAAGTGGTGGCAAACCATACAGCGTGGTGTTCTATACCTGTATGTACCGTTAGAGGGAAATATATATTTTTTAAACCAGAGTGGCCAAACTGTCACTGTGAATTCGGAGAGATATAGATAGATAGATAGATAGATAATACTTTATTGTTCCACCATTATTAAAAACACAAAAATACAAGAGAAAAAAAAAACAGTAAAATAGAATGAAACAATGGGCGGCCTTATCACTAAAAGTGATCTCTACCAGGCAACCTTTGGATGGAGAGGAACTATGAACTGCAAGGCGGGGTTGTTTATACAAACCAATTAGAAAAGAGAAAAAAAAACAAAAAATACATAACTATAAACAATAAAATACGTAACAGCAAAATAATATATATATATATACTAGCGACCCGCCCCGGCTTCGCACGGGTGTAATTGAGAAAAAAAAGAAGTGAATAATTTAAACTTACTGCCTTTGCTTATAGAATTTCTTGTTAAATAATGTTTGTAGCTGACTTTTCGTAACGCAATATGAACAAATTATGTATAGAAGTGACGCGTGAAAGGGCTACGTATAGCTGCTTGTCCATGGGCAAAGTACTCAACGCTTAGGTTTAAGCCTGCAACGTTGAATCTCTGAGCTTGCGATTTGTTAATTGTATTTATAATTTTATTATAAACTGCAGACGTGTACCGGTGCACAATTCCTTTAAAAGTCAGTCGGGGAATTCTTACCCACTAAAACCCCCGCGGCTATCACGTCGGTACATTAGAGGGCGGACCTGGGCTATCTGTCGGGATCTGCACCAGCTGATAACACACAGTGCCTTGACTTTGAACCCGCCGCCGGAAAGGCTCATTATAGCTTCCTGAGAACCTGTCATGGTGCTCACGGTTACAGGAGCACGGGGAAGCCTTTAATGGGATTTACGGGACCCTGTTGGTGGTCAACCGGGTATGTAGGATTCTTATACACTAAACCCCCAACGGCAGTGCAATCAGCACATAAGAACCCCTTCTTGGGCTATCCGGTGGGATCTGCATCATGATACAGTGGCTTGCCTTTGACCCCGCCACCGGGGAGCACAATAAAGCCACCTGGGAACTTGTCACCGTGCTCACGGTTACAGGGGGGAAGCCTTCAATAGGTCCCCGGGACCCTGTTGGCGGTCAACCGGGTTATGTAGGAGGAGTAGGAACTGTATGTATGTATATAGTATGTGTGTCCCACGGCTGTCCACACAAAAGAGTATGCACCGTGTATCCCTCAGTGCAAGGCAAGGGCCTTTGAAGCCGCTGCCGGGGGCGCATTATAGCCCTCCGGGAATCTGTCACCGTTGTTGTCACAGTTAAGGGAGTAGCGGGGGAAACATCCAATATGTCCCCGGGATCCCGTGGGGAAGTCAAACTGGGTATTTGGGATTCTTACCCACTAAAACTCTCGTGGCTGTCACATCGGCACATGAGAGGGAAACCTGGGTTCTCGGGTGGGATCTGCACCAGGTGTCCCTGAGTGCCTGGCCTCTGAGTCCGCCGCCGGGGGGCAAGCATATTATATCAAAGATTTACCTTATATTATATGGAATGGTACAATGTGACCAGATTCAGTATTTTAATACTTTTTCACTCTTTTTTAACGTCGTTTTTGAAGATATTTATAGGTATTTTGCTGGAAGTCAGTATTTTTATTGGGGAAAAAAATATGCTAACATTGTAAGCAGTTGTCCTCGCGAAAATTGTTCAGGGACTTGGCCAAACATATTCTATATTACATTTATGAGCGTGGATCAATAAATTAGAGACAAAACATTACAGGCTGCTGTGTTGTATTGTTATTTAAGTACACAATGCTTAACAGAGTCTGGACTTTAAGTTTTTAGTTGTATGAGGGGATGTGGGAGGGGATAGTTAGATCCGTATATAGTGTGTATGAACACAAACCTTGGGAACACTAAAATATCATATTCTTGTTATATGTCTGCTCAGTCCCTAATGCGTGATATTTTACCTTATGTATTAAAGTTATCCGTGTACAGTACCTAATTTACGTACTAAGCAAATCTGAGTGTGAGTGTGAGAATATTTGTACCGCCATCGGTTGAGTAATAATACTGCTTTTTAACCCTGTTAAGGGATAAATAAAAAAAAAAGATCCCCTCAATGGCTTGCCTTTGAGCCCGCCACCGGGGGGCACAATAAAAAAAAACCTGTCACCATGCTCAAAGTTTCGGGGACCACGGGTAGACCTCCAATAGGCTTCCAGGATCCTGCGGGCGGTCGACCGCGGTGTGTAGGATTCTTACCCTCTAAACGGCTGTCCGCAAAAAATATGGGGCTGCACCGTGTACCCCTCAGTGCAAGGCAAGGGCCTTTGAAGCCGCTGCCAGGGGCGCATTATAGCCCCCCGGGAATCTGTCACCGTTGTCACAGTTAAAGGGGGGGGGGAAACATCCAATATGTCCCCGGGATCCCGTGGGGAAGTCAAACTGGGTATTTGGGATTCTTACGTTTAATATGTCCATGGGATCCTGTGGGGGATTCTTACCCACTAAAACTCTCGTGGCTGTCACATCGGCACATGAGAGGGGGTTCTCCGGTGGGTTGTGGGTTTGGGCGGTTAGGTTTAGTCAATGTAAGCTATGTAAGTTTATTTACTTAGATAAAACTTAAAACCTTCAATGAAAAATTATCTAACCGATGGTGAAAATCGCTGCGTGGTTTAGGAGGTGCTATCGGATATAGACAGACTCGGATAGCGGCTTTGTTTCACACTATGTAAAGATACTTTGACGTCGTTGGTCCGCAACACCAGCCAACCTATAGAAAAAACCCTGACTGACAGACAGACAATAATTCCAATAAAGTTTTGGCTTTTTTTATATCATACGTACAATAGGTGCATGCATATTGTATTCCTACCCAAACAGACATTTTGAAAATATATTATCATTATTATATTTTTATTTTGTTATATTTGGGAAACAAACAAATGATACTACTTATTACTAAATATAAGATCCAATAGTACATAAAAATCAATTCAGTTTCCACTAATAACTAAATCATAACATTAGAGAGAAGTTAACTACGTATGCATGATTTTAAATTTAAAAAAATCATTAAATATAAAAAATATATTAGCGATAAAAAGTGCCGGAGTCAATATGAGTTAAATATTAAAAACATCGAATCTTAATATAAATAAAAAAGTCAAAAACAAAGTTTAATAATACAAAAAAAAAATCCGATCAGGGGTAGCGAACCCGGACAGTCCGTACTTAGAGGACGCTTCCGTAACCACTTGGCCAAGGAACTTTTATTTAATCTTCCAAATTATCGTATCTTATTGTTGTAATATATTTGTACTGCCATCGGTTGAGTAATAATACTTCTTTTTTACCCTGTAAAGGGATAAATTATAAAAAATATGAAATACTAATTCAATTAATTTTCTTAACGAATGTCTGTGCAAAATTTCAAGTCAATTGAACCAAGGAATCGCATTCTCCCATACAAACTTTGCCCCCCTGTTTGACCCCCTTACAGGTTGAATTTCCCAAAATCCAGTCTTAGTGAGCACCTACGTCTTAAAAGGAACCCCCATGCAAAGTTTGAGACTCCTAGCACTTGTAGTTTCTGAGATTTCGTGATGAGTGGGTTTTTGTCTACTCTTTTATATAATAAGATAAATATTAGTATAATACATAAATATTATATTTGATAGAATCAAATACAAATAACCAACAATAATAAATAAATAAATGCAGCCGGCTAATATCAATATAAAATTCATAGGGACAAATAAAATGCTTTCAAACGATCTTTAAAGATAGGCAGAGATGGTGCATGTCTAACAGTGACCGGTAAGGCATTCCACAGACGAACAGCTTCTACTGTGAATGACTTATCGTAAAACGAACTATTATGAGAAGGGAACATAAGAGTGAGATTTTCTGATGACCTCAAACAGTGGGAATCATTGCCGAGAAAAACAAAACGTTCCTTTAGGTAACGCGGAGCAAAATAATTAAATAGTATATTATAAAGAAGAGACAGGATGTGCGTATTTCGACGAAGACGAATAGGAAGCCACTTGAGCTTAGAACGAAATTGAGAAACATGATAATATTTGCGCAAACCAAATATAAATCGTATACAAAAATTTTGAAGACGCTCAAGTTTATTAAGCTGGTTCTCTGTAAGATCTAAATAGCAGATGTCAGCATAATCAAGAATTGGAAGTAATAGGGATTGAGCTAGAACAATTTTAGTGGCAGTGGGAAGAAAGTTACGGAGTCTTTTTAACGAGGCTGCAGCAGCAAACAACTTCTGGCTAGTAACTTGGAGTTGAGGAACCCAACTCAAGCAGCGATCAATTAAGATTCCTAAATTTTTACACGATTCACTAAAAGGTATTAATTGGGATCGTTCTCCAGTTTACCCTTGAAATCAATCGCGAACTACCCACTATCATCGCCTTCGATTTTGCAGGATTAACTTTTAAGTCAAATTTTTTGCTCCACTCGGTTATAAGGAAAAGATCATTATTAACTACCCTAATACACTCTGGTAGTTCATCCAATGAAGCACTAGAATAAATTTGTAGATCGTCTGCATATAGGTGGTACGAAGAAGATAGATTTTGCGAGACAGAGTTTATAAAAATTGCGAAAAGAAGTGGAGAAAGGACACCACCTTGAGGGACGCCAGCAGTCGTATCACACCAAGAAGAGAAATCCTCATCCAGGCGAACCCGCTGCCTGCGCCCATAAAGATAACTGTAAAACCAATCGACAACCGCAGGAGATACATTCATTGAGCGAAGTAAGGCCAAGAGAATGTCAAAATCAACCGTATTGAACGCATTACTGAAATCCAGCAATATAAGTACAGTAAGTTTGCCATTGTCCATGGAATGACGTATATCATCAGTGATCTTGACGAGTGTAGTAGTCGTGCTATTGCCTGGGCGGAAACCTAATTGTAAAGGATTTAAAAGATTGTGACAATAAAGGAATTTACTAATCTGGTCATAGACAAGGCGTTCAAGAACTTTAGAAAGAAAAGGAAGAATAGATATAGGTCGAAATTCGGAAAATAATTTAGGACTTGATTTTTTAGGAAGAGGAATAATAGATGGAGGGATATACGACAATGATAAATGTTTTTTTTAAAATAAAAGTATAGAATAGGTCCCAACTAGAACCGAAACACATGGTCCCATCAGGATGTGTTGATGAATGCAGTGTGACTGCTATTTCCTGAAAAAAAAACGAATCCTGCAACGACACTATATTGTGGCCTAGGTCACCGGATTTTAGCGCACGTTTTTTATGGAGGTATTTGAAGTCAGTCGTTTATAAAAATAATTTGCGTTCTGCAAATGCAACGTGCTAGACTCAAACAGTTTGTGAGGCTTGACGATCACGATGTAGGGCTCCCACACATAACTGCGATCTGCATCGCATCGCAGTTATGTGTGGGCCCTTAGATAATGTGTTTTTTTTTTATAAATAATAATATCAATCAAGATACTAATGTCTCAGACGATTGCAGATGTTTTGGGAATACATGTTGCTTACCATCACACGAACGTCCTGCTCGTTTTTCTTCACTAAAATACGCGTCATTAGAAATCATGAAGGAAAGTTTTCAATTAAACATTCAAATTTATTCTGCGAGCAGACATCACGCAATTTCTGGGCAATACGACAAAACAAATGCATGAAATAAAATCGCCATTCGGCTCGAGCTGTGCGGTGAAGGAATGCGCAAGCGACGCTTTAATACATGCCCCGAAGCCGTCGCGACCGTTCGTTCGGTGCAATACTGGCGTTAAATCAGGAATTATATCTTTATCCACGGCTTCGCTAATAATACGTTTAACTAACAGTTTCAACAAATTTAATTAATGCTTTTCCAGAGATAAGAAACTTTGATAAAACGGCGTTCCTTGCTAGTTAGAATAATAACCACCTTTATATTGTTATAGTCCATTTTAACGGTCATTACCCGATTCGAAAACGGCGTATATTTTTGTTTATAGCGTTATTTAATTATAGGCGATAGTTACTTTGAACCATTTTATTTTTTGGGTTCTATACCTCAAAAGTATAAAAGGAACCTTTATGGTGCGACTTCGTATGTTTGCCTGTCTATCACACCTAAATATTTCAGAAACCACTGATGTCATCTATTTGAAAGTTGGAATAGTTTTAGATCTTACTTACCCAACTTCATGCAAATGAAAAAAATATTGTTTTCTGTTATATTCTTTTAATTGGGGTCGAAATGGGACGATTTCAAAACAGATTTTTATTTTGGTTTATGCCACATAGTTTTTGGATTATGATCAGAAACGTCAAAAAGAATACCGTTCCCCCTAAAAAAGTATCAAGTAAGTAAGTAAGTATCTCTGAAGTTTGTGGAGGAAAAATCTAAAACAATTATAGGTAGGTATTATATACATGTAAATGTATATCAATCTGTATTTTTAACCGACTTCAAAAAAGGAGGAGGTTCTCAATTCGTCTGCATATATATTTTTTTTTTCTATGTATGTTCGCGCATAACTCTGGCATTTATGAACCGATTTGAAAAAATCTTTCTTCCGTCCATTCTTTAATCCGTTAATTGGGTCCCATAAAAAAATTATTGCATACGAAAGTAGTTCCCGAAAAAACAAGAATGGTGACTGCGCAGGAGAACTGCAGGAATGCCTATATAGATTAGATGACTTTATGTCGCTTATTACGGACAGTAAAATCATTTAAAAAAAAAATTGAACCGACTTCAATATCACTGAAAAGTATAAAATAATTTAAATATTATTGAAGTTGGTGTTAGCTTACCGGCTGTGTATATTTGGCACCAACTTCAATAATATTTAAATTATTTTATACTTTTCAGTGATATTGAAGTCGGTTCAATATTTTTTTTAAAAGATTTTATTTTAAACTTTTTAGTGATATTTTCATACATAAAGATTCAACCATTGAAGACGGTAAAATGATCTAGGTAGGTTATGATCACATTATCGTCTATATAGTTTTACATAACTCATGTTTCTAAAAAAAAATATCCGGTCGTAATGAAATATGCATGGAATCGTCCAATGAAGGTATGGAACCCTCGGTGCGCGAGTCCAACTCGCATTTGCCGGTTTTTATGTTTTATAAGTATTGTTTAACAATGACTACAAAAATAGCTCTATAATTTTTAGGTAAGGTTTTTGAGGACATGATATACTACTGGCATTATTTAGGAGATTAATATATACTGTTGTCATACTACCATTTCCATGTTAATTATAGTCAATATCGCGTTTTAGGAGCCGTTGATTCGCTTCCCATAACTGTACCCATTTAAAAGGTCAACGTCACATCAGTTACGAGTAGTCCTATGTTCAAGTTAGTTGTATTCTTTATAACACCTTTCCCCATTTGCCTAGAATGCGGGCTGACACTCGACGGAATGTTGTTACTGCTGTATTACATAAGTAATAGCTGGGAAATTCGCGCGACTCCGGTACGGCGACTTTCCTTCGACCGCGCTGGTTTGGACCTCTAATAATTAACGTTGCTATTTATGAAGATTTATTGAGCGTATCGTGTTATTTGTACCTTAAATTACCGGTATTAGTTTTCTAATTGATAACGATATACATATTTTATTTATTTGTTATAATTTTGAATAAGTAGTTAGACTAGAACGCTATCATTATTTTATATTTATTGTGATTTTATTGTTATATAAAACATATCGTATATAACATAACTACGGTATACTGTAGATAAGTTGGATTTACGTATGAAACTTTTTAATAACGATTTCATTTTAATTATATAACAAACTAGCTGACCCGCGCAGCTCCGCCCGCGCTTTTATTACATTTTGCTCCCCTTTTCTCCCTCCTCCCTTGATTTATTTCTCTCTCCAACTCTCTCTTATAAAAAAAATCTAATTCTATGATCTCCTCTCTCTTTCCCCCTCCCACTTCGGTCCCCGTCACACTCCCTCTCTTCCTCATCCCGTCGTCCCCTCTCAGAACCCCCTCCCCTTTTCTCTTCTCCCACCTTGCTTCCCCTCACTCCCTCCTTGCTCCATCTTAATACCTCTATCCCTCACCCCATCACCCCCTCCTCGAATCCCCTCTCCCTCCTCTCTTGCACCCTCCTCTCGTTCTATATATCTTCGTCAATCATGGTATCTGGGATTCTTACCCACTTAAACCCCTGCAGCTGTCGCATGGCCACATAAGAGGACCTGGGCCCTCCAGTGGGATCGGCACCAAATACCCCTCAGTGCGCATTATAGCCCCCTCAAACCTGGCACCATGATCACGGGGACGGGGCTGACAACCCCGTCACCGTCCTCGCCGCCGTCACCCATCTATGTAATGACCTTGCTTATCGTTGCATGAAATATACTTTACGACCTATTCTCAGACCTACCCGATATGCACACAAAATTTCATACAAATCGGTTCACCCATCTATTTAATGACCTTGCCTTATGTTGCTTAACCTTAACGTAGCGGTATGAACCATATTCACAGCTACTTTTTCATTGGTGTACTTAAATATTAGTGAAGTTTACATTATATTGAAGAAGGGACAAATTCATGTTAACAACAATTTATTAATAGTTAATTATTTCTCATAAAAGTAAAGGATAGAAAATGTTTATTGTGGGTAATCCCTAAGAGATAAACATATACCATCGCGAACTTTTTTGTGGACCTTGTGAAGGTGTACAATACTGTAGTATATTATTTAGATCTATCTCGTAGGGTTCAGCTAACGTTTGCAATGTAAGCGCAAAGAAATGTGTTTATTTACGACATCACGTTAGAAACCTCTAAAGTTATCAGTGTTGCTCTACTATATTATGCATGTATTACACATATAAACCTTCCTCTTGAATCACTCTATCTATTAAGAAAAACCGCATCAAAATCCGTTGCGTAGTTTTAAAGATCTAAGCATACATAGGGACAGACAGACAGTGGGAAGCGACTTTGTTTTATAATAGACTAGCTGACCCGCGCAGCTCCGCCCGCGCTTTTATTACATTTTGCTCCCCTTTTCTCCCTCCTCCCTCGATTTATTTCACTCTCCATCTCTCTCTCACTCCCCCCTTGCTCCATCTGAATCCCCCAATCCCTCACCCCATCAAACCCTCCTCGAATCTCCTCTCCCTCTCTCTTCTCTCTTGCACCCTCCTCTCATTCTATATATCCTCGTCAATCATGGTATTTGGGGTTCTTACCCACTTAAACCTATGCAGCTGTCACATCGCCACATAAGAGGGGGGACCTGGGCCCTCCAGTGGGATCTGCACCAAATACCCCGCGGTGCGGATTCTGGCCCTCTTAAACCTGGCACCATGAGTCGCCGCTGTCACCCATATCTATATGTAATGACCTTGTCTAACGTTGCTTAACCTAGCGGCATGAAATATATTTTACGACCTATTCTCAGACCTACCTGATATGCACACAAAATTTCATACAATTCGGTTCACCCATCTATGTAATGACTATGTTGCTTAACTTTAACCTAGCGGTATGAACAACGTTCACAGTTATTTTTTCATTGGTGTAAATATTAGTGAAGTTTACGTTATATTGAAGAAGGGACAAATTCATGATAACAACAATGTAATAATAGTTAATTATTTCTCATAAAAAGTAAAGGATAAAAAATGGTTATTGTGGGTTATCCCTAAGAGATAAACATTTACCATTGCGGACTTTTTTGTAGACCTTGTTAAGGTGTACAATACTGTAGTAAATTATTTTGATCTATCTCGTAGGGTTCAGCCAGTGTTTGCAATGTAAGCGCAAAAAAATGTGTTTATTTACGACATCACATTAGAAACATCTAAAATTATCATAGTTTCTCTACTATATTATGCATGTATTATACATAAAAACCTTCCTCTTGAATCACTCTATCTATTAAGAAAAACCGCATCAAAATCCGTTGCGTAGTTTTAAAGATCTAAGCATACATAGGGACAGACAGACAGCGGGAGCGACTTTGTTTTATAATATGTATAGATAGATATAGACTAGCTGACCCGCGCAGCTCCGCCCGCGCTTTTATTACATTTTGCTCCCCTTTTCTCCTTCCTCCCTTGATTTATTTCTCTCTCCATCTCTCTCTCTCTTATAAGAAAAATCTAATTGTATGCTCTCTCTCTCCTCTATCTTTCCCCTCCCGCTTTGGTCCACGTCACACTTCCCCTCTTCTTCTCCCCGTTGTCCTCTCCCTAAACCACCTCCCCTACCTCTTCTCCCACCTTGCTCCCCTTCACCCCCCCCCCCCCTTGCTCCACCTAACTCCCCCTATCCCTCACCTCAACACCCCCTCCTCAAATCCCCTCTCCCTCTCTTGCACCCTCCTCTCGTTCTATATATCCTCGTCAATCAAGGTATCAGCGACATGAAATATACTTTATGACCTATCCGATATGCACACAAAACTTCATACAAATCGGTTCACCCATCTATTTAATGACCTTAACCTAACGTTGCTTAACCTTAATCTATTAATCTAGCGATATGAAATATACTTTATGTGACCTATTCTCAGACCTACCCGATATGCACACAAAATTTCATACAAATCAGTTTACCCATCTATTAAATAACCTTACCTAACGTTGCTTAACCTTAACCTAGCGGTATGAAAAATAGATATCGAGGACTTTTTTTGTATACCTTGTTAAGGTGTACAATACTGACCTACATTATTTTGATCTAACTCGTATGGTTCAGGCAGCGTTTGCAATGTAAGCGCAACAAAAAATTGTTTATTTACGACATCATATTAGAAACCTCTAAAATTATCAGTGTTTCTCTACTATATTATGCATGTATTATACTTAAAAACCTTCCTCTTGAATCACTCTATCTATTAAGAAAAACCGCATCAAAATCCGTTGCGTAGTTTTAAAGATCTAAGCATACATAGGGACAGACAGACAGCGGGAGCGACTTTGTTTTATAATATGTATAGATTATGGCCCGTGGTGTGTCCGGATAAGAAGAGTCCCATCTCTTCCCGTTGAGTGTTCGTAAGAGGCGACTAAGAAGACGGGCAGCAGCATCATCTATTGGATTACCTAGCACCTATGTACTATACTGCGAACCCCAAGACGCCTGCCTAGTGGGGATTATGGCAACCTCTCCCTTCTAAGGGGGAGGCGTTTTTTCAGGAGTGGACGTCGTTCGGCTGCTGCTGCTTTTAAATCATAACTAGATACTAAATGGTATAAAACCTTGGATAGAAGCACAGCCTACTAATAACACAAAAGGAAAGATTGAGTGTCGGAGATATCACTATGTCGGCGGCGCCACGACGACAGCCAATACGGCGAATCTTCATAGAGCTTGTTTGGGGGAAACCTTTATAAGGTTGCCGGGACCTGTGCGGGTGAACCGGGGTATGTGGGATTCTTACCCACTAAAATGATACCAGGGCTCTCCGGTGGGATTTGCACCATGCGCCCCTGAGTACCTTGCCTTAGAGCCTACCGCCGGGGGGCGCATTATATCCCCCCGGGAACTAGACACGGAGCTCACGGGGGTCACAACTCCGCTCTACATAGAGCTAAGACAATCTTATTCACCGTAGAAGCACCACGCCATTCGAATGCGAAGATATTTGGCTGCGATTTTTCTAAGGTGGAGGTACTTCCCCCCCCCTCCGGCTGGTCCAGTTTTGTAAGATGGAGATGCTTCGTCCCCTCAAGCTGGTACAGATTTGTAAGATGGAGCTACTTTCCCCCTCGGGCTAGTACAGTTTTGAGTGGGTATTCCCAATTATACTTACTGTGTGCTGTTTTATTTACACTGCGGTCATTACTTTGTGATTTGGTATTTATTAAGGCTTCACATGGGCTTAGGTAGGTACCTTTTTTTTCTTGTCGGAGAGGAAACCGTCAAAAGGTCTTTGTAGCGGCGGAGGCCGGCTTATGTGGGTTTTTTACCCGCTAAAACTCCCGGTGGCCTAATCGACGGTATCGAGAGACAGTCGGAGGGACAGAGCGAGTAGCACTGCCACCCAACGTTGTCGTGGGATCGGCAGAGGGCCGATCCCAACTAACTCACAACCACACTATGCGCCCCATTTCTTATTCTATCAATCTGAGGAGCTTATTCAAATTTTGTAAGGTCTGTTACAGAGTTACAAAGTCACTAACTTTTGTCATAAAATCTACTCTGAAGACAGGTTCGTAACTCTCGCCAGTTACCCGTGTAATATATGAGCAATCTTTTATCTGGTACACGCAATCATTCAAGCCGAAACAGTCTGGAGTAGCAACAATGCAAGGTCGTTTCGGTTGTTTGCGGAATTTTGAGAGCCTCTTCGAGCCGCTCGCTCGGCCGATCCGAATGAACAATTTAATACACCTTTATTTTGAAAGAAAAAAAAGATATTGAATGGGCGAACTCGAGTTAAAAGTGCCGTTGGCTAAGATGAAAGTCGGGAGAAAGAGATACGGGGCATATTTGCGAGATAAGTTGTTGAGATCGGCGGGACAGGCGTGCTTATTTATTTATGTCTTGCTTCTATACTTCACGGTCGGCTGTGGTATTTGCTGATTGTATTAGTTTGTTTGCATGCCTGTGGTGCATAGTTTATGAACGGTCAACTAAGGTCACTAAAACATTTTTGAAATAGTAACGGAGTTCTATAGGAAACACTCCTATACGATTTTGTACCTTTGGCCTTTTAGTTTGTTGTATTTTCGTCGTAATTTTTGTTTTTTTCTTTCTCTTGTTTTATATTTCGCACGGCAGGACACACTGTCACTGATTCTAATCAAATTGTAACAAGACAAAATCTGTTTAAAAAAAAAAGTGAAAAAATGACAAGACCACTGAGTTTCTTGCCGGATCTTCTTTTAAAAAAATTGACCGTTCAAAGAGCGTTAAGCCTATTTGAAATAAATGTTTTTGAATTTGAATTTGTATAGGTACTGGGTGACAGGTCCATTTTGCAAGGTACCGTCCAGGTAGCTCATCAGATCTAATAACTAATTTTATGGTGCAGCCGTCCATTGGCAGACGTGTCTGGTCCTGCATGTCTCGTCACTTAATTGCTTAAAAAAGTTTGCACGGAAATATGAGAAATTTCGAATAAGAAGGCAACCGTTTTGCCTTTTTTATTTTTTTGATAAAATTGTTGAGTCATAGTTTGTTCGCGCCATTTTCCTGTTACTTTTGTTCTCCGAGACTCAACGCTAATGGTAGCGGTCCACCAATTCATTATTTTTTTTTCTTGGAAATTTCTTGGAAATTAGAAGTTTTTAGAACAGAATGTTTCGAGCCGTGTCTTAATAAGAAGTTTCAGAGCACGGTAGGCACATTTAGAATAACGGTGGGTAATTTAATAAGGTGAAATGAAGCTGAAGCGGACTAGCCCTTTTGTTAATTATTTTCTCAAATAGTCGTTACGTGTTTGAATTAACGGCAAACAGTTGAAGACTGAATGCGAATTTGTTTAATTAATAATTCTATGTGCATTGAGAATAAAGATAATAAGTTGGACAGAAATGAAGACGTAAGAGCAAGTTTTAGGAATAGGAAGTAAACTAGGGAAAGCAGTGGTAAAGGGATGAAAATAGAAGGGCCATTTGATATTGCATGATACCATCTTACAATTTTGGAAGGAAAAACAAATAAAAAACAAACAGGTCGAGAATAATCAAGATGAATTTTATTACCCACACAAATTAGCAGAAGGGAGAGTAGTGTCATACAAAATAGATCAGAACTCAGGCAATTGCTTGCTTGATGAGCGAATAGCTCTTATATAAAAAAAAAAGGAAGCAATTCAGGGAAAGAACCCAAGGTGTCTAACCATTCTATCAACAGGCCCGTCAAAATATGCAGCAGCTATAAGCTAATTATAACCGTTTAAATATAATATATGTACATAAAAACATCAATAGTCTGCCGAATGACCCGGAACTGGCAAGTCAATCACTTCTCACTGTAAATTCCGTACTATTAAAGGCGGTCAAATCTGAGTTGGTTGACTGGGTGCCAATGTGAGATGTTAGTTTTATAACATCTATATAATATTATAGTAGAACTTACGTGGAATATACGTCACAAAAGATCGAAAGTGATAAAAAAATGTGACTGAAAAACCCCGACGTAAAAAGTTATCAATCATTTAGACACATCGTAATTTTGTTTAACGTTATACAAAATATTGGTTGTAAAACATATATGTATACTTACTTATATTTTCTGTGTGTTTCATTAAAGCTGCATCGGAGAAATTACTTATCAATTAATGGAATGTCGAGATTGTCGTTACCGTATATTAATGGGTGCACAATTTGTATATTATGTTGTTTCGCTTTTGTTTGGTTTACAAAAATGTACCTATATTCATTCATCATTCTTTTTCTGTCACATTTCTTTCATTGTATTCTTCTTTTTTAACTTTTTACGCTGTACTAGATAGTATATACTTTAAATAATGTATGCTGTTGTGTCACTTTGCTAGTTGTGTTATAACCGGTTTTGGACATTAGGTTTGTAAAGGTTTAGGAAAAAAATCGAATGTACCTAACCGGTTTTATGTAAGCGTCAGTGATGACCACATCATTCCTGAAGGTTATTCATTTTATTAAGCTAAACGCCACACAAGATTTTTTTTTATTATTACCATTGAAATGAAACTACTTTTAAGGATTTTATCGTGGTTTATTTTAGATTTTACTATCCCGAAGTAGTTTGATTTCAATGTGTAGTATTCGCGTAAATAAAAGACAATATTACCATTGAAATTTAAAATAAAACTAATATTATTATAAATCCACGATAAACCTAATAATATTGTCCTCCTAGCCGATACCACCACAGTGGCCAATCTTTTCGCAAGATCAGCCACCTACGCGGGAGATATTATAGTGCACAAATGCTTGCGTAGACAAAGTGGACTCTCTCTTCCTTTGACCTCTCACAATACGATGGGACAAAAAACTGAAACGACAGAGATAAGGCGCAGGACCGACTTTTTACATGCCCATCCAACGCATTGATCATCTTACTTTACAGACAATCAGGTGATCGGCCTGCATTGTCCTAGCCTATAAGGAAGAACTACACAAACTTGTTGCTCCCACGGGATTCGAACCCGCGACCTCCAGTTTGCAAAGCAAGCCCTCTGCGCCACGGAGGCTACAACTAGTATCGCGGTTTGTTTAGGGTTTTTTAAGCTCTTGACTACTCTACTCTTGATACTAAAGTATTTAAACGGCGGCACTCAGGGTCATGAAAATGGTGTTTAATGTATTAATGTCGTACTTAGTTGTCCCAGCACTACTTCGGGTCCTTTTTAATATTATTGATTATTCGTTTCATGTCGACAGAACGTAGTATTATGGTTGCATTTTTATTTTTTTTAATTATCACAGGATCGAAATCTTATGTAGGTAAATATCCAGACGTCTAACCTATACAAATAAGATTTTTGGTATTTGGTAATAGCCTAGATCTTCCTTTATACAAATTGATTTCTCCCTTCTCCAGCTGCTAAAGGTTTAAGTAATATGATCTCATCACTGTTGACATGTGTGACGAACGTGAGTATTTTCTAAAACTTTCACAGACATACATATATATATAACCAAAATAAATTAATGAAATATGGAAAAAAAGACCAACAAAATTACAATTTGTAATAAGTATACTGTGTATGTCTGAGTACTTCATGCTAATGGGAAAATAATTTCAATTCTTGTAGGTATCTTGCGAAGTACAAGTAGATAATATATTCTATATTATTATTTACCAAAGCATAGTAGTCAGATTACATGTAATCTTACTTGGTACTCCGCTTGATGAGATTCATAAAACATTAGGGGGAACAGCAGAGCGTGACTAATTTGAGTAAATATAGCTGCGTAAATGACAATAGAATTACACACAAAATATGGAAACGCGTTCCATGTTCCCATGCCTAACGTTTATGGCTTTCACAATAAACAATTACAAATATACCTAGGATGTGAACGTGTTTAATGACCCGACCAGTAAAAGATAAACAGCTTCAATCCAGAATGCGATATATCATGGACGCTGGCGTTTTGTTCTTTATTGCCTAGATATCGAATTACAATGTGGTATCGCAAGCGTGTTTCGCATTTTGACTTCACTCAAAAATATTTTGGTCGTTCCCTTCACAAATTTATCGCTTTCTGTAAAGTGAATGTAAGAATTGTACGCGTTCGGCTGTATTCAGTTTCAACTGACACCTTAATTTGTAGCGACAGCCGATGTCATCTCGGCGAATTGAGACGTAGACGTCGCGGTGCGGCGGACAGCACGACGCACGCGAACAACTTAAACTCTCATTTTTATATCACACGTTTCCCTTTAAATTGTACCTTAAATAATACTCAGAGCCATTCACTACCTTATAATGTGGACATAATAATGATAATGTGATTTGGTTCCAAAGAAGTGCCATTGAAATGTTATAAATATGAATAAATGATTATTAAATAATCTTTCAATACTTTTTACTTAATTTTATTTACATAATGATATTTGTTACATGTGTTTTTTATTCATTTCGTTAGCAAATAAGATCTTTATAATCTCATTGGATTATTTATTAGATGTTGATAATTAATGAATACAGCGGGCCTAAAAAGGCCACATTAAGCATTTCCTCTATAAGGAATTCGTATTTTGAATTTCTATCAAATTCATCGCAATTCCTGTAATTTTCGTAAAATGATCACACATTTTAGGTCAATCATACTCAATTCATTTATTAACACTAAGTAGCAGACTCATATTTGATGTTAATGCTGCCATACGAATAAAAATTAAACGGTAACTTACTCATATTATGATTCCCCGAAAGTGGCCTTTTTAGACCCGCAGTTTATACAAGAAATGTTACTAGGTATGTATGAACCTATTGTACGAGTATTTTATTTATGCAGAATCTGGGTAAAGACCGAGATTCGAGCATTTTCCGTTGGCTTAGTTTTATCTACTGGCAGATGATTAGTTGGATCGAAAACTTATGTACGTTTTACCCGGCTGTTACCCAAGCATAGGCCTGTTGATACTAAATATTGTTACAGTTAGGTGATTTTTGTTAAGATTAAAGTTACAGTAACAATATTTAGATAAAAATGGTATACCTTATATTGCTACTGATACTGTTGGATAATCATTGCCTAAAACAGATCATTGCCAAACTCTGTTTAAAGATGAACAGCATAGATGGACATCCGGTTAGATTTGTTTTTTTTTGTTTACTTATCGAAACTAAATATTTACAGTTTATTTACAAATATGTACCTATACTATAACTAGGTAAAAAACTTCCTCCAGGTTGTATTATTTACTTAATTATCTACTATGTGGTTTGGTTTCATATTAAGACATCTTATTACTGTGCCAAACATGTGCGTTGGCCAACATAATACAGACTAATACTCGTGATTAGTTGACCAACTAAATGACAGCAACAAATACTACAAAGGCATCAAAAGTACGTTCCGGTAGTATAACTATTTTTCTCGTGATGCACTCTTGGTAGATGTACTCTCGCGGACACAAGCAGATCACCTTTAGGACGATAATCGCTTGCATGAACCGGCCCAAAATACGTGCGGACGGGGTATAAGCCCACGTAAAGTCGTTCAAACTATTTTGATTGAAAACTGGTACACTGTTCGTGTCCGCGATAGTACAAAGCCCAGTTATAGTTTTAGTATCGTATAAGCAAACAATAAATTTCATTTTTATGACAGATAGATTTTACAGTACCCAGGGGCACTATATTTTCTGATACGTTCGCAAACACATCAATGGTTTTCAAGATTGGTTTGTCAGAGCAACGTAAGCGGCTGTCCGAGAAAGGACCACCGCGCAGTATAATTAATAACAGCATGCTCACAAATTGCGCCTTTACTGACTGACGCCGGTAATAGGACACTTGCCCACCGGTGAACACAAAAAATTATAGCCATGCCGCAAGTACTGATATCCGTGATTGACGGAATTTTGCTTTTAAAGTATTCGCCGTTTTTTCTGAACTTTTTACGTAGGTACTTAAAATAATTTTCGTGAAGTATAACAACGTCCAAGTAAAGTAGACGCACACAGACTTTTGTTTAACACACATCAAAGATAATGTTAAATCTCGTTCCCATCGCAATCCAACTCTTTGATTCATCACTCGTCAATAGGGATCTAATTTTATATGGTGCGTAGTCGCAGAACATCTGAGAGCTTTGAATGAAAATAAACTTTATTATAACTTCGCTATTTCCTGATCGACCCAATAAACATAGGTAAGCGAGGTTCTGGAGTCGATCAACCAACACGAATGGGGCCATACGCACCTTCTCCGTTGCTAGGAGTGGTAGGATTCGTTTATTTTTATAGCAATGCAATGCGGCGTGTGAAATGCAATACAGAACGATCCACTACAGATAGTTCATCAATCAAGTTAATAATGAATTTGATATCTTCTCTAAAATCTCTACAGTTATTTTGTTAATAAAATAAGATATTGTAGTGCGTTCGATTCGTGTAGCAACAGTTCTAAATGGAAATGTCACCATTAAGGTTTCTTTACAATTCTCGACAGTATACCTTCACAATTCTTTCTCGAATTGGTTTTCGGCTTTATCCTTTGTTTTGTCTAACAGGTACAACACGGTTTTGTTAATTTCACACCTCTCAACGTAAAACAATGCGGTGTAACGAACACGGGCGGGCTTAGACGAGAATCTCATTAGTTGCGCGAGTGAAAAATGTTTGAGAGCCGGTGACCGATGCCCTACAATAAGTTAGGCGACGAGTGGCCTCCTTCCATGATACTTGCCGCGTGTGTGATGGATTTCCCAAGCTAATGGAAAGTAATGGCCGATGGGCTTGCCGCGGTCGACGAGGATATTAGTTTTATCATGGCGCTAGGAGAGGTCATAAGAAATTTATTTCAAATTCGGCAGCTTGGGCTAATGATTTTGTTGTATCATAATGATATGAATGACCATACAGTTTATAATACAGATGTTCATGCCACAATGGTTATTTATTTGTGATAGAAGAATATGATCTGAATGTTAATATTATATTTAGTATGACCTTTATTAAATTTAATGTTGTTAGTATAATAAAAACCTACAAATATGGCCATTGTTTATAATAATTTAAACTACATATCAGAATTTATTTATTTTAAAGTTTAAAAGGTCAGGTGGTTTGAAGGTTTAACTTGAAATTGTACCTTTAAAAAATATTTGAAGCATTTTAGTCGGTGTCATTCTGTTAGCGGTACCACCATTTAAAAGAATGACCACTTATTCACTGTTCAGTAAGATGCTTGTTAACACTTCGAAGATGGGTTTTATAATTACGTCGGCGGCATCGTGGCACTGCGCAAGTTACGTCGGCGGCATCGTGGCACTGCGCAAGTAGATTGTGTTGTCACGTTGGCATCCCTGTAATTTCAGCGTTGGTTTCACTGCCCACATTGTGAATTATTAAGTGTTACTCAAAGTTTTCTCCGTACCATCCGTCATTACGTAATTAGCCGCCTGCGTATTCAATCCGCGATGCCTTTTCATGGTAAACAATTATAGAAATTATGATACATTATTCGCAATAGTCCCGTGTCGCTGAAATATTGCTTACATTTTCTTTTTAATAATAGTCATACATCCTTGTTACTATGTTGCGTTTTTAAAATAAATCGATTAAGTGCAAAGTAATGTACCTTAGTTAGCTAGCACAGTACTTTGTGGAAAATTGTATCAATAAGTTTTATGAATGTCAAACGATATTTATAACCATGTTGATAGATATTTCAATAATAAAAAAAAATATATGTATTTACGCCAATCGAGTCGATTTTCTGTGAACAACACTAGATATTGGTACCTATTATATCTATACACTATCACCGATAGCTGTTATAAATTATCCACATTAAATAATGACATGATATGAACATACCACGATGATTTCCAACAACTATTTAAATATTGAATGATTATTACAGTTTTAAAGTACCTACTTCCAAGTACTCTCCCCGAATATTACCTACTATAAGCAATTTATCACTTTGCGAACAACGTTCAGATTTTGATTAATAATAGATTTACATTTCATATACATGATATACGATGATATATACGAGCCTGTCGGCCTAGTGGTTAGACACCTTGGCCGGAATGTCTGGGTGTTATTTATCTATTTAAGTAGGATGTAAGTATTTACAAAAAAATATATTTTAGTATTGGTATCAGTTGTCTGGTTACCATAGTAGCTAGGTCTGCCTAGTTTGGGATCTGATGACCGTGTGGGGATTGTCCCAGGATATTTTTAATTATAATAATATACCGAATGTATAGGTAGTATAGTATACCAATCTCTTTGGCAATTTTTGCAGCATTTATCTAAATTGAATAGTCATAATTTTTTATAATACCTTTAAAAGTATGAGCTAAAAGGGTAGTGAAGAAGATAATTACAATATTTCCGTTAAATTATATCAGTTCTGTGAATAAATGAAAAAATAACTTCATATTGCATCGTTACTAAATATAAAATATAAAACTTTATTATCTTCATCTTAAGACTTCAAAGTTTCATTCACACAATCATTGAAAAATTTGAAGTTTGAATTTAGGTAAGTACACATGCGGTAACCCCTGATAATCTAGAGCAGATAATTTGTTAGTGGAAGAAGAAGGGGTAAAAGATCATGTGGCTGGAGACCCAACTGGTGAATGGATTAAATTCTCAGCCATTTAACCTCATAAGAGGCCACAAGATAAGCAAAAGTTGGATATATATATAACTTGTTCATAATAAAACCAAAATAACAAACAAATAGAGCTGGATCAATCCATCGTCACCTATGGGGGAACGTCTGGTAAAGAATGGCCTGTTTGCGATGCTACCATGTAGTCCTTATTTACATTTTGCACATACGTTGGTATATCCATAATACCTATAAAACGCTTTAACCTTTAAAATAAACAATTCGAAACGTGAAATTTCCAATTGTACACGCGTATAACTTCATAGTGTAAGTTTGACCAACCATATAGCACTGCAATCCCGTGACAAATGTAGAGATATTGCCGAAGTAGTCATTGACCCTACACTGCTCCTTGTGGCCACTTTGATTCCATTGTAGCAATAGGTACAAGCAAGGTAGGTAGGTAGGTACACTTGAAAGAAATAAGTTTTACACCAATTAAAATAATTCTCTGTATTCCTTTGTTTTCATTTGCACCTCGCATTTTAATTAGAGTAACTAGTGTTTGCCGTATAGTGCGACATTAAATGAAAAATGTACTTATTGTTTTTTTTTTACATAATTAGTCACATTTTACGACAACGATAGTTGGTAGCTCTAGCTAGGGATAAGGTGTTTATTTCCAAAAAAAGTAATAAAAGGTGAACAAACTAAAAATTAAATGTAATTACGATATGTATAATTATAGGTATTGATAACTAACACTTATTTGTAACTAAAACTAAAGGAATATAAAACACATGTCATACTATGCGTTTCAACTAAGAATGTGTCCGCCATGTTGCCATTTCAGATATATAATTACGATAAATAGATAGCACAATAACACATTACAATAAATAATAAAAACCGGGTGGAATTTTTCATTTTGAGTTTTCTCTGCTGTCTGTACAAAAATCGTAAAAAACGATTGAAGTTGCCGCAGTCGCGATCATCATGGCGGACACATTCTTAGTTGAAACGCATAGTACATACCTATTTAAAATAAAATCACGTGGAGACCATTAGTTTCAGCTGTCATAACACAGATCTGTCCATCTTAATGATAAATTGAATGTATCAATTTAAATAATTTTGACGAGAGATTGCCTAGTTGGAACCTAAGATATTATTATTGATAAATTATAAGGATTTTTAATATTTAAAATGTGGCCAGAATACAGCTCTTTGGGACTCTATTCTCCAATAACGTATCTTTTTTAATATAACAAAAAGATACAATGCTACAGGGCAGATCTGTTGAGTATAATAGATACTCGTTATATTAAATATGTACCTGGCATATAGAGAACCAATTTGTAATAGGTACGTTACCCTAGTTACGGTTGCTCTGTTAATACAAAATTATTATCCTGTCTTGTCTGCCCTTGCTTTTTACAATATACCATTTACTTTTATTTCTATTATATTATTTTATTTCTTATACCCAAACTTCCACTGCTAGCTAAGCCCATAACCTGCTACAATGGTTATGGGCCCAGCTTATGCGTAAGAAATAAAATAGTTATAATAACGGGTACGAAAAGAGTACGAAGTTATTAGAGGAGATCGTGTGATCGCAATTCAAAAAGTGTTGGAATTCTGCTGTGGGTGGAGCCGTGAGGAGGCAACCATGAATACGGTAAGAATTGAAAATCTTGATCGGGATAATTTTCATTCCTGGAAGATCCAAGCACAAGCGATCTTAATCAAAAACGATCTTTGGGAATACGTAGATGGTACTAAACCGAAGCCTGCTGAAATAGTAGAGGCGGCTGTATGGGAATCAAATGATTCGAAAGCAAGGGCGGAAATCATACTAGCGATGAGCCCGAGTGAATTGCAACATGCAAAAGGGTGCAAAACGTCTAAAGAGCTCTGGACGAAATTAGAATCAGTTTATGCTTCTAAGGGACCCGCCAGAAAGGCCACCTTGCTGAAGCAGCTCACATTAAGTAAGATGAGCGAAGGTGACGATGTTCACGAACATTTGAGCAGATTCTTTGATGCCAGAGATAGATTGCACGATATGGGCGTTGAAATACAAGATGATTTAGCATCAATAATGCTATTGTATAGTTTGCCGTCAAGCTATGAGAATTTTAGATGTGCAATAGAATCCAGGGATGAGTTTCCTGAGCCTGAAGTGCTAAAGATTAAAATTCTAGAAGAAAGTAGCTCAAGGAGATCTTGCACGGAGAATATAATGTTAGTCAAGGGCAAGAGGCTAAACAAGAAAACTCCCAGACAAAAACCGGTACAGTTGGACGATAATAAGGGTTGCGAAGCGAGTCCAAAATTCAACTATAGATGTTTTAAGTGCCATAGAAAGGGTCACAAAGCTTCGGAATGTAAACAATTCAATAAACAAGAGTCGGTGAAGTGGGTATCGATGGATAAAACTAAAAGGTGTGCTATTGATACTAGTTTTGTTACATTTAGTTGTGTTTCAGATGATTGTCATACTGCAGCCTGCGAGAATGGAAACTGGATCATTGATAGTGGTTGTACAAGTCACTTGTGCAATACTAAAGCATATTTTGGAGATACCTTACAACCATCTTATGGAAAATTGAATTTAGCAAATAATGAAAGCGCTCTTGTACAAGGTAAAGGTACGGTAAGGTTGTTCGCATGTAATGATGACTCTAAGTGTGTAGTAAAACTACCAGACACGTTGTACGTTCCAGATTTGAGAGCTAACTTGATTTCAGTTGCAAAGATTACCGATAAGGGATTTGAAGTCACGTTTGGGAACGATAGAGCTCTAGTGACGGATTCTCAGGGTAATATTAGGTTAGTTGCGAATCGTAAGGGTAATTTATATTACGTTCAGGAACAGCGTGCTGAAGCTGCTGCTATATCGAATAAAGAGGTTGATATACAAGCGTGACACGAGCGTTTAGGTCATTTAAATGTAAGAGACTTAGTTAAACTCATAAATCATTGCGATTTGGGCATGAAAGTCGATTTGACAAATGTCGATAGGTTACGTAATTGTGAAACCTGCATTCGCGGTAAAATGAGTTCCGTTCCTTTCTCCAGTTCGGGTGGACCGTGTAACGAGAAGCTTAAAATTATTTATTCCGATGTTGTAGGGCCGATGAAAAATACAGCCCTAGGAGGCGCAAGATACTTTGTAACTTTTATAGATGATTGTACAAGGTGGTGCGAGGTATATTTATTAAGTAAAAAGAGTTCGGTTTTTACTGTTTTTAAAATATACAAGCAGTTTGTCGAGAACTTAACTGGGAAAAGAATCAAATATTTGCAAACTGATAATGGTGGCGAATATTGTAATAGGGAGTTTGATGATTTCTTGTCAAAGGAAGGAATCAGTAGAAGATTGACTATTCCCCACACTCCTCAGCAAAACGGTGTTGCTGAAAGGATGAATAGGACACTCGTTGAAATGGCAAGGTGCATATTATTATCCTCAGGACTATCAGAAGGCTTTTGGGCAGATGCGGTGGTAACCGCATGCCATATTAGAAACAGATGCCCATGTAGTGCGGTTGGTGGTGAAATACCATATAAAAACTTTTTTGATCGACCTGTGAAGTTGGATTATTTGCGACCTTTTGGTACAAAAGTGTACGTTCTTGACAAGGACAAAAATAAGGATAAATTCACACCCAGAAGCAAGAGGGGAATATTTGTAGGTTACCCACGTGATCAAAAAGGATACAGAGTATGGTTGCCAGATGATCGAAAACTGATTGTCGCGAGAGATGTAAGGTTTTTGAACGTAAAGAAACCCCAAGACGAGAATACTATAGACCCTTTTCAGATGATTGTGACAGAGAAGTCACAAGAGCCGGAGCGAAAAAGGTATGTGGAGTTGGAAATCAATCCACCAGTTTTTTCACCTCCTATAGAGCGAATTCCAATCCCACATGAATCAGCTCAGCCACTGGCTTCAAGCAGTGATGATCCTCACATTGAGATGCCATCGGAAGATGAAGAATTAAGAAGAGCTCCAGGTAGACCTAGGATCCAAAGAGGTCACGTAGGAAGACCGAAGAAAATGTACAGAATGGTCAGCGTACCAAGGAGGGAGCGAGAACAGGATCAGGAGGAGGAGAGAAATGACAGAGATGGAAATGAGACTGATGTTGAGCCAGCTGTTACATCAGATGAATTTGCTGACTGTGAAGACTTCGTAGCTGCCGCAACAGAAGTGTCATTGAAAGAGGCGTTATCTTGTAATGAGCGAAAGCTATGGGAAGCTGCCATTATGTCAGAGATAAGAAGCCTCGTTAAAAACCAAACGTGGAAAATAGTGAAGAAACCTCCGAATCGTGAAGTAGTAGGATGTCGCTATGTCCTCACTACGAAGCTGAATGTGGACAAAACTGAAAAGAAGAAAGCAAGATTGGTTGCAAAGGGCTATAGTCAGCGTTATGGTATTGACTATCGCGATACCTTCGCTCCAGTCATGAGGCTTGATACAGTTAGATTATTGTCCGCATTGGCAGTTGAATTGGATATGGAGATTCATCAAGTAGATATAAATACTGCTTATTTGAATGGATATCTTGAGGAGGAAGTATACATGAAAATACCTGAACTCTTAGAAGAAAGTTTAATAAAACTGTTGCGCATAGAAGAGGATGACTTAGTCAAAGACCAAGCGCAACAAATGTTAAACGATATAAGAGCTGGTGGTAATGTTTGCAGTTTACATAAATCTCTTTATGGTTTGAAACAAGCTGGACGCCAATGGAATATCAGGCTGGACGAGAAGCTGAAAAAGATGCATTTAAAGCAGTCTTTGAATGAACCATGTTTGTATTATAAAGAACTGGATGACCGCGGAGCAATGTTTTTTGTTTGTGTCTACACGGACGATATTATGATTGCGAGTCAGAAAAGAGATTGTATAGTAAATTTTAAAACAGAATTAGCAAAAGAGTTCGAAATGAAGGACTACGGAGTTGCTAAATTTATTTTGGGCATAGATATTGTCAGAAGTGACAATGCAATTAAGTTGTCACAAACACAATATGTTGACAAGATTTTACGAAAATTTTGCCTAGAAAATTGTAAAGAAACTTGTTGTACGCCAATGGAGGTAAATTTTAAATTACCGAATACCGAGAAGGACAATGATCGTAACATACCGTACAGGGACTTAATAGGATGTTTAATTTACCTGTCCGTAGGAACCAGGCCAGACATCTCAAATGCCGTGGCGAAATTGGGACAGTATGTGGATAAATCCGATCAGAGGTGCTGGAAAGCAGCATTGAGAATCCTTCGTTACCTCAAGAGGACCCGTGAACGTGGCCTCGTCTACAGGAAATCCGGTAATAGTGTCATTGGGTATAGCGATAGTGATTGGGGCAATTGTACAATCGATAGGCGAAGCTACTCAGGCTATGCGTTTATTTTAGCTGGGGCAGCAATCTCGTGGAAATCACAGAAACAAAAATGTGTTGCGACTTCAACCTGCGAGGCTGAATACGTTAGTCTAGCTTTGAGTATGAAGGAGGCTATATACTTGAATAGTCTGCTAACTGAAATCGGGTTAGCGCACTTTAACAAGGTAGTGTTACATGCGGACAATCAGGGAGTGATCGCATTATCAAAGGATCCAGTCTTGCATTCCCGCAGTAAGCACATTGATATTAAGTATCACTTTTTAAGGGAAACTGTCCGTACTAATAAAGATATTGTGATACGATATATCCCGACTGAATTAATGCTTGGCGATATATTAACAAAACCTTTGCCTAAGCAGAAACATTATTTTTGTATGGAAGGTTTAGGCGTTACTTAGTTTTGTGTTTTTTTTTTAAATGTGCTGTTTATTTTATACCTTGTTAGTTTAGTGTTTGTTGTGTAAATTGTGTTATGCAAGGTACAATTTAAGGGAGCGTGTTGAGTATAATAGATACTCGTTATATTAAATATGTACCTGGCATATAGAGAACCAATTTGTAATAGGTACGTTACCCTAGTTACGGTTGCTCTGTTAATACAAAATTATTATCCTGTCTTGTCTGCCCTTGCTTTTTACAATATACCATTTACTTTTATTTCTATTATATTATTTTATTTCTTATACCCAAACTTCCACTGCTAGCTAAGCCCATAACCTGCTACAAGATCTTCCTCCAAGGGGCAGATGGAAAGTATATTAGGTACTGCATTAAAAACAAAAGAAAATAATACAGCCTTGATTCTCGTCTCGAATTCCTAACTTATTGTTAGGCTACTTAGGTACAATGTACCTATAACAGGATATACGAGTTTCTTAGTTGGTTGGTCGTATATACCCGTATTTTGGCAAGGTGAGTAGCGAATTCTCAGTGGCACAAGGTCGATGCGCCCTGGGCTGGGCGTAGGCAGTTCTTTCTAATGGTATAGGTATGTACGTGATGTAGATAGTCTGCAGATCTCGTTGTTATCTCGCATCGACCTCGTTTTGCAGTGTCATGGTTTAGCTAGAATAAGTTGGGTTTTTAAACGTAATTTATCAGGGATTTGAGTGTTTTAAGTAGAATAGTATTAAATAAATATGCTTAGCATATAATTATGCTGTTACCGTATGACCGGTTTATGCAAATTGCTGTTGAGTATTAAGTTTAAGGACTTAGTAGGGGCTTAAGAGAGTTAAATAAATGCAAATATGACTATTTGTATGACTATCAAAAGTTTGTTCTAAATGTGGGTAGCCTGCTATTGTAGTAACAGTCTGATAAGCGATATTAATTATCAATTAGTTGCATCCACATTGTACAATTCGTCCTATATTTTTGATATTATCTTTGTTACGGTGTTAATTAGTTTGAGGATCATGTGGACCAATAATTTATAATTGTACAATTTTTAATTGTACTCATAACCGAGCCATATCTTCCGTTGGGTGTCCGTTAGAGGCGACCGAGGGAAAACAAGAAGACGGGCAGTAGAGTCTTTCTATTGGATTCCGTTCCCCGTATACTGCGATCCCTAAGACGCCTGCCAAGCGTGAGGATTATTCCACCCCTCCCTTCTAAGGGGAAGGCCTTTCTTTTTTGTTCAGCAGTGAACGTCTTCCAGCTGCTGATGATGATGATGAACCGAACCAAAATAAAAGGTAGTTCATACCACGAATAACAATGTAGACGGAATAAAAAGCAAATAAATATAATAGGCTTCCGTGATGACCACCGGCGCTGTGCCGACTGTGTCCCTCCGGAACAATTGACCTACTTAATGAAGGATTTGCGCTGTTTGTTTCAGGTGGCTGGTGCAATCGAGCTCACGGATACCGCCAACAACGCACAGTTATCAAGCCAAGTTCCAATTTCAGTAAGTGTCTATTAATATTTTAAAACAAGTAATAAAACTAAAACCCGACTACGGATAAAATCGCAGTCTAATAATGTGATATTATATAGCCTATAACCAGCGGACGATCAAGACGCTTCTAACGACAACCTACTTGTCAAATTATGTTATCTATCTATCTATCTATTCTTGGTGGCTATAAATTTGGGCCCGGTATTCCCGGAACGCACTTCGACCCTGTTGGATCCATTGTGCATGCCCTAGCCCTTACTCTGTTGCTGGCGTATCGAAGAGCTCCCTCAGGTACGCAACGATCGCGCCAGCTTGGAGCTGTACATAATCATTTGGTGTAGGATAGGCTACTCCCAGATGATGCAACCTACGTCTCGCAAGAGCGTCGCAGCCACACAATATGTGTCGCATTGACTCTTTTTCATCTTCGCAGAATCTGCAAATGTCACTAGTACTTAGCCTCATTCTGTGTAG
Organism: Furcula furcula; assembly: GCA_911728495.1. Taxonomy (NCBI): domain Eukaryota; kingdom Metazoa; phylum Arthropoda; class Insecta; order Lepidoptera; family Notodontidae; genus Furcula; species Furcula furcula. The sequence continues at coordinate 17,005,474 of OU452245.1, forward strand.
ATGCTCATTGGTACCAAAATGTCCCGTAAGTGCACCCATCAAGTGCCTTATATAAATTTAAATTATGTTAAGTAGATTAGAAGATGTGCGGGAACAGATGAACATACATACATACATACATACATTCTTGTTGAAATCATAACCCTCCCTCCGTTACGTAGTCGCGTAATTAGCCGTATACTCTCACTATGAAATCCATTGATATTGACAAGCCCGATGATCTAGTGGTTACACATTGACCAAATCAACATCAGCCGGAAGACGTTCACTGCAGAACATGAGCCTCCCCCTTAGGGACAGGTTCTGCCATAATCCCCATGTTTGAAGAAGAAGAAGAACACATGTGTCTTGGGGATCGCAGTATACGTATAGTTGGAGATATCCAACATATATTATCACACAGAAGAAGCTACTGCCCATCTTCTGGTTTTCCCTTAGTTTCCTCCTACAATACCCAAAAGGAAGAAATGGGTCCGGGTGCTGGCGGACACCCCACAGGGAACCGGGCCAATACTCGATAATTATGATATAAATACTTATATACTTTTTGTTTGTAAATACATACTTATATAGAGAAATAACAACTAGAAACAGGGTACTCGTACCCTGTTTCGATATTGGGTAGCATCCAGAGTATCTAAGTACTTTAGTACATTATATCTCAATGGCATCTAACCACTAATAGCCCAACAAGCGCGTCTTGCATAGGTTCTTTTTCCTGATTCATAATAAACTAGTGCATTTCCATCCATGTTTTATCATCACTTATCTACCATAAGATGGGATGGTGGTCAAGTATAAGCTGATTTAACTATTTATATTTTATATCAAGTATTTAAAAAGAAATACTAAACCGTGATGATTGCGGTCTCACACACTTAACTGTGACATTACCATAAAATTATCTTATCAAACCCTATTGAAATTTTATAACTGTAATAATACAAAAATCTTATCAAGCGTAATGTCAAATGAGACCATATACAGAATGATTAACCGTTCATTCATGGGGATATGTTATATAAGTATGAGTTAAGTATAATTATATTGGAGGCATATTTAAAGAGCTACGATCGTTAACTTTCGCATATTCGGCTCTTGAAATATTTTCTGGGCTGTGAGCTGCGAGATATGGTTGATATAAGCGCCTCTTTCGAGTTGGAAATTGCTGATATTACTTCCCATTATGATTATGGGACGCGGGCAAGAAAGTGGCACGTCGAGGACAGGCCAGATCAGAACGAGCCTCATGCCGCATCTTTTCACCATTTGGCAAATTCGGAATCAAAAACAGACGACCTAATTATAGCTTTGTTTGGCATTGGCTGGAACAAAAATAGCCTTAATAGAATTACTCGTTGTTGTTAGCCAAGGACACGGAAAAATGAGAACGCGAAGGATTACACGTTCTATTTCAATGAATGCATTCATTCTACGTAATGGTTGTTATGGTTGCCACCCGAACCTTTGCGAGGGACGTGGGCTCAGCTCACACCGAGGATTTAGAAAGCTCTAACGACAAATCAAATATTAACAGGTCTGTACCAACGCTACATTCCGGACTCTACATTCCCCTGCCTGTTTGATGTTTATGCAAACATTATAGCTACATTTTAAAAGGATTAAACGTTGAGAGAGTTCAGCAGTTCAGTGGAGTTATGAGATTTTATAATGCATTGTATTGAGATAATTTTGGACGAGAGGTGGATGTTAATACCGTCCAGAAATGGTAACAATTATTTGTAAAATGTGTTAAATATGCTTTCCTGTACAAACTCTTATAATACATACTACTAATTAATTTTAAATATTGCCCATAAATGTTGTAAGTAGTAGTAAGTTTATAAACATTGATTTTAGTTATTTTTATTAATATTAAGAGGATACATTTTTTTATGGCGGGTCACCCCCTTCCCTCCAATATGGTTGAGGGGAGTGATGGCTGCTGCTCGAGTCAACTCGTGCGCGGGTGCTGCTTGGTCCGACTACTATCCCTCTGGCTTTTTAGTTTGTTGTACTTTCGTCGTATTTTATAATTTTTTTCTGTCTTATTTGATCTTTTGAACGGCAAGACACACTGTCGCTCTGATCTAATTGTAACATGACACACTATTTTAAAAAAAAGTAAAAAAAATGACAAGCCCGCTGAGTTTCTTGCCGGATCTTCTCAGTTGAGGCCGCGTTGTGATCCGGTGGTAGCTTTTTTTTTTTAAAAATGACCTTTCTAAAGTGCTAGCGTTAAGCCTATTTGAAATAAACTATTTTTGAGTTTGAGTATTAAAATCTGATTTGGTCAGTCGACAGTCGCAATTTTATTTCTTTTTTATTTTCACTCAATCATATGCAGATATTTTTAGGATAAACTCAAATATGGTACTTACCAAGATGGTGTGTATATGGCTTCATCATCATCAGCCGGAAGACGTCCCCCTTAGAACGCCACAATGAACAACAATTGGCTATTTGCAACCACCGGTTACCTGCGACGCGCACAATGTCGTCTGTCCACCTAGTGGGAGACTTGCCAACGCTGCGTCTTCCGGTTCGTGGTCGCCACTCAAGAACCTTTCTTCCCCAACTATAGCTTCTTCAAGAGATGTGGCCTAGTCATTGCCACTTCATCTTGCAGGTTCTGAGAGCTATGTCGGCGACCTTAGTTCTTCGGCGAATCTCCACATTTCGGATTCTGTCGCGCAAAGAAACTCCGAGCATAGCTCTCTCCATGGCTCGTTGTGTGACTCTGACTTTCTTTAAAAGGCCAGCAGTTAGAGATCACATCTCAGTACCATATTATTATGTCATCACTGGCAACACACACTGTTTAAAAAGCTTCGTTTTATATGGTTTACGTACATGTTATGTACATTGTTCATCGAGACATCGACTCTATTTATTTTCGCAGAAGTTTTTTTGTGATTTGTTATTGTACCTATTATAGTTTATAACTAGCTGACCCGCGCAGCTCCACCCGCGCTTTTGTTACAAAAGGAACAATGCGCGTTTTCTTTTAGGACCCAGCCGGGATTGAAGCCTTATAAGAAAAATTTAATTCTATGCTCTTTCTCTCCTCTCTCTTTCCCCCACCCGCATCGGTCCCCGTCACATTCCCCCTCTTCCTCTCCCCGTTGTCCCCTCTCTGAACCCTATCCCCCCCATCTCTCTCTCCCAACTTGCTCCTTCTCACCCCCCCCCCCCCTTGCTCCACCTAACTCCTCCGATCCCTCACCCCCTCCTCGAATCCCTTCTCCCTCTCTGTCCTCTCTTGCACCCACCTCTCATTCTATATATCCGTCAATCATGGTATCAGCAGCATGAAATATACTTTACGACTTATTCTCAGACCTACCCTATATGCACACAAAATTTCATACACATCCGTTCACCCATCTATTTATTTACCTTGCCTTATGTTGCTTAACCTTTACCTAGCGGCATGAAATATAATTAATGGCCTATTATTAGACCTACCCGATATACACATAAAATTTCATACAAATCGGTTCACCCATCTATTTAATGACCTTACCTAATGTTGCTTAACCTTAACCTACAGGTATAAAAAGTATCCTATGTCCGTCTCCTGCTCCTAAGCTACTTCCCTACCAATTTTCAGCCAAATCGGTTGAGCCGTTATTGAGTTATAAATAGTGTAATTAACACGACTTTCTTTTAAATATATAGATTAAAGTTCTATGGTGATTGTATATTCAATTTCACCGATAGATGGCGCTGTTCATAATGTAAATCACGCTAACATCGTAAATTACTGTCTAATGATATTCGATAATGAAAGTTCTAAGTTTTTCGCATCTTTTATTGTTGCGACTGTAATACTATACCTATACACTACCTGGACTTGTGGAGTTTCATTAAAATTTCATGAATAATTTCATGATCTAGTTTGGACTCGCTCGGGATTTACAGATTTTAACTTTTCAAAGATATAATGTCATATTGCTATCAGCAACGTACTTAGAACAATACGGAAATCTAATGAAAATGTCCTGGGTGTACCGGACCGGCTTACCCCTTACAAAAATTGACCCTTCGCCACTGCCATATCTTATTCAAACTAAATGTCTGCTCAGTCCCTATTGTATATAGCGTAATAATACATATCTTAATGATTAACTGATCAGTCTATAATTACCCTATTCTCATACAAAGGAAATTACGTGGTAATATGTGCAAGTAATGTTTCACTGCTTAGCCCCTATGAAACATAGCGTGATGTTTTATATACCAATTTATACCTTGACTTCTACACAACACATCAGTGAAAGTCCTATCAAAATCCATCCACGGGTTTTCAAATGATACCTGGACAAACAGAACGACAGACAGACAGACAGACAGACAGACAGACAGACAGACAGACAATAATTCCAAAAAAAATTGTTTTGGCCTCTATGTCGATAGTATAGTATCCCCACATAGAAATTTTGGAAAAATATTCAATGTACAGAAAAAGTGCTCTTTGAGTTTTATTATAGTATAGATTAAAGATCGCGTCATTGTTATAGCTGACCGAATAATATTGGATATCCCCGAGTGCACGGGTCAATTATATGATAACTCTACATGATGTACTTTTAAGATTCAAACAAACTAGTCAAACAAGAGTCCGTAATCAGCATTTCAAGATGTGACACATTTTAATTTAACGAATGATTCTAGCAATTGCTAAGATATTAGTTATAAGTATAAAATTCCGATCCTAAACGACATTAAGAGAGACCTTCGCAAATACAAATAATATAACATTGGAACGACAATATACATAATCGATTACGAGAGCTGTGGCCCGGGGCGAGGTGGCCATTTGTATCACTTAGTATTTTATAACATCACCAATAACAGCTAAAACGCTTTTAAATTAGGATGTCTGGTGTAAAATTAATTCTCTATTTAAAACATCAGTGGTCTTAACCACCGCTGGAATATCTGTAGTAACATCTGTATAAAATATAAAATAAATTCTCGTAAGCGGAAAATCATTTTACATTATTTCACTATACGGTATGTAGTATTTTAGCCTTGGCTCTGCCAGTACATAGACATATATCTATAATAGGTATTATTTGTTGTTTGTCGTTGAGAACTATTTTCAAAGTTTGTCAAATTATAAATGGCTTTCAAGTCGTATTCATATCATATACTTACTAAAATTGAAGCAGGATCAAAGACAGTAGCCTGATTCTCGTAATCAAAACAATAACGTTAACGTAGCGACTCAGTCGTTTAAACACTTTTCGTATTCACGTCCGTCGATTTTACTTCAACGGCAACGATTTAAAAGTCGTTCGATTAAACTATCGTTGGAGCGTATTCTGGTATAATAATCGTCGTTCAATCGTTTTATAACGTTGACTAAATGGTATTCTCGTATGAAAATGACGTCACTACCGATCGGATGCCAACGAGTAAGCGTCAAATTCCGCGATTCAAGAGTCGTTGAACAAACGTTGGTTAATTGAGACGATTTTTGCTTTTCTTCTTCTTGTGGTGCGAGTCATAGTAATAAAATAACTTTTAAATGAGCCACGGACTTACGTATTTACTATCAAATTCGTCTGCACAGCAAGAAATACAAAAAGAAAGCTGATAAGGCGAAATATGTAAAATATAAATAAATACGTAAAATTTGGGATATGGAACGCGACTAGGCATGATAGAGCTCATGTTAGAGATATATTGATTGTAGCACTAAGCTGGAACATGAGAGCTAGGAGTGAGTGAGTGAGACGATAGGATCGTACGCTGTGAGTGAAGAGAGTAATTAGAAGATAGTGTGAGCGAGATGGTTTTAAGGTAAATATAATTAGAGTAAGAGAGATAGAATAAACTAATAAATAGAGAAAAACACGTATTTTAATTAATAAACAATTAGTATGTTTGTGGAGGGAACGGAAACGAATTAATCTCGAGATTCCCAAAGCCTAAACTCTTAGCCTTAGCTTATCTCACAAAACTCCTACCAGACCAAAAATTGATTAGAACGACATCTATCAGGGAATAGCAAAACGTACAGAACAATGACTCGTTGACTAATCGCTTAGTTTCGATCCAATTGAGTTGAAGTCCTATCGAACTACGTATATGGTATACGAGAATACCGATTTTGGATAGGACTTCGATCGAACGACAATAAAACGTCAACGAAATTTGGACTGTTTGTTATTACGAGAATCGGGCTACGGCTACTATCGGGACAGGATCATCGAAGACTGGAACTGGAGGATATCTCATTATTGATGTAATAAATTATTAGTTGCCTCTTGATATTTACTGCTCCGTTATTCCTCATAGCTGTATTGAAAAAAAATTTGGTGTTATACTTATCATGAATCCTGCGATGAACGTTGTTGCTGTCTTTATGCATTAGTTAACACTGTTGCTTACTTTTTAGTCCTCAAAGATCTATTAAACGTTCTTCATTTTAAGACCACAGTCGCCCAAAAAGCGTATTTTAGCTTATCTAATTATATAAAAGAGTAAGCAAAAACCCACTCATCACGAAATCTCAGAAACTACAAGTGCTAGAAGTCTCAAATTTTGCATGGGGGTTCCTTTTAGGACAAAGGTGCTCACTAAGCCGGGTTTTTGCGAAATTCAATCTCTAAGGGGGTGAAACAGGGGGGCAAAGTTTGTATGGGAGAACGCGATTCCTTAGTCCTATTGACTTGAAATTTTGCACAGACTTTCGTTAAGAAAGTTAATTGAATTATTTATTTCATATTTTTTTATCCCTTAACAGGGTAAAAAAGGAGTATTATTACTCAACCGACGGTAGTACAAATATATCACAAGAATAAGATAGGGTAATTCGAAGAATAAAATCAAAGTTCCTTGGTCAAGTGGTTACGGAAGCGTCCTCTAAGTATGGACTGTCCGGGTTCGCTACCCGTGTATGGATTTTTTTTTTGTGTTTTTAACTTTGTTTTTGTTTATTTATATTAGGATACGATGTTTTAAATATTTAACTCATATTGACTCCGGCACTTTTTATTTCTAATATATTTTTTAAATTTAATACTTTTTTTTAATTTAAAATCATGCATACGTAGTTAGCTTCTCTCTAATGTTATGATTTAGTTATTAGTGGAAACTTAATTGATTTTTGTACTATTGGATCTTATATTAGTAATAATAATAAAAATAAAATAATGAAAATATATTTCCAAAATGTCTGTTTGGGTAGGAATACAATATGCATGTATTGTCAAATTGCATGTATTGTACAATATGCAGATGTCACCGGAGAACCCTGGTTCCCCTCTCATGTGCCGATGTGACAGCCACGGGAGTTTTAGTGGGTAAGAATCCCCCACAGGATCCTGGGGACATATTAAACGTGTCCCCCGCCACCGCTATAACTGTGACAACGGTGACAGATTCCCGGAGGGCTATAATGCGCCCCCGGCAGGGGCTTCAAAGGCCCTTGCCTTGCACTGAGGGGTACCCGGTGCAGCCCCATATTTTGTGCGGACAGCTGTGAGGGGTTTAGAGGGTAAGAATCCTACACACCGCGGTCGACCGCCCGCAGGATCCTGGGAGCCTATTGGAGGTCTATCCGTAATCCCCGAAACTTTGAGCACGGTGACAGGTTATTTTTTTATTGTGCCCCCCGGTGGCGGGCTGAAAGGCAAGCACTGAGGGGATCTGTTTTTAAATTTATCCCTTAACAGGGTTAAAAAGCAGTATTATTACTCAACCGATGGCGGTACAAATATTTTCACTTAGATTAGCTTAGTACGTAAATTAGGTACTGTACACGTATAACTTTAATACATAAGATAAAATATCACGCTACATGCAATAGGGACTGAGCAGTCATATAACAAGAATATGATCAAGTAATTCAAATAATAGAATTACAGTAGCCGTGGTCTGGAGGTTACGAAAGCCTCTTCTAAGCACAGCAGAGTCCGGGTTAAATTTCTCATTGGGATTTTTTTGTGTACTTTTAAACTTTTTATTTTTAATATTTTTTTTACTTTTTCAAGGTTTATATATTAACTGAATTTATTTAGAAGTTTTATCTAAGTAAGTAAAAACCTAAAGAGGTACATACTTAACAATCAAGTACTAGAGAAGTTTATTCTACATATATATCATTATCATTCCAAATAATATAAGGTAAATCTGGGATATAATATGCTTGCCCCCCAGTGGTGGACTCAAAGGCCAGGCACTGTGGGACACCTGGTGCAGAACCCACCCGAGAACCCAGGTTTCCCTCTCATGTGCCGATGTGACAGCCACGGGAGTTTTAGTGGGTGAGAATCCCAAATACCCAAGTTGACTTCCCCATGGGATCCGTGGGACTTATTGGAGGTTTCCCCCGCGATCCCCGTATCTTTGAGCACGATGACAGTTTCCCAGGTGGCTTTATGGTGCCCCCTGGTGGCGGGCTCAAAGGCAAGCCACTGAGGGATCTTGGTGCAGATATCACCGGATAACCCAGGTCTCCTTCTTATGTACTGATTTAACGGCCGTAGCAACGGGGTTTAGTGAATAAGAATCCGACAAACCCGGTTGACCACCAACAGGGTCCCGTAAATCCCATTAAAGGCGTCCCCCGTGACCCTGTAACCGTGAGCACCGTGACAGGTTCCCGGGGAACTATAATGTGCCTCTCCGGCGCCGGCGGCGGGTTCAAAGTCAAGGCACTGAGTGGTATCAACTGGTGCAGATCCCGACAAATATCCCAGGACCGCGCTCTAATGTGCCGACGTGATAGCCGCGGGGGTTTTAGTGGGTAAGAATTCCCCGGTTGACCCCCGTCTACGTCTTAACGATGAAACCGAACAAGGAAGCCCGTATTGCTTCCATAAATTGGTTTTAAAAAAATGGTGTTCTGTTCCTGTCCTTAATCCACCCAAATTGTACACCGGTACACGTCTGCAGTTTCTAATAAAAATAAAAATACAATTAACAAATCAAAAATTCAGAGATTCAACGTTGCAGGCTTAAACCTAAGCGTCGAGTACTTTGCCCATGGATAGATAGGTATTACTTAGGGCGTAGCTCTTTCACGCGTCACTTCTAAACATTTTTTTTTCATATTGCGTTACAAAAAGTCAGCTACAAACATTATTTTTGAAGAAATTCTATAATCAAAGGCAGTAAGTTAAAATTAAACACTTCTTTTTTTTCTCAATTACACCCGTGCGAAGCCGGGGCGGGTCGCTAGTCTTATTATATAAAAGAGTAGACAAAAACCCACTCATCACGAAATCTCAGAAACTACAAGTGCTAGGAGTCTCAAACTTTGCATGGGGGTTCCTTTTAAGACGTAGGTGCTCACTAAGACTGGATTTTGCTAAATTCAACCTCTAAGGGGGTCAAACAGGGGGGCAAAGTTTGTATGGGAGAACGCGATTCCTTGGTCCTATTGACTTGAAATTTTTCACAGACATTCGTTAAGAAAATTAATTGAATTAGTATTTCATATTTTTAATAATTTATCCCTTTACAGGGTAAAAAAGAAGTATTATTACTCAACCGATGGTGGTACAAATATATTACAACAATAAGATACGATAATTTGAAATATAAAATAAAAGTTCCTTGGCCAAGTGGTTACGGAAGCGTCCTCTAAGTACGGACTGTCCGGGTTCGCTACCCCTGATCTGATTTTTTTTTGTATTATTAAATTTTGTTTTTGATTTTTTTATTTATATTAAGATTCGATGTTTTAAATATTTAACTCATATTAACTCCAGCACTTTTTATCTGTAATATATTTATTTATATTTAATGTTTTTTTTTAATTTAAAATCATGCATACGTTAGCTTTTCTCTAATGTTATGATTTAGATAAGTGGAAACATAATTGATTTTTGTACTATTGGATCTTATATTAGTAATAGTGGTATCATTTGTTTGTTTCTCAAATATAATAAAATAATGAAAATATGTTTCCGAAATGTCTGTTTGGGTAGGAATACAATATGCATGTATTGTACGTATGATATAAAAGCCAAAACTTTATTGGAATTATTGTCTGTCTGTCAGTCAGGGTTTTTTCTACAGGTTGGCTGGTGTTGTTCCCTATCGACGTCAAAGTATCTTTACATAATGTGAAACAAAGTCGCTATCCGAATCTGTCTATATCCGATAGCACCTCCTAAACCACGCAGCGGTTTTCACCATCGGTTAGATAATTTTTCATTGAAGGTTTTAAGTTTTATCTAAGTAAATAAACGTACATAGCTTACGTTGACTAAACCTAAAGAGATACATCGTTAACAATCAAGTACTAGAGAATTTGATTAATTCCATATATTATTAGGTAGGTTATCCGGGATATAATATACCCACCCCCCGGTGGCGGACTCAAAGGCAATGCACTGAGGGACGGCTCATGCAGATCCCGCCGGAGAACCCCTTTGATGTGCCGATGTGACAGCCACGGGAGTTTTAGTGGGTAAGAATCCCCCACAGGATCCCGGGAACATATTAAACATGTCCCCCGTCACCCCTTTAACTGTGACAACGGTGACAGATTCCCGGGGGGCTATAATGCGCCCCCGGCAGCGGCTTCAAAGGCCCTTGCCTTGCACTGAGGGGTACCCGGTGCAGCCCCATACTTTGTGTAGACAGCTGTGGGGGGTTTAGAGGGTAAGAATCCTACACACCGCGGTCGACCGCCCGCAGGATCCTGGGAGCCTATTGGAGGTCTACCCGTGATCCCCGAAACTTTGAGCACGGTGACAGGTAATTTTTTTATTATGCCTGGCAAACCACTGAGGGGATCTTTTTTAAATTTATCCCTTAACAGGGTTAAAAAGCATTATTATTACTCAACCGATGGCGGTACAAATATTCTCACTTAGATTTGCTTAGTACGTTAATTAGGTACTGTACACGGATAACTTTAATACATATCTAAGGTAAAATATCACACTACATGGACTGAGCAGAGATATAACAAGAATATGATTAAGTAATTCGAATAACAGAATAAGAGTAGCCGGGTCCGGGTTCAAATCTCTCTTTGGGATTTTTTTTGTGTACTTTTAAACTTTAAATTTTTTTCACTGAAGGTTTATATATTAACTGAATTTATTTAGAAGTTTTATCTAAGTAAATAAGTTTCGGTAGGGGTGGTAGCCGGGCATCTGAGAGATGGATATTTTACAGAAGATGCTACTGCCCGTCTTCTGGTTTTCCCTCAATCGCCTTTTACGAAACCCACGGGAAGAGAGGGGGGGATGCAATTCTTAGCAAGCATCCCGCGGCAATATCGTCCGAAATATCGCAGTGCCTGAAGACGAAGGTTTTTAACCAGTGTGTGTTGCCAGTGATGTCATATGGTGCTGAGATGTGGTCTCTAACGGCTGGCCTTTTAGAAAAGTTTAGAGTCACACAACGAGCCATGGAGAGAGCTATGCTCGGAATTTCTTTGCGCGACAGAATCCGAAATGTGGAGATTTGCCGAAGAACTAAGGTTACCGACATAGCTCTCAGAATCTGCAAGTAGAAGTGGCAATGGGCAGGCCACATCGCTCGAAGAACCGATAACCGTTGGGGAAGAAAGGTTCTCGAGTGGCGACCACGAACCGGAACACGCAGCGTAGGCAGGCCTCCCACTAGGTGGACAGACGACATTGTGCGCGTCGCAGGTAACCGGTGGATGCAAATAGCCAATTGTCGTTCATTGTGGCGTTCTAAGGGGGAGGCCTATGTTCAGCAGTGGACGTCTTCCGGCTGATGATGAAATAAATTGAATTAGCTTACGTTGACTAAACCTACATACCTACTTACACGGTGCAGCCTTTTGTGTTGACAGCTGTGGTGGACACATACCGCAGTCGATCGCCCGCAGGATCCTGTTCCTGATCTTTGAACACGATGATAGTTTCTCGGGTGGCTTTATTGTGCCCCCCGGTGGTGGGCTCAAAGGCAAGCCACTGAGGGATCTTGGTGCAGATCCCACCAGATAGCCCAGGTCTCCTTCTTATGTACTGATTTAACGGCCGTTGGGGGTTTAGTGTATACGAATCCTACATAACCCGGTTGATCGCCAACAGGGTCCCGGGGACCTATAGAAGGCTTACCCCGTGACCCCTGTAACCGTGAGAACCGTGACAGGTTCCCGGGGAACTATAATGTGCCTCTCCGGCGGCGGGTTAAAAGTCAAGGCACTGAGTGGTATCAGCTGGTGCAGATCCCGACAGATAGCCCAGGTCTGCCATCTAATGTGCCGACGTGATAGCCGCGGGGGTTTTGGTGGGTAAGAATTCCCCGGTTGACCCCCGTTTACGTCTTAACGATGAAACCATACAAGGAAGCCCGTATTGCCTCCATAAATTGGTTTTAAAGAAATGGTGTCCTGTTCCTGTCCTTAATCCACCCAAATTGTGCACCGGTACACGTCTGCAGTTTCTAATAAAATTATAAATACAATTAACAAATCACAAGCTCAGAGATTCAACGTTGCAGGCTTAAACCTAAGCGTTGAGTACTTTGCCCATGGACAGACAGCTATACGTAGCCCTTTCACGCGTCACTTCTAAACAAAATTTGTTCATATTGCGTTACGAAAAGTCAGCTACAAATATTATTTATGAAGAAATTCTATAATCAAAGACACTTTAAATGATTCACTTCTTTTTTTCTCATTTACACCCGTGCGAAGCCGGGGCGGGTCGCTAGTTATTTATAATTATACTTATCTATTTTTTATTTATTTAGATGTTTATATGTTATGTTCTATAATAATAATAATATTTTATGGTCATCCGATGCCAAACTAGGCAGAGCCTGTACTATGAAAACCAGCTGACTGATACTAATACTTGAATACTTTTTTTGTAAATACATACCTATAATAGGTAAAACACTCGGGCAATTGGAAGGAATCGAACCCACAACCTATTGGGTAGCGACCAGGGCGATCTTACTGCTAGACCAACAGGCTCGTCTTTATTGTTCAATTTTATCATTTATCAGTGAGCGTGAATTGTGTCTATTGTTCTCTTCTTTTCTATTATCTCCTCGCAATTCTTCTTGATAGCTTTAAAAATAATCAGCACCTTTGTCACTTTCTTTATTAAGTACATTGTTAATTTATAAATTATTTTAATACAATGTTATGGATGTAATTTTGTTTTTATTTTGTTTTCATTACATATCATACATTATAGAAAATGAAAAATATTAATTGAAATCAAGCAATTTTTTTACCTAGAATAAGCTCGTATAGCAGTGCTGCGCAGTCATTAAAGAGTCATTATTACCTTGCTGTTTTATCCGTCATAATTTCATTTCATATTATTACCAATTTATTCAGAATAACTGACATGTGTCAAACAAACCAACTCTAGTCGTTCCAATTTTAGAGTACTGTTTACAGCAACAACGGATGTCGTTCCATAGACTCGTGCGCAATCAGCTACCGCGCGCTAAACGAAATTTGATATACTATGTCGTCTTTATCTACAGGTATGCATACAAGTGATGAAGAGTACATATAATTTAGTGTAGGTCAATTTCTGATAAAACCTTATCTATATTTAAACAATGGCGAAATCCGTCAAGATTCACCGTGACGTGCGGTAATCGTATTTTTTTCGTGAAAGGGCTTAATAGACGTTGATGGTGATAAATGTCCAAACATTTGGGGGCGGGTTCGTGTCTCGAGGCGGCTCGGTGTGAAGGTGAGGCGGCGCGGCGCGACGGCTCCGGCGGCGGGCAGTGCGCGACGCGCCCGCGACCCGGCCGCACTCCGCACATGGACATGCGCTGACGTTCCCCGCACGTGCCCACGAACTAGTACTAGTACATGGCGCGAAAACCGGCGATTTGCGCGATTTTACTACAAAATTGCGGCTAACTCGCCAAAAACTTCGCGCTGCTAACTGTTCTCTTTGAGCCTTCAAAGAGAGTTTGTTCATGGTGTTTCGTATAGAGTCGCTAAGGCTTTTCGCGTAAGTCGCGAGTAATGAGCTGGACATTCGTCCGAGGCTACCAGTGATATTTGCACAGCGCAGTGCCGCCGCCGGCAGTCCGCTGAGATGAAGTTGTTCAAGAGGAGGCTGTCGTTCAGTGCGGATAAACAGAAACAGGTTCCCCGGACAGACGATCCCTTTGAACACGAGGTACTTACAAAAGCAATGTCTTAATTCTTTAACCGAGAGGTGTACATTTCTTACAACATTTATAAACATACATCAATAATAAGAGGTACTAAACGCGTCAAGCTCATGACGTAAGTACTTAGGCACACACAGTCGTGCACTGAAACTTCATACCGAATAAATAGAGACTGTTCAATCATTTACGTTCACCTTAATTACGTTTGATTTATATTCAGAATTGTTTATTGATAACGATAGTTAACCGGAAGCGTAGAACAAAACAAACGTGTCGAGTTTCTCATGTTTGTAATTCGTGTTTTCAAGTAGCAACGGTGAATTGATAAGCGCTGTAGTCGTGTTTTTATGGACTAGACGCTAGCCGCTCTAGCAATGTAAATTGAAAGGCAAGGTTATCTTATCAGGCGGAGGCCACAATGCTCACCTCAGCTGCCTTTAGCCACCTACAAAACAAGACTGCGAAACCACAACGCATAGTAATACGACGTGTGTTAGCGAATATTACGCAGCGTAGCTATAACAACGCAATATACAATAAAATCTGGCTGCACTATACATTATTCTCTCGTATTTAAAGACGTAGTAGCCTCTTTTATTTTCCATTTTAATGTTTCTACTACATATAATTATCGTCAAAGTAACTTGCGCAAAAGTCGCCCTTTGCACCTTCGGTATTTAACTCTCGGACCATCATACTTATTTTTTTGCAAAGCATAATCAGTGACTGTGAACAAAAATAATTATGCTTTTATTACCTTACTTCATGAAGAATATTCTTTATTCGTCTCTGTTTTTAGAACGGGTTATCTCAGATCTGCGATGCCAATGTTATTTAATAGGTATTTATGATCTCATGAGTACGATAGCCGTGCACGCTGGAAGCTGTTTGTACAGATGTTAAAACAACACGTCAATGCCAAACGCCAATAATACGTAGGTCATACGAACACGTACACCGAGAACAGGATTAATGTATTGTGAATACATGACTAGCTGTTTGTCGACCAAGAGTTCACTAATGGGGTTTTGTCTGATCCTGAAGTGCTAACAAAGGCCAGATGACATAAAAGGATAAAGACCCGCGGAGGGAGAGCACGAGAGCTGTGCGGTTGTATCAGCGGACGCAATCGTTTTGCGAATGTGTTCTGCAGTGACCAATTGTCCTCTGTTATTACGTGAACGAATTGCGATGTGCCTTCGTCGGTACTAACGAGATACTATGTTTTATCCGTTTCCTTGACTTGTCTATGATCAAGGTTTATTGTAGAGTCCTAGAGTTATGCATACAGTTATATTACGAGTTATATTACGTAGGGTCACTAGATTGTCAAGGTCAAAAGTGGTACCTCAGAGAGCGGTTACCTAACTACCTAGCCGCCAAAACCAATCTGCGGTCGCCTTCCAATGTCGAATGTTGCATGCATAAACATTTCTGTTAGCATGTTTATTCATTTCATTTTAGTAGTATTGGGGGATAGCTTCTTGGAAATGAAGGCAAGTTGAAGGAAATATCCAGATTCTTTCTTGATTTTTACTACTTAATATGTATTGATTTTATTTCTTAATTTTTACAACGTATTATGTATCATGTTGCATCATTTACAAAGTATATAATGCAGTGAATACATATTATATACAGGATGGTTATAGTCACAAAGCGTAACTAATTAGGAACCAAATGTAAGCGGCTCGTTCGTTAACGGGTTGAGCCGCGAGGCCGTGTATAATCATGACGATGCGACGCATGAACTGTGTGTACCTAACTATAATAATACGCATTTGCTTAATTCAAGAATAAAATTATGTAGATTAGAATCGCCTTTAACAGGCAGTTTTTCAAAAAATCTCAATTCTGTATGAACATCAAACTTCGCGATGTCAAGAATATAAAAAAATATATATATGTACAGATGGTAGAAATTTGACAGACAGCAGGAGATTTTACAGGAGAGTCGCGGAGGCTGTGACTCTCCTGTAGATCAATATGAGTAATATGAGCAATATCACCAGGCCTGATCCTATACCTACCACCTGATCCTATAGAAATATATCACCGTCTAGTTTCACTATTATCTTCAGCTCTTAGCCATAAGCAGACACGCTCCGAAAGGAACATATGAAATGTCCCTTGGTGGTCATGAAAAACTCAACATAACCGTAAAAGATAGATAAATATATACCGTTAATTTGTTATAGTTCTTAGATTATTGCTATCAATCAGAGCAACCTTCCATTTAAGCGCAATGAGCGTAGGTTGGAACGTGGAATTCATTGAGTAATTTTACATTTTCTAATACCCACGTACATACATATTCAATACTTTCCCCAAATTAAGAACGAGAGTAAATACAGAGGCACATTTTTACACCTACGTCACATAACTTAGAGAGTACTACTTAACTAGGTACAGTTTATTAAGTATTATTAAGTTTTTTAGCCATTTATTGAATTTATAGTAATCGTTCGTTTATCTTTCACCATCCACCAAATACGAAATACCGAATACCTACTTATGTGGTGATTAGTATCAATTTCCCACGGAAATACGAAATTGACTTTCTGCGATCTAAACCAAAAAATTGCGGGATAGTCACAAAACAAAAATATCTGAAACCAATGTAGTATGCTCTCAGATTACAAACAGATCTTCTATGTCAATTATAGATAACGATTTTTTTATAGATAAGGATCGGATTGACTGAAATTATCCCCAAGTCTATAAGAAGGCATTGTTTAAATTTTTACTAAAACTATTGCAGTAAACGAAATAATAATGTTAGAGTACTTATTTGAATGAAAAAAAAACTTGAAATTAGTAAGTACTAGCCGACCCACGCAGCTCCGCCCGCGCTGTGTTTACGTTAACTAAACTATCAATAATATACATTCGCATAGAATACAAAACCTACTTTTTTAAAGTCGGTTAAAAACTTGGACCCACTTTGTACTACTTTGACGTTTAGTTCAAATGGCGTTAAACGGTCACCCATCTATTTAATGACCTTATCTAACGTTGCTTAACCTGATCGATTTCCAAACATGGTTAACAACTGTACAAGCTGTAACAACAATAATAATAATGAAAAATTGTTAAAATCGGAGCAAGCGTATAACCAAGTACACATTTTGACTTTAGTCCCCTCTCCCAAGGGAACCGTGCCGAATGTCGGGATAAAAAGTATCCTCGGAGTATTAACTCAAATCATGCCTAGTTTCGTGTCAATCCATCCAGTAGTTTCAGCGTGATGCTCAGCCGAGATACAGACAGACAGACAGACAGACAAAAATAAAAAAAATTACATTTTTAAGAATGGCCTCCAAACTTAATTTTCAAAATATCTTCAATGTACAGAATTGGACCTGTTACAGTTTTATTATAAGTATAGATATAGATAGGGTTTGTTGGAAACTTTTTACTTTATTTATTTGTATGAATTGACTATGCAGTAAGATCCGTTAATTTAATCGAAACAACTTTTAATACGTGTATTTATAAATAACAAAAGCGTTCATTTAAACTATAAACACACAGATATGGTGATTTGGCTCTTGGCCAATGATATCCCATGTTCTCACTTCCTTGTTTTAATGTGCATAAATATTTACTGCATTAATATACAATTAATGAGACGCTTTAATTAAATACGACGGATAGAGACGTGATAATGAGATGTCTGGATACATAGGTCCTAACTTGCAAAGCAAGTAGTTATTGACATTGATGCGATAGTAATATTTATAAACAAACTATAAATAAGTAGTATATTAATATATTGCTTTTGTAATGATTTCTGAATTACACATCACTTTGGTTTAAAAAAAATATTTTGCAGTCTGCAGAATCTATACTTATAATAAAACTGTAACAGGTCCAATTCTGTACATTGAAGATATTTTGAAAATTATATTTGGAGGGCATTCTATCTAACCGATACTGAGGCCGAAATTGTAATTTTTTTATTTTTTTTGTCTGTCTGTCTGTCTGTCGGTCTGTCTGTATCACGGCTGCGCATCACGCCGAAACTACTGAATGGATGCAAATGAAACTTGGCATGATTTGAGATCTTACTACGAGGTAGGACATAGGATACTTTTTATCCCGTAATCTAGCACGGTTCTTTTGGGAGAGGGGATTAAAGTCAAAACGGGTACTTGGTTATACGCTTGGTCCAATTTTATCAATTTTTCTTTATAATATAATAACTATTAGTAAGGGAACACTCATAGAGAGTTGTTATCAAGGTTTTGTAATCGATCGGGTTAAGCAACGTTAGGTAAGGTCACTAAATAGATGGGTGACCGTTTAACGCCATTTCAACTAAACGGGTCCGTGCTTCGGAGAGCAAGTAAAAAGTGGGTCCCAGTTTTTAACCGATTATAAAAAAGGAGGTTATGTATTCGATGCGAATCACTGTTATTAAAAGTTTAGTTAACTTAAAAATAGCGCATGCGGAGCTGCGTGGGTCAGCTAGTTATAAATATTTTGCAGTCTGCGAAATTATACAAACATGATAAACTTCAAAAGGTCCCTGGGGTGTCAACCGGGGGTATGTGGGATTCTTGTCCACTAAACCCTGGAGACCTTAAATCTTCAGTGGGATCTGCACCCCTCGGGCCTTTGAGCCCACTGCCTGTGGGGTGGACTTATCAAACTACTTGTTGGTTATAAAAATAATGGTTTCCAATATTTATCCATGATTCTGTCGCTGTTAAGTAACTGTAAAATAACTTATTGTAATAAATAAAATTGTAATAATCTTAAAATTATTGTTCGCGATCGTCCAATAGCGGTTGCAAAGTAAAAACCTGTCAAAATATTTATTTAAATAAAGTTCATAGTTTGACAAATTGTTTGTCATTCTGTCAGCCGATATACAATGGGTCTCGGAGTGTGTCGTAATGGACCAAACAATGCAAGCTAAGTGTAAAAAATTCCCTTCGACCCGAGCGTATCAAAGGCCGACACGGCGCGTTTCATGCTAGGCGTGGATAACTTTATTAATTTCTCTAGTTGGCTTATCTCGCCGATACGTGTTGAAAGTAGTAACGAAATGTTAAGTGCATGCGCCCACGCACACCCCTGTGCGTCCGTCGCCCGCCGCCGCTGCATACAACCAACTACACGTATGAACTCAAGTGGGTTGTTTATTATCTTATCTATCTGCTGGTTGATCCGATGTGCTATTTTCATACAATGTAGAGCACAGATTTTGAAATACCTACTGTCAAGTTAGCTTGTCCATATATCCATATCTTAAGTTTACACGTCTCTAGTAGCCTCCGTGGCGCAGTGGGAAACCGCTTGCTTTGTAAACCGGGGTTCGCGGGTTCGAATCCTGCGGGGGGCAACAAATTTGTGTAGTTGTTCCCTACTAGGCTAGGACAATGCAGGCCGATCACCTGATTGTAAAGTAAGTAGATCCATGCGACTGATGGGCATTAAAAAAGTCGGTCCTGCACCTAACCTCACCCCGGTAGTGTCTCCCCATCGGTTTATGAAAGGTATTAAGGAAGAGAGAGTGCACTTGTGTCTACGCAAACACTTGTGCACTATAATATCTCCTGCGTACAATGTTGATCTTGTAAAAGATTGGCCGCTGTGGTCGTATCGGCCAGGAGGACATTATTATTATTACACGTCTCTATCACTCATTTTATAAAAAGGGCACATATAAATTGTTTGTTTATTTACCTATTTCGGTTTGTCAACGCGCACGACAACAATTTTAAAATATTCGTAAATGCGTTAAGCACGACTCTCAAGCTTAACACTGTCAATACCAACTTTTTACTTATACCTATTATAGAGTATCTTACATAAACTATTATTATTTATAAAACAAAGTATTTTTTTAGGGAATATAAATACTATGTAGCCGCAATTTATCAATATTCTGTATAATTTCACTTCAGGAACGAACGGCGACGCCTCCGACGGTTATCAACCAATCATTATTCAATTTCACCCCAATTAACTCGATGGGATCTGAGTACGTTCGGTACATAAATCAATCTCTCTGAAAGCATAACATTAAGTCAACATGGTGTAGTTATTATAATCTGTTTGCGTGTGGTGTGAGTATGACTGATCTCTAAAACAGATTTGGTTCTGCGTTGTAATGTAACGCGCTCTCAGGGCTAGCTACCGCGAGGACGAACTTGGAAGGACTGAGTCATCTGAATACTAACATAGACCTAAGATGAGTCATACGTTATGTCGATTAAAGTATGGTCAGAATTCACTCATTCCCAAATTAGGATCGATTATGAACACTTTTAATAAATACTAGCTGACCCACGCAGCTCCGCCCGCGCTGTGTTTACGTTAACTAAACTTTCAATAATATATATTCGCATAGAATACAAAACCTCCTATTTTAAAGTCGGTTAAAAACTTGGACCCACTTTGTACTTGCCCTCTAAAGCACGGAGACGTTAAGTTCAAATGGCGTTAAACGGTCACCCATCTATTTAATGACCTTACCTAACGTTGCTTAACCTGATCGGTTTCCAAACATTGTTAACAACTGTCTATGAGTGTTCCCTTACAAAAATTTATTATAATTAGAATGAAAAATTGTTTAAATCGGAGCAAGCGTATAACCAAGTACACATTTTGACTTTAGTCCCCTCTCCCGAGGGAACCGTGCCGAATGTCGGGATAAAAAGTATCCTATGTCCTACCTCGGAGTATTAACTCAAATCATGCCAAGTTTCGTTTCAATCCATCCAGTAGTTTCGGCGTGATGCTCAGCCGAGATACAGACAGACAGACAGACAGACAGACAAAAATAATAAAAAATACATTTTTGGCTTTAGTATCGGTTACAGAATGCCCTCCAAACATAATTTTCAAAATATCTTCAATGTACAGAATTGGACCTGTTACAGTTTTATTATAAGTATAGATAATTAATTAGGTGTTATCGCGTAAAGATAATTTTGGCTTTGTCAAAGCTATTAGCAGTTATGTTTTATTAGCAATTACTAAACCCAAATTAAAAATACTAAAGAACAGTCCAAACTGCCAAAGGCTAAAATCAGCTAGTGCTGTTGAAAATAACTCTGCTGTTTAACCAATATGTATATAGTAGATAGGAAGTAGTAGGTAATTAAACCATCATCACGAAGAAAATTAGTTATGATCACGATCTGTGGTCACAGTATACCTAATGATTTCCTCACGTGCCATGGCACAGATTACTAAATAGTTACTACATGGTCACACTCAGTGATCATATAAACAGTAATTATACACCGACGTGAGTTCGTCACGTGACCAGCGACACGTTAAAACGACCAACTAATTGGAGGATCTTCCTATAAGCAAATAACCATATACTGCCCGCATTTAGTGAATACATAACCTACTTTTCTGTATTGCGTATATTTTCCAAGTTATTCAAAGTAGAACAATTGAAGAGCTAAAACTTAAGGCTACTTCTTAACTTAACTTTAGGCTTTTTCTTTAGGTTGTGTAAAAATCCCTCATAACCCGGTGTCCCCTACGGAGACTGGTTACCTTTTAAAGGTTTCCTCACCGTCAACAAAAAAGGCTACTTCTTACTATCCAGTCCAGGCAGGCAGGTGTCACTGAAGTTCTGCCCATACTTTATTTAGATCTTTAAGTAAAAGGTTGGTTGACACCACAGGTGACCCCAGAGCTGGGTATTTCCTCGCTCAGAGAGTGGCGTTAGCTATTCAGCGAGGAAATGCTGCCAGCATATGGGCCAAATTTTTGACACCTAATAAGTATTTTTTTTCCTTTTAGTTGTATGTTGTAAATATAAAAAAAAAATGTGCGTGCGTGGAGTCCCTCCGCGCGGAAGAAGTGAAACTTCATTCTCGCTCAGTCGATCGGTCGGTCGGTCGGTCGGTCCCTCACTCACTCACTCACTCACTCACACACACACACACACACACACACACACACACACACACACACCCACACACACACACACTAACTCAATTCAACTCAACTCAACTCACTCAAACCCACTGAAACCCACTCAAACCCACTGAAACCCACTGAAACCCACTGAAACCCACTGAAACCCACTGAAACCCACTGAAACCCACTGAAACCCACCGAAACCCACTGAAACCCACTGAAACCCACTGAAACCCACTCAAACCCACTCAAACCCACTCAAACCCACTCAAACCCACTCAAACCCACTGAAACCCACTCACCCACTCACTCAGTGACGGCGTCACATGAGCGCTTTCATAACCTTAACAAATTTAACGCTTAACGTCTATCACTTAACGTTTTACACCTATCACTTAACGCCTATCACCTTCATTTAACGCTTAACGCGTTATGTGATAACATTTTTGGAAGTCGCATAAGAAGTTTCACTTCAATAATAGTGCACCAGTAGATCATTAGGTTAGTAGCGACGTGCCAAGCGCCATTTTTTAATAGTTATAGGCGATATCCTGTAGCATTGCGGTTAGCGCTACAAAGATGTCCAGGCTAAGACGGCACGGACGTGATTAGAATACTTGGCCCGGGAAACCGAGCGATCTGTGTGCGCAATACCGACCATCTTGTTAGGTATGTATGAAGGTTGCTACCTAAATACATGGCTGAACGAGAAAATGCAAATATTACTACAGACAATTATTTATTAGGTTTCGTATTATAGAGAGTACCGAATTTATTTTGATTATAGGCAGAAAGCATTATGTAATATCAATGATATTTTACTAAAGATATGTTATATCTCTACTAACGCACGATAAAAGTTGTGTCACTTGTAGTTAGCTATACCTGGATATACATTTTACGACCTATAGTCAGACAAGGACAGAACATAACGAGAAAAGTAAGAGAATACGAGATGGCTATATTTTGTGCGTTCCGTTGTCAGCGTTGGTTAAACGCTTGTCAGTGTCATCTTGTCAACTGACAAATTCAATTTTACAATTACTTAATTCTTACAATATTAAGAAAATTGAAATACTTTACAAAATCAAATTATTTTTTAAAGTTACATGTGCTATTATTATCCCTGACTGTTTATTTACTTTTGCATGGTAATTTGTGCACATATTAAATACGCAGGACGGCATTTTCAATTTTTAATGCTAAACGTCACGATGTCGCATTGACTACGCGGGACGGCGCGGCGTGCGACTAACTGCTACAAAACCCAGTTGGGGGATACTCGCTGAACGTCTGGCGAGCGCTAATGGCATATCTATTGTATATAATATCATTGTGTAATATATTTACATTCTTTGAGATATAATATCGTGGTCATTCCTCACTTCAAATTCATAAATTTTGAGTACCTAAGCCTAAATTATTTGGAATAATAAGGTAATTGACAGCACTGAAGTTCACTGAACGTAATTATTAACTCAGTTAACTTTGTTTGAAATATCAAAGTAAAAGGAATTGTAAAATTTTGAACAAAATGAAACGTGTCGTGTTTGAAAGATGAATAGGATGGAAAGAGTAGCAGTTGTGATTTTAAGTTTGACCCGGATTTGAAAGCCTTTGTTCACAGACAAGGCTTCGCAGAGCGGTGACAATATCCGCGTGACCAGCGTGTCTAAAGGCTTATTTTTCATTTTACATTAGCTCATTCGCAACAGCTGTTTCTGGAGACACCGATTTGTCCATCGTGCAAAGTCCCTAAGAATCTTTTTATAGCAAACTATATAGCGAGGAACATTCATAAAATAAATCCATTTATATACGATTTATATGGTTTCTTTTTTTTTTGTCAACAGGACAGAGCCAGATTTTCTGACACAAGTTGGCAGATTCACCGAACTTGGACACGTAATGGCGACCCGCTCCCGCTTTCGCCACAGGCCACGCGTTCGGTGCCCGCACCGCTGCCCGCCCCGCCCGTCACCGCGACCACGGACTTGCGCTCCGACCAAAACGGCATCTATGACACTATAACTGTAAGTGTATATCATTTCCTATCCTATGGAAGTGTAACTTAATTTATATAAAACTGGTCATGATATGAAAATGTGAAGAATTTATTTGTATAGCCAAAATTGTGTATTTGTGTATGTGGGTGGTAGGTATATAACATTCATGAAATGAGTTATGAATGAGTTATTCAGTTGCATCAGATCAAGTTTAAATCCTTGCGCAAGATTGGAACATTTTACTTAATTCGTCAGAAAGAAATTCGATGTAAATTCAACCTACTTGAGAAGTTTGGTCTATATAATTAAATATTAAGTGATTAGACGTCTCGCCGAAAAGACTTTAATACCGAAGGAATCGGGTCCCGGTTGAACGACCATTAATCGTCTGATTTGTTTTTATCCTCTTACATTTGTTTTGTGGGATCAATGTCTATTTTTATCAGAGATGCTTTATAATAATAAGCACTTCGATAAGAGATCTAACTTTAACTTAAACACTGTAAGTTAGATAAAGAATTGAGTAAATAACGTGTGTAGTCATGTTTTAAGAGCTGATGTTACATTGAACAGATGTATTTGAACTATTTATTATCTTAATAACGATTACTTACACGTTTTACTTTATTCAAAGTAGGGACAAGATAAGGAAGACGCCTAATAGTAAGTGGCACGCCTGCCTATATTAGACAGCATCAATTCATTGCCGTTCGTCATCCAAGACATGAGTTATAAAGTCTTGTAAGCCAATTGCACCAGCTACAGTTACTTCACTTCTTACCGGAACACAGCATTGTTTACGCACTGCTGCTTGCATAGATAACAATAGTTTATCTGAAGTTTGCTTAGTGGCAGAACATCTGACACTGCGGTGGTGACTGTCCCTTGCACAAGTGACCTAGCATCAAAAAATTACGATATGATTTAAAATGAGACATTATTCTTTGAATGCAAGTGAAGTAGAGTATTGTTCAAGAAGGTATAAGGAAGTGATACGGTGCACGACGTCGAGGCGCCACAGTTGCCCGCGCAGGCCCGTGCGCGACGGCGACATAGAAACCGAACCTCGGCTTTCAAACTATACATTTGCATTAACTGGTCATAAATCATAATCCGCCGGCTCAGGGCTCCAGCTCGCGCTCGCGACCGCCGGTTCCTGTTGTTTCGCTAATGCACCTTTGTGCTGGCACGCTCGTATAATGAAGGTTACTGCCCGGAACCCACCGCCCGCTGTCACTAAGCCTCGCTCTTATATGCTGCATAGATTTTATTTTCAGTTACGCAGACATCGGTTGCTCTATTGTGTAGAACTTGTTCAAGGCGACGCGCAATGATTGTACATCCATTATAGGAATTTAATGCCTGTAAGCGCACAGAATGGTGCCTAACAAAGATATCGCTAACGGCTATAAGAAAGCTATATTTGTTTAAAATCAAAGACAATGTTTAAAGTAAAACATAAAAAGCGAATTTCTCCCAACTGGATTGAGATTGTAAGAATGACAGATTATTATTTCTGGAATAATAAATGTTTGCTCTCAGTGGAGCGACAGTATCGACAGAACTCGACCGGATGTAGACGCCATTTACTATTACGACTGCTAGGGACCGTGGACATTGTACACCGTGGAACATGGCTATTTGTTTCCCAGCACTCGCCCACGCGGATAAATGTTCCGTACTAAACAATTTTCACTCACTATGCACTTATTTGGGTGGTACAGTAGTTTCACAATTCGTATAGCATAAACAGGCGAAGTAAAAAGATTTTTTTAAATAGTCACTGTTAATTATATTATATTTCGTGGTTCTATCTTACTTAGGCCAAAAGAATAGGAATAGTTGGGGCTTAAAGGGTACTTAAAGTACCTAATACTAAATAGCAAAGTTATAACCACAGTGTAAATAATACAATTAAAGCCTGCTCTCATGGTAAATGGTGATTTAGTCGTGGATAGTAGGGGACTAGCTTTTAACACTTAGAAAAAACAAGGAAAAAGACGCTGCTACAGATGAATAACTGTGCTGGCAGCAAAAGGGAAGGACGATGGTCTCTTAGCCGCCAGCAGCCACCGTGAGACCTCATAGAGACTGTCAACCTTTTTTTTTTGGTTCAGGTGGAAACCTTTAATAGGTCCCCGGGATCAATATAGGGATTCTTCGGGGAATACAATATGGGGATGATATGTGGGATTCTTACCCACTAAAACCCCCGCGACTATCGCATCGGCACATGGGAGGAGACACCTGGCCTCTCTGGTAGGATCCGCACCAGGAACGCCTCATTGCCTTTCCGTTGAGACCACGGCCGGGCGGCGCACAGTAGCCCCCGCGGAAACCTATAACGGTGCTCACTCAGATGGAAGTCGCATCCCCGCCCCCCATCCACTTTGGAGTTGCTGCCGTACTCCATGGATATCTAGGACAGAGCACTGTCAACCTTACTCACCACAGAAAAATAGAGCCACTTCAAGGTGGACTTATTTACAGTACGCGACAGGTCCACATGGCAATCGGGGCATGAGTCGAGACGTGGGAGAGTGGACACTCCGCATACCCGCGCTGTCGCGTAGTAGGACAATAGTTTTATGCAAGGTAGACTCAGGTAGAGGTACTTCCACCGCTGAGTTGATCAAATTTTGAGTAATTGAACCAAATTGAACCCATTGTGCTCTCTCCCTCTCTCTCTCTCTCTTAAAATCACATATTATTTGGTTTTCCTTGACAGTTTTTTTTTATTTTATTTAAAACTATTTTTTAAATGGCAGTACTTAATATTAAATATTTAAAATTTTAAATGTGTGTCAAATTCACGATACTTTAGCTACCTAATCTCAACTCAACCTAGCGCTAGCGTCTAGGAGTCATTGACATTGCGTTTGTTTAGTACGTGTACCGCGTAATTTCTATATCAATAATGCGTAGAATTACGACACGGGTGTAGATAAAAATACATTTTGTAATGAATGTATTTTTATCTACTCCCGTGTTGTAATGTTTTTATCATCGAATTGACAACAGTATCATAATAAGGGTCATCAGAAGGGACTCAGTGCATCGAAATAATAATATGCACAATAACATTTAAGCAAATGTATTAGAGCAAGTTTGAATTCATAAAACAATATTTAGTGCATGATAACGAGCAACTAATATTTCGTATTTTAGTATTCGTGAAATAAAAAATAACCAGAATTATTAACAACTGTTTATACTTACATATGTTAAAAGTGAACAAAAATGAAAAACAGTAATGAAAATGAGATATTTTATTATTATAAAATTAATCAACAATACAGTGTCTACTGATGAGATGACGGAGTAGAACATTCTGTAATGCAGGCAGATCAATTAATAGTATTTTTGCCGCAATTTTTATTATCTGTAGGTATACCTACTATTATGTTTATTTCTGGTTTGTAGATAAAATAAAATGTTACACGTACTTAGTTGCGTTTATTAAGTCATAGTCATTTTAATACCCTAACTGTATAATATGGGTTCTTGATTTCGCCTCATATAAAAATATAGAACCATTTAAACTGTAGCTCACTACATGACAAACAACAGAGTAGGTATAGATAGATTTAAACTACATACACCTATAAAACGTAGAAACTATAGTGAAATTTTCTTATCCTAAGATCATACACTTTTGAGGCAGGAAAGTTTTAAGTTTACAACTGGTTATAAGGGTTGTATTCCCAGAGCGGCGTATAGCGAGCTACCCCTAGGGTCGTTTATAGCAATTTCCGGTGTAGCGGAGTGTCGGCAGCCGGCCTTTGACGACTCAAATAGGGCAATTGTTCGCAGAAGTTGATGGCCGCCGACACCCGCCACCTTCCGCACGCGCTAATGGCGATGCTACACTTAACTTTTACGACGCAGCTACAATTGTATTATCCGTTCGCGTAACAAATTAACTGAATAACTGTTCGCGTTTCACTGTAACACCGGTGGAACCGTGCGAGTTACATTTGCGTACATTTTGAAGAAGAACTTAACGACTTTCGAGAACGGTACTTGTAGGTATTATCCTAAACGGAGTGGTTACTTTAATGTACTTGGACATTTCAAGTAAACTATTTAAATAAATACTTATTTCGTTTCTGTCTTTATTTCCATTTTACTTCGATTACATGTAAGTAGGTATACGTTGTAACAGCTCAGTGGGCGAGCGCTTGCCTTGGAAACAAGGTCGAACCCCGGCTCGCACCCCTGATTTTTTAAATTAATCATGTGCGAATCGTCTTTGTGCGATTCTTTTGGTGAAGGAAAACATCGTGAGGAAACCTGCATGTCTGAGAAAGCCTAACTAGCTTTCGAATGACGTGTGAATTCCGCCAACCCGCACTTGGCCAGCGTGGTGGACTATGGCCTAAGCCCCTTCATCTTGAAGGGAGGCCCGTGCCCAGCAGTAGGACATTAACAAGGGCTAGTATTATTATTATTATTATACACATCGTCCATTATAAAAAATGGCATCGCTTTCTAACAAATTATTTATTAAGAATTCAGGATTGGTAAAAGTGTACTTAATATTCTTGTGCCAAATATAGCAAAACTTTTACGATGCTCTTAAAAATTATAATACCAAAAAAAGAAAGTTAAACTTAAGTGCCATGTCGAAAACATTAGGAAGAAACTGGACATAAATACAAAGAAAATAAATTAGCTTGTGTAGAGTTCAGAATTAAATCGCGAAGAGAATCACACCAGCGCCATGAATAATGCATGCGTTCAAAGAAAAGGGATACGCAGATGAGAACGTATTTTAGCCGCTTCAAGTCAAGAATGAATTATTTAGAATGCCGAACAACTAACCTTTAGATTTTATGGGACGATAAAATTCCTTTATAGAGAAACAAACACTGAAAGGTATTGATATCGAACCAATAACCGTTACTTCTTTATATCTAATGCAGATAATCTTTGTTTTGCAGAATATGCGATTCGAAACCTCTCATAATTTTAAAGGAGTCGTACACACTATATTACTTTGATATATGAAGTGCTTAAACACTATTTAAAAATAGACTGATATCTTAAGGTTAGAATGTAATTTAAAGCTGTGGCGGAGAAGGCTGATACGTGTCTCTGGCAAATACACATATATTTGTGCCGCTTGCTGTGGAAACGTTTGGTCCATGGAGGTCCAGCACAAGAAATTTTTTCCAACAAATTTCTCCACGACTGATCGCCTCCACTGGTGACAACAGGGCTGGCTCAGTTCTCGCTCAAAGAATCAGCATTGCAATTCAGCGAGGAAATGCAGCCAGCGTTCTTGCCACCATTCCGCGCGGTCACGATTAATAAATCGTAAAAGATACCATACTATTTACAAATTATCAAATATGATAATTTGTAAATAGTATGGTATCTTTTTAATTTAAATGATAACTGTACATATCTATTATTAATAAAACTATAAATTTAAAGCTTTAGTTTTCAAAAGCAAATTAATTATGCAGTAAAGATGTCGTTAACCTACCTATAACGGGTTGATTGTTTGGTTTGTAAAACAAATGATTACGTAAGTAAGTATACAAACTTTAAACAATTAAATTGATGATAGAACTTGTGTAACATTGACGAAACTGTAAATTGTCTAGCTGACAAAATATATGTGTAATACGTTACATGAAGTATTTACGTTGAATTTGCCACGATTGTCGTAATCAAGATTTTGAACATTCCGCAATCGCGTAGTCTATCGCATCGCATACCGCGGAATATTACATAACACGCAATATTATATATTCACTAAGAACAAACGCCAGTAGCTTGAACAGTTTGCGGAATTTTAATACCTTTTGTGAGAGTGAGGTGGAACATTTTGCATAGCAAATAGTATGATCTAATAGCAGGCATTACTCTCTCTATGCTAACACATTACTAGGTGTCGGTATTTCTTATGTAATTTAGTTTTCCAATATAGTTAAAAGGTTACCAATCGTGGCTTCGGTATTCTAATTCTTAAAGGATGTATTTGTATCTATGCGTGGAGCCGCATGGGTCTATATGTAGTTTTATAAATAAACCTTCAGTGAAAAATTATCTAACTGAACGTGAAAACCGCTATAAAATCCATTGCGTCGTTTAAAAGAAGTCAGTGGTTATACAAACAGACCCGGAAAGCGACATTGTTTTATACTGTGTGGAGAATTATATACCTACATATTAGACACAAAATCCTTTCAAAAGAAAATATCTAAACGATATTCAAAACTGCATCACAATCCAGTGTGTAGTTCAGAAAAAGTAAGCAAATAATCAGAAACACATAGAGACAATTATTTTATACTATTACGAAATTCGTTTTGTAATAATACTTTGCGTCGGATGTCCTTAGGATAGAAGGGATGACGATATACGTAAAGTAGCAGGTGAAAACTGGATGAAGAAAGCTGACGATCGAATTCAAGCCAATAAATACTTAAATAGATAATTAATACCCAGAAAATTTGTAGGAATCGAACCCACGATCTATTGGGTAGCGGCTAGGATATCTAACCACTGGACCAACAGGGCCGTCAAGCAATGGACGATAAGCAGATGATGATAGTGCCTACTTCGTACACTATCCTAGAAGTTACTTTTTTTTAAATAATGTTTTTTACATGTGTGGCATGTGTGGGGGCGAAATCTGGCTAGTGATTCTCAAACCTGTTGCCGCATCCGATTTTACACAATATCCATTGTTTTTGGTGACAATTTCTTTTACGTAGAATATTAAAATTTAGTATAGGAACCAATATTTTTTTAAGTATTTTTTTACTACGGAATATTATTATTATGTCAACATTTTTGATTTAATGTTAACATAAATCCATCCGCTTGCTAGACATTACGATTTAATTTAATGCTGGTTTAACGAATCGGTGTTACATCATCAAAGGGGAATGTCTTTAAGATCTATTTGATGCAGTGATGTCATATTATTATAAACATCATCACTCGTAATAACATCGACACGCATAATATCTAAACAATACTAATAATGTTCTGGGACATCTGATCCCAAACTAGGCAGAGACTGTAATATGGAAACCAGATAAATAATACTTAAATATAATGATTTCTGATATTTACGCGAATATTACACATTGAAATGAAACAAATTTTACGGATTAAAGTAAACCGCGATATAATCCGTAAAATTAGTTTCATTTCAGTAATACTTAAATACTTTTTTTTTTGCAGATACATACTTAAATAGATAAAAAATGAATATAGTATACATTAAATTATGTTGATTATAATATCTAGCAGTAGTGAATGCCTTACTTTAAAATTAAACTGACAGACATAAGTCGTAAACTTGTAAGACACCTCGTTCCGTCGAGGGTTAAAAATTGGCAACATAATAATATATTAGTTGCAATCGCACTTAAGTACCCATCATTGAGTTCTTCTTCAGTTCTTATCAAATAATGTTAATCATTACGAGATATATGATAACAGCGAGTATAATATAACCCACTAACTAGGCATTATTATACCTCATTAAGTACGGTGTCAACCCCACCGTCAATAGGTGATCTTTTTGCCATGAAGACCACCCGCTAACGATGTCAGATACCGATCAGGCATCAGGTGTCGGTGCCTGGCGTCGCGCCGGTTGCCCACGTCGCCGTAAATAAGATTCGACACTTAGACAATGGTTGACCCGACCCACAGACCCGGAGATCAGCCGATACCATCCCTAGCAATCAAAACATTTCGAATTAAACGACCTGCCCTAGCTGCCACTGTCGTGCCGGTCCGTAACGCCATACCGCTCGTCTCGTTCATCGCAATTATTTATTGAATACTTTTTGAAGGAATTATTAAATAATTTATTCATTGTCACATTTTTGTATTACATGTAATAAGAGATTGCATGTTCGCACGACTGGCGGAACCGATTGCAGTGATTTATATTATAAAGCTAATTTATTGGTAATTTAAAATGGTTAACGTTTTTAACTGTCAGCTTCATGAAAGGAGTATAACTTATATTAATGCATTTTTCGACGATGACATGAACGAAAGTAATATGAAACACTAATAAGTAGGTACTCGTTTCTAAAAAACCGTTAAAGTGCGAGTCGGATTCGCCCATCTTTGGACCTATTATAGTTATTTTACTATTCATCTAACACCTCAGATAGCAAAAACCGCAAAACTAAGTTTGTTTGTCGCAGTTTTTTTAGGATTAGGACTAAAAAACTGTACTACTTAGAAATATCATTTTATTTTTCATGTATTACCCATAATTATTTCAGATTTTTCCCTCCACAAACTTCGAAGATAACGGGGAACGGTATTTTTTTTGACATTTTTGATTATTAGGCAAACTATGTTACATAAACTAAAATAAAAATCTGTTTTGAGATTTGCAAATGAAGCCCTTTCATATGATACCCCACTCGATATAGCCGTCTCACTTTGAAATATTGATGACTCATTTTGCCATTAAAATAAATTAAAAGTAAAAATATTTTGTTTTTAAATTTGCGATGAGGTTGGGTAAGTATGATCTAAAACTATTCCAAGTTTTAAAATGATAGCATCAGTGGTTCTTGAAACATATAAGTGTGAGAGACAGACAGACAGACCGACGAAGCCTTATCGTAATTCTTACATTTTTACCTTATAGGTATTTAACCCTCAAAACTCTTATTTGAAGTCAGTTAAGAACAAAACATCGAGTTTTGACTACATATCCTAGTATTCAGAATGTTACGGAACACCCAACACCACTTATCTTACACGAACAATCAACAGTTTTTTTGTTTAGTTATCTGTTCCAATTTAGTTTTTATCACACTTGTAAATATCGGCAATTTAAATTTATTAAGGCTGAATAAAATAAATATAGATTGATGTGGATCGATATGGTGTAATTAATACAAATTGCTTTCGGTCATAAGCGGCTGTCAAAGGGACCGCCGGATTAATATTAGATAACTGATTGGGCGGCTCGCAAAACTTTCTCACGATAGACGTTGAGATAGGCTGGAGTGCCCGCGGCGGCGCGGCGGCATGGCAGTCTCTGGCAAAATATTATACTTACTTCCTTTCCGAGATAATACTGTTTACATTTTACGCTATAAACACTTTAGATTACCAAAACAGGGACGATTGCTTTTCACCACTCTGAAAATAAAAAGAAATGAGGATCAGCCCTTGACTTTTCAAATTCAAATGTTTTTGTTTTGATAGAGCATGGATACAGCGAAGTTAAATGCAGCGAAGTTTTAATGAGTTTACGAATTCCCCGTAACTTCGTTAATTTCTCTCATTATTGACTTCAGACAGTAAGCCCGCAGGATCCATGAGCGCTTCACGTTTTTTTTTCTAGGTTGTACGTCCCTTGAGCAAAGGTCCAGGTACCACCGCAGTGTCAAGCAAGATATTCTGCCGTTGATCAGCAGTGCGTTAAATTTTTGGTGTTCCAGTGTGAAGAACACTGTAGCTGGTAAAATCGCGGGCTCAAGAGACCCAATAACTAATGTCATTTGAATAACTCTGTATGTGCCTGTAAACGATCACAATCGGCTATCTTCTTAATCGGTTATTTCAACAATCCGCGTCTGTACCTTTATCTTTACACAAATTCGCTCCCGCGTAGATCTTTTATACTACGCAATGGACTTTAATGCAGTTTTCAGCTATAGATAGAGTGATTCAAGAGGAAGGTTTATACTGGATGTCCCGGAAATGTGTGGTATGTATGGTATTGATACTAAAGACTCCGGAAAAAATATCAAATGCGGCAAAAATTGATATTATATATTACATAAAAAAATATTTATACCGTCTTAAAACTGTTCCTAAGCAGCCATGTATCATTGTGCCTACTTCTATGGAGCTACTGTTTTGAATTGATTGCATGCCTGCCCTGTTTAATAAGAAAATCATTCATTTTCGGCTTAATAACGAACAAAATTTCGAGCTCACTGCACTGAAACTGTTGACTATTTTAATTATTTTCTTTTACTAAATGATTGCGGGACACCCTGTATGTAGTAGTTAAAATCTATATTTAACAAGAGCACGCATTTTTTGCAGTTACAGTCATCCATCATTACATACACAAGGTGTGTTGCATAATGCGGTCTAAATCATTGTACATCATACCAGCATACATGTTTATCTGCATGATTTTAAAAGAAACAGAAGGTTGAAATAGAAAGTTTATTATTTATACAAAGAAATGAAATGTTATGTAAATATAAAGGCTGTGTGTAAATATTTGGGCATCAACTAGCCCCTGTTCGTTACGCTTACATTACTTAGTTGCTTTCAGAAGTAATATTTACTTTCGTGGGCCATTTCCAAATAGCCCGTTGGTTATCACTGCACTTGAGAATTCACGCGGCATAAACTCGATTTAAATGGACTCAACTCTATGTTTATTTGCTTACGATGATGCAAACAAGCCAGGCATAGCGTTAAATAGTAGTCGTGTTATCTGCAAACTGTGCCCACTAGACGTTAAATGGCTTTGAAAAGACGTAACATATATAAGTTGGTGTATATTGTACACGTATCGTCAAAAATGTTATTCTTATTTATGGAATAATAATCTTGATCTCAGGATCTGCATAAAATATCATTTTTAGTTATTATGTATCTGAAATGGCAACATGGCGGTCACATTCTTAGTTGAAACCCATAGTACAGTAGTCACATCGGATCTTTGTGTGCCTGAAGTTAGGTTTGGCGAACCATTGCGAAAGAACAGTTGTGAGTTGAATACAAGAGCACAAAAATAGCTACTGCGCAACGTCTTGCAGCCAACTTCAGACACACAAAGATCCGTTGTGACAGCTGTATGTATGCTTACATTTATATTTTAAATAAACAAAAATAAGACTTTTTTTTATTCGACCTAGTGACGAGACCAGCAAGGTGTGTAGACAGGCGTGTCGCCTAATGGTAGGTGACACGCCTGCCTATAGACAGCTTCATTGCACTGCCGATCGTCACCCGAGACATTAGCCTTATCTTTTTTTTACAACCAGGTACACCTACTAATGTATCGCAGCAAATTATGCAAGTAAGCCATAAAACTAACTCACAAAATTGTAGGGATAAAATAATAAATAAAAATGACCTGTCCAGGGAAGGGGAAAAAGGGGAAATAATTGATGAGATATTTACGGATACGTGTATTATATTATTATACGTGAATATAAATGTGTAAACATATAAGTATAATAACATCTGTGCAGAATAATCTGGTCTCTGGGAAAGCTAATAGATAATATCCATATAAGTGTATTGTTATAGAAAAGTAGTAAGATCCAAGAGGGGGTGAAAATTAAATTGCAAGTTTACTTACATACCTAAGTACGATCGCGGACACGAACGGTGTACCAGTTTTCAATCAAAATCGTTTGAACGTCGTGACGTGCGCTTACCCCGCCCGCACGTATTTTGGGCCGGCTCATGCAAGCGATTGTCGTACTAAAGGTGAGATACACCGCTTGTGACCGCGAGAGTATAAAAAATTAAATGTCCATAATAAACGACTGAATAGACTTTCCTCAAATATTCTACTTAAATTATTGATACTTCGTGACCACTTTTGAGTGTGCTCATCATCACCACCACCGCCGCAAGACGTCCACTGCTGAACATAGGCCTCCCCCTTGGTGAACCCCTTTGATAGTTAGTGAATTAGTTTTAAAATATTTTGTACTATAATGCAAAAAGCTAAAGCCTACAGTTAGTATAGTATATCGATGCCTAAATGCTATATAATACATATAGCATATCGGCATCGACACGGTTCGATCGGTTGCTATACATGCTATATATTTACATGTAACATTATTATTATTATAATGCTAACGTAATTAATGCTATTTTATTATTTTAATGTAATGAGTCCGTTAATTATATAGATAATCAATAGCTGCGGCGACCGCTAGTGATGTAAAGCGACGCAAGTATGCAGCTCTAGGTTCCAGCTATATATTGCGCCCTTTGCGGTGGAGACCATGGGGCATTGGTCTCATGAGACGCACGGTTTGGTGAAAGAAATTTCATCCAAACATCGAAGTCTCAGGAGACCGTCGGGCTGGTAGCTTTTTCTGCCAACGTATAAGCTTGGCTATACAAAGAGGTAATGCCGCCAGTCTTTTCCTCCTCCCTCCCAGTGCGGCGACAACTTGGAGGATTTTTTTAAATACACATTATTTCAATAAACTGTAAATATTTAGTCTCAATACACGATCTGGTTCTTCTAATAATAAATTACTCTCTAGTAGTTAATCAATTATCTAATATTGACATAATGATTTACACAAACTTGCATTTTATAATTTGAAATTTTATTAACGAAATAAATATATTAAGCATCAATTTTGCTATCGGGAATGCAAACGACTGACTCACGGTTCGATGTGGCACTACGAGACGTGCGAGACATGGCGGTGGCATACGCGCCGTGCGTTTGTTTACGGAAGTGAGCGCACTACGCGTCGCCCGCCCAGACAATAAAAACATATGTGATTGCTCTAACAGGTGATAGCATAATTCGGTACACTTTTATAGATAATTATAGTACAGTAATATAATCTGTATGTTTTGAGTAATAACATAGTATCATAATATAGAGCATACTGCTCCAGAGCAGCGACATTATATAAAGGTTTGAACAAAAACCCAAGTGTTGCTTACGTAATTCCCGAAAAGTATATTTGGTGGTTTGAAATAAAAATACGATGTAAATATCTAAAAATGTGGAATTTTGTTAAACGCAAATATTAAAAATTGCATAAATTACTCACAAATTGATGATTCAAACTGCGTCTTTAACGCATCTGAGTTGTATTGTAATGCGGAGGCGCTATAAAAGTGGCGCACGTACGATACGCGCCCACCGTACTGCGCCGCACCGCCCGCCCAGACAACTTCCTATAAACACATGAATGAACTGCATGGTGATTACGTAATGCGGCACGTTGCTTTCGTCTTTCATATTAAAATAGATCAACACGCGCTAGTAGCAAAGCATTTGATAGAAATATACTCCGTCGCTGTTGAAATATGCTTAACGTAGCGCTACGTTAATATTGTTAACTGAACCATTTTTTCTATTTACTAGTTTACTAATCAAGAAATATAATAAAAAAAACAAGACCAGCCTATGAAGTGGGCAATTGGAATTATCCTTAAGTTATATGACAATGGTCAACGTTTGAAATCTGTTATTTTCGAGCACATAACCAGAAGTAAAATATAATTATTAGGTGTATTCAATGAGCCAGGCGAATTAAAGCAAAAATGGTGTACATACGCACCAATATGTCGCATTGTCACATGATAACGCTACGCGCGTACACTGTGTCCTACCTTAGTACCGCGTATGTAATATTGTAGTTAATATTAGTGGATTCCAAAAAGGTGCTATAATTAGTAGAAATTAGTTTCTTTCGTCAATTACGACATATGTACTACTATGCCACTTTATTGTTTTATTTTGTTACCTATCAGATTTTAAATGTATGATACTTCGAATACCTAGGTACTAGATTTTCTATAGCTTCGAAACATTCGTTACTATAACGGTAAGTTTTATTATATGATGCAAAGTTTTTATTGACGGTTGGTTTTGTTCAATTTTATTTCTTTGGAGCACGCAATTTTCAGTTGTCTGTATTATTTATTTTATTATTTTCAATTAATTTGTTACATAAATATTTGATTTACAAATATTTGCTTAACGACACGAATTTCTCGAAGTATTGATGTTGACCTGAGGGCCTAGACAAGATGCAATCGCTTCATAGCGAATCTATTTCTTCATTCGCTAACGGTGTCAATTCCCTACAATGTGTCACGTGATTTTTCGATGACATATTTCATTCTCATACATTTTTATACTTTCTATTAGCGATAGCGATTGTAGAATGTTACATTGTCTAGGGGGGCAGATAAGAATATGAAGAAATAATCTTTTACTACATCTCAGTGAGGCATAAGCAGTGTACATGATGCTGACGCGATGTCGTAGCGTAGGATATCGCAGGCGTTGCCTAGCAACGTGGCGTCGTCAGATCATGAGCGCCGGGACGCTGCGGCGCCGCCGTTGCCAGTACCGCTCACAACGCCGCGCGCGACGCCCCCGCACTAAACACTTACCGAATAATAACTAGTCGTTTACCAAGCCATAAAATATTTAAAAAATACTAGTCGTTTCTGTGCTATCTCCAAAATCTATCAAAATTTATATCGGTGCCAAAAGTTAAAATAGTGATGTAGTAATAGGTGAAACGATGTAAGGTCGCAAATTAAATAACATAAGATTTCTTAAGTGAAAAACATGATAAAAGATTTTAAAATGGTGATGAGTATAAATGGCAAAATGTTTTTTTCATGCACACGTACATTAAAGGCACTTTAAATATAATTTATAAGACACTAAAAATAAGAAACCTACATTTATTAATTAGAAAAATATTGTTCCCTTTAGTTACGAGTACTTACTTATCTCGTTAACGCAATTTTAAGTATGGTAAACATATGGTAAATCTTAAGATAAGATACTAGCACAACACTAGGATTACTCTACTTTGATAACAGTTCTGCACACTGATAAGTAAACGAGTAAGACTGTTATATTCTCTTGGTATTATTTGTAATTAAAAGATATTATTATTTGTAATAATTAAGGATAAGGAAATGTAGCTGTATAAAAAAGTTCGTAGAAAATCTTGATTTAAATATTAATCTACCATCCATTTCAAAGAATCGTTTCAATCAGCCGGACTGTTTATGGTCTACATCTATTGAAAGCAAAAAGCAACCGCAATGAATAGAGTCCGCGACTAGACGTCTCTATGTCCGCTGATTCTCGCTCATGTGTCGGTCTTTTATTTAGATGAGGCACACCCCCCGAGGTTATTCACCCCCGCGGCTTCGGCACGCGTTTATGAGGAAGGTCAGGGTTATGGCTGTAGTGACGTGACAATGCAACAAACCCGTAAAACGTAACGAATCACTTCTCCATAGCACAGAATGATATGAGATATATTTAACTAGTTGGTATTCTGTAGTTACATAATATATGTTGTATGTAATAGGTATACCTTTAGTTGTAACTGACAGGTATATTTCTTAAAAAACGCCAGCTCAGTCTTATGCCGGATCTTGTCAGTGATGGGCTTTGTTAGGATCCGGTGGTAATTGTAAAAATGATTACACTATTTTTAGAGGCCCCGTGAGGTCTAAGGCCCCGTGAGGTCAGGTCATAGTAGTTTGTGCTTTACTGATTAAGTTAATCAAGGGTAATAGTACTTAGATGTATGTAGTTTCCACAAATAGACCGGAAATGCTATGCTATGCGGAAACCTAATTATTACTAACGGTCGACCGTAAAAAATGGGATGTTTATACTCAAAGAATGGGGTAGATGAACGAGTGTGTCGCAGTGCAGAGGTAGAGGGGTGCAAGCCCGCGGGCGGTCTGCCGGCCACTCCATATGTATACGTAGTCTATGGTCCTGCGGTGTCCCACTCAATGAGTGCAGCCTTTGTTTTTGTTGACTCTCAGGCACATGACTACACGTAAATTTAGACTTGTCGTTTTTTAAAATATTCTTCCCTTTTTTAAACCAAACTAATATTGTCTCCGCTCTACCTTTATCGGTCGGTGGCATCGAATGTTATGTGATTTATGGAATCTTTTTATACATTGGATGTAAATGTGGGCTAGGATAACGATCTGGCTGAATTATGTTTTGATATTTTTTCTGGAATTGCTAAACATTATAGAACAAAGTTAGCTTACCGCGACTGCCTATTTGGTTCGGCGCTTCTTCTTAATTGCAAAACGGATCAATACGATAATAACAACAATAATCTTGAGTTTTTATTCTGGAAGTTTGACTGAAAATAAATAAATTATTAAATAAGTACACAATTTGCAGCAGGCGCGACAGTT
Source organism: Furcula furcula (assembly GCA_911728495.1). Lineage (NCBI taxonomy): Eukaryota > Metazoa > Arthropoda > Insecta > Lepidoptera > Notodontidae > Furcula > Furcula furcula. Next base: position 17,045,415 of record OU452245.1, read on the forward strand.
TGATAATATAATAATAATTAAAAAAAATGGCGGTAACAAGTTAAATGTAACCGGTACATAATACCGAATTGATGGACCGTGAGAAGTGTGTGAAGATAAATGAAGATGCGTGGTGGGCCCCGAAGCGCGGAAATGGTGCGCGTGCTGCACCGCCTAGCGTTCGCGCTGTGGCGGGCAGTATTCTACCTGCAGCGTGCGCCGGCGCGCGCCCGCGGGGCCCGTGTGCGCTCGCGCAGCTACGCGCCCCCACCGCGGATACGGACTGCGGTGGGTAAATAAAATAGCCTTACGGAAACATACATAATCGAATCGGAGATGTTGGAAGGCATACTTCGCTTTAAGGGTTGTATCAAGTTACTTTTAACATTGAACATCGTAACTGCCATAGACTCGCTGTAAATCGAGCTAACTAGCACAGTAGAGGGGTTGAGGATCGTATGTTTTGCGATAAAGATTGGTTCGGGGCACTCGCTGACAATACATAACGGGATTCATATTCCAGCAGTATAGCCTTCCTTGTCAGCGTTGCGGCAGGTTATATCGCTCTCCTATTGGCTTCTTTAGTCACCAAAAGCGGTGTTTCACAGACATTATGCCATGAATAGGCATGATGACTGTAACACAATACCAATAAATCTGTGGTTTTAAATATTAGAACAGATTGCACTGATCCAAAAATGCATCTCATTTTCATAATAATATAGAGATTTTCGTGATATTTAAGCAAATAAATTACTCAAATACAGCTAATCGCCATTTTGTAATAAACGCTGCTCAGAGTGAATGACGTCAGTCCTGTGTAAATAAACAACTGTCACTTTTAACTTTTATACCTAGCCAGATGTTTATTTACAACGCCGTAGTGACGTCACAACATGGCGCCATGCACCGACCATCGGGCAATAGGCATGATGACTAATTTTGAAAGTATTTTTTCAAAATTAGTCATCATGCCTATTGTCTGTAATAGACATAAAGGCCACTACGTCCCATTTCTTTCTTCCGACTTTCCACTGGCGGGCCTGCTGGAAGAAATTTCTTTAGAAATACTGTACCTTTATACTTTTCTTTCATATATTTCCGTTGTCCTTTAATGTTAATTGTGTGTACGAAAATCCCGTAACCCGTGGGGTGCTGGGTTAGAATTGCATCCCCCCATCTCCTCTCGTTAGGTGTCGTAAGAAGGGACTAAGCGAGAACAATATCTTATTATATACTTATCTTCCACCTATACTGCAATCCCCAAGACGCCTGCCAAGCGTGGGGATTATGGCAACCCCTCCCTTCTTAGGGGGAGGCCTTTGTTCAGCAGTGAACGGCTATCAGCTGCTAATGATGAATGATGATGTGTACAAAAATTATAAAATAAAATACATAAATAAAGGCCATAGCAGAGCTGTTGACATATACCTACCTAATATGCAATTCTACTCTCGCTACTTTGACAGTCATAGTCCCTGAAAATGATCCCTAATCATTATCAGCCGGAAGACGTCCACTGCTGAACATAGGCCTCCCCCTTAGAACGCCACAATGAACGACAATTGGCTATTTGCATCCACCGGTTACCTGCGACGCGCACAATGTCGTCTGTCCACCTAGTGGGAGGCCTGCCTACGCTGCGTCTTCCGGTTCGTGGTCGCCACTCGAGAACCTTTCTTCCCCAACGGTTATCGGTTCTTCGAGCGATGTGGCCTGCCCATTGCCACTTCAACTTGCAGATTCTGAGAGCTATGTCGGTGACCTTGGTTCTTCGGCGAATCTCCACATTTCGGATTCTGTCGCGCAAAGAAACTCCGAGCATAGCTCTCTCCATGGCTCGTTGTGTGACTCTGAACTTCTCTAAAACGCCAGCCGTTAGAGACCACGTCTCAGTACCATATGTCATCACTGGCAACACACACTGGTTAAAAACCTTCGTCTTCAGGCACTGCGGTATTTCGGACGAGAAGGTATCGCGTAGTTTCCCGAACGCTGCCCATCCGAGTTGGATTCTTCGGGCGACCTCTTTGTCGAAGTTGGACCGACCTAACTGGATAGTTTGTCCTAGGTATACGTAGTGGTCAACAACTTCGACTGTATCGTTCCCAACAACTACCGGTACGGGTGCAACATGGACATTAGACATGATCTTCGTCTTGTCCATGTTCATTTTAAGACCCACCTGTTGGGAAACGCTACTGAGGTCGCTGAGCATCGTATTGAGGTCCTCCAGCGACTCTGCCATAATGACTATATCATCGGCAAAACGAAGGTGAGTGATGTATTCGCCATTGATGTTGATGCCGAATCCGTACCAGTCCAAGAGCTTGAAAACGTCCTCCAATGCATTTGAGAACAGTTTCGGAGAAATAACGTCTCCCTGTCTCACACCTCGCTGCAATGGGATTGGTTTCGTGCTCTCGTCCTGTAGTCGGATCGACATGGTGGCATTGCTGTACAAACACTTCAACACTTCGATGTACCTATAGTCAATGTGGCACCGCTGGAGGGACTGCAATACTGCCCAGGTCTCGATTGAATCGAAGGCTTTTTCGTAGTCCACAAACGCTAGACATAATGGCCGATTATACTCCTCGGTCTTCTGTATAATCTGGCGGAGCGTATGTATGTGGTCTACGGTGCTAAAGCCTTTTCGGAACCCGGCTTGTTCGGGTGGCTGGAAGTCATCAAACCTGCGTTCGAGACGGTTCGTAATGACTCTCGAAAACAACTTGTATACATGGCTCAGGAGTGAGATGGGTCTATAATTCTTCAGTAAAGTGTTATCACCTTTTTTGAAGAAAAGAACCACCACACTCCTGTGCCATGCTTCTGGCGTAGTACCCTCGAGTAAGACGGAATTAAATAACTTCTGGAGGACTAAAAGTACCGGTTTTCCACCCGCTCTCAGAAGTTCTGTTGTGATTCCGTCTTCACCCGGCGCCTTGTTGTTCTTAAGCTGTTTGAGAGCCATTCTAATCTCGTACAGGCTGATGTCTGGGATGTCTTCAGTGTAATGTCGGGTTAGTTTGGCTCTGGTGTCCTGAGCTGTTCTGACAATGGGATCCCGTGTTGAGGTGTATAACTGTCCGTAAAATCTCTCAAGCTCTCTCAATATCTCCGGTTTCGATGAGATGACACTGCCGTCATCGATCTTCAGCTTTGTCATTTGGCTACGCCCAATAGACGAATTCTTTGCGAACACTTTAGAGCCTTGGTTCCGCTCAATTGCGTCCTTAATACATGCTGTATTATAGGAACGCAAGTCGTGTCGCACGGATTTCGAGATTCGTCTATTGAGTTTGGCATAACCCGACATATCAGCTGAAGATTGCAGTCTCATCTCAGTCCGGTTTTCCATTAGCTTAATGGTTGTATTGGAGAGCTTTTGAGGCTTTGTACGGCGTGGGGTCTTAAAGAACTTGGACCCCACTGCGTGGACAGTTTGCACCAACCCATTGTTTATCTCGTCCGCAGTTTCGCATTCGGCAAGGCACTGGAAGCGATTATGCAGTTCGAGTTGAAAGTCTTCGGGGTTTCGGATTTGGGCGGTTCCCGGACGGAGTGTGGACTTCATCAGACGGGACCTCTCAAGCTTGACGTTGATATTCAATGTGCCTCTAACAATGCGGTGATCGCTACCGGTTTTCACCCTGCCGATCACGGAGACATCATCGAATATATGCTTCTTGGTCGTCATGATGAAGTCAATCTCATTTTTGGTTGAACCATCGGGGCTTATCCACGTCCACTTCCTGGATGGTCGCTTCTTGAAGAAGGAGTTCATCGCAAAGAGTCCCTCCTTCTCCATGAAGTCGACCAGCCGCTGGCCCCTTTGGTTCCGCTGCCCGTACCCATATGACCCCACTCTCAACTCATCGCCATTCCGTGTGCCAACCTTCGCGTTGAAGTCCCCCATAACAACGGTGAAGTGTGTTTTGGAGGTATGTATGGCTTCTGCTATCTCCTCATACATAGCCTCTACTTCATCGTCAGGGTGTGCCGAGGTCGGAGCGTAAACCTGTATAACCTTCAACGAATACCGACTGGTTATTCTGAGTATAAGGTACGCTACCCTGCTCGACACACTATCGACCTTTACAACGTTGTTAATGAGGGACTTACGGACGAGAAACCCAACACCACCCTGAGATTTTCGATCTCCTTCCCGGAAGAAGAGCAAGTTTCCGGAATCAAGGGTTATCGTATCCTGTCCCTCTCGTCGGATTTCAGATAATCCCAAGATATCCCAACGTAACTTGCTCAATTCTTCCTCCAGCTCGATAATCTTCTCGTCAGTCCTAAGTGTCCGGACATTATGTGTTGCCAGGGCTAAAGTTCGGTGGGGGTGGTAGCGGGGCATCTGCCGGAGATTCTTCGCACCCCCTGCTCGACCGTTACCCCGCCCGCTACCAAGGCGGGGAATAGAGGAGCTGCCGGGGACTGGGGGCCGTAAATAATCATTGTCAATCATTGTGGGGGGGGGGGGGGGTTTGCCATAATCCCCACGCTTGGCAGGCGTCTTGGGGATCGCAGTTTTGAAGAGATGGATATGTTATACAGAAGACGCTGCTGCCCGTCTTCTGTCTTTCCCTCAATCGCCTCTTACGAAACCCACGGGAAGAGAGGGGGGGATGCAAATTCTTAGCCGGCATCCCACGGCAAATCCCTAATATGAACTAGAAATTAGGCACAGGTCTGTACTTGTAATGCCCATCAGACCTGCATCACTTCTGACATCTTTTAAACTTATTAAATCCTGGGTAGGCACCTATGTGAGCAGGTAATATAATGCCAAAACCTCTGCAACGTAATTCATTTTTAAAAGTAGGCACTTATCGTAAAATTACGGACTACAACATCATATTCATATTAATTTAATTTAATATTACATTATACGACGATAAAAGCTGCAGTAATCACTTAAGCCGCACCCAGCTGAGGGCTCATTTGTCAGCTTTATTGTACAAGATCCGTCCATCCGATCGCGATAGAGTCCAGAGGCGCAGAGTCCCGGCATACACCGGTCGTTCCATCAACATATTTACTTGGAGGAAATTGATATAAGTATCAATAAGTTTTAAAAACTAAAACCCGACTACGGATAAAATCGCAGCCTAATAATGTGATATTATATAGCCTATAACCAGCGGACAGTCAAGACGCTTCTAACGGCACCCTACTTGTCAAATTATGATAAGTAGATTAGAAAATATGCGGCAACAGATGGACATACATACATACTTTCTTGTTAAAATTATAACCCTCCCTCCATTCCGTAGTCGAGTAAAAATGAAAATGACCCTGTGTAAGAAGTATCGCAGTATCGGTATCTAAAGGGATAAACTTTTAGCTGCTAGCATGGTATCATCATCAGTAGCCGAAAGGCATCCTGCACTGCTGAACAAAGCAATATTACCTCCTTTCTAAAGGGGAAACAGAGTTTGAAGGTAGCGTCATTTGGACGCAATCTTCTATTACGTTGAGGACTTCTTCACCAGGCTGCCTTTTTTGTGTTCTATCGGAGCAGGGGAAACCTTCAACAGGTCTCCGGGGTCATGTGGTCAACCAGGTGACCCTCGGAGCCTTGTCTTTGAGCCTGCTGCCGTAGGGTGTATTATAGCCCACGGGGGACCTGTCAAGGTACTCACAGGGACGGATGTCGCAACACTGACGTCGCTCCGTCCTCCTCGGAGTCGACGCCTTATTAGGTGGATCACAAAATCAAATCATCTTTATTTACACCCCAAACGGCAATTGCGAATGCCATTCAGTTTATCTATAGCAGCCCAACACTAGAGAGTTGAAAGGTTAAATTTTTTAATGGGCGCTCCCACTACACTCTATAACGGGTGTAAGGGACATCGTACCGAAAACCGATACCAGGGATCCAGAACACGATTCTGAACATCCTAGTGTTGAAATTTTTCATCGGCTTTTTCATGAATTTCCAAAAAAAAAAAAAATATTTTTTTAAATAAAATTAGTATAACATAATTATTGGTATAATAATAAAGCCTAATTTTAATTTAAAAACAATAAATTAATGATTTGTATTTTTATTTTATTTTTATTTATTTATTTATTCTTTATTCACAAAAACAGTGCATAGGCAATTAATTAATAGCCAATTAACTATTATTATTTTAGAAAATTAGCAATGTAATTTGAAAAATAAACATCATTCCGCATATATTCATTACATGCTCGAAAATTAATAAGTTAGTCATTTGTCATTTACCATATAAATGGTTACTGTAATGTTGTAACGGACATTATTTGACGTCTTATAATTTTTTTTTCGGTACGATGTCCCTTACACCCTGTATAAGAAATCATAACTCTACTTTCAAGAAATGACTTAAAATGGTTGCCATTTTCATCTATCTCCTGCGGATATTGTAGAAGAAATAATATTGCACTACCGTGACTCACCATAAGCGGCTAAACAGACTAAAAATTATTACCCGTCTACCTACACAGTTAATGTTACCCAACGATAAATAGTGAAATGAAATGCATTTCTCAATGCCACGCGGCACTACGGCAGAGTGATATTTCTGTGAAATAAAATCCCATCAACGACGGAGCGCCCGACATTGAGAAAAAACGACAAGGATTAAATTACTACTTTTGATTTCGTTTTAATGACACGTCGACCTTGCGCGGAGATTTTCAAAGATTTATTTTGCAATGATCGTAATGTGATAATAATAAGCTTAAAAGTTTATGATGGATTGTTTAATGATATGACTTTTTTGTTTCAGACGCGAGCCGTGAGCGCGCCGTCTACCCCAGCCGCACCCAACTTCTCCAGGGATCAGGTAATGCCTCTTCCTTTCTATCTTATAATGTTAGTTAGTTTAGCTAAAAGTTAGTTTACTAGATATTAGGGATATTGATCAAGGTATCGTCCAGGTACCACCAAAGTATCAGTTACTCTTTTTTTTATTCATCACAAGCGAGTGCTTGATTGCAGTACCACCTCATGGAAAGCTGCGGTGCAATTGAAGTTGGTGCTAGATTACTCTAGCCTTGAAGACACTCGCATTATAATCGGGAGGGAAAACCGACTCAGGCAAACAGTTCCAGTCCTTACCTGTTCGTATTAGTAACGAAGAACCAAAGCGTTTAGTCCTGAAGAGAGAACTGAAGGCACATTAACGATATAAGGCTGCATATGCGCTGTACGTCTCGTCGTCCGATGATAGAAGGGGGATAGTGGGATCACGTCTTGCAATTCCTGCGCGTACAAGCATCAATTTGTCAATATTGCTGGTTTACGGTGTAAAGGGCACGGTAATTAGGGAACATTTCCGGGCTCAAAAGACTTAATAAGTGATATCTCGTATGAAGAGCACGATAGGCAGGCGTGTCGCTTACCATCAGGTGAACCTATGACTTTTCTCGTCACTAAGTTTTACAAAATATCATGTCTAACCTTAAAACTGTTTACAGTTCACAATTTCATCTGTTCCTACTTGTCCACGTTAAGTCTCTCATCTCTTGCCCCTGATCGTTTCAGGCATGCTCGCCGGATAGGAAGAATCCTTAATAAATTCCTTCTTCGTATGATCAAATTGACCATACAAAGTCATTGTTAAACACTCTCTGTTCTACAACAACCAAGGGTATTAAAATGTGACAACAACTGAATCTATCCCTGACACGCGGAGTATTATATAGCTCAGATAGATTACAATGTAAAAAAAGGTAATTCAGAAAATAAGTCGATCTTTTATTATCAATAACAATAAAATTAATATTACGTTAATAAATGATAGTTATAAAGATCACGTAATCTGTATCAAGGCAATCGAACAGGGCTGAATAGCAATCCATCTCGAATAAGTACTAAATGTAATCATAACACGTCATCCTAGCTGGCACAGCACCAATCTATTCGAACACGCCGCTATACTCTGTTTCTCCTATCAGACCTATAAAATATGTAGATAAATGTGAGTTTTACTTTGTAAGTTAACCACATACCTATTATGATCTCTCTCATAACTTATGGATAAAAATAACTTAGACGAAATATTGTAGCGTAATAATTCTAATTTACTTTTATAGTCAATAACAAGTTATCAAAGTAGAATAAACCATTTTTATAACGAAGTTAAGCTTTAAAAATGTATGCAAATTATTCCACATTCAAAGTTAATAAAGTGGATATTATCTTTTATAAAGCGAGGGATTGTTAAAGTAATTAATATTCCTTAATGTACAATTTTATCTATCATCAACATGAATAAACGTCTTTGTACTTTAAAGGCTTAATTTCTATACAACTTGTGCTAAAGTAATCGGATTAAATGCATCGGAGGTTTGGGTATGCGTCGCCTGCGCCTACGCATGGCTTGAGACACTTTCACAGAATTATGTCGCGCCTACGACCTTATATTGGAACTCACATAAGCATTGAACAGTATGGCAAATTTTGTGTGGCGTCACCTTTCTATTCTTGTCTATGATATCTTAAGTTTACAATAAATATAATTGGAGCTTTATTTATTTAAACCTTAGTGGATTTACAAGTACTTATACTTAACTAGCTGACCCACGCAGCTCCGCCTGCGCTATTTTTACGTTAACTAAACTTTTAATAACAGACATTCGCATCGAATACATAACCTCCTTTTTTATAGTCGGTTAAAAACTGGGACCCACTTTTTACTTGCTCTCCGAAGCACTGACCCGTTTAGTCCAAATGGCGTTAAACGGTCACCCATCTATTTATTGACCTTACCTAACGTGGCTTAACCCGATCGATTACAAAACCTTATAACAACTCTCTATGTGTGTTCCCTTACTAATATTTATTATATTATAAAGAAAAATTGATAAAATCGGACCAAGCGTATAACCAAGTACCCGTTTTGACTTTAATCCCCTCTCCCAAAAGAACCGTGCTAGATTACGGGATAAAAAGTATCCTATGTCCTACCTCGTAGTAAGATCTCAAATCATGCCAAGTTTCATTTGAATCCATTCAGTAGTTTCGGCGTGATGCTCAGCCGTGATACAGACAGACAGACAGACAGACAGACAGACAAAAATTAAAAAAATTACATTTTCGGCCTCAGTATCGGTTATAGAATGCCCTCCAAAAATAATTTTCAAAATATCTTCAATGTACAGAATTGGACCTGTTACAGTTTTATTATAAGTATAGATTGTGTCAATCGAGTATACAGTGAAAATTTATGGGTTTATCCTATCTCGGTCATGTAATAGGTATAGTAAAGACAATATAATTTATAGAACATACTTCAAAAACTAGGTGTTCATTTATACAATGTTCACCTAGATATAGAACACTTATTACTTTATAAAATAAAACAAGATTAGTTCTTGTTCTTTTGGCCTTGGAATTTCCTAATATCCGTTTGCAAATTGTTATTACAAATTGTTTATATAACTTCCTCATCTTCATATTATAAGTTACTAGCGACCCACCCCGGCTTTGCGCGAGTGTAATTTAGAAGACTCGGTTGCAAAATATGTATTCTATTTACTACTTACATAGAAACTTAAATCAGTTTAACTAATGTTTTCTTTTACTTACGCGAATATTACACATTGAAATCAAACTACTGTTACGGATTTTATCGCGGTTTATTTTTTTTAAATAAACCGCGAAAAAATCCGTATAAGTAGTTTGATTTCAATTAGTTTAACTAATATAGAAATCTTCACTGAAAAATTATACATACTACTATCTAACCATCAGTAAGATGGTAAAAACCGCTTAAAAATCCAATACGTGATTTAGGAGGTGTTAGCGATATACAGACAGACAGACGCAACGCAACTTTGTTTTATAATAACTAAACATTATGTAGAGATGAATCGAGTTACCGAAAGTCTGAAACCCCGCCTATACGCAAGTTATTTTGTGTATATTTTAATTCATTACCGACTAGGTATCTCTGAAGTTAATAATAATATGTAGTAAGTTATTAAAAGTACAGTATTTAAAAGTTTTTTCCAAATTCTCCATCACTCAAAGGTTAGCCGTCAGAAAACTCAATGTTTGGGTTAAGCACGCCTTTGTGCATTAATTTTCTTTATTTTATAATAATGTGTAATATTATTGTGTGAAATAAAGAATAAGAGAATACTTCTAAGCACAACAGAACAAAGACTATTTATTATTAAATTATCTTGACAAGACATTCGTTGCGACGAAAGCAAGGAGTCACGCGGATGTGTAGGTTTCTGTTTTCGCTCTCCGACAAAACAGGATCAGGTTGGTCATGAAATATTGGTACCAGATCCTGTCCCGGTACCTGCATCCTATCCTGCATCTACTTTTGATGACTACTTGTTCGTGACGTCGTCATCGGTCTTGACGAGACAAGCAATATATTTTATTGATGGTAAGCGTAATCGACACGCCTGCCTATATATGTAGAGAACAGTGGAAAACTTTTCCATTCTTCTTTTCTTTTACACACACTTATATTGTTGTGGTTCAAGAAATTGTTCTTGAACCACAACTTACTGATGGTACAAGCAGGACTTTGCTTGAGGACAAGTGACACGCCCGCCCATGGAAAGATGCCAGTATACTGCCGCTCGAGGCCTTAGTTGGTCTCTACAGAGCGCTAATTTCGCTAGTACCCTTCGCTCCGGAACACAGCTTTCTTCACACGTACACGTTACTGATTGACTGTACCTTCCTGGACAATCTATTGCACAAAGGACCTACCAGTTGGTTAATTTACATAATTAGGTATACGTTCTGTATCCATCTAAATAATTTTATCTCCGATAGAATCGGAATAGCAATCAGAACTTTGGCTATTATTATTATTATTCCCTGAATTTGTACAATTTTTTGATTTGCAAATATTTATGTTTTTTTTTAATTTATTCATATATAGATAGATAAATAGATAACTCTTTATTATACAACACACAGCGAGAAACATTAGATAAAGATATCAAATTCTAAATATTAAAATTTCGCAATTAGCGATTTCTTCTAGACAACCTTTGATAAAGCAAATGATTACAAAAGGTTGATACAAAAATTACAAAATAAACAGCGAGAAAAATCTACGTGATTTGTGTGTGCTTCACTCGCTATTAAAAGATAAATGTGAATAAACTGAAAACAAAAAATAATATATCTACTTATGTTAGTTATAGTAGGTACTTATGTAAATTCAGAGGCAAATTATTATAAAGAAAATATCCGGAGCTCGCTTCAATTCGACTTGCCTGCCGACCGGGATTCCACAGATTTTCTGGATCGCACACATTTCTATTGCGTTTACGATGAAATTAAGAATGTTTGTCCTATATCGGGAACTAGTTAATATCCTCATTCATTTCCATATATAGTTATAGATAGTGTAGGAATTTGGGAAAAAGCACTGAGCTATGAATGTAGAGCATCGATGGACTTGATTAAATATATTACATACATTTCATTCCAGACAAATTAGTCCATGCTAACCATCGATTTAATATATAAAATAGATTTGGTGTCACGGTTCAAACAGTGGTAGCGAGAAATAGCGCCCTTGTGTCGCTATTTCTTTACAAGCCACATCCTGACAAATTTATTTTTGCGGTTGGGAGTGTCGCTACTGACTATATGAAACTGAAACTGTCAAACTACAAGTCATTATCATTATAAAATTGTTAGTTCACGATTCCGCTACCAGCACAGATAAGTTTGCAACCTCCGCGACCACATTTTAGATGTCATCTTGTTCGTGAATGTTTATCTAGTTTATATTATATCGATGATGCTAACACATTATAATTCGCACAAATCTAAAACTAAATGAAAATATAACTACATAATATGTACTTTATAATTATGATAGGTATGTATCGTATGTATTGAGATTGTAGATGTATGTATTGATGAAAGCGATCGGCGATGTTTTAGTTTCATAACATTTAGATTTTTAACATATTTTTGTAATTATTTTTCATAGAGCGGGCCTCGTTCTGCGAGCTACCCGGGTGGCGGTGGCGGCGCGGGCGCAGGTGGTTCTCGGCTGGACCTGTGCTATGTGGCGGAGCGGATGCTGGCCTTGCACCTGCCCGAGCGGGACGCGCACGCAGAAGCACAAGCCGCGCACATGCTCACCAATAAACATGGCGAACATTTCATGGTAAATATCTACATACATTGTATTAAATGCAAAGAGATCGACGGACCTTGATGGACGGACATGATTAGCTAAAGTACTGACTTTAGCCAATCACAGCATCGGATTGCATACTATGTGCAAAGCGTCCATCGAGTGTTGTTGGTGAATGTGGGTGTAAATATGGGCTAAAGAGTCGCCTTTGAAAATATTCTTATTTATATGCACCATTATCCAAAGCAAGTATCTAATATCAATGCCACGATATTAGCAGTATGGGGTCAACAGCATATCACTGATTTTTTGGTATTATTCTTTAATAACATATTAAAGCAGTGACAGGCTGTTGACCCGGTAAGAGCTCTTGGATCTTTAGGTTAGTTAAATTTTCAATGCCATCTTTCCATCACCTCCAGAACATCATGTATTAGATCCATAGAAACCTGCACAAACGTACCTATATCAGTGATGATGAGGCTAACATTTGCGTCATCCCTATGTACCTAAGTGTGTAGGCAGGTCATAACCTAGACTTCGTTTCGTAGCACTAAGGCGGAGATTTCTTGTTCTCACGTATACGTTATAATGGGTTAGCGTATAATATGTGACTTTAAACGAGGAGTGGCCCAGATATAATATTATATTAATCATACATACATACATACATAAAATCACGCCTTTTTCCCGTAGGGGTAGGCAGAGCCCAAGGGCCGCTTTTCGCCTCCGTGAGAAACGAGACGTGATGGGTGGCGTGGTGGGTGGTGGTATTAAATTAAAGGGACGAATTATTAACAAGTGTTTATTAATTTTTTAGGTGTTTGAGGTGAGTGGTGGCGAGGGAACTGGTGAAGGCAGTGCTGCTCGCAACGTGTTCGGGCGGGCGCGCTGGCTGGGCTGGGCGGGCGAGCTCGCTCCGCCACTGGAACGACTTTGCGCCGCCTGCAAGCATATCGAGAGCTGGCTCGCCGCACACCCCAGGAACGTCGCTATACTACTGGCATGGTATATTTACTTGCTTGATTTTCAATTATAACGGGTGTAAGGGAAATCTGGATGCATCGTACCGAAAACCGATACCAGGCAGGGATACCTGGTATCGGTTTTCGGTACGATGATCCAGTGCATGATTCTGAAAAAATTTTTCATCGGCATTTTCATCAATTTAAAAAAAAGCACTTTTAAAATAAAATTTGTGTAACATCATTATTGGTATAATAATAAAGCCTAATTTTAATTTAAAAACAATAAATTAATTATTTGTGGAAAATTATGCACAAAACAGTACATAGGCAAGTAATAAATAGGCAATTAATTATTATTATTTTAGAAAATTAGCAATGCAATTTGAAAAATAAATATTATTTCGCATATATTCATTACATGCTCGAAAGTTAACAAGTTAGTAATTTGTCATTTTCCATATAAATGGTTTCTGTAATGTTGTAACGGACATTATTTGAAATCTTATAAAAAAAAATCAGTGCGTGGTCCCTTATACCCTGTATATAGAATTAAGAAAATCTCAGATATTTACTAGGTAGTAAGTCCGTTGTGTCCCGTTTAGCTAGGTGCGACCGCAGAATCAGATATACTGCCACTAAGCAGCATCATGTAAACATTGCAGTATTCCGATATCAAGGACACTGTCGCTGGGGCAATTACCGGTCCACACAAGAGACACTTAATGTCTGGGATGACCTGCAACGCAATTCAGCTTTTTGCAGGCAGGCGTGTGTGATATGGAGAAGGCATCAATTAAAATATATAAATGTCCTGCTTCTTTCATGTAATCAACTCTAAAATACCTATACCTCCTGTTGGCGACAACTTACCACGGTCATGTTTGTATTACAGTTATAAAATATTACTTTTACTTGATATACAAGATACAAAACCAATATTGTTTACAGGGGTTGCCGGGAAAGGCTGGGCGTGCTTGTAGCGTCGTATATGCACTACTCGGCGATATGCGGCGCCCCCGAACACGCGCTTGACAGATACGCCATGAGGAGGTACCTCGATGACCGCGTGCCCGCCTTCCAACTACCATCGAATAAACGGTAATTAATATTTAATTGTTTGTTTTGATTTTCGTGCCTTTTTTGACTAAATAATAATGAAACCAATACCGTAGTGTAGGCATAGTGTACTCTCATTTTGCAGTGATATTTGGGCGCCAATCAATTGCCGAAATTCTTAGAAATTAATCTACTGAGTGTCTATGCGAGAAAAGTTATATATTGGCATCAGAGTCAAGTAAACAATGTTAAATGAATATCAGTGGCGCCCAACTTGGGACTCATGGGTCCCAAGTTGGGCGCCAAGTAGAATTTTGACTTACTTTATTAGCAGTTGAAAGACGTCCACTGCTGAACAAAAGCCTTAGAAGGAAGGGGTTGCCACAATACCCACTCTTGACAGACGGCTTGGGGATCGCCGTATACCTAATCCAATAGAAAGACGCTACTGCCCGTCTTCTTATTTTTCCTTAGTCGCTTCTTACGGGCACCCAACGGGAGGAGATTGGAGGGTGTTATTCTTAACCGGACACCCCACGGTTACTTAATTACATACGTTGGCTTACTCATTTTGGCTTAATATACTTCATATTTATTGATTGATAATTGATTGTTCAGACAAATCCAGGGACATGTCACACATAGATTGCTTGTATGTGTCACATGTCCCATATCAATAAAATAAATTAAAAATAATATCATATACTTTTTTTTTATCAACAGGTATATAGACACATTCGCCGGGCTGCTAGCGGGTCAGATCCGTGTGAACGCAGCACCACTACATTTGACCCACGTCAGCGTGGCTGGCTCGCTAGCCTCACCCGTTACTCCAACTATAGCGTTTCTTAAGATATACGAGAACTTCGTCTGTGTCTATACATCAGGTAATTAATTATGTCTACACCTAACAATCTAGCACATAATTAAAAAGTTTTATTTTTAAATTTTAAGCCTTACTTAGCTTATAAAGAAAGTGAGTTCCACTTTGTGTGAATTTTAAGTGTGAAATAGAACTTAGTGAAAAGTTCAGGTACTTATTTCAACGGTGTGTCCATCAATCTGCATTTAGCACACTGAGAGATCATGGACTCTCATCTATCATCATGTGGAGGAGAAAAAGATATTTGTCTGTTAAATTATGGATTATATTTCTTTTCATAATATATTTTTGTTTCATAGGTCTGTACATGGTGAACGGTGGCGGTTGGACAGTGGGTGTCGGTCGGCTAGCGCTACGCGGCGACGTGTTAGTGCGCGCGTACCGGCGGCCGGCGCACGCGCAGGCCTCCAGAAGACATCTCGTGTTCGCCTGTCAGTTCCACACCTGCGCCGTTGCTGATCACACGCTCTCCTTCACGAAGCACCAACTTGACCACGCTGTACACGGTAATAAACTACCCCAAATTCACTAACTTACTTATGATATCCTAATGGGTCCTTGCTTAAACTATACTAATTTTAATAATTTAAACCACGTTGCCATATGAATATTATTTATATCATTGGCCTCGTGGCTCAATCTGTTACCTACTACATTATTAATGTATACCTTACGGTGTGGTGACTGGTTGTTTAGAATTCGATTCTTGTTCTAAATACATTTAATATTGAAACATAATATGAGAATATTTTCTAAGAGTGCGTAAAGTTCGGAACCTAATTTCATATCTCCATTTATGTAATTGATATTTGGAGCGCAACCTTGGAATGACATGTTGTTTACCCTTTTAATTAATGTTACCATGTCAGATCCACTGTTCACAGTACCTAAATGTAGGTCGCTTAATGTGGACAATCCGTCCCGGGGGTGTTTGCTATACAGCGAATTAGATGTAGGTAAATACATAATAAATGCACCCTACCCTAATGTGTTACGTTGAACCAGCCACGGTATGTACGCACTTATAAGTGAAGTGACCAGCTAATACAAGTAACTAGAGCCTTCTTACATGCGTAGTGTAGTTGCACATCAAACATCCCTATTTACGATGGCACCCAGCAAAATGAGCTAGAATCACACTTGCATTCATTCGCTCACGCCATTAAAGTACTTAATGTTCGCCGCTGTGGTACCAGGTGTGACCACAACGCCGAGCCGCATAGCGTATAATTGTATTGCGTTGTCATAAAAATCAATTCAACCGGTGAATAGTTCTTTTTCTAGTTTATGTAGGGATATCAGGTAAAGAATTGAATAGACATTTTGTATTACCTCCACTCGTCCGAGAGTCATGAAATTAGGTACTTACATTATTTATTTTACTAGCGGGTAGATTTCTTGTGCAAGTAACCGTCCAGATATGTAAAAATTGCTGTGTTCTGGTGTGGAGGGCACTGTAGCCTGCGCCTAATGGGTGCGATGATATGCTGAGTGGATACCCTTTCAACGTCATAATGCGCTTATTTACATAGTTTTAAGATTGTATAAACTCGATTCCCGCTGTCTGTCTGTCCCTATGTATGCTTAGATCTTTAAAACTACGCAACGGATTTTGATGCGGTGTTTCTTAATAGATAGTGATTCAAGAGGAAGGTTTATATGTGTAATACATCCATAATATAGTAGAGAAACACTGATAACTAAAATTATCAGGTTTCTAATGTCAAGTCGTAAACACATTTTTTTGCGCTTACATTGCAAACGCTGGCTGAACTATAAAACGAGATAGATCAAAAAATGTACTACGGTATTGTACACCTTAACTAGGTCTACAAAGAAGTCCGCGATGGTATATGTTTATCTCTTAGGGATAACCCACAATAACCATTTTTAATCCTTTACTTTTTATCAGAAATAATGGCTTATTTACTAAGCGATTTAGAAGCAATACAGCATTAATCCTTATCCAATTAAGTATTAATTCATTTTTACGGATTATTCCACTTTTCCCCCTTAAAAATCCCCCCTAGGGGGGAAAAGTGGAATCTAATGTGGAAAAAGTCCAGTAATCCCCCTTAATAATTTTGTATATATATTCCAATTTTCCCCCCTACCACCCGGGCAGTGCGAGGCGGGCTGCTAGTTTCTAATAAATCGATGTGTAGCTTAAACAAGATGTTGTTGTAGACCTGTCGTTCCCGAGCGACGGCGCGGTGGAGCTGGTGTTCCTGCGCGGCGAGGGCGGTGGCGGCGCGGCGCCCGCGCCAACACCCGCGGCGCCGCTGCGAGCTGCGCCCGACGCGCTCGCCCGCCACGACTCTCTCGAACACTTGCGCCCACTCTCCACGATCACCGACGACGACCCCGGTGAGACTACCCACTATCTTAATAATACTTAGAGGAGATACCACTGGAGAGATCATGATGCCCTAACCCCTCTGCCAAATTTTGTTCATATGTTCAGGTCATTCTTTATTTGTGTGCGTATGTTTTTGAATGTGTTGCGAGTTTATTATAGTGTGGGTATGCGTGAAATTGTATCTGTGTGTGTTTACTTCGCCTCCCGCACCCCGCAAAAGTGCCACGAAAAATTTGTTCGGGGAATCGACGCGATACTAGCTCCATTCTAATTACTCTGAGTAATAATAATTTGTATATCATCCGAAACGTCCACAGCTGAACAAATGCCTCCCCTTAGAAGGGGTTGCCACAATCCCCACGCTTGGTAGGCGTCTTGCTTAATTTGTGCAATATGAGTTTATTGAAACTAAATATTTACAGTTTATTTACAAGTATGTATTGTTCATCATCACCAGCCGGAAAATCATCATACTGAAACTAGGTAAAAAACTTCCTCCAAGTTGTCGCTGCACTGGGAAGGAAGGGTACCAAAAATACTGGCAGCATTACCTCTTTGTATGACCAAGTTTATACATCGGCAGAAAAAGCTACCAGTCCGACGTCGTTGGCAGAACAGGCTACCAGTCCGAGTCCAGTCTCCTGAGACTTCGATAAGTTTGAATGAAATTTCTTTCAGCAAACCGTCTCATGAGACCAAAGATACCTTAGTTAACAATGTGTCTTTTTGCTTAGTTCCTATACTTTCTTTTTTTTTAACTACCTCTTACCGTCTCTGTACCACCCTAAGGTAGACTGGCAGAAAATGCCTAAGGCTTTAAGTCCGCCTATGTACAAACATTTATAATATGCTATAGGCTGCCTTGTAGCTCGCTTTGCAAACCGGAGATCGCATTTTCAAATCCCGCGGGGAGCAACAACTTTGTGTAGTTGTTGTCTGGACAGTTAGATGATCCTGCCACGCCCGACCTTTCCCTGGTCGTGACAGTCTTCCGTCCCATTGGATTGTGCGAGTGTAAAAGGAAGAGATAGTGCACTTGTGCACCATAATATCTTCCGGGTAGATGGCTAATTTTATAAAAAATATTGGCTATGGTCGTGTCGGCCAGGGGGACATTATAAAATACTATGCTGAAAGTACAACTGGGTTTTTAACATGGTAATCAAAATGATTCAGTATTCTCTAACTATTATTCAACCAGCTTATCTTTATTCTTTACTAGCTGATAGGTGCAGCTCAAGATAATAATCACTTCATAATTTAGTTCGTGGATCAGATTACTATTTATTTAATTATTATTTAATAAATTATTCTTTGTTATGTTTAACATATAAATACTTCAATTGTATCTCATGCACGTACGGATTTCTTTTTTATTTGTGTTCTTCGAAACTTCGAAAGTTTTTTCGAAAGAACAAAACAGTAATATCCCGTATCTCTACTACGTTTTTTTACCTACTAGTCGTACGTAACTATTAAATTTGAGATAACTCCGTTCAACAGTTAGGAAGCCATATTCAAATAAATATTATAAGTATGTTTTTTACAGTTGTGTCATTCTGTATCTGTACTGGCGACCACGTGTAGTTCACTAAAAAAAAATAATTGTAAAAACAATATTGAATAATTCGCTTCACTGCATTTTATTAGCCTCTAACATTCTATTTCTGCTAGGCGTTAACAGCTTACAGAACATAATACATTCGGAACCCTGCATGTGGCTTCGTAAAGTGCGGCTTGCACATCCGAAAACCATTATTGGCAACATTGACTTCACACTCATACAAACTTGCATAATCGCCTTCTAACCGGAACTAAGTGAAAGGCAGTCCATTCTGCACATCCTGTACATATATAGCCGTATTAGTTATATTTCACTGCGTAAAAAATAAGTAAAGAAATTTTGTGTCCAATATTTAAAGCTACCTGGGGACATATTACGAACTGAGATTATTCCTCGGTACATTTTCTTTTTGATAGTTATCGCTAGAGGCGCTGATTCGAAATGTATGGAGTATTCTGACAGTTTACCTTGCGAGATGGTAGCCTGAAGCTATGAAGTAGAAATGTTTAAGGGGGCTTACCGAGGGGATTAAACTAATCCTGCGTATAAAAATATTGCACGGAATCGATGGCTAGTAAAAATCGTAACCTATCTTATTATGTTAACCATAAAACGAATTGGAACGCCTACATGATGTGACATGGATGGAACATTAAAAATTACGGTGTGCGGTAAATTGGCGTTAAATGTGTCATCAGTGTTGACAAAGTGACCTAACTAAACTGTTAGCGGAGAGGTCGTGGTTCGTGCGGTAACGCCGTGCAGGTGTCGATCTATTTTAGCGCCGGTTGTGCCGCCCGGCGCGGTGGCCGCCCGCCCAACGACCAGTTGCCGCCCGCCTTGCGCGCTGCCACATGCGCGCGTCTACACGGACGCAGATACTAAACCCATGTTACTTTACTATGTAAAAAAATATATATATTAAACTAAATGGAACTTTTGTGTAATATGGTGATAAGTTTGAGAGAATTGTGATTTTTAGAAGAAGATAACATTGCTTCGGTAATCTCGTTTATCTGAAGCTGATTAGTAATATCACAATAGAGGTGAGTGATATATTAATTTCAAAGTTGATAAAATGTTAATTTTAAAACTTTATTTGTCGTTATTCCATGAGAGTATTGTTAGATTATCGTTTTATTGTCTACAACGAATTTCATGATCTATCACATTCTGTACGATAATTGAATAGTAATTATCGTGTCCATCGATCTCCGATTGAATTTCTTTCTCGAACAATAGAAGCACTCGTGTAGAGCGTACAATACAATGAGTTAGTGCAAACGACGGACGAGATTGGGATCGGTGCGCGGCGCCCGGCCGCTAATTGGCCGGCGTGGAGAATCGCTGATGTATGTCCACTGTACTCGACAATGACGGGCCTGCCCTTACGACCTGCATTCGATACACATCAACTTAATTCGGCTTGAACGAATTGAGATCACTGACACATGCGGGTTTCTTGTGGTACTTACAACCACAAATGTGGTACGAGATTTCTTAATACGATTATGCATGGATGGGTAACTTTTAGTTAAATGTAAGAACCGTTTCCACTCGTAATAATTCTGTTTACGTTTTACTAAAATATGTAGGTCGTTCGTTATACAACGTGTTACAAAATACTTCGTAAAAAATATAAACCTGGTAAGGTTAGGTTGTCAACCCTAGTAAAGTTAGGTCTTTTAAAAATTTTGTCATTCCGCGAATTAGGTAGAAATGTAGGTACATTCTGCGTAGATTACTTTTTAATTTACTAAAATAGGGTTTGCACATCAGTGAAAATAATAATATTTTTTTATTTATTTTTACGGGGTATTTTGTAACACGTTGTATACGGCTAGTCCAGTGCCATTGTTCGTTTATTATATGTACTTAAATGTACTTATATCTTTCGAAATCTGTCATTGTGATATTTGTCTGTTTAATACCCACTAGATTTAATACATGTACATTTTTCAATTAATCGACAACAGTAAGCTGTCTTATATTATAGGCAATAAAACTTATTTTCTTTGTTATTATTATTTATTTATTGTATGTATCTCCACAGTAACGGGTTTTTGGTATATTTACGCGATTATTACACATTAACATAAAAGTAATTTCAAAAATATTTTTGCGGTTTCAATTTTAAATTTTCACTCGGTCTTGGTTGTGCATGGTAACATACGTGGATGGATATTTCCACGTTATAGATATCTCAGAGTAGTTTAAAAAAAGGCTTGGAGTGATACGCTTAGATTTGAATATAATTTTCACAGGACGGTAGCGGTCGTTGGTAACATATTACGCTAGTCCGTAGCACATGGTAATCCACGCAAATAGGATGCAATAGGACTTGCTATTATGATATTTTTTTTATATTTATTTAACCGCCGCGTATACACAAGTGAGACAGTATATTTACACGATGTGGCGTCTGGTCGTGAATTTTAATATTCTGACCCAAGGCTATGTTTACAATGACGTCATACTGTGCAGTGCAAAATATTTTTTATTTTTTATTGATGTTTTGATATTTTAGAACTTCTCATAAATAATCAGTCTTCTTATCTTTCTAAATCGCAATAATGGCGTTTGAGGAACCAATATTTTTATTTTAGTGATTAATTTTTCTCATGGTTAGTGATGATAACAGAGTTGTTCACGCTCCCTTAGAAATCTGACTTGGCTTGGTAACACTTTTATTAAATTGTCAAGAAAAATATTTTGTCCATGCACTATGTTATTGATAAGACGGAGAGATATACTATAAAAAGATAACGTAATCATTGCTGTATTCGGGCATGAGCTCAAATGTAAAGGCCGAAACTATTTTAACATCAATTGAAACAAGTGCGTCTTTAAACGGTCTGTTTTTATTGTAGTCGCTTATAAAGATCTAAAAGTGGTAGACCCTTGAGTAGCAGATCGTCCAAATAGCTTTATACAGATGAGAAGCTATTATCCGACTTTGTATTCTATTTTTTAGGGTTCCATACTTAAAAGGTAAAAATGAACCCTTATGGTCTGACTTCGTCCGTCTGTTAGTATGTCTGTCATTCAGGAACCACTGACACTATCGATTTGAAACTTGGAATAGTTTTAGATCTTACTTAGCCAACCTTGTCGCAAATGAAAAAGAAATTCGTCTTTTATTATTTTTTAATGGCGGTCGAAATGGGTGAAAGTGAGACCTTTCGATATTACTATATCGAGTGGGGTATCATATGAAAGGGCTTCACTTGAACATCTCAAAACAGATTTTTATTTTGGTTTGTGTGAAGTAGTTTTTGACTGATAATCAAAAATATCAACAAAATACCGCCCCTTCTCTTATCTCCGAAGTTTGTGAAGGGAAAAATCTAAAATAATTATGAATAATTCATGTCTATATATAACCTCAGCAAACAAACTTAGTTCTGCATTTTGTATTTTTTTTTCTATCTGAGGTGTTACATAGTAAAATTACTTTAATACGTCCAAAGATGGTATGGAACCCTCGGTACGCGAGACCGACTCGCACTTGACCGGCCTTTTTTATATTGTGCTAATTGTATTTCTTCTTCTTCTATGTAGATACATAGGTAGTACATACTACCGCAGTTTCAGATATGTAATATTATTGGGTAAAATACTTAATAACTTACGTCTCTGGACACGAGTAGCTTTGCAGTGTCATTTTCTATAGCCAATCAGGTCGCTTACTGCCACCCAAAAGTCTCGTTCGTCTCGTCACAGAGATGTTCGTATAAAAAATCAGCGTCTATCAGAGTCGCTTACCCTGACATTACGTGCGGTGCCATCTATATAATTATTATATCGATGTGTGGTGCACTTGTCCCGCTCGCTACAGCTATCAGTTTATCGGCGGAGCTTTCATTTTGATGGACAGTCAATACGAGTAGTGGTTTAGTTGCAGACGTGTGTTTGTGTATGTGTGTGATCCGTGTTGTTAAGGATTAAGAGGTTGTTCTGTTGATTTTATATCTAACTTGTTTTTCAACTTGATGGTATCAATGATTCGCCTTTCATTGATAGTCTTTGACACGATATCAATTTTTTTTAATTAAGAATTTCTAATACATTATATCTCTGTTTAGATTTAATACTAGTTAATCTTACAGTGTTTGCAGATATATGATATCATTGGATAGGGTTGTTCTTGCCTTGCTGTTTTAAAGCCCAATTATCAAGTGGTACTAAATCTAGATCTTTTTATAGGATTAGAGAAAGATTTCCTTATGTATAGTAAAAAATATATAATTATATAAACGCGTTATAATAGAAGTCTTTCCTGCTCGGTCATGTGATTTCCACTTTAAGAGAATTAAAAGCATCAATAAAAAAAATACTAGTCTTGGCAACTGTAGATAGGTCAATACATCCTGATAAAACCTAAGCAGGACCTTAACCCTGATTAGCTCTCATGGCAGAAAATAGGAGATCCTTATTTAGTAGTAGGATATTAGTTAAGTAAATAAAATTTCCGATTAAAGTTAATCTGGAACCTAACATTTTATTCAAAACACTCGACAGTAAAATTGTCCAAAAACTTCAAACCAAAAAAATAGTGAATTAACATGTAAACGGTGCAAAAAATAAACCGCATTCTTAGCTCTTTATAGCAGGTAAAGAGCTGAAACTGGTTAGAATTCGGAGCTAACGTCGGATAACGAGAACTGATAGCCAAATGGTCGTTGAATAATAATGCGGAGAGCTTGGGTTCGCAGAAAACGCGAGGTGGAGTCGCCGATGACATCATGGTGACCCCCGCGGGAACACGCGCTCACCTTCACCATCGACGGTTATCACGGACTTGTTCGTTTCGTTTTTTTCTTCAGTGATCTCTGTTAGGTAATATAGTTTTTATGACTATTTATTTCTTCGACAGGCCTCCTCTCAGCCCTTAACTTAGATATCATTGGTATGTCATGGCAGTAGATTTAAAATCATGGTGCGAACATTTATTAAAAATACATTGAACCTAATTAAATCAATAAAGAATAATAATAATAAAAAAAAAATTGTTGCTTTTATTTAACTTTGTTACCTACTACTACTACACGATGTATGTAGAATAAATTTTATATTTAGCACCTACAGTTAGGTAGGTGATGGAGTAATTACAGCAAAAACCACACTTGCTATTAACTTTTATTGCTTCTATCTTTTATTGTACAAATACCTACTACATATAATATTATTATTATTATTGGGCCTGACACGCGTTCGTCCAAATTGAAGCGACACACGTCGCGTCACGGTCACGCTCATTTTCTTCGGTTAATTCAGTTAAAGCTAGTCACAGACGAATTTTAGTTGGTACGAGTAAGTGGAAACTAACAAAACTTGTAACATAACATCCTGGGAGGCGTCACCTCATACCACTAGTTTATTGCTGTTTCAAATGTACATCATTTGAAACATGCCTATTAACTGTAGGAACTGACATAAATATATAAGTGATTAAATTGCCATCGTAAATGTTTTATTGCACCTCAAAGTTAATTGAATTTCGTATTATATACAATATTTATCAATGAACTAAACAGTACGTAGATATGTTTTGCCTTACCTACTAAGGGAAAATGATTGTACACTAACAAATTTTATTTTATAGCAGTACGTAAAACATGCAAATAAATTAATTTTCTAAAGCTATTAAGTTTACATGGCTCGTGACGCGGGGCTAGGGCTGCCGCGCGTGTGTAGCCGGGGCGCACATCCTCTTCCTGCGCGAGCGCATCTCGTAACAGTACCCCACACACAAGCCCGCGTTATTTTCGTTGACATCACAGAAATAACCGCATCTTCCTTAACAGCGACCGACGGTCACCAGACGCTGACGTTGATATCTTTACACTAATTGCGTTATTGACAGGCTCACATTTAGTTCAGTTTCGAAATCGAGTACCGCAAAGTCGAGACGCCGGCGCCGCGGTCGGCGCCAATCAGTTTAGACACTTGTGTTTCCGCACATTAGGTACGTGAGACGTGTAAAAATCACACACATATCTCGCGAAATCTATCAAACTGTTACATAGAAACAAGCTCATGCAAATTAGTCTCATAATGGTGTCGTTGTACCTTATTTGCATGAGGTGTTACCGTTCAAAACGTTTAAAGTTTCAAACGTCGCGAGAACTATATGCCGAAAATATTCATTAATCGTGGGTGTACTGCAGGCGAGTTGATAAAGTTATTAAAGTTGTTAGTTTCTTGTGCCTTATTTAGTTTGCGTTTCTGGTTTATTTTTATGAGCCATACTAAAACTGTACGCATGTGGTACATACATAAGCTATTGATGTGTGTACATCTCAGGTATCTTTGCATAAAGGAAGTTTCCTTGCTACATCACCTTGAGTGGACAATACGTGCGTTTGCTTGAACTTTGTATATACTTTAAGCCTAAATCTGGATTACCTACTATGGTTTTGTAGCGGATATATTCCTTCAGCTGTTTGATTTATTTTATTTACTTAAGTGATAAGTGCCTTGCTGTACTGGACTAAAATAATAAAGGCTACCCCTTCGTTTTATTTACACCTAGAATGAGGGCTAGGTCATCAAAGGTGTCATGAGGTGCCATCATCTTAGTTTACAGACAATCAGGTGATCGGCTTGCATTGTTCTAGCCTGTTAGGAACACAAAGTTGTTGCTCTCCGCGGGATTCAAACCCGCGACCTCCGATTTGCAGAGCAAGCGGTTTCATTGTACCACGGAGGCTCAACTGATAAATATATATAGATAGAAAACAGATAGATAAATATGCCTTACTAGATATCAGCTACCTGTCACTGTAGATTAACAAATAAATACTTAAAACGAAACCCTACAATTTAATCTTAACACCACTAAATGGTATTAGAATGTAAAATAATAATATCGCGAGATAACGTCAATAACAACGACTAACGGTGACAACTTGCTACTGGAATAACGGAAAGCAAGCTTAGTCCTTTTTAGGATACTGTGTCTCGATCTCGGCGGTCGTAACTGCACTCGCCATCAGAGATAGCTTACGGTTTATTAAATAACTCGTTCTCTAGTATCTCTATTATTAAGTGTGAATATGTTAATTGTGAAACTCGTCGAATAAGTAGGATGCTAATTGATACTGGCCTCGTACAAAGTACAGTAGAAAATTATACCTAGCCCACACAGATAGCGTCCTGACGCGATGAGGCGCCGTTTATTGGAGCGAATCGAATTCAATTTAAAATACATTTTGTAATTAAACCGACATTAGACATTGTGTCGAGATAGTAGATATATATTCATTAAATTTTTTTATGTCCTGCCCGATATGGTCACATCAGCTATATGGAACAGCTATTACAATGTTAAAATACACAAGTGTTTGTGAGGAAGCAAGTGAAATTTCTATACTATCACAATTCGATGAGACGCAAGAAGCAAAACGTTACCGGGGAGATATCTAGCGCAGACCCGACTTTTTACATTTCCCCGCAAAATTCCAAGCCGTGACCTCCGTGATTGTAAAGCGGGCGGCTTCCCGTTGCATCCCTGACAATCAAACCGAAATGGTTCGAGTTGTAACCCATCATAATAACATGCTGCAAATTTGGTGCAGGTGAGAACAACGGCAGCGCAGAGGGATCTGGCTCGGGGGGTGAAGCGGGAGAAGCGGGCGAGGGTGCCGAGGCTGCGCACACATTCGGCCCTCTCGACGGGTCTATCTACGCGACGGTAGTGCGCGCGGGCGGTGGGCCTGCTTCGCCGCTCACCGCCTCCATGGACTCGGGCATCTCGTCGGCTGGGCGCCGCGCCGCGCCCAGCCCACCCGACGAGCTAGACGCGCTGCTGGGCGACATGCTGCGTACAGTGAGCGCGCTGCCCGATCCGCCGCCGGCGCAGTCGCACGCCGACCGCCCGCCGGACATACCGTATCACGCGCGCGCAGACTCCGCGCCCTTCACTTACGGAGCACCTGGCCTGCGACCCGGCATGCTGCGCGCCTCCAACCGCCTCGCCAGCCCCGAGCTGGTGCGCCGCGCGCTCGGCAGTGACCGCGGCTACCGACCCATAGAGGACGATGACGATGAGCGCACCGTCACCCCCGACCCACCCTCGCCACGGACGCCGCTCTCCCCGCGTACTCTTCGCAAGTTTACACACGAAGATGTTACCACCACCACGACCACTGCACCGCCACCCATCTCTCCAGTACAGAATGGAAGGTCAGTTTTTACTTCTTAAGAAAAATATGCATTTATGTAAATATGTACTTACCTACTCAAATAACGATGTATAAACAACATTTCAAACCACATTTAAATAACAACAACATAAATAAAAACGGCAGCTTTTCAAAACCAGTTTTAGTTCGGGATATCATTGGATACTTAATGAAAATTAAGTTGTTCCGCTATTAAATTTAATTGAAAAACTTTAGGTTGGGCTTTTTACAAGAGGAAATTTTAAATCAACAGAACCGTATAACCTCGATTGATGAGACGTCTGTAATTGGACATGTGTTTCTATTAATGAGGTACAATGTAGATTATATAAGATCTGGTAATTTGGGATTAACTAAGAGGTCTGGTAGTAGACGTAAACATGTGTTTCTATGTAGGCGGGAAGGCCGCGCCTACACTGTACGCTTAAAGAACATTGTTTACATTATTTTACTGTTCAGACTATTTTAAGCAAAACCTAGTTTTTCACTGAACATTACGCGCATAGAAACACGTATACCAAAGCATAACAAATGTGAGTCAGCTGTTGGAAACTGCAGTATTAAAACGTGGGAACAATGTCGTAGAATTTGGTTGCGTCCACACAATCAGTAACAAATTGGCTGACAACAAATAACGATGCGGAGCGTTGTGAACGTCCTCTCTTAATTTATTTCGTCGCGTTCCGCTCGACCCACTTTACTGCCAATGAAGAGGAGCTATAAAATATACAATAACATAACCAGGACGACCACCACTCTCAGGCCTACCTACTCTAATATCTTTATGACTCCGAGATTAAAGTTATGTACATTTAGCGTGTAAGTTCAAGTGTCTACTTTGAAAACACGTACATGGGTTATAATATCGATTTCATATTAGTTACTCCCTTAAAAGTAAAAGGTTTCAGTGGATGTCCATGTACATCCACTGAAACCTTTTACTTATTGACACTTAAACATGCATTCCACGTATAATCTCTACAATCACCTGCCTGCCTCTCTATAAATAAGATCATTGAAATAGTATCAAAAAGTTTATAAAAAATGATTACAAAGTTTAGAGGACACCTTATATGGTACAAAAGAAAAAAGAATACACTAATGAAGTAACAGACACACATGGGTTCGGGCGGATGAGATTTCGAAGTAACGTAATTACTATAATTAATGATACAGCTGCTAGTCATCAGGGCTGCCTGCTCATTTCATCCAAATAAAATATAAAAGGCACGGTATATATATATACTAAACAAGTAGCAGAATAATCGCGCGCTGGCACAAACGATCTAGTTGATTACTAAATTGATAGGTGTAGGTGCCAGTGTCCCGTGGGCGTTAATTGGATAAACTTATACCGTCATTACAATGAAAAAAAAAACAATTTGAATCGAAGGAACGTGTTTATCAATTCAAGGCTCTGCCATATTACTTGTGAATAAAGTCATAAATATGTACTGGACGTAGATCTTTGGCTCTACCTACAGTAGCTTTGCGTTTCTTTATTTGTTTTTTAAACTTAATCTATTTTAATAGGTAACTTAAATTATATCCTACTTAAGTATAACGCGTAAATAAAAAAGTAGTAATCACTCAGGCAAAATTATTGGCGTAGATTTTTTTTAAATTTATAATTTAAGTAGCGACCTGCCCGGCTTCGCAAGAAAACTCGGTTGAATAATATTGTTTTTTCTACTTATATAAAATACCTAATTAGTGTTTTTATATATAAACCTTCAGTGAAAAATTACCTAACTGATGGTGAAAACCGTTTAAATATCCATTACGTGGATTAGAACGGGTTAGCGGATATACAGACAGGAAAGTGCATTTGTTTTGTACTATGTATAAGGTAAGTGCACTAAGAACTTAAGTTAACACATTAATAATGTTAATAGAAGATGGTGTTATTTAGTTGCTATCTTATGTTTAGGAAAAGGTTCGTCTTCTCCCTGCCCTACTTTGTGCCCTACCTGTAAAGACCACAATAATCTCTATAGAAAAAACACTGCCTATAAAAAAAACCGCATTGACTTTTACCACACATGATGCTAAAATGTACCTGCTATAAATGCTCTTAACACAAAAAGAATACAGAAAATATTAAAAGGATTTTATATTTACATATTAAAACATAATTCTTTATCTTTTTGATGAAGATAAACCTTTCATATCCAAGAAAACCATTTCGAAGTTTTCGAAAGGAAAAAGGTAAATCGAAATCAATCTCTACAACCAACAAGCAAGTAGCAAAACAACCGTTTACACAATCTATGTCGTAAGGGTTAATTAAGTTAATTAAGGATTAATTAACCCTTCAAATGTTTTAATTATGTTTATCATCTTTGGTTATTAATTATTATAAACAGAAGTAAAGTAAGGTCGCGTGTGGCGTATACTATAATGCCCTCCTTTGTAGTAATATCGAACACTTAGTTTATCTTGCATGGCACGCTGTGAATTCCTCGTGAGTTATGCAATTTTCACATATCGTCGTTTGAATCAACACAGGCATTCTCGAAATTCCTGAGTGAATAATGATTTTTTTAAAATATATCCTAAGAACGGTCGTTTGTATGCCTTGTTATTTTTATGTTGGAAGTTTAGTAACTTGTTAGTTTAGTATAAGATTTAACTTGTAAATAAGAGACACCTCATACTACTACTCACAAAATATTCCGTGCATAGGTACTACTTTAGTGGTAGATCCCTTATAAGTAACATCCAGAAATCCTACCATCATCTCTAATAGCAGTATTATTGTTTATTTTTTTTAATTAATTTTAAAGAGACTTATAGACTAATAACAGGTGTGTGGTTACTACCATCCATTACCACTATCAGGCGAATACGCCTTGCTTATTTCGTCACTACGTGATATAAAAATCCTGATTGATCAATTACCACATACATACAATATGAGATACACAAATAAGTAGGTACCTACAAAATTTGTTTGATTTAAGTACATATATGGTTAATTATTTTTTAAAACTCCATTACATAATAGTTTGATTATTATGCATATACAGGATGGCCAGAAAAGAGACGACCAAAATTTTTAGGGGCCTCGTGTTGAGCCCCATTTTAATTTTCAGTTGAATATTTAAATGATAACTCACTTAACATAAATTCTCAACTTTAGGTCAATTTTGTAGTAACTTCTATTAAAGTTATGAGGCTGTTTATTTTTTAAATGCACAGTTCATAGAGATTTAGCTGCAAGAAAAAAAATCAAAGAAACCTTTTTTTTTAGAAATTGTTCAAACTGATCCAATGTCGCAATTTTTCAAAAATGCATAATAAAAATCGTAACTCGAAAACTACGAAAAATCCGAGAACATACATAGGGGTGATTCAGATACCTCGCAACGCGAGGCACCTAAAAAAATTTTGGACGTCACGTTTCTGGATACCCTGTATGTTTCAAAGAAACTAAACGCATGTTTTGTTTCTTGATACAGGTATTATTATTATGGTAGTCAATCTACATAATCATTCGTGTCTGGTACAATGTAAACAATGGCAGTGTCATTGCGTTTAAAGGCTCCCATCAAATGTGATCGACACGGCGATAAATGGCACTGTACCGGTATCTATGTTGTCAATCACAACCTTATAATGCATTGTAATCACAGCACTTAGTGTGAACTGATTTTGTAATAAGAATTCTGTAGCTTTGCATATAAGTTACTACTACCTACTCATATAATTGCGCAGTGTAGTAAACCATAGAGTAGGTAGGACAGATGTACACCTCCTGAATGCGACTATGAGTTATTTTAATATTTTACGAGAATATTTTATTTTAATGAAAAATGACAGGGATATTCCCAACTATTATTATTACAGTATTTACACTTCTTTCTTCTTCTTTGTTCCATATCCTTAATTATATTTATTAAGTAATTATACACGCACAAGTAGTCCACCAACCCCTTCATCTTAAGCCCGGGAGGCGCGTGCCCAACAGTGGGACAAAAACAAGGGCTGGAAAAAAAGTTAGTATATAAGTAAAAAACATAATAATGTTTGGGCATTATTAAAACTTTGCATTTATGCTTTTTATATTTTTATTGGTAAAATACCTATAGAAAGATAACAAACATGTGATAAGGCCTGAATAATCTAAGTAATTAATGTTGAAATCAGCAGGACCTTAATAATGAGAATACGTTAAGAAACGGAAGCGCTTGTGTCCTTAATTGGATCTGAGATAGGCGTGGGCTGAAACCGAACCAAGTACTAGTCCGTTCGTTCCGCTACATTACTCGACGCGCATAAGGCACCTACCAACCTCAGAACCGCCTATTGCGAATTATTTATGCGCTGCTCGCTGAATGAATAGCTTCTTAAGTTTCCAGCTATGGTTATCTACCAGTAAAATTATTGACTCAGCGTAGCCATTCTTGGAAATAAGGTAACAAACGAGGCACTGGCTACTCATATGCAGTCGTTGATAAGACCTTTCTAAACTTACCTTATAAGGTATTACATTGCCCGTTTTAAGTTATTAAAACCCGTGTAATAGCGTATTACGTATTTGAGTATCTTTTAATCAAGGTAATTAAGCTGTTACGTACCAGTTGGTTCGGGCACCTCGGAAGGTGACTTCAACTCGCAATTCTAGATTTGATTTGGAGCAATGGTTTGCGATTGCATCAGTGCCATGACCCAAACAAGTTACTATTTCGAGATAAACGTCGCCATAAAGGGACGGGTGTCGGCCGGCCGCGGCACGACGCGACGCCTCATATGCGCACACGCCACATGCTCACATCTCACTGCAACCACTATTTACTTTCTAATAAACGCCGCCTTGTTTACCCTATAACATCCCTGGTAATTAAACATTGTTTATGTTTCATGAGAAGATATGTCTTTTCTGGGTAATAGTTGTTTGTATCAAGAAATAGAAGCGATAAGAATGATTTATTTAGCGCGTTCCACTCGGGACGAAAAACGTTTCATATTCATATCTTATTATTATATAACTACTGGTTATCCTCCCACGTCGATGCGTAATAAGCGTATCCAAGGTTTCGTCCATAATAAGATTACACTAAGCCTGCGACAAAAACACAGCAAAGACAACAACCGGACAACAAATAAAAAATGTTATTTATCTTTCAAGCCTAAGAGCTGTAAAAAGTTTACCATATAAAACAAGGCAATAAATCTTTTCAATAGATGGTTGAACGGCGAGGTGGAGTGGGCGGAGCGACCACCAAGTAGCGCAAGGAAGACAGTACCAGAAAATGGTACTTGGAGATCAGCTAGTACGCTCGGGTGGCATGAGACTACGCGGGCCAGGGAACCGCGTCGGTCAGAGAGTAGTATGGACAGCAGTTCAGGGCTTACGTGGCTCCAG
This sequence comes from Furcula furcula, assembly GCA_911728495.1. Classification (NCBI taxonomy): domain Eukaryota; kingdom Metazoa; phylum Arthropoda; class Insecta; order Lepidoptera; family Notodontidae; genus Furcula; species Furcula furcula. Next base: position 17,077,891 of record OU452245.1, read on the forward strand.
CGACAGCAACAAAAACTACGCGAGAAGAAGGAAGCAAGGGAACGGGTCGCTCGACTTCCGCTCGAGTGGGACACTGCACCTTCGCGACATGTGCGCCGTTCGGCTAGTCATAGGTACGGCTTGTATATTTTTATTTCTACTCCTCCTAGGATTTGTTATACCGGTTGCTGATATCTTTATCTGTCAGAGAGATAGCGGATGCAGAGATGCGATAAAAATATCTCAAATTTTAGATACGACTTTTGATTTTAATCTATTCTGATTAGACCTGTCGTGAAGGTAAAAAAAAATACTGCTGGGAAACCGCCGGCGTGGCTTCACCCGGCTTTTAGGGCCCTTTTGATATTCTAATTATGTATTTTACACACATAAGCATTTCGGAACAAATTCTCTAAATTTATACGGTTTCATACTGTTGATAGATTGAGTAGATTATTTGAATTTGTGCTTATGAAAAGCCCACATTTTTGAGTTCAAAAGATGTTTGGTTTAAATTTCTCTGACCCGAAATTTAGCTTAAAATTTGTTTGTAGAGTGGACGGTTATACCAGTGATACGACAGCATTCGCTGACGACGACGAAGACTTCAGCGTTCCACTTCACGTGAACACGCGCACGCCTCTCAGGACCGATAGCATCAGTCCACAAGCTCCAGACAGGTAACATTATTCAAGTTTATTTTTAACATGCTGAGTTTCCGCTCTTATTTCACAGTAATTTATTTTTTGTTTACTATTAAACATATTTCACTGCTCTCCGTTTGTGCTCTATCGTAATGAAACCTAAAATCTCAGAAGGCAAAAATATTATCTTATTAATTTCAGTCCATATGACACATGAAAAAAAAACGTGAAAAAATGACAAGCCCGCTGAGTTTCTTGCCGGCTCTTCTCAGTTGAGGCCGCGTTGTGAAACGGTAGTAGCTTTTTAAAAAAAATGACCGTTCATAAGTGCTAGGGTTAAGCCTATTTGAAATAAATGATTTTGACTTTGACCAGATTCGTTCGTGCTTATTTTTTTTTTATTGTTTCAGAACCTCATCTAGAAAATTCATGTATGAAAAGATGACGATGCGCGAGTGGAGTACAAACAGTACCCCCGCGCCTGGTTTACTGTCACTAGCGGACACAACCAACAATGAAAATATCGTAAGTATGAATGCTACTTAATATTTTTAAGCTCCTTAATTCTTATCTTACTATTCATCAGCTGTTTTTCTTTGATGTTAGTGAGTGAAAATTCTTTGTTTTTTCATTTATTTTCAGCCAGTGTTTGATTGGAATCCCACCGGGTGGAAAGCAACGATACAGTCGAAGAAAAGAGTGAACTAGCTTATAAGTCTTTAACCTTGAAGACACCTATATTATAATAGGATTAATAGACCGATGCTGTACTCGCACACTTAGTACCTACCTACAAGATATTCAACTCTTTGATTAACTCAACTGTATTACCTGTGGTAGTACTGTCAGGCTAGGTTTGGACTGGCGCCTCGCGGCGGCCTATTTCAAGCTAACTCCTTTGCTTAATTAGCTAATAGTTAAAAAATCAATTTAAAAATAGAATAAAATAAAAATATTATGCTTCATTTTAGGATCGTCCTGAAAACTGGTCACGCACGGAATCACGCGCAGAGTCTCGCGCGGAGTCACGTGCGGATTCTCGTGCGGGCACGCCGGCCTTCCCCACACATCCGCGGACTCCGTACCCGCCCACACCGACGCCATCGCTCAGTGCACGACCTCCACGGTCACCCTCAGTCACCAGGTAACATTATCAACCTTAAAATTATAATCTATACTTAATATTATAAAGAGGTAAAGCTTGTATATTTGTAAGTTTGTTAGTAAAGGGTAATTCTTCGGAACTACTGACAGGTTTAGAAAATTCTTTCACCAGTAGGAAGCTACATTATTCCGGAATGCTATAGGCTATTTTTTATTTTGATAAAAGGGTTTTTTTAGTAAGAAATTACAAGTCGACAAAAAACTGGTCGTCTGGCTGCTTTATCGACGAACGCTGGCTAAATGGTTGGTTATAAGTAAATAAAATGTATAGCAGAAATATTAGTCTTTATTAGCTGTACAGAAAAGTCCGCGACAGCATATGTCTATATTTGGCTTGCGTAAATTTGACCATATTTCCCAATTCCGTGCAAAACTCAAATGGTTACCCATTCGTCTCCGACGAAATCTTCACATTTTATCTCTTCTCTATAATATATTGTTTAACCCGTCCACCCCCTCTTATCTTAGGGAACGTTACGATTATTTGTCGAATTCTAGCACCTATAGTCTTAGGTCCTCGGCACACCTTTGTCTTACGATGCCCTTACATAGCAGTTCCTTCTATGACAAATCCTTCACGGTGCAGGCGGTTCGCCTGTGGAATTCCTTGCCCGTTTCTATAATGCGTGCTTCGTCACTGCCAATTTTCAAAGATCTGGTGAAGAAGTTTTATTTGGCGGAATAAGTTAATCGGTATTTGTGTAATTTTCTTGTTATATTAGTACGTACTGATTTATGTATGTTTATAATAGTATTATTTGATGTATGTTTATATATTATACTCATATGAATATATATTATTATAGTTTACAACATATGTGTTTTTATGTGTCTTTGTGTTAATGTTACCTATTCATGTCGAGTGCGCGCACCCTCTGCTCTTTGTAACTTCTTTATTTTCCTCTCCAACCAAAGCTTGCCTGGAAGAGATCGCTTTTAGCGATAAGGCCGCCCATTGTTGCATGTTTTATTAATTTGTGTCTTATTCTTTTTGTATCTGTTTGTTTGTGCGCAATAAAGAATTGTCTATCTATCTATCTATCTGTTATGTATGACTCACAATAATCAATTTTGTGATTTAAAATTTATTTAAAAATTATAGGGTAACTTAAGAACGATTTTTGAAGAACACCTTATTAATCCTTATCAAAATAAACTATTTCACTTCTTCTTCTTTCTCCTGCCCATTTCCCATTTCATTTGGGGTCGGGTCTCCTCGTACGTTTGCGCCAGGACAATCTGTCCTGGGTTGTCGTGTCATCCACATTGATTTGTTTGAGGTCTTTAGCCACGTTTGACCACCAGGTTGATAAAATAAACTATTTCACTATCTGGAGAATTCAATAGAGATAATTTTTGCCTTTTGGCGCATGTCAATAAATGCATTACTTTAGAAATTATCATAAATATAAAAATTACACACCACGAAATATGCTCAGAAAGCCGGCGCGAACGGAATGAATATCCTAATAACATCAGTAACAGCTCAGTGGGCGAGCGCTTGCCTTGGAAACAAGGTGCGCAGGTTCAAACCTTATCTCGCGCCGCTGAATTCTTTAATTCTTATGTGCGAATCGTCTGTGTGATTGTTCCGAGCTTTCGGTGAAGGAAAACATCGTGAAGAAACCTGCATGTCTGGGAAAGCCTAAGCAGCTTTCGAACGACGTGTCCGCTGAAGTCCACCAACCCGCACTCGGCCAGCGTAGTAACCTATGTCCTAAGCCCCTTCATCATGAGGGGAGGCCCGTGCCCAACAGTGGGACAAAACAAGGGCTATCATTAACATCATCTTTCAATAGTCAATCTATTATGATACATTACGTAGTTACCTAATTGCATAATATTCACATGCACACAACTATCAATCCTTTTTTTGACTCGGGGGAAATCTTCAAAAGATCCCCGAGAGCTGTGGGGTTCGACCGGGGTATGCGGGATTCTTAACCACAAAAATCCCCGCGGCTGCCGCATCGGCACATGAGACGACCTCAAGGCTCTCCGGTGGGATCTGCACCAGGAGCACCTCAGTGTCTTTGAGCCCGCCGCCGGAGGACATTTTTCATGCGCTTAGAAGCACAGGGAATCTCAGTTCAAATGTTCAAGAAAATCCGGACGTAGGCTATCTACTTACGGATTGGCCTTGCTTGACATTGCTTAACCAAAGCTAGCTTATGGCATATACAAAATATTTAGCAAACTGTTCTTCTGCATCTATCCAGGTCAGAGGGTGGTTTAAAATATAAAAATTGGGAAAATCCATAAAAACAGTTTAGAAAAATAACAATAAAAGCGCTGGCGGAGCTGCGCGGGTCAGCTAGTACCCTATAGTACCTAAAATAAATAGCATTTGTATTTTTATTAATTACACTGAATAATACCCTCACGGATCGGACACATGTTTTTTTTACATTCTGTATAGATAAACAACACCTAGACACAAGATAGGACTCGAACCCACACCCTACGGGCAGGGAGTCTAACCACTACACCAACGAACCCGTCATTGAATGTTAATATGTTGTTGAACAGGAAAGAACGCGAAGGCAGCCCCGAATCCGAGTACCGAACTTTCAACGGCAGCAATGGGTCGCGGCGGTCAAGCGTGAGCGGCAACGCGGAGCCGCAACACGTGGCCCCCGACCGCGTGCGGTTCGCGAGAGACACCAGCCACTATTGGTACAAGCCTAACATCTCTCGAGACGATGGTCAGTACAGACAGTTTCTTTAAAATTTACATAATATACTGCATAAGTCTGATACCGTAGAAAGTAAGTAAAGTAAATAGACCCTATTTAGCCTCTTTGGAGTCGCTGGACGTTTCGGGTGTTGGCCCTAGACGTCCGTTGAGGACGGCGGTGGTGTTGCAACCCTTGTCTCCTGAGCACCGTGAAAAGTTTCCTGGGAGTTGTACTGCGCCCCCCGGCGGCTGGCTCAATGGCAAGCCATTGAGGGGTATAAGGTGCAGAATCTGCACTAGATAAATTAAAGTTTCTGTATTTTATGGAATTATAAATGATGCCCTCTCATGTACCGATGCGACAGCTGCAGGGGTTTTAGTCGATAAGAAAGAATATCTGACATTGCTTTGGTGCTTGGGCAGTTCCTTTCACAAGGGACCTGCCATCACCCAAAAAATAATAGGGAAAAAAAACAAGTGGCTGTCAAAGAAAAACATCATAATCAGCTTACATCATTCCACTGCAAGTCAGGGGGAAGGCCCCCTGAGGCACGCCACCGAGCTCGAACTTCGACTGCCCTTCCAGCCGCTGCCAATTGCTATCGTAATAATATTCTTCTTTATGTCTCGCAGCGGTGTCAGCGCTGGTGCAGCTCGAAGAGGGCGCGTTCATAGTGCGCGACTCGAACTCGTTCCCGGGCGCGTTCGGTCTGGCGGTGCGGGCGGGTGGTGTGGGGGGTGCGGGCGGCGTGCGCCACTTCCTGATCGAGCCGACGGCGCGCGGCGTGCGGCTGCGCGGCTGCCCCGACGAGCCGGTGTTCGGCTCGCTGTCCGCGCTCGTGTACCAGCACACCGTCACGCCGCTCGCGCTGCCCGTGCCGCTGCGGCTGCCCGACAGGTACACGCACACACACACACTTACATAATAGTAATTAGAACAAGTACAAGTACTATACAATGTTTTCAAATGAGAACTGTAGGCATGAGTAAGAACATCGAAAAGCATATCCTAGTTACTCTACCGTCAGCTGTATTTATCGACATTTGCGCTTGTGACAGATCAAATCCATCACTACTTGTCACTTACATATCAATATAACTTTAAATAGTTCACCTGCCTCTTGGAGGAATGACTAGAGAAGGCTGCCTACGATTTGTTTAAGGGGACCATAGACAAACGCGTACTCTATTAATATATAAACTCTGTGTAACACACTGTCAATGCTTCCGTGGGTGGTATGCTACTTCGAGTTGTGTTAATTACTACCTTTTGATTACTAATAGTGTGCTCACCTTTTACTGCCGCTGTCAGATCGCCTATAACCTATCTAACTCTTTTTACTTATAATATAATTGCTCACATCCATAGCTGCATTATCACTTACAATCAAGAAGGATCGCAGCCAAGCGCTACTTTATATTGTAGAGTGAATTTTTAGGATTTTTCCTTAGCTGGTGATGACCATCCCGATAGGAGAGACTAGCATGCCAGCGATGCTCAAGTTGCTAATCAAGCTTAGAATGAGAGCAATAATCGCTTGCTAGCTTTAATCCTGAAGGAGGCGGGTACTTTGGTTCGAGAGCGTAAAGGAAGGACGTCCTCGTTGGGGATTGCCACTCAAAATCAATGAATTATAGACGAATATACTAAAATTCATCCTTGATTATAGTTATACCGAGATTCCCAGAATGATTTTATCAAGCTAAGAGATATTTATAGTATTGATTGTAAATACCCCGAAAAAAATGTCACTAAGTACTTAGTTGAACAAAATAATATGTATTTTGAACATCATACAAAATCCATTTACTGGCTTAAACTTTAAACAACTCTAGGTGATCGTGCCTACATCTATAAAGCATACCTGGTGCAGTTTAACCTACAAGACGCAGATCTTCATAATTACGGTTCCATACCTAAAAGGTAAAAAGGAACCCTTATGGTGAGACTTCGTCTGTCTGTCTGTCTGTCACACCTATATATTTCAGGAACTACTAGATAACGTTATCGATTTGAAACTTGAAATAGTTTTAGATCTTACCCAACCTCATCGCAAATGGAAAAAATATATTTTTCATTTAGTTTTTTTTTAATGGGAGGCGAAATGTGTCATCAAAATTTCAAAGTGGGTGCACTATATCGTGTATATGCAAGGGCTTCATTTGTACATCTCAAAACAGACTTTTATTTAGGACTTTTATAATTCTAAAAGAATACCGTTCATACATAAAACGATTGTGTACAGAGACCCGTGGTCTGGGGGCGGTGCGAACGCCGCGGCGCGCGCGTTGCTGGCGACGGGAGCCGCGTGTCACGTGCTTCTCATCGGCTCTGAGAACACCGAAGCTCTCACCGGACCCGCTGCCGTTAAGAGGGCCGTTGGCAATCTACTACAAAAGAAGGTTAGACTTCCATACTCTTCTTGACGGGCCCGTTGGTCTAGTGGTTAGACACCCTGGCTGCTGCCCGATGGGTCGGATGACCGTGTGTGGATTGTCTCAAGATTTATTGTAGGTACTAAAAATTGGTTTGCAAAGATTAATTAATCTCACAAATTTTAAGATAATTAATATCAAATAAGTATATAATGGATAAGCTCAGAGTCACACAACGAGCTATGGAGAGAGCTATGCTCGGAGTTTCTTTGCGCGACAGAATCCGAAATGAGGAGATTCGCCGAAGAACCAAGGTCACCGACATAGCTCTTAAAATCTGCAAGTTGAAGTGGCAATGGGCAGGCCACATCGCTCGGCGAACCGATAACCGCTGGGGAAGAAAGGTTCTCGAGTGGCGACCACGAACCGGAAGACGCAGCGTAGGTAGGCCTCCCACTAGGTGGACAGACGACATTGTGCGCGTCGCAGGTAACCGGTGGATGCAAATAGCCAATTGTCGGTCATTGTGGCGTTCGAAGGGGGAGGCCTATGTTCAGCAGTGGACGTCTTCCGGCTGGTGATGATGATGATGATGATGAAGTATATAATTACGCAATATCTTTCATGTAACTTTATTAGTTACGATACTTTGCGCCTATAGCCGATGACCACGACTAAGAAACGAAAAATTTTACATTTTCGTAGAAATCGAACCGCTCTGTTTGATTTACCCTCCTCTCTATTTGGAAACCGTGATTTAATATCTTTGACATAGAGAAATTCCTAACTTCTATTCTATAAGTGTAAAAAATAATTATAATTGTTCAATATACACTATATTATCTCGTGACGGGCATTTACATTTTCATCTCATAGAGCACACGTAGTTTTAATAGTAGTACCTCATCATCATCATATGCTTAGAATATAAGATCATATGTACCTAGTAGTGTGAAACTCACTGAGAGCTGGTACCCCTGTATAACCCTGCCTCCGCCCCTACTAGGTACCTTTTGAAGGTTTCCTCCACGATAAAAAAAAAGTTTGAAAAAAAATTAAATTAAATTGTGTATAAAGTATTTCTTTACTACATTATGTTGTATGACAGTCGGCGGCACACGTAGTGCACTTCAAAGTGTTTGGGGGCGGTATCACGCTGACTGACGCGGGCCGCAAGTTGTTCTTCCGGCGTCACTACCCCGCGTCCGGCGTCTCCTACGCCGGCATCGACCCCGACGAGAGGCGATACACGCACACCGACAATGGCACGCAAACAGAGAAGTAAGTTGATATTGCTAGCTTGTGTAGGTACATAAATAATATGTTACTTACCAGAGTTAACTGCGAGGTCGTCTATAATCATATGGAACGTGATAGATATCTGCACAGAACCATCAAAACTTTCGGAATCCGTTTAATGACGGTAGACGTGCACCTGACCGCGTTCATTTATCTATAATTATTTTATTAAAATCTACTTTCATTACCTTTTAATGTTCGTCCTCGCCTTTGCATTGGCCGCCCTGAATATACCTACATATTCGTAGGTAGGAAAGAAACAAATAGCAACCGATGTCCATCCATATATGACTAAAGCGGGTTTCAGACTACGCTATACTATTGATCTATATAGTATAGCAAAGAAGGACCTAATGCTATACTATATAGCATGGCGTTCACATCACGCGATATTATCGCAAGCATTTATAGTATATCGCTCGTTTCGCTTGTGGGACGGCCGGGGGGTGAGGGAGGAAGAAAAGGGGGCCGCGCGATATAGCACAGCATGAACTCAGCACATCGCACCAATTTATAGCGTATAGTAAGCCAATAATATATAGTACAGTACAGTGTGAACGTGTCCATAACAATGTATGGTGCGCGATATTGTTGTGCTATGAGCTATATACTATATGTTATTATATTATAGCGTAGTCTGAAACCAGCTTAAAAGTCATGCGTTCAAGTCATATCGCTCTAAGGCTTAGAGCGAGCGCTCGCCCTTGTCCAATGACACAGGCTACTGAGTAGATACTTATCTCATTAGGTACCTATAACATGTAGCTACACCAAAAATATTTCGCTGAGTACTTGTTAATACATAGAGTAAGGCCTAATAATAATGTAATTGACAGACGAATATTCGCGTTCGTGGCTCGCTCGTCATCGGGCGCCGACAACCAGTGCCACGTGTTCGCAGAACTAGAGCCCGAACAGCCCGCTACTGCCATCGTGAATTTCGTAAACAAGGTAATAATTAATTTATATAACATCTACATAAATTTCTACTTAGCTATTACCACGCGATGCTACGTTCGTTGTCTTTTGTTCACACATACCTACAGGAGAAATAAAAACCTGTTTTTAATTTTTTTCTGTGTTGTCATACATGTGTAAGATAATTCGTTTTAATAGTTTGTATAATCCAGAATCTACTGCCGAGGTCGATGTCCGATGGTGATTTTAATCAGCCAATTATACAACCACTTAATTAACAAGTAATATTATAGGTATATATAAGTACCTAAGCTCAAGACCTTTGAAGATTTTAATATAACAATCGAGACTAACCATGTTTTGGAGAAATTAGTTGCGCACGAAACGTACATAATCTATCTATACATTATTGGTAGTGTTGTTTGTTAACATTTCGATGCTTTGCTATAAAATTTAGACTCCGTTGCCCATGTTGTAAACCTAGGTCTTTTTTAATCTTACTATTCTGAACAAACTTCTTATCGGTCTTAACCTTATAAAATCTAGCATTTGTGACGCGTTTTTAATTAGTCTAAAAATAATATATTTTATATCACCTTTTATTTCTTTGCAGGCTCTACTGGGCAACACGCAGAAGCAAGACATCATATAAATTCCAGTGGTTAATACTTAACGATTAATTCGTTAATACTCATAATCTCATATGTGTAAAACACAAAATGTCGATGTACCATACCTACAATGTTATTATGAAATAATTATAAGTAAGTATAATAATTTATCTATATTATTATTATTCTATATATATTATAATTTTAAAATGGACTTTGTTATGTATAATAATGTAAGGATCTTTTCATTTATGAATTAAAAATTATTTCAAAGATTTTTACTCTACAATACGCTTCATTTTCACCAAGTACAATTAACCATGTTATGAACGTTAAGATAGACTACATAATATAATATAAATTATAACTTAGTCTAGGGATGGAACTAACTAGTCTCATACTATTTAATATAGAGTAGTGATATTATGTGTGCCTAATGTTAGAGTATAAAAAATAACTAAAACCAGTGCATGCTATGATGAATGCCGCCACCTTGACATGACGTCACGTCATCGCCTATCCAACGTCCATATACTGTAGCGCCAATTTAATCACATTTGACATCTCTCAGTTTCTTTGTTCTGTCTGTTTCTTTTGTCATTATTAGGTACATTAAATTGATAATCGTAATTGAAAAAAGTTAAGCAATTGTGCAGTTCTAACTTCTTAAAAAATAATATTTTATGCCCGCCGTTACAAGGTACATTGTTAAATTTTGATGAAGTGTCAAATTAAATCTATTAAATTGGCCCTACAATGGCCCAATCAATTAAATCGGCCAATCTATTAAATTGGCCCTTGAAATCTATTAAATACTACGTTTTTACGTCCGGCGTATTGGAAAAAGATTGCTAATTAGCAGCCAGTACAACGAATATGTCAATAAATAATAGTACAATGCTTATATCGATAAAATTACGTTTTAGATTGATATTTTTATAGTAGATAGCGAAAAAAATAACTCAAATACAAAGATTTTAGAATTTGAAATCAAGCTTCAAAACAACAATGTTATCATTCATGCATTAAAGTTGGTTTTTATTATAAAAGTAGAAAAAAAGATGCATAAAATAAATTGCCTTAATCTAAGATCAGGTGGTGAAATTTGAGATAATTTCGGTCTACTAAATGTGGTTTACATTCAGTTGTACCGTATATGTATTGGTATAAGGATCACATACCTTATTTTTAATCAAAGTCAGAAAATGCCTTATCAGTGAGTGAAATAAGTATAAAAACATAAGTACCATAGGTATTTAATAGATATTTGTCATCGTACCCAGTTCGTGGTTATTAAAATTGTAACACTTTACTATAACTGTTGTAAAATGTATTTATTGGGTAATTACACTCATTTAAAAACTAACGTGTTTTCTTTTATAGTATGTACCTAAGTACCTTCAAAATCAAAACACAGTACTCAAGTCATCAATTTATTATGTATGTACAAAACAGCAAATACCAATAATAAATATCTATTTCTAATTTTAATGTGAAATATTACACCAGCCAATAATATTTCACATCAATATAAATTACTTACATTTTATTATCGCGATCATAGCAGTTAGTAATGGTAGCATGGGGAGTTCTCAAAGTAGTCTAAATATCCTAGATAAAAGATTTTTCCGGGGTTCGTTCTCTGTGTTTGAGTGCAGTGACGTGTCGCTTCGGGAAATTGCGCGTACGTCATTCGTCCGAGCGACCAAACCGTAGGTGGCCATAATCGTCGAACGCGTCGTCCGCTCGCGCTTCCCGCCGCAACAAGCCGTAGTCTCTGTACAGCGGATGAGCTCTCCATTCATCCTCTTCCTCGGGCAGAGAGAACCGTCTTAGATTGGCCCCTTCGCAGCATCTAGCCAATAAGACTAACGCAACTGCGAGTGCCAGTGCAGTAATTGATGTGATCCGCATCTTGATTCACTGGTCACCTGAAAAAATAGGATTGACTTACTGTCTTGTAAATCCTTGTTGACTCGATCATAGGAGTGAAAATCTTTCAAAATGTATTTAGTGAACGCAGGCTGCTAATTTGACTCCCATTATCGTGAAGATAAAGGGTTCGATTCCCAAGCCGTTAGCCGTTATTGGGATTTAGAATACACTAGCTAAATCGCAATAGACTCGCCAACCCCCTGCTATATAGCACGTTAACGGCACCATATACACAAAGCAACTGGACATTTTGCTGAACAACACGTAGGTATCTAAGTAGCTCGCTGTGCAATGAAAACGTGCTGAGTATCCAGCAAAAAAGTCACACAGCCCTCTCTATACACAGCGAGGTACAGCGTACAATTTTTAATGTGGCGTGCGAAATTGACTACTGAATATTTCCCTTACCAATGTTGGCGTAATACACCTCTTGTGACTCTATTGTACGTAGTCTTAGGCCTAATTACCTCTATACTACTGATAAAAATACACTTGAGATGGTATGAAATACTGGCCAGGTTAAGAAGACGGTTTGTGTAAAAATGAGAGAATAACAACAATAACCGGCTTTTATACGGAAAGTTCGCCCCATAGCAAAACATAACTCCCCCTTTTTTAATATTCCCCTCAGACTACCAAAGGCTGTCTTCGCTTGTTAGGGTACGTAATTGACATATTTCAATTATTCTATCCGAACAAATTGATCTCATGGATCTTATTATTTCAGTGAAAATGTTTTCCACGACCTAACTTATTTATTAATATTTAAATTAAGAAAATTGATTTCTAAATAAAGAAAATAATTTTCTTTTTTATCATTGATTATCTAAAAAACAAACGATATAAAAATAGAAGCTAAATAAAGTGGTTGTCTCTTAAAATATGTTGGCTTTTTAATAGAATACTTTGTGTTATAGACAACAAATTAAAAAATAAGTAGGATAGAGTCATCATTAGTAAGGTAAGGTAATTCCAAACTTAAAAAACGCGCGCTTTTTAATAGTTATACAAAACAATAGAAGCTATTAATATAAATATTATATTTTATTTTAAACATATTAGATAATTTATATCTTGCATAGATAGGAAAAAATATTAAGTATGGGAGTAACAAACGTTGAGTTTGAATCATTGGAACAACAATTTATTGAGCTAATCGGAGAATTTCGTACAATTACAGTAAGTACGTATTTTTTTATACTATCTACGGTTAAATACTTTTTTCTGAACTAAACCTGAACTAAACCTACATCGTTTGTCTACATAGACAAACGATGTAGGTTTAGTTCAGAAAAAAGTATAGTAAAGTATAGTAAAAGTATAGTAGTACGAAAAATTTATTGAAATTATTTTATGTTTACGAAACCTGAAGCTGAACCTGAAGTTTAATCCCTATGTACCAATGTAGGTACATAGGGATTTAACTTTTTTGTTTTTTTTTTCGTCGAATCACTAATTGGTTTAGCCAACAGATAACTAACACGATAGCTCACACAAGTCTGTTACAATACAATTTTGTAAGTAAGTATTAGGAGTTTTAATAAGAAAGACTTTAAAGAGTGATGTTACACCAACGTAGACATCTGAGAGTCGTCTTCGGGATGCGTTGCGTGCGGAATCGACGCGTGCTGAAGCGGCAGAGGTAGGGCGGGCTGCAGCCGAGCGCGCCGCGGCCGAGGCCCGCAGTGGCGCCGCCGCTTCCACCGCTGCGGTCTCGCACGCCACCGCCGCACTGGCCCAGGCGCAAGATCAGCTCGCTACCGTTAAAATACAGCTGGAATTGGCGGTAGAAATGCTTACTCGATAACTACATATACAAGCTTGTTTTTCTTTACAAGATCAAAATCGGACCAATGAATGATTGAACACTTGAGGCCAAAGATAATGTAGGTAGGGTGAAGTAAAATATGACATATTCAACCGTATTCAACCCTACCAATTATTTTTGGGTGACCATCGGTACTTCGGCCATCACTCCTGTATTCATTCATTTATTGTTCCGGTTTAGATCTTGTAAATAAAAATCTAATTTGATGGACTCTGCGTACGAGAGTTGGGCTGTATATTTTATATAACAGTAATAATAACCACAGCGGCCAATCTTTTACAAGATTGTCAGCTTCCTTTTCCTTCACTCTCTCAATACGATGGGAAAGAACACCAAAATGATCGAGGAGAGCTTAGGTGCAGGACAGAGTTTTTACATGCCCATCCGATGCACAGATCATCTTACTTTCCAGGCAATAAAGTGATCAATCTGCATTGCCCTAACTAGTAAGGAACAAAACTATACAAAGTTGTTGCTTTCCGGGGGATTTTAATCCACGATCTCCGCTTTACAAAGCGGTTTCCCACTGTGCCACGGAGGCTACTAAATAAATACTCTCAGAATCCATGAATAAGTAATTATCCCATAAGTACCTACATATTTTGTATGAAAGTATATCATCATTTCTATTTTCGGCCGACAAGACGCACGACGAATACCTACTTAGTGAGCGTTTCATCGGTTTGGATAAAGCGAATTGCGTCGTCTTTAATGATAGGTACAACTAAGGACTGGAATAGTTCGCCTGCGTCGGTTTTCCCATCCGATTATAATATGAATGTTTGGAGACATTCAGGTTAGAGTAAATAGGTAATAATAAAATCTTTTTAAAAAAAATTGAACCGACTTCAATATCACTGAAAAGTATAAAATAATTTAAATATTATTGAAGTTGGTGTTAGCGTACCTGCTGTGTATATTTGGCACCAACTTCAATAATATTTAAATTATTTTATACTTTTCAGTGATATTGAAGTCGGTTCAATTTTTTTTAAAAAGATTTTATTTTAAACTTTTTAGTGATATTTTCATATATAAAGATTGAACCATCGAAAACTGTAAAATTATCTAGGTAGGTTATGATCACATTATCGTCTACATAGTTTTACATAATTCATGTTTCTTCAGAAAAAAATATCCGGTCGTAATGAAATTTACATGGAAACATCATAGTAGTTTACTCTCTCGAATAAAAAAAGAATCATCGAAATCGGTTCATAATTGTCAGAGCAATGTAATGGAGAACATCAGTTTTATGGTTTTTACCAGATAAATTCCTCCACATCGTTCATGGTCCTCCAGGAAGTTCTTATCCGGTTGTAATAAAATTCATACAGATTCAATACGGTGGTTTCTTCTTTCGAATAAAAAAAGAATCATTGAAATTGGTAAATATTTGCCAGAGTTATGACCATTTTTGTCCGACCGAGCGAGTCCGAGCGACTAAAACGTCATCTATATAGGCTTTCTTGCAACTCTCAGTGCGCAGTCACCATTCTTGTTTTTTTAGGAACTACTTATTACTAAGCAATAATTTTTTTATGGGACCCAATCAATGGATTGAAGAATGGATGGAAGAAAGATTTTTTCAAATCGGTTAATAATTGCCAGAGTTATGCGCGAACATACATAAAAAAAAAAAAATATATATACAGACGAATTGAGAACCTCCTCCTTTTTTGAAGTCGGTTAAAAAGCTAATAGCATGCTTTGTTATCCTCGACTGCATCGCCGCTTTCCGTCAGATGGGCTTGTAGTCAAGCATTAGCTGGCTTAAATGGTTTAATAAGTTTTCGGCCATTACCTTAAGAATTAGGTAGTACAGTATTATATTCTTTACTATATTAACTTCTAGAGTAAAAAGTCTACACTTAAGTGAGCACAGCACACTACGATTAACGGACTCTATATGTATATGTATGTATGTGGATTGTATTATATAAAGTCCGTGATATATATGTATGTATGTGGGCTTTATGACAGTTAGTTACATACACTATCGTGTAGAGATACGTGTTTACGTGTGAAATGATTGATCCGTCGAGGTATGTATTACTGCAGTGTCATTTGTTTAGCTGCAAAGTATGTAAATCGTGTGTTCTGGTGTGGAGAGCACTTTAGTTGATAAAATTACCGGCCTAAGAGTCTTATTAACTAACTAATTCTTAAGCAACGTGTGGCAAGTGCACAGGGCAGGCAGCTCTACTACTACTAATACTATTTATCGTTAGAATATAGTAGCTTATTATTTAAATTAAAAGTAAATGCAGGCTACAGTGGGAACGAAACGAAACGATGCTAAGTTCGTTTAGTTTCGCTCATGTCATCCAATTATCCATTTCTATACTGCTTAGCTGTGTAGTTCATAGATATATGATGATATATAAGTATGATCAGACGCGATAGCTACATGAAGCATATCCCATTGTGGCCTGCGCTGAAAGAACCCTGAAACCAACACGTAGGTGTAGACCATAATACGTCAACATACGAGCATATATTTACTAGGAAAAGCAGCGTACCCTTTTAGGACAACGTAGTGCTGAAATGGTAAAAGAAATCAACGCTCTAGAAAGAGAAGTATTGCAACTGAGGCCGCTGCAATCGGCTCACTCCTCGTTGCAACGACAATATACGGAATTGCAGGAGAGAATTCTAAAAGCAACTGAAGAAGCACGCAGGTATCGAGTTTAATAGATAGAGTTATAGTTAATAATTAATAGTTTTCTTAAGTTTCTCTTGGCCATGTCATGATGAAAAGATTGGTCATTCTATCGCTGATTTTCCAGGGTGCGTCAAGCAAACAGTAAGTATATTATTTTCACTCTTTGAGGAGGCTCTGTCCATAATGACCCTCAAATTATGTTTACTTCTAGAATCCCATGCTGAACATGTTCCGTTTCATATATCGACATTAATTATGATTTCATGCAGAACCATTGGAAATGTTACAACAATTTATCCCTACCTGTCTACACTTATTAACATTGAATACAAATGCATTGCAATGGCCGTTTAGTTTGCGTGCCAAATGATTGTGTGTCCTTTCATGACGTCACACATACTTCATGTATACAAAACGTAAGCATAGGGAGTAGGTACTTGCTGCTTATATTCTTAACTACTCTTAGGAGATCTGATTTGTTTTCAACTATGAACTATCAGTAACATGCGAGAGGAAGAGGGAAACCAAAGCAAAGTTCCATGAACCGAATAAAAAAGATAGGGGTCATGGCACATAGGATAGTAAAGTTTGGGATAAGCACCGACAAGAGAAGAAGAATGTAATAATTCCATGTCAAAAATAGACATACAGTGTTAAACAAGTAACCACCTCTTAAACGGCATCCGTTAAACTTATACAAAAGGGCCATCTCTATGCACCTCCCATTTGCACATGAAAGAGCACACGTACTCATGTCTTCGCTAGAGAATCAACTCGATTGGAGAGCGAGCTGCGTAGAGTTGAGAAATGCGCGTCGGGAGGTGCGGAGATACGTGAGCGTGCGCGTCTGGCGGCCGCAGCGCATGCCAGGGAGCGACGCCTCGCCGCCGCCGAGCTCCAACACACCAACAGAGAACTTCTCTCTGCTAATGGTAAACTATACCATCATTATGTTGCTGCACCAATAGGTACGTCCCTCTTAGAAGGAAGGAGTTGCCATAGTCCCCACGCCGGCAGGCGTCTTGGGGATCACAGTACACGTGATAGGTAATCAAAGACGCTACTGCCAGTAATCTTGTTTTACCTTTCACGATATCCAACGGGAGGAGATGGGTGGGTGGTATTCTTACCTAGGGGCAAGCTATACCATATTTCATACTTTTTATCAGTACCTAACTTTTGTTTTACTCAATATAAGGAACTAAATATTTACCGTTTATTTACAAATATACTTAAACTAGGAACTTCAAGTGGTCGCCGCCCTGGGAGGGAAGGGTACCTAAAAGAGTGGCGGCATTACCTCTTTGAATGGCCAAGCTTAATACGTTGACAGAAAAAGTATAAGTATACAAAGTATCTAATGCAGCCGTGGATAGAAACGTACTAGCTCATTAACACTACAAATAGAATAAGGGTACTTTGTCAGAGTTATCAAGGCGCTGGCAGCATAAGAGACAAACCTCAGCCAGCTCTTTGTAAGCACTGCAAATCATTAACACAGCGCCTCTCGAAGATTTCGCTCTTAAGCGCTCGTAATCATTAAGATACTATCTCCTTAGGTATATTAGTTATGTTGAGGATAAATGCGAGGTAGGTATTTACATATTACATGTTTTAGGCGTAAAAATAAATTGTTAAAAAAACATCTCTATTAGAGCGTTTTTAAGAAGTAAAGCCTCGATTCTTCAAAGTGCTTCGAAGGGCACGTAAAGAGTCGGTACCGGTTGTTGTCATCTCGCAAGCCACGCAAGCAAGTAGTCTATAAGGCAAGTCAGGCGTCTAAGGCTGCCTGTCCACCGGAGCGGAGCGAGGCAGTGGAGCGGAGAAACGGAGAAATATTAACCAATAAGATTGCACAAAATCCCCGCTCAGAAATCTTATTGGTTAATATTTCTCCGTTTCTCCGCTCCACTGCCTCGCTCCACTCCGGTGGACAGGCAGCCTTAGGGTAGCATAAACTACTCTGATACCAGGTTGGCCACTAACCATGCGACAAACTAACAAACATCTTGATAAGTTTTATCTGGCCATCTCTTGCTTAATTAAAATATATAATAAATAAAAGTAGTGGTAACAATATAAGGCGTATTTACTAGAACTGATAGGAGCAGCTGTTAAAATATTTTCTCGTCTGCCACTATGCATATATATATATAGGGACTTTACATATAAGAAGCAGGTACTTTTATTGGTTAATAATATATTTTCTGTATATTTACGTAAGTTACTTACTTATTTCATTATTACAGCGGAAATGACGAAATTAAAGTCAACTGTTGCTGAGCTTCAAATTCGTTTATCTACACTAAACCATGACTCGTCATCAAGAGGGACAGTAGATCCTGAAGTAGAAGCCTTGGCCGAACTGAGAGCTACATTGGAAGTCGAGAGAGCAGGCAGTGCTAAATTGGAAAAAGCCCTGGCAGCTGCATTGGCTGATAATGCGTCGTTGGCTGCACGAGTTCGTACCACGGATAATCCCGACAGAGTGAAAGACCTTACACCACCAGAAGCAACTCCTGATAGCGCATGTCCGATTGACACGTTCCTTGCTGATTAAACCATTTTCATCTTAATATCTCCCATTTACTTATTAATAACCCCTATCATATGAGAAAAGAAACACTTATTCCCATTTTTTAAATTACACCCAAAACGTTGCAAGCAGTGAGAATTAATGGAAATAAAGAAATTGTTATAGGTAGCTTCGGTTAAGGAAAACATAGTGAGGAAACCTGTGTGTCTGAGAAAGCCTAACTAGCTACCGAAAGATGTGTGAAGTCCGCCAACCCGCAATTTGCTAGCGTGGTGAACTACAGCCTAAGCCACTTCATCTTGAGGGGAGGCCGCCTACTACAAATTTATCCTAAATATTTACAAGCAAAGGATATTAACTCAGTTACATCATCAATGAAGACCTATTAGTCAGACCACTATAAAAACAGCAACTGAGGAGTCGTACGTACGTAGGTAGTCACACAAACACATGTAGAAACAAACAGCGTAGCTTCAATAAACAACAATGATGTGGGAGATGACCGAACAGCCATTTATATATGAAACAGGTTTTATAATCGCGACTGCCATGCCCAAACTTAAAAGGTCATTCTGTATCTTCCAAGAATGAACAAAATATAAATAAGTACTTACGTTCATAATAGCATAACCGCATATGAAATAGAAAACTGAAAGTTTTCTAATTCAGTATTAATCTTTAATTACCTACGTATAAATTTAGGTCTTAGAATCTATCCTTTATTTATTTTATAATTTTTGTACACACAATGAAAGTACAGGAAAATGGAAATATAGGAATACAAAGGCACGGCAAAGAAATGGGACGTAGTGTGTAAATGAAATAAAAATAAGTAGCAAAATTATTAATTAAAATACATTATTTAAATAAAATACATACGGACATAAATACTTAATATAATAAACACAAATACATACTAATAAATAAATACTCGTAATAATATTGACCCGTGGGGTGTCCGGGTAAGAATGGCACCCCCCCCCCCCCATCTCTTCCCATTGGGTGTACGTAAAAGGCGACTTAGGGAAATCAAGAAGACGGGCAGCAGCGTCTTCTGTTTTTGTGATCCATCTCATCACTTATGCGATCCCCAAGACGCCTGCCAAGTGTGGGGATTATGGCAACCCCCCCCCCCCCCTTCCTACAATGACAGACAACATGACAACATTTGCAGATGGCCCCCAGTCCCCGGCAGCTCCTCTATTCCTCGCCTTGGTAGCGGGCGGGGTAACGGTCGAGCAGGGGGTGCGAAGAATCTCCGGCAGATGCCCCGCTACCACCCCCACCGAACTTTGGCCCTGGCAACACACAACGTCCGCACTCTTAGGACCGATGAGAAGATTCTCGAGCTGGAGGAAGAATTGAGCAAGTTACGTTGGGACATCTTGAGTTTATCTGAAATCCGACGAGAGGGACAGGATACGATAACCCTTGATTCCGGAAACTTGCTCTTCTTCCGGGAAGGAGATCGAAAATCCCAGGGTGGTGTCGGGTTTCTCGTCCGTAAGTCCCTTATTAACAACGTGGTAAAGGTCGATAGTGTGTCGAGCAGAGTAGCGTACCTTATACTCAGAATAACCGATCGGTATTCGCTGAAGGTCATACAGGTATACGCACCGACCTCGGCACACCCTGACGATGAAGTATGTATGAGGAGATAGCAGAAGCCACATACATGCCTCCAAAACATACTTCACCGTTGTTATGGGGGACTTTAACGCAAAGGTGGGCACTCGGAATGGCGATGAGTTGAGAGTGGGGTCGTATGGGTATGGGCAGCGGAACCAAAGGGGCCAGCGGCTGGTCGACTTCATGGAGAAGGAGGGACTCTATGCGATGAACTCCTTCTTCAAGAAGCGACCATCCAGGAAGTGGACGTGTATAAGCCCCGATGGTTCAACCAAAAATGAGATCGACTTCATCATGATGACCAAGAAGCATATATTCGATGATGTCTCCGTGATCGGCAGGGTGAAAACTAGCAGTGATCACCGTATTGTTAGAGGCACATTGAATATCAATCGAAAGGTCTCGTCTGATGAAGTCCACGCTCCGTCCAGGATCCGCCCAAATCCAGAACCCCGAAGATTTTTAACTCGAACTGCATAATCGCTTCCAGTGCCTCGCCGACTGCGAAACTGCGGACGAGATAAACAATGGGTTGGTGCAAACTGTCCACGCAGTGGGGCCCAAGTTCTATAAGACCCCACGCCGTAAAAAACCTCAAAAGCTCTCCAATACAACCATTAAGCTAATGGAAAACCGGACTGAGATGAGACTGCAATCTTCAGCTGATATGTCGGAATATGCTGAACTCAATAGACGAATCTCGAAATCCATGCGACAGGACTTGCGTTCCTATAATACAGCGTGTATTAAGGACGCAATTGAGCGGAACCAAGGCTCTAAAGTGTTCGCACAGAATTCAATACACCTCAACACGGGAGCCCATTGCTAGAACAGCTCAGGACACCAGAGCCAAACTAACCCGACACTACACTGAGGACATCCCAGACATCAGCCTGTACGAGATTAGAATGGCTCTCAAACAGCTCAAGAATAACAAGGCGCCGGGTGAAGACGGAATCACATCAGAACTTCTGAGAGCGGGTGGAAAACCGGTACTTTTAGTCCTCCAGAAGTTATTTAATTCCGTCTTACTCGAGGGTACAACGCCAGAAGCATGGCACAGGAGTGTGGTGGTTCTTTTCTTCAAAAAAGGTGATAACACTTTATTGAATAATTATAGACACACAGCTTGTATAGCTCACTCCTGAGCCACATGGCTCAGCAGTGAGCTATACAAGCTGTTTTCGAGAGTCATTACGAACCGTCTCGAACGCAGGTTTGATGACTTCCAGCCTCCCGAACAAGCCGGGTTCCGAAAAGGCTTAGCACCGTAGACCACATACATACGCTCCGCCAGATTATACAGAAGACCGAGGAGTATAATCGGCCATTATGTCTAGCGTTTGTGGACTGCGAGAAAGCCTTTGATTCAATCGAGACCTGGGCAGTATTGCAGTCTCTCCAGCGGTGCCACATTGACTATAGGTACATCGAAGTGTTGAAGTGTTTGTACAGCAACGCCACCATGTCGATCCGACTACAGGTCGAGAACACGAAACCAATCCCATTGCAGCGTGGTGTGAGACAGGGAGACGTTATTTCTCCGAAACTGTTCACAAACGCATTGGAGGACGTTTTCAAGCTCTTGGACTGGAACGGATTCGGCATCAATGTCAATGGCGAATACATCACTCACCTTCGTTTTGCCGATGATATAGTCATTATGGCAGAGTCGCTGGAGGACCTCAATACGATGCTCAGCGACCTCAGTAGCGTTTCCCAACAGGTGGGTCTTAAAATGAACATGGACAAGACGAAGATCATGTCTAATGTCCATGTTGCACCCGTACCGGTAGTTGTTGGGAACGATACACTCGAAGTTGTTGACCACTATGTATACCTAGGACAAACTATCCAGGTAGGTCGGTCCAACATCGACAAAGGGGTCGCCCGTAGAATCCAACTCGGATGGGCAGCGTTCGGGAAACTACGCGAAATCTTCTCGTCCAAAATACCGAAGTGCCTAAAGACGAAGGTTTTTAACCAGTGTTTGTTGCCAGTGATGACATATGGTACTGAGACGTGGTCCCTAACTGTTGGCCTTTTGGATAAACTCAGAGTCACACAACGAGCTATTGAGAGAGCTATGCTCGGAGTTTCTTTGCGCGACAGAATCCGAAATGAGGAGATTCGCCGAAGAACCAAGGTCACCGACATAGCTCTCAAAATCTGCAAGTTGAAGTGGCAATGAGCAGGTCACATCGCTCGGCGAACCGATAACCGCTGGGGAAGAAAGGTTCTCGAGTGGCGACCACGAACCGGAAGACGCAGCGTAGGTAGGCCTCCCACTAGGTGGACAGACGACATTGTCCGCGTCGCAGGTAACCGGTGGATGCAAATAGCCAATTGTCGGTCAATGTGGCGTTCGAAGGGGGAGGCCTATGTTCAGCAGTGGACGTCTTCCGGCTAGTGATGATGATGATGATGAAATAAATACTATTACTATAGAATATACACTAATATACTAAAAAAGATAAATACTATACATGTATAAAAAAAATGTCAAGATAAAGAAAGATAGTAGCTCTTTAACTCGTCTTTTGAATTGTGTCACATTTACAGACAGACGTAAATCCTTTAATCAACTCTACATACCTACGTTTTGGACATACGGTCCTTATAAGTTTTATTTATTTACACTTATTTCTTTACTGGCGTTGATGCCGCTAAGTACTGATATATTGCACTGATTGTCTAACATATTATTGCGAAGTGTTGCACTAAAACAGGTTCCCCGGAATGCACTCGACTAGATTCTACATATCTCTTCAGACATCTAAGATGTGCGCTACGCGTAGTATGATAAACAGGTAGTTTTTTTTTTCTACAAAAACACAAGCCTTCACACGTTGCGTTATGTCTTTATTAATAGAAATTACACAGTATGTAAATGTTCATGGTAAAGATACCTACCTACCTGGTAGCTTATAACTTATTTGCAACTGCATTATATACTAGTAAGTATACATATTATAGTGATCATCGCGACGTTATTTAAATACACAAGCCCACAAGGACAGTTTACATTGGTATTCAATTAGTTCGTAACTGCATAACTGATGGCCGTTAGCTGTTCATTATGAACTTTCAAGAATTTGTAATTACTTTCAGTCCTTTTTATGTGTCTTTTTTTTTGGCCTTTAGTCAATTTGTGTACACGTAGCACATAATAACACAGCAGTAAAGAGATTAGAGAACAGATGATTTATATCACAATAAAAAAAAATAAAGTATTTAATATCTTATTTTTATTGTATCAAGGAATGGACTTACATAAGCTCTATACCGGCTGCATATATTTTTTTATATAGAAGCTTTCTGCGATCAGTGACCTCGCTCTAAGAAATAACCACTATTGCTAATCCTTTCATAGGTGGTCACATCCAAACTATCTGTAGCTTTTTAGTGGTAATACTAAAATGTAAACCCAAAATCTACAAGGATATTAAGTCGAGTTCTTCCATCTCTACAATAACCCATAGGGAACTTAATGATACTTAATCTTAGTATTTATAGGATATTAAAATACGGCTTATAGTAACATCAAAGGTTTTGGCTTATGGTATAGCCATTTATAAAGCGTAGTATTTATTTAGAGTTAGCGGCAGGTATAGTGGGCGCATTGCAAGGCACCGCGCGGTAGATTTTCGCAAGGCTTCGCGGCGCCCCACCTGCGGCGCGGCGTGCGTAGGCGCTGCCGCCGTTTTGCTTAGTCGACCCAGTGCACCTTCGCACAGAGCCGCGTCGCGCTAACCTGCCTCAAACTATGTGCACCCGAATGAAACGAACTGTGATATAGTGTTAAGTTGCATATAAATTAAGTGTTTTGAGCGACTTTAGGTGCCAAACAGGTGAGCTCGGCTGGAGGCCCCCGAAATGCATTTCGTTGTGTGCGCGTAATCTCTATTTTTACGCAAGTTAAAAGTTGCGATTTCGAATCTGTTGAACTTTATGTCTGTATTTAAACCGCAAATTAGTAGAATATTTGTTTAGAACTTATAATAAATACAAATAGGTCTCTACCGCGTTTCATCCTAATTAAAATATATACATAGGTACTTTTTTTGAGGCTCTCGTTGAAAACTTAAAGCGACTATTTTCATGTAAGCAGAGGTAAATATTAGAGAGCGCGAAGCAAAAACTTGGATCTGGAGAAAGTATTTAAAGCGCAATGCATTCATTTCTATCTGTTTAAGATCATGATGTAAACAATAGCAAATTATATTCTATGAGATAAAGTAGTAGAGAACCCTAGAGAAAAAGGTCAAATTGTTTTGAAAATTATTTTTATATGAAACACTCAACATGTTTCGCCATATATGTAGATCCAAAAGGCTGTTCCGCCCTCGCATTTGTTGATACAGTGAGTCAGGTCTGATGGTTCACAAGGACGCAGTTCTATATACTTAATAGGTACATGTGACACATACTTGAGTACATGTACATGTGATTTCAATACACAAGTGTAATAACTCACCCACGTCTGTAAACCTTCACACTTGTAAATTCTATTTATTTGCATAGTATATTACAAGGTACATTGTTGCAAACCAAATAGGTATACGTCATCTATGTACATGCAAATAGCAGATTGCATTTTTTGATCCCACAATACATTCAACCTAATACTATGTGTTTAAGAAATATACTACAACGTCTTTGCTTCCTCTACCATATTATAATACAATGGCATAATAGTTGACCAAACCGGTTCCAAGCAATTAATTTCATAAAATAAATAAGTGTACATGAAATATATTCACAAAAACATATGTGTTTGCTAACGGAAAATCTATTTAACATTATTGTCATCATTTCGAAATATTATCGATAATCCGTATTAATATAGATAATGTTTTCTTTTATAATACAAATATTAATAATGTCCTCCTGGCCGATACGACCACAGCGGCCAATCTTTCACAAGATCAACCATGTACGCAGGAGATATTATAGTGCATAAGTGTTTGCGTAGACACAAGTGCACTCTCTCTTCCTTTATACCTCACATAATCCGATGGGACGGGACTTGACGGGAGACCGACACGACCGGGGAGAGGTAAGGCGCAGGACCGACTTTTTACATGCCCATCCGACGCATGGATCTTCTTACTTTACAGACAATCAGGTGATCGCCCTGCATTGTCCTAGCCATTAAGGAACTCCGGTTTACAAAGCAAGCGGGTTCCCACTGCGCCACGGAGGCTGCAAATATTATACACATTGAAGAAATGAAATTATTCTTACCGATTACCTAAATTGCGGTTTATTTTTGTTTAACATTTCCAACGTTCGAATTCTTTCCCATGGTCACGAAAGGTTATAGATAATTTTCTAAAACGAGTTGTGAATATTTTTGTGCACTGTATAAACCAAATTACGAGTACAATAGCATTGCGTCTTTAAAGGTTTCTAGCTATATGCTAATTTGTTTCGTCTCGTATAATACTTATTTATTTATTTATTTTATAATTTTGTACACACAATAACATTACAGGGAAAGGGAAATATAGGAAAGAATAGTACAAAGGCACAGCTGTTTCTAAAGAAATTTCTTCCGCCGAAGGCCAGACAAGCTCTAGCTTATCTATACTTATAATAAAACTGTAACAGGTCCAATTCTGTACATTGAAGATATTTTGAAAATTATATTTGGAGGGCATTCTATAACCGATACTGAGCCCGAAAATGTAATTTTTTTAATTTTTGTCTGTCTGTCTGTCTGTCTGTATCACGGCTGAGCATCACGCCGAAACTACTGAATGGATTCAAATGAAACTTGGCATGATTTGAGATCTTACTACGAGGTAGGACATAGGATACTTTTTATCCCGTAATCTAGCACGGTTCTTTTGGGAGAGGGGATTAAAGTCAAAATGGGTACTTGGTTATACGCTTGGTCCGATTTTATCAATATTTATTTATAATATAATAAATATTAGTAAGGGAACACTCATAGAGAGTTGTTATCAAGGTTTTGTAATCGATCGGGTTAAGCAACGTTAGGTAATGTCATTAAATAGATGGGTGACCGTTTAACGCCATTTGAACTAAACGGGTCCGTGCTTCGGAGAGCAAGTAAAAAGTAGGTCCCAGTTTTTAACCGACTATAAAAAAGGAGGTTATGTATTCGATGCGAATGTCTGTTATTAAAAGTTTAGTTGACGTAAAAATAGCGCAAGCGCGAGCTGCGTGGGTCAGCTAGTTATGTAAATAAAACATCTGTAGAGATCTTTGTAGTATTTTTTTCTAAGAATATGATAAGGTTTTGAATTGTCTGTTATATTAACATGCAATATTTAAAATACTGGTGCGGGTAAATGCATATTTGCAATCATTGTAACCTACAATTAGTGATCACCATTTAGAGCGTGACCGCTCAGAAGGCTGTTAGGATTCCCTTCATGGCGATATAAACGAATGTATGAAGGCGATAGCAGAAACGTGAGCTGTCGGTCTTTACACACTAAGGGTGTTTTAAGCGTCATACTGCCGCACTCACAGATATCAATTAACTTTAATCGCAATTAAGTCACTTTTTGTAATCTATTTATTTCGACTCTCCGAGTCTCTTATGATTATCTTTTAGTATTAATTACGAGATTATTGATATATCTACTCACTTTCCGCGTATTAAGTATTATTTGGCTTCTAAAGTCGAAATAATCCATTTACAAAATATGACTTAATCACAATTAACTATAATTGACGTTTGTAGGTGCAGCAGATAGTGACTAAAGTAGGGCCAATTTAATACATCACATTTGACACTTGATCAAATTTAACAACGTAACCTTATTTCGGCGGGGATAAAATATTATATTTTTTTTCGAAGTTAGATCTTTGCGGTGGAGACCATGGGGCCTTGGTCTCATGAGACGCACGGTTTGGTGAAAGAAATTTCATCCAAACTTATCGAAGTCTCAGAAGACCGTCGGGCTGGTAGCTTTTTCTGCCAACGTATAAGCTCAGCTATACAAAGGGGTAATGCCGCCAGTCTTTTAGGTACCCTTCCCTCCCAGTGCGGCGACAACTTGGAGGAAGTTTTTTACTTAGTTTAAGTATACATATGTATTTGTAAATAAACGGTAAATATTTGGTTTCAATAAATGTTTTAGGAAAAAGTTAGAACTGCACAATTGCTTAACTTTTTTCAATTACGATTACATATTAAAAGAAACAGACAAAACTGACAGATGTCAAATGTGAACTATTGGCCCTACGGGAGGAGGCTGCACCGCACTGCCATTTGACGACCTGCCTGTGAGTTATTAAGTATTTTGAGCCCAGCTACAGTGTCTTTTACACTGAAACACAACAATGTTTACTTACACATTGTTGCTTGACGGCAGTATATCTGGCACACAACACATAAAAAAGTTCCATCTAGAAAAATTAAGGTTTTACAATTTGTAAAAAGTTTATTCTTGCGATCTATCTCCACTGTCCATAAATTTATCCATGCGATCTTTCTTCGGTGTATAATTACTAACACTTCGATGCCACAATTAGGTAGAGTCGTTACCTGTTTAACCTGTTACGCAAATATCTGCTAAAGATGCTGCTAAATAGATAGGCACATAATACGAATAGATTACAATTGTAAAGTATCAAATATAAAACAACAATGGACCAACTAAGTCCTGCTAAACCAAAATCACACTTTAGGGGAACACTTATCTTTCATACGGACGAAAAACAAAATTACAAAAAACAAAACGACTATCATTCGTAGTCAGGATACCTGCGTCCTAATCCCAAACAATGCTAATTATTTGCAATATTATGATGAAATCTACGAACGTTCTATACATAATATATCGTCATTAAAAAATAACTTTATTATATAAGTTTGACATGACGTATACAATTACTGGCTCTTTTACAAAAATAAATATTACTTCATCCGCGATTTCTTAAGCCAAGACTTAAGCATAACTAGCGTATAGAATGTAAATGGTTTTACCGTCGCTGGACCTATGCGCACCAGTTTCAGTGCTCCTGTATCCTGATTCTGTGATTCTAAAGGCATCGCGGTGGTAGCAGTACAAGCCAGCTAGCCAGGTCCATCAGTTCCGACTTCTCATACTGCACTGATAACCGTACTCAGTGTAGAAACACAGTAATCTAAAATTGCGTTACTTTTCTGTGATCTTCTTGATAGTCGGGTGTACTTCCCCAATTGCGCGATCCCGCTTTTTCTACCTCTCTTGAACACAAACTTCTATTAGGTGCAGAGAATAAGGGCCCTGGGGCTCTACCACTACGTCTAGCAATATTATTGTAATCTTACTGTCTCGTCAGAAAGCGAGTTATAAATTACTAATATATGACGTTTCCATCCCGTCTCAAGTTGAGCCTCAGAACAGTTCTAAAGTACAACCGGCAAGCTAGGTTAGATCAGCGAAGCCAATGAACAAGCCCTCTGTTATTATTTTCATGTTTGGTTAACAAAAGAGAGAGGAGGAGGAGGAGGAGACCAACCAAGGCTCCGTATTTTTTTTTTAGTTGGATTTAATACCTTACTAACTAACTTATAGTATAAACCCATACATTACCTGATATAAAACTGTTTAAACTCTTTTAGTCTCGACCTTAGTATTCTACTTTATTAATCGATTGACTAATAAAGAAATACTACTTAATATACCTATACTTACATACATACATACATATACCATATACGTACACGTATTATGCATTCTAAAGTAATGTTATCGATTAAGTATAAATATTGCCCGTAAACTAAAAGTGGTTATGGATGTATCATAAACATACCTTTTTATTTCAGAATGACTCGGAAAATTACGTTATACTCCGTCGTAGTTTTAGCAGTACTGGCTGTCGTGCAATGGTAAGTTTTACAATACCTAATTTACATATCTTTATGTTAAATAGATAACATTTAAGTTTAGAACGTTAAATATCTAGGGCCGTGAGCTATAGTGAGTCTCTAATATACTCGTTATAACATGTTCTCTACTCTAATGATAGTTCATCATCATCTCAGACACATGACGTGCACTGGTGAATTATCCTACTCAGTAGACGTTTAAATTGAGTAAACTATACCTTGTCTTGACTGAATGCAGGTACCGCTTTGTGTACCATTAAAGATGTGGTTACGGTGAAAAGAGCTTTAAACAGTGTTATAGTCGTATATAATAACATGCTAGATATTGAGATTGTAAACCAGGTAACTAGTAAAATCCGCGTTGTAACTTTCGCGCACCTATACGACTGAGTAATATTTTATTGTTATGTACTATTCATGTACCTACCGATTTCATTTGATGAATAATTATAGACATGTTATAGCTTCATCACACCTGCAGGCTTAGCACGATTTGTCAAGACTTCGTAATCTTGACAGTTCGGTGTGGAGTATGACGTAGTTATCGACCTAGCTAATACCGAAAATTACGTTTCTACGTCGATAACTACGTCATACTTCACACCGAACTGTCAAGATTACGAAGTCTTGGCAAATCGTGCTAAGACTGCAGATGGTGGCGTAGATAGATCCACATTTCTTCAATATAGAAGTATTCAGAGAACACTAGGTGGTAGGTTCCTTGTGCAAGGAACCGTCCAGGTAGGTACCACCGCAGTGTCAGATATTCTGCCGCCAAGCAGCAGTGTGTAAGCATTGCTGTGTTCCGGCGTGAAGGACGCTGTAGCTGGTGAAATTACAGGACACAAAGGCTTAATATATTATGTCTTAAGGGTCGGCAACGCGCTAGTGATTCTTCTGGTGTTGCTAGGGTCTATAGGCTGCGGTGACTGCTTACCATCAGGCGGGCCGCATGCTTGCTTGCCACCTTGGTAGTATAAAAAAAAGTCTGCATGCCATATAACGAATATAGCCGAGAAAATAAAAAGCCTCCAAGAAATCATATCAATAAATTATCGGGTCTCAACGTAACGGTGAGATGTACTTTCAAACATAGATACGGCTATAGCGCCAAATATTCTCTTTTGGGAGAATTCAACTACCCAAGATAATAATATCATCATCAGCGTCAGCCGAAAGGCACCCAATGCTAAACAAAGGCCTCCCACATAGAAGTGACGGATTGTCATAATCCCCACGCTTGGGTATAAGATAATAATAATAATGTACCCGAAAAAAGGACTCTCCCTCCATTTCCTCTTATAGTCCGATGTAACGGAACACCGACACGACCGAGGGGCAGACTTTTTACATGTTCACCAGACGCTGTAATCTCTCTTTGTCTTTGTGATTCTTTCTCAGTTAGGATACTAACTGGCAAAAAACAGACACAAATATGTTGCTTCCGTGACCTCCAATTTGTATAGCAAGAGTCCTTACTGCGCTACGGAGGCTACAACGCATGTATATAGAGACGGTAAATACAATAATACGGGCTGTGGAGTGTCCGGGTAAGAATAGCACCCTCTCCCCATCCCGATAAAGGTCGTAAGAGGCGACTAAGGGAAAATAATAAGACGGCCAGCAGTGTATTTCTATTGGATTACCTGTCAGCGATACTGCAATCCCCAAGACGCCTGCCAAGCGTGGGGATTATGGCAACCCCTCCGTTCTAAGAGACAAAGGTCTCTACAACAACCAACAAAGGTTCAACAGTGGACATCTTTCAGCTGATGATGAAATACAACATTCAAATTCAAATTCAAAATTCTTTATTATGCATAGGCCTCACGGGGGCTCTTACATATTGTCATTTTTTACAACTACCACCGGATCGTAACGCGGCCTCCACTGAGAAGCTCCGGCAAGAAACTCAGCGGGCTTGTCTTTTTTCAATTATATAAGATTTTTTTAAAACAAATTTACAATAAATATATCTTAAACTATAAGCTTGCAAGAGTACTGCAGTTCAAGCCCACGCAGCTTTATCCTCCAGGTAATCCGAGATTTTATAATAGCCCTTTTTAGACAAATGGCTCTTAATGGTAGTTTTAAATTTTTTTATTTGTAGATCTCGTATATCCTGGGGCAGTTTATTATAAAAACGTATACCTTGGCCCATAAAGGAATTGCTAATTCTGTGGAGACGCGTGGAGTGTACAGCAAGATTGTGTTTGTTCCGAGTATTTATATTATGTCGATCACTAACCTTAGCGAAAGTACTTATATTCTTTTTTACATACATCAAATTTTCATAAATGAATTGTGATATAACCGTTAGAATGTTTATTTCTTTAAATATTTGTCTTAATGAATCCGTAGGAGCCAGATTGTAGATAGCTCTCACAGCTCTTTTCTGCAGAATAAAAATAGTGTTCATTATGTGTAACATCCCCAGTATATCAGTAATCGGGCCCCGAGTTCTGCGGCCCTTCAGCTCGTACAGCGTAGCCGTCGCCGGGAGCTCCCGACCGCACTCACTGTACGTAGCCGTGGAAGGGCGGCGATCAAATGGCGAGCACTACACCCAGGGTCGCGAGGTTCAAATCCAGGCCGCCGCCTCTAGGCTTATTGAGCTTGAGGTTAGTATTTTTTTACTTAAATTAAGCAAGTTTTACTACAAGCCAATTCCTATTTTTATTAGGGACTAGCTGACCCGTGCAGCTCCGCCCGCGCTTTTATTACGTTTTGCTCCCCTTTTACTCCCTCCCCCCTAGATTTATCTCTCTCCATATCTCTCTCTCTTATAAAAAAAATCTAATTATATGCTCTTTCTCTCCTCTCTCTTTCCCCCTCCCGCTTCGGTTTCCGTCACACTCCCCCTCTTCCTCTCCCTGTTATCCCCTCTCTGAACCCTCTCCCCCTCTCTCTTCTACGAACTTGCTCCTTCTCACTCCCCCCTTACTCCACCTAACTCCCCCGATCCCTTACCCCATCACACCCTCTCCCTCTTTCTCCTCTCTTGCACCCTCCTCTCGTTCTATATATCCTCGTCAATCATGGTATCAGCGGCATTAAATATACTTTATGACCTATTCTCAGACCTCCCCGATATGCACACAAAATTTCATACATATCGGTTCACCCATCTATTTAATGACCTTTCCTTATATTGCTTAACCTTAACCTAGTGGCATGAAATATACTTTACGGCCTATTCTCAGACCTACCCGATATGCACACTTTCATACAAATCGGTTCACCCATCTATTTAATGACCTTACCTAACGTTGCTTAACCTTAACCTACCGGGATAAAAAGTATCCTATGTCCGTTTCCTGGTTCTAAGCTACCTCCCCACCAACTTTCAGCTGAATCGGTTAAGCCGTTCTTGAGTTATAAATAGTGTAATTAACACGACTTTCTTTATATATTAGATTAAAGTTCTATAGTGATTGTATGTTCAATTTCACCGATAGATGGCGCTGTTCATAATGTAAATCACGCTAGCATCGTAAATTACTGTCTAATGATATTCGATAATGAAAGTTCTAAGCTTTTCGCATCTTTTATTGTTGCGACTTTACAGTCGGATAGGTATTGTATTACTACAATACAATACCAATACAATTGTATTACTACAATACCTATCTATACACTACCTGGACTTGGGGTTTCATTAAAATTTTATGAACAGAAATCTAATGAAAATGTCCTGGGTGTACCGGACCGGCTTACCCCTTACAAAAATTGACCCTTCGCCAATGCTATATCTTATGCAAACTAAATGCCTGCTCAGTCCCTATTGTATATAGCGTAATAAAACATATCTTAATGATTAACTGATCAGTCTATAATTACCCTATTCACATACAAAGGAAATTACGTGGCAATATGTGCAAGTAATGTTTCACTGCTTAGCCCCTATGAAACATAGCGTGATGTTTTATATACCAACATATACCTTGACTTCTACACAACACATCAGTGAAAGTCCTATCAAAATCCATCCACGGGTTTTCAAATGATACCTGGACGAACAGAACGACAGAAAGACAGACAGACAGACAGACAATAATTCCAAAAAAAATTGTATTGGCCTCTATGTCGATAGTATAGTACCCCCACATAGAATTTTTTTGGAAAAATATTCATTGTACAGAAAAAGTGCTCTTTGAGTTTTATTATAGTACTAGCTGACCAGTGCAGCTCCGCCCGCGCTTTTATTACATTTTGCTCCCCTTTTCTCCCTCCTCCCTAGATTTATCTCTCTCCATCTCTCTCTCTCTTATAAAAAAAATCTAATTATATGCACTTTCTCTCCTCTCTCTTTCCCCCTCCCGCTTCGGTTTCCATCACACTCCCCTTTTTCCTCTCCCTGTTGTCCCCTCTCTGAACCCTCTCCCCCTCTCTCTTCTACGAACTTGCTCCTTCTCACTCCCCCCTTACTCCACCTAACTCCCCCGATCCCTCACCCCTCCTCAAATCCCCTCCCCTCTTTCTCCTCTCTTGCACCCTCCTCTCGTTCTATATATCCTCGTCAATCATGGTATCACCGGCATTAAATATACTTTATGAGCTATTCTCAGACCTCCCCGATATGCACTCAACATTTCATACATATCGGTTCACCCATGTATTTAATGACCTTTTCTTATGTTGCTTAACCTTAACCTAGTGGCATGAAATATACTTTACGGCCTATTCTCAGACCTACCCGATATACACACAAAACTTCATACAAATCGGTTCACCCATCTATTTAATGACCTTACCTTATGTTGCTTAACCTTAACCTAGCGGTATGAAATAAACTGTATGACCTATTCTCAGACCTACCTGATATGCACACTTTCATACAAATCGGTTCACTCATCTATTTAATGACCTTACCTAACGTTGCTTAACCTTAACCTACCGGGATAAAAAGTATCCTATATCCGTTTCCTGGTTCTAAGCTACCTCCCCACCAATTTTCAGCCGAATCGGTTAGGCCGTTCTTGAGTTATAAATAGTGTAACTAACACGACTTTCTTTTATAAATATAGATTAAAGTTCTATAGTGATTGTATGTTCAATTTCACCGATAGATGGCGCTGTTCATAATGTAAATCACGCTAACATCGTAAATTACTGTATAATGATATTCGATAATGAAAGCTCTAAGTTTTTTGGGAGCGCTGTTCATTGTGTGTAATTGTAGTTGTACATTTTATTGTGTTAGCTCATTTCGAGTCATTTCATTTTAGGTCTTTTACCTAAGTAAAAATTTAGCTTTTCAAAGATATAATGTCATATTGCTATCAGCAAAGTACTTAGAACAATACAGAAATCTAATGAAAATGTCCTGGGTGTACCGGACCGGCTTACCCCTTACAAAAATTGACTCTTCGCCACTGCCATATCTTATGCAAACTAAATGTCTGCTCAGTCCCTATTGTATATAGCGTAATAATACATATCCTGATCAGTCTATAATTACCCTATTCACATACAAAGGAAATTACGTGGTAATATGTGCACTTAATGTTTCACTGCTTAGCCCCTATGAAACATAGCGTGATGTTTTATATACCAATTTATACCTTGACTTCTACACAACATATCAGTGAAAGTCCTATCAAAATCCATCCACGGGTTATCAAATGATACCTGGACAAACAGAACGACAGACAGACAGACAATAATTCCAAAAAAAATTGATTTGGCCTCTATGTCGATAGTATAGTATCCCCACGTAGAAATTTTGGAAAAATATTCAATGTACAGAAAAAGTGCTCTTTGAGTTTTATTATAGTATAGATAGATAGATAGAAGATGATATATTATTATAGCCTGAATGTTTGAAGTAAATGTTGCATTTTAACGTTACTATACCTGTACCGCATTATAAGTCCAGCCGAGCGATTTGTAAAGGTTTTGTAGTGAAATCTAGCCTAAGTGACGAGATAACGATGTATTAACGGATTTTGAGTGCGAAAATAAAGGTTTAACTTTTCAAAATTCTCAATTGAAATAAGTATTTATGTAGGAGATTTTGGTCGATAATTTAAGAACAAATTTCATTTTTTGTGGTCATGATCTATAAAGTGTAACATCACTTTCTGTTTGAAGTGTGTGGTACAAATCTCATTTATAGTACCTAAAACATTCAAAATTGCAATCATTATTCAGTCATTATCACGTAAATATTATAGTACATATTTATTTGAATAGAATCAATATTGTGTTTGACCACACTATGCTGCTACAAACTCAGAGTAAGGATACAAACAATCGTGACTATTGCATCGCATTTACAGATCAGCGACCCAGGTCCGGGCCAATACGCCCTGGTGGCCCGGTCCACCTCCGGCCCGCTATTCTCGTCGTCCGCACCGTTGCTCTACCAGCCGCGCAGCTTCTGCGTCTTCGTGCAGACTGACAAACGGGTCTATCAACCTGGAGACACCATTCATTTTAGGGTTATCGCCTTGGACAAGTAAGTGGTACAACTTAATAGTTACTGCCCAGTGTTCAAGCTTGAGTGATCCTGTGATACGCCGGTTAAAAGGGGCCCGAAGGCCACGAGTTGAAATAATACTCTACTATCATTACTTAAATGTCAATAGTTCGAATCATATTTTATTATCTTTATATATTATACAAGTTTTTTTAGGAATAGAGCTGCTATACTGAACAAAATGTTCTTCCCAAAACTTATTATTGGTGGTAATAATATTGCAGATACGTGTTCACGCACAGCCGACAACAAATAATATTTTTGATGGAAATAGATATGCCGAAGTTCATGTTGCGGTATTGCGAATCTCACTATGATGAAATGACTGAATAGGACTACACTACAATTTATTGCATTGTGTATAAGAATCTATATACTTATAATAAAACTGTAACAGGTCCAATTCTGTACATTGAAGATATTTTGAAAATTATATTTGGAGGGCATTCTATAATCGATACTGAGGCCGAAAATGTATTTTTTTTAATTTTTGTCTGTCTGTCTGTCTGTCTGTCTGTCTGTATCACGGCTGAGCATCACGCCGAAACTACTGAATGGATTCAAATGAAACTTGGCATGATTTGCGATCTTACTACGAGGTAGGACATAGGATACTTTTTATCCCGTAATCTAGCACGGTTCTTTTGGGAGAGGGGATTAAAGTCAAAATGGGTACTTGGTTATACGCTTGGTCCGATTTTATAAATTTTTCTTTATAATATAATAAATATTAGAAAGGGAACACTCATAGAGAGTTGTTATCAAGGTTTTGTAATCGATCGGGTTAAGCAACGTTAGGTAAGGTCAATAAATAGATGGGTGACCGTTTAACGCCATTTGAACTAAACGGTTCCGTGCTTCGGAGAGCAAGTAAAAAGTGGGTCCCAGTTTTTAACCGACTATAAAAAAGGAGGTTATGTATTCAATGCGAATATCTGTTATTAAAAGTTTAGTTAACGTAAAAATAGCGCAGGCGGAGCTGCCTGGGTCAGCTAGTAATATAATAAAGGTAGCAGTTGTAAAAAGTGAGAATCAGTTTTTGTACTTATATAACTTTGTTCAAAGGCGACTCTGTAGCATGGGCATGAGTATATTTATTCTTTGGGTTCGTATTTTAATATTAGTAAATAAATATAATAAATAATAATCACGTCGGCCTCGTTCCGTTAATAAGAGGAAAACGAAATTTAAAAACGCAAACAGATTCATTGAGATCACGAACCAATAGCGGTGATGCGAGAGACACTTTCGTTTTCGATACCATCACCGACACAAGGAGAGTTCGTGCGCGTAAGATTACGTGCGATTACGCAGCGGTCGTTAACCTCGCGGTGCGCACACGCAGGTACCTGCTGCCGCTGTCTACCACGGTGGACGTCACCATTCTGGACACGGGAGGCTCGCCAATAAGACAGTGGGCCAGTGTTGATCTGGACAAAGGAATTCTCACCGAAGAATTGGTGCTAGCTGACGAGCCAGCCCTCGGAGAATGGACTATACAGGTAATGCATTCACTTACGTTAATTGCGCTACAACTCATGTGCTTGCTCTAGGTCAGCTTCAAAACAATCTGCGCAATTGCTCGCTATTTCCTCGTAACCATTGTCTTTTGTCGCTGTTTCCTATAGTAAAAATATTAAATGTTTGGTTTGATATATTACACTAATTTTTCAAATATCTAAGTACTAATCGTTTTAATCATCTTCGTATTTGTGGTATTTGCCGCGTGATTACTTTTCTTGATTATTGGTCTTATGTAAAATACTTGATCTATTTTCTTCTCTAATGTTAGACTCATCTAAACAAAAAGAAAGTCGCTATCCGCGTCTGTCTATCTGTCTGTTCGCTTCTTTAAACAACACAATGAGTCTATGCGATTTTAGTTTGTTTTTTCTGGAACATAGAACATAAGAACAAAAAGTATTCAGTTTTGAATAGTAATGTACGATAGTAATGTACGAGCGAAAAGCGACCCGCCGCTGGATCGCTTTTTAATATAAAGATATTGATCATTGACGAATAAATTATTATCTATATCTTCTATACTTATAGCTAGCTAGTTTACAATAAAATAATTATTATGCATATTGCGATACCGGAAATCAACCTTGGAATATTTGTAGAAAATGCCCGCCTCCGCGATAACCTTAGCAGATATGTCCAAGAATGTGTGTTACTGAAATGTTGACTTGGCGCAGGTGGAGGCCCGAGGGCAGGCTTACTCGCGGCGAGTGCTGGTCGCAGACTACGTGCAGCCTCGGTTCCACATGGAGGTCCAAATGCCGCAAGAGCTGCTCTTCAAGGATGGCAGATTCGACATGAACATCACCGCCAAGTACGCCATTGTACCTCATTTTAAATGTGTAATTCCTTAGCCGACTACAGGCGGTAGCATCAAGCGATATATCGCTGAAACACTACGGAAACCGCGAAAGGTATTTCATAGATATCAGTAGAGCCGCGGTGTAACGTCGTCTGCTGTTGCCACAGCTACGGTGTGCACGGCCTTTACCTCTACCGTACTGAAGATAGCAGCATTCGAGTAGCGTTGTGCTCCTGCTGCGTTGCGTAAAGTTGTAAATGTTTTTATGAGGAGTCTCTAAACTGAGGCTAAGAGATAGTTAGTCCCTTCTTCTGCCACCCTTTAAAACTGGCTCTATTTGTTCCTGGTCGTTGATAAGCTACGCGCTACTAATGTGTCTTTCATTGTTTAAGTTTTATGCTTATATATTGAGTAGGAAATAATTATTGAAATCAAATTGAAATCAAACTACTTACTTTTACGGATTTTATCGCGGTTTATTTTTTGATTTTACTATCCCGAACTAATTAACTAACTCATCTTACGTAATGTAGGTAAGTACGTTACATAGGTCGGCGGGAATCAACATGGTGAGCACTTGCACTTTAAAAACATAAAAGATACCATACAACTTGTACTTCAAAGAAAATTCATTGAGGTTTAGTTCTACGAGATGCACAATGGACTTCTCGTAACAGTATAATGAAATAAAATGAAAATTTCTCACTAGGTATACGAACAAAAGAATTATCACAAAGAAACCTTTCTATTCTCAGTATTGAAAAACTCACCATTCCACTTCAATAGAACAATAATTACTTACGTAAACACCTAAGAACAGTGTAGATTGAACGCGTCGACTCTATGTTGTTCCAATCAATCAATATCGGCAGTTCAGTGGAATGTTATGTTATGTCGGTTATGTCGTTATTGAGTAACGGTTATTGTATACTAATGTACCTACCAGTAGCAAAAACATTTTCAGTGAAGTCAAAGTTTCAGTATCAATTCACAATAAATACGACAGGTATATGTACACTACTTATATTAGATATTTCACTCCTGCCCATACATATATCCACGTTAGGCAGAAGGCAGGGCCATTGGTCGTATCATCCGACTAATCTAAAAATTTACTAACGGTTAAGTAAAGCCTTATTAGTCTTGTCACGCTCGTAGTTCTGACCCACATTAAGTCGTGAGTAGGTAATGATTTAGCCCTCGCAACCGTGGTATAGAGGAGACAGTGAGACTTGCCCGGGGGTAAAACAATGACTACTTACTTACTTTTTTATTCTTATTTCAAAAAGTTTTTTCACACATACGCATACACACACACATCAATTAAAACTATGAACAGTACAAATATCAATTACTTATCTACTTTCCTATCTTTAATTATGACGGCATGGTCTGTCCATGCCGTCATAATACTTAAAAACCAATCGTACCTATTTGTGTTTTACCTTACCATACTTATCTGTGCCATACCTTACTATTTTATACCGAATCAATACCGCATATTATAACACACTGTTGTAATTTTAGACATTTCAATGGGCTACCGGTGCGAGGTGAACTCTCAATATCGGCATATCCAGTTTTCTTCTCCGGTTTATTGCAACCTGTGGTCGCGGCACCCACAAGAAAAGTAGTCGACATAAATGGACAGACCGTCGTTACATTCGACCTCAAGACTGACCTCGACCTCGCTGAGGATGCGGCGAGGCCGCTCGTCGTCGAAGCCGTCCTTGAAGAGAAGGACACGTTGATAAGACAGAACGTAACATCTAGAATACTGTTACTGAGAGCTCCGTACAGACTTAAAGTAACCGCGCCTGATTATTTCAAGCCCACACTGCCTTACAACGTTCAAGTAAGTGATAATTAATATGACCTATGTAAACGTACACATACAAAATAATATGTCTTAACTGCAAGATTCAGAACATAAATTTACAAATATTTTCACAGATTGAGTTAGTGGATTCGTCAGGACAGG
This sequence comes from Furcula furcula, assembly GCA_911728495.1. NCBI lineage: Eukaryota > Metazoa > Arthropoda > Insecta > Lepidoptera > Notodontidae > Furcula > Furcula furcula. The sequence goes on from OU452245.1 coordinate 17,117,791, forward strand.
TGATGGATACGGATGGGGATGTGAACGTAGAGAGGCTGTGGGATGACGGTGCTCCAGTAAACATCAGCACAATAAAACTAAGCAAAGGCATTGCTACCTACATTATTACCCCGGACGAGGCACACGTCAACTCCACATTAAATTTAGTGGTGAGACTTGAATATATAAGTAAATCTTATTAAAACATTAATAAAAAGAAGTAGCCCTTCATTATTTACCACGGGCCTTCGCTCATCAGTCTACAGAAATCTTGGTCAATAATTTAGATTTAGACCGTTTCCAACGTTATGACTATTTGAAACTTGGAATAGTTTTATACCCAACCTCATCGCAAATGAAAAAAAAAATCTTTTAGTTTTTTTTTAATGGGAGTCGAAATGGGTCATCAAAATTTCAAAGTGACTACTATATCGAGTGGGGTATCTTATGAAAGAGCTTCATTTGTACATCTCAAAACAGATTATTTTTTGGGTCAACACAATAAATGAAAAAAAAGTTTGAACATTGTTAAATAACTGAAATATTATTTTTAACTTAACTGATCAATTTATGGTTAAGTCCATAGATTTAGAATTTTTTTATAAACCCTATATCTGGTAGACCGATGAGAGTATGACTGCGGGAAAAGCTTTGGCTGCTTAAGTCTCATTAAACAATTATTGTTATCTTATCACGTAAAAGACAGGGTGTATCACAGACAGGAACTTGCTCTACTGGTATGTTCTCATCTCTTAAATACCTAATAAAATACCTTTTATTTCCTTAGATAAAATACAACGAAGTGACTAGTCGCGTGGTGAACGTACAACGTGGTGCGTTATCTGACGCACAGTTCCTCACAGTGGAGGTGCTGACGCGCGATACGGCCGTGGGCGACGAAATGCGCGCGCGCATCACTGCCACTGAACCCATGGACCTCGTGCACTATGCCGTCATCGGCAGGGGAGACATCCTTGTCGCTAAAACTATAGAGGTACGTCAATATTGTATCACAATCAGTTTCCGCAAAAATATAATCGTTCGTATTATTTATTTGTAACTTAGTCTCAAGATTATTTTCACTATCTTCATAATTAGTCTAATTTTCTTTATATTTTTTTACCTCAGACACTGTTATTATGTACTTCTAGTTGAGTCCGGCTAGACGCAGCGTGGACGTAACGGTGCCGGTGTCATCTCAGATGACTCCCGGATGCGTTCTGCTCGCCTGGTACCCGCGGCTGGACGCCGTGCGGAACAACCTGCTGTCCACCGCGGTTTACGTTCCACAACGAAACCTTTTACAAAACAAGGTAACAACTGTATCCACTATAATAAGAAAGACAAAGGAGATGGGATGTGCGGAAAGAGCGCTCGCGAATGATGTAATAATAATGTTAGCCGGATGCACCTTGGAGAATCAGTCATAGAACTTGCTAGTGAACTAATCTTTCCACAATGACACGATTAAGTTCCCTACTCGACAGGAGATAAAGAAGACTCAAAATGTTTCCTACATTTTGAGTCAACAACGGCTCAACGCTCAAAGGCGGCGTAATTTGTGTGCGGTGTTGCGATTCCTAATCCAAAAAAAAAACATTATTGTTTGTTCTCTTAGACCTGAAATTGCGATACATGCGTACTTCCCCCGTCTTAGTACGCAGTTCCCCCGTACATATGCACTTGTTTTGTTTGTCGGTGCAGATATCAATATCACCAGTGTCGGGCGCTGGTATAGATCCGAAGCCCAACACATTGCTGGAACTGCGTGTATCAGGCGAAGCGGGAGCGCGCGTGGCTCTACTGGGAGCTAACAGCGCCTCCCTCAGCACTGGCCTCGCTACTGACAACGGACTCGGAAGCGGATTGGATATGCACACGGTATGTCTTTATGCCGAATAAGGAGACGATGTTCTTAAAGTCTGCAAGCAATACGTGAGAGAAAATTAGGGTGCATTTAGGCAGGCTTACGCCAAAGGCTGCGGAATAGTTGCAGTCCCTAGCCCCGTCAGAACCGCGGTAACTTCCCGGGAGGCTATAATGTGTGCCCCTCGGCGGTAGGTGGGTGGAGGTACACCAGCAGGCATAGCACGATGTGCAAATCTTGACAGATAAGTGCGAGTATGACGTCACGATGAACTAGTATTTCACACTTTTGTATTACTACGTCATACTCCACACCAATCTGTCAAGATTGCAAGTCGTGCTAAGCCTGCTGATGCAGATCCCACCGGAGAACCCAGGTTCCCTCTCAGATGCGACAGCCGCGCGGGTTTTAGTGGGTTCACAGGGTCCTGGGAACCTACCCGTGGGGGAAACCCCACGAGAATAAAAAGAATACCGACCGGTGCATAATCAAAATTTAGGCCACATGGATTAGTATATTACGTTAATATTTATTAGGAATCGCGATGGATTATTCTAGAGCTAGAGTGTTTAAAGTGAGTTATAAATATTTGCAGATCGTACGGGAAGTGGAAAGTTTTAACGGTCTGTCGCACTCGGTTTACAAAAACGAAGACCATCTCCCGGCAATGGGTATGGACTTAGGCGGTTACACCTCCATAGATGTCTTCAACGTAAGTTTTCCTAAAAAGTTCGATGAAGATCTGACGTGTGTGATCTGTATTTTAAGATTAAACATTTGTAATACCATTGCGTTTCAGAATGCAGGAGTTGTAGTACTGACAGACGGTGTGATAATAACGAACAAGCCAGATGGTAAGTACAAACTAGCAGTGGCTGATATTTAAAAAAAAATTTTAATCGTATAGTCCAGCCTATGTCACTATTCCCACAACTAAACCGTATCTAACGACACATCATATTTTAAAAGGCTAACGACCGTGGTAGATAAATACAGGCACTCAAAAAAGTAATCCCTCTTCAGGCAGGGCAGTCTGGGTATTTAATAGGCACTTGCACTTCACAGAAGTAAGTCCAACGGAGCCATCTCTAGAGACCGGCACTCGCGCACCGCAGGCGGGTCCGTACGCCTTCAGCCGGCTGCCTCCTCCACCGTCTCCGCGCTACTACCTCACAATCCCTTCACAACCAACGTGGATGCTGGCCAATGTTACTCTGGGGTAAAATTACATTATAATCTATTGTGAAAATTTCTAGTATTTTATTTATTTGCTAAAATAACTCTAAATAAGAAAGTTGCGATAACATACTGTAGATTTGACTATGAGATTAATTTTCTTCATAGCTTAGCCCATCAGATCAGTAGGGTTAATTTGGGGGCGAATTTATGATGTGTCAATCGAATACAATTTAAAATTTCTCCAATCGAGCGACAATTACCTGTTGTAGATAGGTACTGGTAGTTGGGATCAAATTAAACTTTAGATTGGTTACCAAAGTAACCCCACTAGTGAAAAACCACTTTTCTGATTGAGCATCTGCTCGGCAATTTCTCTGTCTTACATTTTTAATCACAGGCAAAGTTTATTTCTCAATGTAAAATGCTTTCATGTTATTCTCTGTTGAAATCGTAGTCGCTGTGGAATATCGAATATTCTTCTCTCCTAATTCTATTTGAAATAGAAAAAGCATTTTAATTAATAATCTTTTCTTGCAGAAATGACGGTGAAGGCACAAAAGAGCGCTGGACTCCAGTAACTCCTGGCGAGTACGCCGTTGGAGCGTTCTCTGTGCACCCAACCCTGGGCCTGGGCTTGGCTTCCCCTCAGAAGTTCACCACCTCCGTGCCCTTGTCCATGTCTGTTGAACTGCCTGAATCCCTGCAGCTGGGCGAGACCCTGGCCGCCGTGGTCATACTGAAGACCACGTTAGCCGTCGACACGACCGTGGAAGTCACATTCCACAACACCGATCAATACTTCGAATTTGAACCACTCGACAACGAAATCGACTCCGTTAAAAGTGAGTTTATTAATCATCGATATTAGATTTCGGTATGAATTTGAACGCTCAGTGTTTTTTTAAGGTGTACATGTTACCCGGAAAATACAACTAATAGAGATAATGATTAAAAGCATATACGTAATATAGACAAATTGTCTTTTATGAAGCTTCGCGAAGATCTAACATATGTTATTCCCCTTCATGTATTCATTGCATCTAAATCCAAGCCAATGATCTCTAAAAAAAAAAACATTATCATTATTTATGTATAAAGGTTGCCTGGAAGAGATCGCTTTTAGCGATAAGGCCGCCCATTGTTGCATGTTTTATTAATTTGTGTCTTATTCTTTTAATATCTGTTTGTTTGTGCGCAATAAAGAATTGTCTATTATAGGCGTCCTATGTACTAGGAAAGATAAATCAACCAGTTTATGAAGCCGATAGTAAAAAATGTAGAGATAACTATCTATCTAAATGTAGAGATAGCTACATAGGACGCCACAATTAGCCAGTACCCATTGAAGTAAACCTTTGGTTGCCTTAGTTGGTTGGTGGTTTAACCTTTGGTAACTTAAACAATACCGAATGCAATGTAAAATATCACGCCAAATGCACGGTTTTTTAACTTTAGTACTCATCATTCTTGCCCTAGCACGTTGCGCTATTTATGAGGTCAATAGTGGCCAAGTCTTTGATCCATGGGCCATCACTAGTTAGGTCAACATCAGTATTAATGTTTAGAAATCGAGTTGTACCGTCGCGCAAGCGTGCGCGTGCCGGGCCGCGGCTCGGCGAGCACGGCGTTCCTGGTGTCGGCAGCTCGCGCCTGCGCCGCCACCATCATCCTCGAAGCCAGCGGGGGCGGCGTCTCGGACTCGCTCTCACGGACCATACAAATCAACGTGAGTTACATGAATACAACGGAGATATCCCATGTTCCACAATAGGGGGATATCAGGGGGTGCTATTCTTACAAGATGACCCCACGAGTGTTCTTCCTATGTGTGTGACGTCTGTAAGGCCAATGTTTAACCGATAAGAGAATATAACAGTAATTATCTATTAAAATGGAATGCAAATGGAAATGTTGGCGGTTTACTTTAACTTTTGCCTGTTACAAATTTTTACATGCAGCTGCATCCTCATGATATTATCCAACTCAAAATTATTGGTCGATTAAAAAGATGTTCAATAGTGTTACCTGACATAATTCACAAACTTTTCATAGTTAAGGTAATTGTTCATATTTGCGCTTCGACGCTTTCACAGCAGTGAAGAGGAAATGATCGAAGATGAGTAAAATGTATAGGGAAAATTGAATTTTCAACGTAAATATTATGGGTGCGGTAAACAACAAGGGATTCACATGTGAATGTGTATTAGGACGGTTACGAGGAGGAGCTGCGCGCGTGGGCGCTGCTAGACGCGCGACGCGGCGTGGCTCGCGCCAACGTGTCGCTGGAGGCGGCGCGCGGCGTGCGAGCTGGCGGCGCCGCGCTACAGCTGGCCGGCGACCTGCTCGCGGGCGCGTTGCACGCCACGCGCGCCCCGCCCGCGCCCTCCGCAGACGCCGCCCGCGCCGCGCGTCCCCTTGCGCTCGCCTGCGTCGTGCTCGACTACCTGCAGGTCAGTGCCACCGTCACACATGCATCTGTCACATGTGGCGGCTTCGTGTAGCGGGTCAGCCCCTTACCTTCAATATGGTTGAGGGGAGTGATGGCTGCTGCTCGAGTCAACTCGTGCGCGGGTGCTGCTTGGGGGGACTGGTCCGAGGACACACTGTCGCTGATGCTGATCCAAGTGTTACAAGACAAACACTGTTTAAAAAAAATATGTGAAAAAATGACAACCCCGCTAAGTTTCTTGCCGGATCTTCTCAGTTGAGGCTGTGCATTTTGATCCAGTGGTAGCTTTTAAAAAAAATGACCGCTCAAAAGTGCTAGGCGTTAAGCCTATTTGAAATAAATGATTTTGAATGTCTACCAACGTGCCGCTGGCGACGCCACTGCCGCTGGCACGGACGGCTGGCTGACAATCTGCTCGCGGACCCAGATCCCCAGTGGATATAAGTATGTCCCTGTCCCAGAGATTCAAGTGGACAGAGGGAATATATATTTTAACATCCGCGTTCTTCACAGGCAAGCGGTCAAGAGGAGGTCGCTTCGACAGAAAAGGCACGTGAATTGGCAGCGATTGGATACCAGCGGTTGATGGCATACCGTCGCCGGGACGGATCCTTCGCTTCAGAGATTGACGATGATGCTCAAGGGGATGTCTGGTATTTATTTTTTCTTTATTGTTTTTTCTACGTCTATAACACCTTAAAATAGAGTTCAGTGGATTTAAAACATTATCGGCCAATTTAAAATAGTCGTAAGAAGAACAGGCGCGATCTTTGTGCACTTTTTTTACCGTTCTTCGAGTCACCTACCCTATTCTTCTAGTTCAAATAATAGATCAACGAGTGTAGTAAAGTGTGATCGTTCAGGATGACGTCAGTAGCCGCTCGCTGGTTGTCTCGATGCTCGCGGTACGTGAACGTGGAGGCGCGCGCGGGCCGAGACGCGGCACAATGGCTATCGCGGCAGCAGTTGCCGGACGGCGGCTGGCCCGAGCCTACAGCCCGCAGACACAACCCTCACGCGCAGGCGCCGCTGCCACTCGCTGCACACGCGCTCGTCGCCCTGCATCAGGCTACGGTTAGTTATAGCTCCAAAAACCGTCTTAAGTATAATGTATAGGAACTCTTGGTGCCGTGAGTGGACATGTTTTTGCAGATGGGCTGACGCTTGTCGCAGTGATCACTATGGTGATCACTATCGGCACGGTTCGGCTAACTGCCGGTATACTCGTGCCGCAGAGAATAAAGATTTTCTTACAGCTGGGTTCACAACAGTTGCGCTGCAGAAGCTCTTGGCGAATAAAATCCTTCCTAGTTATAAGCGGTTAGATAGCTGGCATCATCATCAGCCGGAAAACGTACACTGCTAAATATAGACCTCCCCCTTGGATCGCCATAATGAACGAAAGTTAGCTATTTGCATCTAACGGTAACGGTAACATCACAGGCGCAATGTGATGCATGCCTGTGACTCGCACAATGTCGAGTCCAACTAGTGGGGGGATTTATGCCTGCGTCTTCCGGTTTCGTGGTCGCCACTCCAAATTCGTTCTACGTCATTGGTTCTTCGAGTGACGTGGCCTGCTCAGTACCACTCCAAGTTGCGGGTTCTAAGAGCAATATCGGTTACATTAGTTCTTTGGCGAATTTCCTGATTCCGGATTTTATCACGCAAAGAAACTCCAAGCATAGCTCTCTCCATAGTTTGTGTGACTCTCAGCTTCTCTAAAAGGCCAGTAGTTAAGGAGGTAGCTGGTTGAGGAATAAAAATAAAATCCGTTAAGAAAAAATTAAGGCTATGCCCGCTCTCTCGCTTGCTTGCTTGGTGGAAACAGAAGAGATAGATAACTTTAGAACACTTTAATTTATTACAGGGTAGCGATGTACTATACAAAAACAACATCAACAAAGCGGTGGATTACTTGGCTCGCAATCTGTCCCCGGACTTGGACGCCTACTCGCTGGCTGTGATAGGCGGTGCATTCGCAGCAACCCGACACCCGCAGCTCACGCAGACCTTGGAGATGATGGACAAATACGCTAACACTACAGGTGAATTCCAGGATAGAGTTAGAACCATGTTTATTTATTGTATTCGGTTGCTATAAGCGATAGCCAATCTATTTAGCAGGTTGGCTAATACCGGGTAAACTGCTAAAAAGCCATTTTTACTTTGGAGGTCGAAGTCTCAACGTCGTGGTGATAAGTATCTGTAAAGATACCTCACTGAACCTCGCAAGGGAGGAACGTAATAGGTATTTTTGTATTAATTAACTAGGTTTTAGGTCCCTGTGCAAGAGACCAAACCGTCCAGGTGTGCCACCGAAGCAGCAATGTCAAAGATCGGTCCTTGGGGACCTATGTCCAACAGTGGACTGGCTGAGGAATCAGACTACATAGTCTGATCATGATGATGAGGATGATTAAGCAGCAATTTATAAGGATTCCTGTGTTCTGGTGTGAAAGGTACTGTAACAGGTACCTAATACTACCAGGAGAATTACTCAAGAGACTTCACTACTTTTGTACCACTTCTGACGAGTGCAGCAATGCAAGCTATCAAACGCACTGCTTGTCTTATCGCCATATATTTCTCCCCAGGTTCGACGTTGTTCTGGTCAAGGACGTTATCGGGGTCTGAGTGGCGGAACCCATGGCTGCAAGGCAACAGCCTGGAGGCGGCCACGGCGGCATGGGGGCTGCGCGCCATGTTGGCCGCCAGACTCGTCGACGAGGCCACGCCGGTCATACGATACCTGCTGCAGTCTTACACTACTGACGACCCTGATCCTGAAGTGGTAAGCACTACCACACAGACATCACACGCATGATTGTAACAATGTCTAACGATACGCCACAGCGGCCAATCTTTTACAAGATTAGATTAACGCTGGATATAATATTGCGTACGAGTGCATACACAGACACACACACACCTACATATTTCACGAACCACTGACGCTATCGATTTCAAACTTGGAATAGTTTTAGATCTTACTTACTCAACCTAATCGCAACTGAAAAAAAAAAAAATTCATAATGGTGTTTTATAAATTGTTTTTATTTTGGTCTATGTCACGTAGTTTTTGGCTGATAATCAAAAATGTCAAAAAAAAAAATACCGTTCCCCCATTATCTCCGAAGTTGGGGCCGGAAAAATCTAAAATAATTATGGATAATACATGTATATTTTACAGGAAAAATAAAATGATCTTTCTAAACAGTACAGTTTTTTACTAATCCTAACAAAAACCACGACAAACAGACTTGGTTTTGTGGTATGAATAGTAAAATTACTCCAAAGATGGTATGGAACCCTCGGTGCACGAGTCCGACTCGCACTTGACCAGTATTTTTTTCTAATTTAGTAGGACAACTATACCTGCATCTAATGCTTTAATAACTTTCAGATGGATTCCTTGGCACAGTTTGCCGAAACGATCAAAACAACCACTAAATTACGAGTATCAGTCAACGTTTCCGGATCCGAGGATGTGCGGCAGTTCCAAATTGGAGAAAATAAAGCTCTTATTTTACAAACACAATCGGTATGTATGCAGCTTTTCTGTATTACAATAACAGGATACTAAGGAGGCCCGAATGACTTAATATCAATGCCACTGGAATTTTTCAGTCGACTAGAATTAACTGAAAACGTCGAGGTTGAATTCGGTGTATTAATCTAAATTACCTATATGGAACTTCTTAAAAATATACCCATTTTCTCTCAATGAACCTGATCAGCGAAGGGAAGATAAAACGTTACGATGAATTACGTGAAATCAGACGTAAACCTTAAACTACTAATTACTACAGAAAATAGGGCCACTATTTTCTGCAAGAGAAGCAAACAGAAGTAGTACCTTCAATGGATTTTTTTAATCTGTAGATACGAAACAGTCGGTCAGTGAGTGCAGTAACGGAAGGCCGCGGATTGGCGCTGGTGGGTTTGACGGCTAAGGCTAGCACTAACGTAACAGCACCTTGGCCGCGGTACACTTTAGATCCGCGCGTTGACCAACTCTCGACCAAAGATCGCCTGCAACTCTCCGTCTGCTTCGGGTTAGTAACTTTTTTAATTAACGCGTTTAAGAATGTTACGGTCCCAAAAAATATCTTATTTGTATTTCTGTGAATCCTAGATTCGTGGCACAAGGCAATGAAACAGAAAGTGGGCTAACACTTCTCACTATCCAGCTTCCATCTGGATACATCGCGGATATAAATACTCTCAACGAATTGACGGTAAGTAGCATATTTATGATATTCAAATCGTTTCAATTTTCGGAATTAATGAAAGAGAAACTCGATAGTAATTATATGTAAGTACATATAGATAATAGATAAAATATTATATTTAATATGTTATATGAATTATCGATACGTTAAATGAGTGCTCCGTTGCGGCTCGATGAAATGAATTGAAAGGTCAACACCGGATCATACCATGACCGTGATATGAACATATCAGGCACGGAAAAGAAATAACGAAGACCACTATTCGCTCTAAACGTATCGCCCGTGTTATGCCCTTTCGGGCCCGAACGACAATCGATAGTCAGGATACCTACCACAGTAGGTATCCTAAATTATACACAAAAAATTGAAACAGTATGACCACAGAACACTATAGTATGACTTATACTGTGACGGCGCGTTGCGGAACGGAAACAGTGGCGCCTGCCATGCAGAAGACATTTGTGAATTTTAACGGAAATGTGCATGCCACAGCCGGATACACGACGCTATACTGAGCATTGTCCATACAGTTTCATACAAAGAATATGTTTTATTCTGATACGTTCATATTACATTAATGGCACGGTCATATTGTCACTGTAAATGGTACATAAGTACATGTGTGTTTGTGCGTGTGTGCAGTCTGTACGTCACGTGACGTGGGCGCGTGTGACGCGGGGAGGCGCGCGCATCGTGGCCGGCGTGTTGGCGGCGCGTGGCGAGCGCTGCGCCACGCTGGCGGCGCCGCGCGCCTTGCCTGTCGCGAGACAACGACCCGCCTGGGCCACGCTGCACGACCTATACGACTCCAGTCAGTACACACACTTACAACATCACGATATATTATTATTTATATTATCGAAACATCCCCGCTGCTGGCCCCCCACATTGCTTCCCACTTAGAAGGGAGGCGTTGCCACAATCCCCACGCTTATTTAAAAATAAAACTTCAACTCTACAAAATAAGGTTCAAAGCATTTGCAGATAATAAGAACACGCCCGCTACGACAGCTACAAATAAATCGATTTATCGATGTACTCATCGCTGTCGTAGCGCAGCAGCGGGGAACCACTGCCTTTGCAAGCCGGAGGTCGCGAGTTCAAATCTTGCAACAAGTTTGTGTAGCTTAGGACAATGCAGGCCGATTACCTGACTGTCTGGAAAGTAAGATTATCCATTACGTCAGATGGGCATGTAAAGAATCGATCCTGAGTCTGACCTCTCCTCAGTCGTGTCGGTTTTCCGTCCCATCGGATTGTAAAGAGATTACAGTGTGTTTGCACAAGGACTTGTGGCCGTAGCTGTATCGGTTGGGAGTTTCTTTTTGTTGTACCTACTAGATTAATGGGGTATGACAACATCGTCATAATGACATGAATCATGTGCCCGATTCCTATATTGTATGAAACTAGTACTTAGTAGGTATAATTATCAAGCAATGACACACTTTTTATAAAAATGTTATTAGGTCTATTAACGTAGTTGGCGTATAAAGGTGCGCAACCCAAGTACCTACAAGCAGTCCGTTTCATCCTTAGAGGAATATTCTGTCTACGGTTTCATCGTACCATTCTGAAAATAGGCCAGAAGTTGATGCTTTAAAATGCCTACCAAATGATTGATAAGTATGAAATATTCAGGTGCCTAAACCAAACGATTGTTGTTTAAAAGTATATATACGTATGCTAGACCTCTGAAACTCTCTAAAGAATGTCTACGCCCTTGATAGGTAAAAATATGTACCTACTTTCGCTCTGTATATTAATGATTATAATTCATCATAAGGTCATCGCGCGCGGGTGTTCTTCCAACCAGTGGCGGCAACAGCATGCGACGTGTGCCGCGCGTGGCCGTCGTGTGACAACGCGTGTGGCGCATCAGCCCGGCGACAAACGGGCGCGGGCGCAGAAGCGGGTGCGGGAGCGGGAGCGGACGGTACTTCGCCTGACCACGCAGCCGCGCTTAGCGTACCCTCCGTCACACTTCTGCTCGTTCTCGCTATACTCTCACTTTTACAACCCCACCATCGCTAACCTACCTTTCGTTTCTATTTATAGAGGTCTACTCATGTTTCATAGTTACCGCCTCTGAACTGTATAAAGAAAAAACTAAAAGTTAAATCTAAGATCTAGAAACTATCAAACTCTTAAAAGACCGCCTGCTCATCTCATTCAATCGCTGCACGGCAGTTTTGACTGATCGGTGTGGCGTATGACATCACTATGACGTAGGTGATTTAACTTAGAAACGCCATTTATGTTTCTTTAATTGTCTATATAAGTTGCATTCAACATTGATCTGTCGAATATCATACTAGAACTGTTGAACGCAGCACACGGCCTAATGTTATACGCTGAAATCGTTTAATAAATAATTATATGTACAGAGATTCACTCCATTCCTGTATAATAGTAACATACCTACTGTAAGGAGCATTGTATGAGTTTTGTACGCGTTAGAAGGAAATATTTTGTGCTTTTAGCTAAGCGTATAGCCGAATTTTATGTTATTTATGGTGCCCTGTTATGTAGTAACGTACATTTTTTTTTTATAAACATACTCGTGTTCTACTATATAAGTAGGTACCTGGTTCGATTTATCATAAACGTGCGTATCTTCGGTATATTTAGGTACCTATGGACTTTTTTAAATTATAGTATAATTATACAATTATAGCTGCTAATTAATATATTAATTTGTCAATAACTCGTTCTGAAGCCCGTCCATAATTTGTGATAGCATAAATTAAAAAAATAATTTATGTAACAGTGATAGATTTATATTAATAAGAGGAACAATAAGATTAATAATAATATACATATTAAGTATAACATCCAATATTTAATTACTTTAAAAGTAGATAAGTACATAGAAATAGACAAAATGTGATGATATGATTGTACATATTATAGAGCATACCTAATAATAAGAAAATAAATATGTATTAACACGACAAACTGTATTAAATTTCCATTTTTCTCATCATCCAATGAAAGAAGCCGAGAATGGAGAAGGACATCGTCAGCGGCACTGCTGAGGCTTTTATCCATGCCCACAGACTGCAAAAGAAAACAATAATAAAATAAATACCAGTCAAGTGCGAGTCGGACTCGCCCACCGAGGGTTCCATACCATCTATGAACGTATTAAAGTTATTTTACTATTCGTCTAACACCTTAGATAGCAAAAAAAAACCGCAAAACTAAGTTTGTTTGTCGAGGTTTTTCTAGGATTACTAAAAAACTGTACTACTTAGATAATTTTATTTTACCCATAATTATTTCAGATTTTTCCCTCTACAAACTTCGGAAATAAGGGGGGACAGTTTTTTTTAAATTTTTGATTATCAGCCAAAAACTGCGTGCCATAAACCAAAATAAAAATCTGTTTTGAGATGTGTAAATGAAGCCCTTTCATATGATACCCCAGTCGATATAGTAGTCTCACTTTGAAATTTAGATGACCTATTTTGACCCCCATTATAAAAAAGTAAAAGAAAAAATATATTTTTTTAATTTGAGATAGGGTCGCGTAAGTAAGATCTAAAAGTATTCCAAGTTTCAAATCGATATCATGAGTGGTTCCTGAAATATATAGGTGTGACAGACAGACAGACAGACGAAGTCAGACCATAAGGGTTCCTTTTTTACCTGTTAGGTATGGAACCCTAAAAACAGTGTGTGCTTGACATGCTCTTCCATTCCAACATAATATTGGTGCTATTCCTAATATGTAAGTACATCAACATCAGCTGGAAGATGTCCACTTCTGAACATAGGCCTTCCTCTTGAAACGCTACAATGAACAACAGTTAGCTATTTGCATCCACCGGTTATATTCGGTCCACCGGTCTATTTCCATCCGAAGAACCGATAACCGCTGGGGAAGAAAGGTTCTCGAGTGGCGACCACGAACCGGAAGACGCAGCGTTGGCAGGCCTCCCACTAGGTGGACAGGCGACATTGTGCGCGTCGCAGGTAACCGATGGATGCAAATAGCCAATTGTCGTTCATTGTGGCGTTCTAAGGGGGAGGCCTATGTTCAGCAGTGGACGTCTTCCGGCTGATGATGATGATGATGATGATCCACCGGTTGCCTGCAACGCGCACAATTTTGACGACGTCCACCTAGTGAGGCTGTCTACGCTGCGTCTTCCAAGTCGTGGTCGCTACTACAAAACCTTTCTTCCCATTGCCAGTATTGCCACTTCAACTTGCAGATTCTGAGAGCTATGTCGGTGACTTTAGTTCCTCGGTGAATCTCCACATTTTGTCAACATGGATTTTATCCACCTACATAGACTTTATCGCGCAAAGAAACTCCGAGCTGGATGATCGTGCTCTGTCCGATATGGCTATCTATCGGACAGAGCACGATCATCCATCCATAGCTCATACAGAAGCTCAGAGACACAACTTCTCTAACTCTGAGCTCCTCTAAAAGGCCAACAGTTAAGGACCACGTCGTACGTATTATATGTCATCACTGGAGAGTGGCAACACATGCACATATACATAAGTTTATAAGTTTGAGCAACTATTATTACAGACTTTTTATGGACAGTTGCGGTCACTACTCGAAAAACAATCGGTTGTTTAAACCACGTCAGGCAAGGTCAGTCGATAGATGAGCGACCGTTTAGTGGCATATAACATCGTCTCCGTGCACGTAAAGTCAGTCCCATTGTCATCTATACAGCAGTCGTTAAGCTAAGTTCTCTGTAAGACTACTAGGTAAGTTTACTAGGTGGTAGGTTCCTTGTGCAAGGAACCGTCCAGGTAGGTACCACCGCAGTGTCAGATATTCTGCCGCCAAGCAGCAGTGTGTAAGCATTGCTGTAAGCATTCCGGCGTGAATGGCACTGTAGCTAAGTAAAGACCTCTGATCTCACTTTCTCTTTCTAGATACACACAAAAGACCGAGACAGTGATTGTGTTGTCTTTATCTTAATGTATTCAGAAAGAGAGCGATAGGCCGCAGTGGTCTTCTTTAGAGTGTTGCCTCCTCTTTTACTTATATGCTTCTTGGTTCTCTGACGGTCTAAACAGCTTGACAACTTTGATACGAGGTTGACCACAAACCATGCGAATAAAAAAAACTGTGAACAAAAAAACAGTAGACTTGTGCATTTCTACTGGCACCATACAGCTGATACTTACTATTTAATACCAATTTTCTCAAATAATATAAAATGTTGACCTAATAATTAGCTAGTTCTCATTTTGTATTCAAGTTGTGCAATTTAATGCATTATAATGTTGGTTACTATTAACTCCATATTCTTACATATTTTCGATTTTTTTTTTTTTTTTTTTTTGTATGAGTAGTACTGTTGGCCGCAGATGGCCATTACAGCTTCACCGGACAAGAGGGGCGAGCGCTTTGAGCGCTCCAGCCCGGAAAGATAGGTAGCGACTAGCTCAAGGGCACCTCAGGGAGGCACGGCCTCGGCTTGGGCTGCCGCTTAGAGAGTGTGTGAGTTTACCACCGGTTCACAACGCGCCCCCGCTGAGAAGAACCGGCAAGAAACTCAGCGAGGGGATGCATGTCGAGGTCGCATGTGTACGATCCTTCGGCCTCGCCGGCGAGACCGGTGTCTGTGTGTAGGTGTGTGTACGACTCGTGACGTCGTTGTCGGTGTAGGTGTTGTGTCAAGGTCCAGGAGGACGGACATCGGGTCGGGTGGGTCGAGCAGTACATGCCGCGGACGGCGGCGATGTACGGTAGGTCGACGATCTGAGGGACCAGGACCAGGGTCGGGGTCGGGGATATAGTCGGCAGCGGCGCCGATGAGCGGGTTCGGGTGGACGCATGCTTTTTCAAAGTAATGTTCGGACATTTCTTTGAAAAATTTGCGGATAGGGACTAGACCGAAGTCGGAATGAAGGTCGACATTCCGCATGTACCACGGGGCACCGACGGCATGTCGAAGGAATCGGTTTTGAATAACCTGGAGGCTATTGATGTGGACGGGAGCCGCGTGTGCGAATACGGCACTGGCGTAAGATAGGATGGGACGGATGCAGGTTTTGTAAAGTGTCAACTTATTCCTAAGCGACAGTTTAGGCTCCGCCTGCAGATCATGGGGTAGAGCCGGCCGAGGACGAAGGCCGCTCGGTTGCGTACTGACCGTATATGCGGTCCAAATGTCATGCGGGAGTCTAGGGTGACGCCTAGATATTTGACCTTTTTGGTCCAAGGGATGGGACGCCCATAGAGGGTGATCTGACCTAAACGACTCCTGGGATGGCCCGCAGTGTGGGATCTGGTGCTCCGGGAGAAGAGCACCGCGGCGCTCTTTTCCGGGTTCACCGCGATCAGCCACTTTTGGAACCATTCGCCTAGGGCGTTGACGGCGACTTGAAGAGTGCGCGTCAGAAAAGCCTTATTTCTGTGTGAGAAATATAGTGCGGTGTCGTCCGCATATAGGGCTAGTTGCACCCTGTCCGAACGAGGGATGTCGTTCGTGAACAGGCTGAACAGGAGTGGAGAGAGCACGGAGCCTTGAGGGACTCCGGCCTGAATAGGGTGGGAAGTGGATCGCGCACCTTCGACTCGATATCGAAAGGTGCGATTCCTGAGAAAATCTCGTATGATGAGGACCAGACGGTCTGGCACGCCCATGAGGTAGAGCTTGTGAAGCAAGCCATTGTGCCAGACCTTATCGAATGCCTTGGCGACATCGAAGAATAAGGCTCCGGTGTATATGGGTCTGGGCTGGTTGAGCCCGGAGAGGACGTGCTCCGTGATGCGGTGCACTTGATGGACGCAGGAGTGTCCGGCTCGAAAGCCGAACTGCTCGTGTATGAGTATGCCCTTCGAGATGACAAACTCTTTGAGTCTTGCGAAAAGCAAGCGCTCGTAGAGTTTGCCCAGGGCGCTAAGGAGACTAATGGGACGGTAGCTCGTGGGATCGTCACGTGGCTTACCGGGTTTGTGAATGCCGATGACGTCTGCTTCTTTCCACTCCGAAGGGAATATAGCGTGCGTCATGGCGGCATTGAAGATGGCTACCAAGAGGTAGATCAAGTGGTAGGGAAGGATTTTTAGTACGCGGTTCGAGATGCCGTCAGGGCCGGGGGATTTCTTAGGCTTAAGGCCTTTGATGAGGTCTTCCACCTCGGAATGGGGTGAGAGTGTCGGATGGCGGGAACATATTTTCGATCTTTTAGTCCATATTATATGTACATAATTATATTAGATTTTTTAATACATATAAATCCGGTCCCTAATTATAAGAGAACTTTTACACGCGTACCTACACGCGTACAGGTCACCGCGCGCGAGTCCTCTTCCAACCTGTGGCGGCAACAGCAAGCGACGTGTGCTATACTTAATGTTTTAGTTCATAAATTAAAATAAATTAGCATTTTCAGTTAGAAATTATTATTTACTTCCTGTTATCCTCCTGCAGATAGCATTTTAACCAGAGATAAATTCCTCTTTAATCCGTGCCTTTGCAAGGATGTGGTTTGCAGTTATTGTGACCACCACAAGACATTAAATTATGTACAATAGATAAAGAAACTTACTCATAAGGGTCATCTGATACGTAATAAGGCTGTGGGGTGGGCAGCAGGCCGCAGTCGCCGATGTAGACGCGCTTCGTGGGCCTGTCGTCGGCGTCCGTTGGCGTGTGTTCTACCATATGCACCACATTCTGACCCTCCACCACCTTTGAAAACCATATTATATATCTACTACGTCCATATTATATACCTACTAGTCAGAAAAATAACTAAAATTTAAATATACTGCCAAGGTACTATCTACTAGTACTGTGTATGTAGAGAATCTCAGTCGCACAACGAGCTATGCTAGGAGTTTCTTTGCGCGACAGAATCCGAAATGTGGAGATTCGCCGAAGAACTAAGGTCACCGACATAGCTCGGAGAATCTGCAAGTTGAAGTGGCAATGGGCAGGCCACATCGCTCGAAGATCCGATAACCGATAGGGAAGAAAGGTTCTCGAGTGGCGACCACGAACCGGAAGACGCAGCGTAGGTAGGCCTCCCACTAGGTGGACCGACAACATTGCGCGTCGTTGGATGCAAATAGCCAATTGTCGTTCATTGTGGCATTCTAAGGGGGATGCCTATGTTCAGCAGTGGACGATAATGATGATGATGACTATGTACTTGACTGCAAAAGTTAAGTACCTATTCGTTAAAAAAAATATTTAGTACAAATCTATACCTTTCCAATGACTGTATGTAAGTTGTCTAACCATGGTGTTCCAGTTGTTGTTATAAGAAACTGACATCCATTGGTATTTGGGCCTAAAAACACAAGAAAGTTTTAAAAATGTGGAATAACTTACTGCCGCACCTACAAACGTATAGTTAATTGTGATTAAGTCATATTTTGTAAATGGATTATTTCGACTTTCGAAGCCAAATAATACTTAATACGCGGATAGCGAGTAGATATATCAATAATCACGTAATTAATACTAAAAGATAATCATAAGCGACTCGGAGAGTCGAAATAAACAGATTATAACAGATTACAAAAAATGACTTAATTGCGATTAAAGTTAATTGATGTCTGTGAGTGCGGCAGTTAGTCTGTTACCCCTCTCAAGAATATAGTTTAATATAAATAATGAAAATGAAGTACCTATAGAATTGGTACCATACACATTCCGGTATTTTTTTTTACATTTTTGATTGCAAGCCTAAAACTATGTGACAAAAATTAAAATCTGTTTTGAAATGTGCAAATGAAGCCCTTTCTTATGATACCCCACTCAATATAGTAGTCTCACTTTGAAATTTTGATGCTCCATTTTGATTCATCCAAAAAATAATCATTTGCAATGAGGTTGAGTAAGCAAGATCTAAAACTATTGTAAATTTCAAATCGATAGCATCAGGGGTTCTTGAAATATAAAAGTGTGTGACAGACAGACAGACGAAGTTGCGCCGTAAGTAAGGGTTCCTTTTTAAACCTTTAGGTATAGAACCCTAAAAAGACAAGCCCACTGAGTTTCTTGCCGGATCTTCTCCATGGAGGCCGCTTTACGATACAGTAGTAAGTTCGTAAAAAAATATTTTGTGTGATCTTCCATGGGGTCTAATGAAGACCTTTGCTGTAATTATACAAGGCGTCAACCCATCAACGGATCGTAAAGGCGTGCTATTACAGCAACGATTGTTCTTTTCGTTTCAGCTGCTATAGATGTTGGTTTCACTGCATTTTGAGTTATAATATTTTATACTAAACCTTTATTAGCCATTGATACGAATCCAGAACCAGTATGCTGCGTGTCTAGGTTTTCGTCATCAAATGTATGGCCGTATATACTGATTGAACCAGTGCCATCGTCCGAAACCAGATCACCCCCTGGAAAATTTCCAAGTTTAATATCCATATGCTATGGCTGTGTCATTGTTGAAAGAAATTAGAAAGTAGAACACTAAATACAAGAACAATGTTTGCAAGGAAGGTTAAAACCTTTTATTTGAATGGAAATCTATGCGTTGGTGAGAGGCACAGCCGAAATATCTTTTTAAAACCGAAATGTCGGCTCAAAATTGATGCAGCCCAACTGGGTACCTATCTCCACCTTACAGAAAATATACCAAGCCAATTGTCAGTAGTCAGTGCCCTATGACAAGTTACTGGCGTCAGAGCCTAGAGGGACCGCAGATTATTATTATTTGTAGCACAAGAGAGTAATACGTGTGCCACACCTACAGTATGTGACAGGTAGACATGGCAATTAGGTTGTACCCTCCCCCGTGCCTCAACTCATACCCCGATAGCCTTGTCGACCTGTCGACTACTGTAGTGTGTTCCCATCCACAACTGCATCCTGTCCTGCTGTCCTGTACCCCAAGGTTGTCTGGAAGAGATCGCTTTAGCGATAAGACCGCCTTAAATTGTCACACTGTAATCTTCTTTTCCTTTAAGTAAACATAAAAATATAAGGTGCATTAAAAGATCTCATATACTGTTAGACAGGCCTGTTGGTCTGGTCTAGTGGTTAAACTCCCTGGCCGCTACTCAATTGGTCATGGGTTCAACTAACACCTTGTGTCTAGGTGTTACTTTTCTTTACCTACATATTATAATAATATATATTTACAAAAAAAGTATATATCTATTAGTATCAGTTGTCTGCCTAGTTTGGGATCAGACGATCATTTGGAGATTGTCCTATATTATATTTAAAATGTACACACAAAATTTTGATTGCTCACCTTGTACCATAAACCTTTTGATTATTCGATTAAATGAAGTACCCTTGTAAGACGAGCCATCTATTCCTTTTGTTGCGAGAGTTTTAAAATTTTTAACAGCTTTGGGAGCCAGGTCACCAAATAAACCAATCACCACTCTACCCAATGGTTTATCATCACTAATAATATCGAAATACACTTGATCAGTAACACGGAACTGTCGCGCCTGAAAATATTTAATGAAATAATTGATTTTATTTAATGCAAAACTATGTTATTTAAAATTGTATGAATACAATTTCAACATTACAACTTGCTAACATTTGTAATAAGTAGATTGGAAAGCAGAATAAATAAGCCAGGAAGATACATTTTGTTTTCCATAGATGTTCAATCAATGAGTATGCTTTGTCACTGTGTAAGTAGACAACTAATTAGATATCAGTCACCTACCTCATAGGGAAGCCTCACAAGTGCAACTACAAATACTGATGTACCTATAGCACAATTTATTCACAAGTGAATAACTAATGAATAAATTGCTCTTTAAGAGATTTTTAAAGAAAGAAAATAGCTTTTGCATTCTGTTTAATAAACCATCAAGTTGTGTTAAATATGTAATTAATTGTCTGCATCATATTAATCATACCTACTTTTTCTAGGGCTAATAATTTGCAGAAATATCATTCTGTTATTTTAGTATCTTGTTGAACATTATTTTGTGTGTCTAAACCTCTACTATCCTGTGATGGCTTCTGTTTTGTGGTTGTTTTAAATGAGACATGTTTCATATGACTATTTATGTGTAATTTCAGTTTGTCATTGCGGCTGAACTCTTTCTTGCAATCCAGTGTATCTTTAAATGGACATTTCAACATTTTCTTTGGCTGATGTAATTTCATGTGCCTCTGTAGCAAGTCTTGCCTTTTAAACATGTATTTGCAAACTGAACATTGATACTGCCTGCTGCCATGTTTGAGCATATGAGATGATAAATACTTCTTCATGTGGAAACTACTGCTGCAAAGGTTGCACTGAAATGGTTTCAACATTCTGTGTATTTGCAAATGTAGACGGAGCCTCTTATCACTTGTGAACACTTTATTACAGTGTATACATACTTTCTTATGATTCTCTGTATGCATATGCATAGAAAGTTTTTCTGGCTTTCTAAATGTAGCATCACACTGGGAACACTTGTACTGCTTTTGTTTACTCCCTTGGGCCTTTTCACTAGTGGTAGGGTTATTATGACTTTGCTGATGCATAGCAATTTCCTCTAAATTACTAAAAGCTGAATTGCATTTGTGGCAGAGGAACTTAGGGTTATTGTGAGCAATTGCCACATGATCTAGCAAAAATTCAACAGTATCATAAAAGTCCATACATTCTCCTTGTATACACTTATACTTTTTTAAAGGCCAATGGTGTTTAAGATGCAATCTATACTGGGTGTAATTTGGCGATACAAGATTGCAGTATAAACAGGTGTAACTCAGTAGTTCCACCTCATGTGTCTTCGGTGTTGTTTCATTTAGTCCATGGGGCCACATTTTGTGTGAAACAATGTGCCTTTGCAGATGTGAATTTTGAACAAAACATCGGCCACATATTCGACACTGGTAAGGTTTCTCATTATGTGTTTTCATATGAGTGATGAAAGTTTTCATTTTCTTAAACTTCTTTTTGCACAGTGTGCAAATAAGATCTTTTGGCCATATCTGATGTTCAATATTATCCCGCGGCTTATCACCGACACTATCACTTGTATTAGATGCAACAGTCATCAGTGTATTTGTGTTCAATATTGTATTTTGTTCTTGAGAAGATTTCCTGCATTCCAATTGCTTATGTTCCATAAAAACTTTCAAGCAATTGTATACAGACTTACAATAACCACAAACAAAAACATCTTCATTTAATGAGTCTAGTACAATAACGTGTGCCATTGTAAGTAAATAAAGATATACGTTAATTGTAAACAAATAAAATTATATTATAGAATAGGTCAAGAGAACACCTGTGCAGAAAATCCGGTCAGTGACAGACTGACAGATAGGCTTGTTGAAAAAATATCGATGCATCGATATATAAAAAAAAAAAAGTATATAAGTATTAGTATCAGTTGTCTGGTTTCCATAGTACAGGCTCTGCCTAGTTTGGGATCGGATGACCGTGTGTGGATTGTCCCAAGATATTATTATTTATTATTATTATATCGATATTTTTTCTTTCGATATATCGATATTTTCATCCGATATATATTTTTTCGATATATCGATGCATCGATATAAAATATTAAGTATCGAAAACGTATCAAAAACGATTTTTTTTGGAAAAGATTAGATCTGTGTTTTTTTTTTCTTTTTCTGATTTTATTTTTAGCGATAAAAAGACGCCCCTGCACCTTCATTAGATCAGTGTAATTTCTTTACAACGAAGCCAGCCATCCTTGTACAAACTACACAAAAAAAGAAAGCAAACAAAAGGTTTTCTCTAGTCAAGCAGTAAGCTTCTAACGCCTTACCCTCTTTCTCTTTTATGCCTCTAGCCCTTACCATAGACAGACCTTTTGCGTTATCTTTGATTGCGTCAAAAAATATTTCGTAACGTATTTCGTTCGATGGTTGGTTGGTATTGTTAATTTAGTCTCTTTCTTTGGTTGCATGCGTATCTCTTTCGATACATTGACAGGCCCGTTGGTCTAGTGGTTAGTGACCCTGTCTGCTACCCAACAGGGCGTGGGTTCGATTCCCACCAAGTGTCTGGGTGTTTTATCTATATAAGTATGTATTTAAAAAAAAAAAGTATATAAGTATTAGTATCAGTTGTCTGGTTTCCATAGTACAGGCTGTGCCTAGTTTGGGATCAGATGAC
This sequence comes from Furcula furcula, assembly GCA_911728495.1. NCBI lineage: Eukaryota > Metazoa > Arthropoda > Insecta > Lepidoptera > Notodontidae > Furcula > Furcula furcula. Next base: position 17,140,562 of record OU452245.1, read on the forward strand.
CGTGTGTGAATTGTCCTAAAATATTATTATTATTATTGCATGTTAATATTTGTTAAAGTTCAATTAAATAGTTTAATTACTGAATAATTAAGTTTATGTTGAAATTCTGTTGCTTCGTGGACTTTTTTCCGATCTGATGGTAAGCGACACGTATTTCTATAGACAGCTGTAAGGCATTACCACTCAAGAAGCGTTTTTATGTTGTTCCGTTAGTGGGAGACAATTTTGATCCCGATATATCGATATTTCTTGTTTCGATATATCGAAGTCAATAACGATATATTTTAAAAATATAGATTATCGATATATCGATATTTTTTGGCATTTCCAACATCCCTACTGACAGACAACCAGGTTTTTTTAGGAATTTATTTTAATGATTAGACCTTAGAGCTTAGAGGAAGAATACCAATAGAGAGCTGGCTGGGAGGCGATTCAGGACACTTTCTTTCTCATTCACGCAAGAAAATAATGCGTTTTTCTATTAGGTTACGTGTGATAGAAAGAAACAGTGTATACAGTGTGTGTACAGTTTTTTGTGCCTCAGCATGTGTTCGATTTTTCCGCACCGTGGGTGCGGAACAAATTTGACGTTTGCTCCAGGACCCGACCATCAGGGGTTAACGTGCTTTTAAAATTAAATAAATTACTTAAAATACAATTAAAAACTAATTGTGAAATTACTGTGTTGTGGAAATCTTTTAAGAATGGTGCAGTGCAGTAATAAAGGCTGTAAAACTAACAGTGAACGTAAAATTTGTGAAATATCGTTTCACAGGCAAACGTGAATTATTATGGCCAATTTAGAGATTACATTTAGAAACTAATACATGTAAACGACTTATTTAGATCTTATTTCTCTAAATTAGTTACTATTTTACTTGAAAGTTACGTGTAAGATCGATCAATTCTTGTTTTTCATCCATAACCTAAAATTTTCAGTTTATTGATCGCCATTATCAGTGTTGCCAGTGTATAAAAGAGAGACTACCATAAATAAGTGGTAAATTATTATTAAGTGCATCATATACGATCCCACATGCTGGGTGCATCGAAGAATTTCTCAGATTTCCCGAATTTATTTGTATGAGATCCTGAAAATATGGATATTTGTATACTGTGGATAGCAGCTACAAAAAGAATTAATTAGGTTGCTAAAAGTTATTCCCGAATGCTTAAATATTCAGAAATAACGTAAGCGCTCAAGTAATTCGTCCAAGGCTGCGCAGTACGTATACATTCGTTATTTATAGGCGCAATGGTCATTGTACATTTAATCGTGCTTTTACTATATGCATGTTCTTTAAATATATGTATGTATGTTGTTGGTTACAATTTATTGATAAATTTGTCTGAATTATAAATAAATAGTACCGGCGTTGAATAGTTTGTTTAATTTGCCCCCCTATTATGTACCTATCTCGTTTGACAACTAAAGTGATGATCAATAAAGCAAAGTGACTATTAAATAACTATCAAATGATTCATTTGGCTAACTTGAATCACCAATAAATACCAAACACACTTTCAGTAGACATCAAAGTTTGGTGGACAACTGAAGCTTGATAGTCACTTGGGTGGCTAAAGATACGCAATAGCCTGCTGGTAGGTAATAGTTGTATTTACTATTGGCTGATCGTGAGGAGGTTGTATGTTCTCCAGATTTTTTGTAGGAGTAGTACTGTTGGCATTACAGCTTCACCACCGGACAAGAGGGCGAGCGCTTAAAGCGCTCCAGCCAGAAGGGTTTGGGTAGCGACTAGCACAAGGGCACCTCAGGGAGGCACGGCCTCGGCTTGGGCTGCCGCTTAGAGAAAATGAGTTTACCACCGGTTCACAACGCGCCCCCGCTGAGAATAACCGGCAAGAAACTCAGCGAGGGGATGCATATCGAGGTCGCATGCGTACGACCCTTCGGCCTCGCCAGCGAGACCGGTGTCTGTGTGTTGACGTGTTTACGACTCGTGACGTCGTTGTTGGTGTTGGTGTTGTGTCATGGTCCAGGAGGACGGACATCGGGTCGGGTGGGTCGAGCAGTACATGCCGCGGACGGCGGCGAAATACGGCAGTTCGACGATATGAGGGACCTGGCCGCTGCCCAGTAGGACATGGGTTCGATTCCGAAGGATTCTTATTTAAATATGTATTTATACAGTTTACAAGTATTTGTAATCATTTATCTGGTTACCTTACTAGAGGATCTGCGTAGATTGAGATCAGGTGGTCATTGGTCAAGCGTAGATTGTCCCAAGATACTAGTACTATAGATTTGTATATTGGAGAAATTTACTAAAACTTACCCGGTAAATGGCCATAGTATGTATTATATTAAGTTTTACGAAAGCCAATTTTTGCCTACCTCTCTGGGAAATAGCATATTATTGTTTTTATCTCTTAGCTTTTTTGTATGAGGCTAATAATTATCTACAGCTCTTAGCCACTTTAATCACCACGTGATATCACCCAGGTGAACAATGTGGTATAGACCTTAGCTACAGCATATATGATATTAAGTGTACATTCACTTTGTAGCCTCCGTCGTGGGTTCGAATCCTGCGAAGGGCAACACATTTGAGTAGTTGTTCCTTACTGGCTAGGACAATGCAGGCCGATGACCTGATTGTCTGTAAAGTAAGATGATCCATGCGTCGGACGGGCATGTAAAAAGTCGGTCCTGCGCCTAACCTCTCCCCAGTCGTGTCGGTCTTCCATCCCATCGGATTATGAGAGGTATTATATAAAGGAACAGAGAGTGCACTTGTGTCTACGCAAGCGCTTGTGCACTATAATATCTCCTGCGTACATGGCTGATCTTGTGTTGTGAAAGATTGGCCGCTGTGGTCGTTTCGGCCAGGAGGACATTATTATTACAATCACTTTCGTACTTTTCGCAGATTGTCATAGATTAAGACGACATAGTGTAAGAAAACTAAATGTTGTGTCAAATAAGTGATTTTTGGTTAACGGCGGCACGCTTGGTATATGTCTTGTTATATTCTGTCTACGCCTTAGAGGATATTCTGTCTACGGATTAGGCCATAGATAGTAGGTGGGTGACATTTGACAACTAAAATAATACTACTTGTACAAATACAGAGTACCTACGCATCCCTAATACGTCCATGAAGATATAGGGTCAAAGCCTTAGGTCAAAGCTATAAGCTTCATGAATTGACCTATTAGCTTCATGATGAATACGTCTGTGCAGAGTACTATGAACACAGAACACTATTACTCCAAGTCCAAGCTATGAATATAGGCACAGACGTATTAGGGATGCACAGACGTATTAGGGATGCACAGACGTATTAGGGATGCTACGCATCAGACGGTGAACTGCCCTAGAGGAAAAATCACATTACGGATTTGCAGTAATAGAATATGACGTCTGTTTTTTTTTTAAATTATACGCTCATATCATGTGCCGTGGGTCAGGACATTTCGCCCAGTTTTAAAAAAAACGGAGTCTAGTCTTTTAAGCCGCTTTACTTTTCATATTCCTATTCCATTTTTCTTTTTTTTTTCATTTTTCATTTCATATTCAGGTTTAGAATAAAATACAATATACATAATTTAAATTATTTTTATTCTTTATAAAAAAAATATACATTTAAGGTAAATAAGGTTAATACTTTGGTCAGGATGTGACTCTCCGGGTAGTTTTTAGTTAATTCATTTGTTTGATAAACTGTCTCCATTTGTTTAATACCCAAAGGTATTAATTAATGGTGAACTTCAGAGGGACGAATACTAGAGGGGTTAGGTACTAAATAAAACCACATCTGTATCCTGATCTATAGTCCAGTGAATTCATTCACCTTCCCATTCCTTCCCTGATCCATTCACACTTTATTCAAAAAAAACTTATAAATATGTTTAAGTAACAAACATCAAACCATAGCGTGATTTAATATGACTCATAGTACGCCATCTGTTGTTGCAAAGCAGACATATTTGTGGTTTGGATCTGAGACATTAACAGTCGTGAACATACCGCCCACCAAGGACATCAGTGACGGAATGTCCTTCTAAAATAAAATGTGTACTTTCTTAAAATATACAAAACTTACAATATAAAATAAACAGTTGTCTTTAGGCGACATTATATCCTTTAGATAGCTCAGTATTAAGACTTACAATCATTAATTTTATTGAACTAGTGAACTAAAATGATAATGCTAAATATAAATATGTAAAACCAATACTAAAAACCAATGGTAATAACAAATGGTATAATAGCGGCTAGTTAAATATTATTAAAGAATGGGTTAATGCCATGGTCGAGATGTGGCTTGTCACAGCTTTTTAGAGATATGTTTGTTTGTCCGATAAATTGGCATCGTTAACAGCATCAAAGGGACCATCGCAGAGTGTACAAGTTCCAACTGAAACAAAAGAGTGGCATGCTTTAGTATTTTGTATGACACACACAATTACCACAGAGAGAAGATAAGAGAACCTACTGCAAAGTGAATAATTCCGGTTAATTATGATTCTATCTTATTTTTACAGTAATAAGTTTTCAGTACTTGCAGATTTATTAGCCTAGCCTAATAGTATGGAACTGTCCTACTACAGCACAAAATTTACATCATTATCATCGGAGTAAATGAGGACAAATTAGGTACAATAATGTATAGTATAAATACAAGACAACTGTGTAAAATATATAAAACTAATGTTATAAATGTTAATTCATATATTGCATGATATAGTAGATTATAAGTTAAATTAGGTAGCATTCTAATGAAAAGTATGAGAAAATATTCGTAACAAGGTAAGTACTTACCATTGTGGTCAGTGTGCATTGTATAAGGAGAGCATTTGTTGATTTCGTAAGCCAAAAATAACGTAGCATAGGCTTCAACACGAAGACGAAGCCTCACTGAGCCTCACTGTAAGAGGCAATGAACTTTTCCGTGAAGAATATCCTTTCACAGTTCATGTTTATATGTTACAGTCCTGCATATTACAATCTTGGGGGAAAACATTAAATTGATTGCCGTCGTTACTCCTACAAGCACAATTCACGACACAGTCTTTTAAAACGTAATGCAAGTTGTTATTTAAAGATTTTACACATTCATTATGTACAAAATTGTAAAATTACAATGAACAACGAACTTGGTAAAATCACAATGGCGTCCTTGTTTCCTGTCTTATTAAAATCAAATATGTCGTCTATATTACAGACGACAAAGGAATGAAGTATGAAGGAGGGAGGAGGGAAACTGTCAAAATGGATAGTTACAATATGGCTACAATGCGAGGAATAGAAGTACCGAGATTTATAGCCGTACTACCAAAGATATTATATATAGAAGATAAACATAGTCCGATAAAAAATGAACCCAAATAGAAAAACCTATGTGTGAGTGAATTGTTTATGTGTAAAGGAAAAAAAGTGTTGTTAAAAAGTACTACGTACGTAATCGATATCGATGATATTTTGTGTGAATATATACATAATTAACTGTATAATTTAAAATTTATGTTGATTTAAAACAAGTTACTAATAACCTTCAGTATTGCAAATCTCATAATGAAATTGTCAAAAGTGGTAAAACAGTCATTCTAAACAAAAATTGTAGTTTATTTTTGCTGTAAACATCGTAAATCGGATCATGAAAATAAGCATGCATTATAAATAATAATTATTTAAGTTCAGTATAGGTGAAGGAGCTTCCCCTATGAGATTCTTGAGAAGAATGCAATATTTCTAAATAGTATAAAACCAAAACATTAGGCGGACGTGTTGGTCTAACAGTTCAACATCCTGGCTGGCTACCCAATAGGTCATTGGTTCGATTTCCACCAAGTGTCTGGGTTTTATTTATCTATTAAGTATGTATTTACAAATAAAAGTATATGAGTATGTATAAGTATAAGTTGCCTGGTTTCCATAGTAGAGGCTCTGCCTTGTTTGGGATCAGTAGTGTTATGCGCTAAGCAAAATAACCTCGAGTTCGACGCCGCGGCACCGGCGAATTGCGTTTTCACATTCACTAACTTTGCTTACGCAGCACTAGCGCCACGAGAATTAACGGCGTTTTGGTGGAACTACTTGCGGTCGAATAATTTGATTGTTCGTAGGTGAAAATCGTATTCGTTAAGCAAAATTTGTCAATCGTCTTGCCCTCGACTTCGCCCATAGCCTCGACATAACTTGTCAAAATAGAAAGCTTGTATTTTGCAGCTTTTTGTAGGCGAATTTGTGAACGAATTGCCACCGCTGCTTTAAAAGTTTTTGAATTGTATTATTATACGTGGATATTTATTGTTTTTGTGTTTAGAATAGTGTTAAAGTAGCTGTACGTGTGTTGTGCATCGTAGATTTACTAAGAGCCAAAAAATCTGATGATTTCCTTAAGCGTCGTCAAGTTCGTGAATTACATAATTCAATTAAAGGCTTTTTGAAGATTTACTAATATTTCAACATAGAATAGAATACTCTTTATTTGCACACCAAAGTAAAACATACAGAAAACTTAGAAAACATAATTATCTACCTCGACATAGAAGATGACTAGTGCATTAACTAATAAATTGAAGGAAAGAAGAAAAAGGGTATCTATTTGAATCTCTCAATTCGTTTTCATATAAGTAACTAACTTGTCTCGTAACTAATTTATATTTTTCTAACTCCTATATATACCTGCTGTACTGTGTACCTATCTATTTCTTTGTTCCGTTTCCCTGTTGCTTCGTTTCCCTGGGACGTGCCGTGGGTTAAACCTCGGTGTCTTCAACTAGCTGACCCAATTGTTTATTTGTATTAGATATGTTATTCAAAATATTGTGCACTAGCTGACCCGCGCAGCTCCGCCCGCGCTTTAATTACATTTTGCTCCCCTTTTCTCCCTACTCCCTTGATTTATCTCTCTCTCTTATAATAAAAATCTAATTCTATGCTATTTCTCTCCCCTCCCGCTTCGGTCCCCTTCACACTTCCCCTCTTCCTCTCCCCGTTGTCCTCTCTGAACCCTGTCCCTCCTCTCTCTTCTCCCAACTTGCTCCCTCTCACTCCCCCCCCTGCTCCTCCTAACCGCCGCAGCTCCTCCGATCACTCACTCCATCACCCTCCCCTCTCCTTCTCTTGCACCCTCCTCTCGATCTATATATCCTCGTCAATCATGGTATCAGTGGCATAAAATATACTTTATAACCTATTCTCAGACCTACCCGCCAAATTTCATACATATCGGTTCACCCGACTCTCGTGCACGTAACTCAGAGGTTCTCAGATTTTAAACTTTATTTTTATCGGGAATTAACAGATTTCTCAGATTTTGTTGTGCAAGGCGTTGCGTACGTTCGACACTCGACTCTCGTGCGCGTACCTGAGAGTTTCTCTGATTTTGTTCAGCAAGGCGTTGTGAACGTTCAGGTGAAGATTCTCCCATACGACGTATTCTTGCTGCCCGTGCTTGAGAACTATGTTTAGAAAGTTGAGACCTGGCTCTCTTAGGCATTTTCAAATGTTTAAGAAAATGCTAATAGCGTGTAATATTCTAGCTCTGAAAAGAACTGTTGTTTAGCCCTGAAAAGAACTGTTGGTTAGCCCTGAAAAGAACTGTTGGTAACCCCTGAAAAAATCTGTTGGTTAGCCCTGAAAAGAACTGTTGATTAGCTCTGAAAAGAACTGTTGTTTAGCTCTGAGAAGAACTTTTGCGTAGGTGTAGTTTTAAGAAAGAAATCTAAAAAAAATCGCACGAAAATTATTAGACTTCGCGCACGACCACTGCGTAGGGAGCCGACCGACCTCGCGTCTGAGCCGCGCGGGTACCTTACTCATAGATTTAAACTCCCCTCCCGCATCTGCACCCCCGCCTTGGTGACGCTCACTTCGCAACGGGCCTTTGCAGCAGAAATCTTTTAATTTATAAGCATTAATATTTTAATTTCGCCATAACTTCAAAACCAAATATCCAATTTTAATCATTCAAAGACCAAATATTATCTACATAAACTGTACTTAATGACGAAATAATTTATTTTGATAAGGATTAATAGCATGAGTAAAATAAATGCGTTTAAATGTTCTCCAAACAAAATTCAAGATTTTTAAATAAAAAAATGGTTGTTGGGCCTCACTCGACATAGTGTGCCGCGGACTTTTTTGTAGATATTTATAAGATCTACAATTAATTAGAACATTTTATGGTTCTATCTTTTATAGTTTAGGCAGCGTACGCAAAATAAGTAAATTTTCTGGTTGATTTTTTACACCTTGTGTCCGAAAAAACCCAAATATCTAACGGAACCCTATTTTTTTTCAAAATAAAATTTAGCCTATGTTACTCGTGGATAATATAGCTTTCGAATGGTGAAAGAATTTTTAAAAACGGTCAAGTAGTTTTTGAGTCTATTCATTACAACCAAACAAACAAAGTTTTCCTCTTTATAATATTAGTGTAGATAACCTACCTAATATAAATAAACAATACAATGCCAGTGAATACTTACTTATTAAATGCAAAAGTACCTAAATAACTTGTTTGAGTTGATTTATGTTATTAAAATAATTACTGTTTTCAGATTCTATATAAGTATCATCTCAGGCTAATGGAACGAGGAACTTACAAGATGCTAGTGGCCACAAATGTGGATTACTACCTATATATCGCAGTCCTCTCACACAAGTTATTCATGTTGTAAATGCAAGGCTAATATTGTAAAAAGGAATTCACGAAGTTTCTACAAAATACAGGAGAGTGGGTGATAGCCGGTTTCATTGTAATGTGTAGTATTTACATAAATATAAGAAAGAATTAATTTAATAAAATATTTAATATTAATTATGTATTGTTTTTTCAACAAATAAAATATTTAAAAAAAGAACTTCATACCTTATTTGGAAACAAACAAACAATAGTTACATAAACTGGTAAAATTTGTTTGTTTACAAAAATAATATTAAAAAAAATATATAACAGGTGAAACCGCAGGAAAAAATCTTACCTATGGAGGGCAAAGTTTAGGATTGTAGAATTCATTAATTCCACAGATTACACCTACATACAAAAAACTACTTATATTAGTATTAACAAACAAACAATTATTATTTACAATAAAACATTTATTAAAAATATTACACAGTTAGTAGACAAATACTTAGATTAGAACTATCTATGTAAACCCCTGTTTCTCTTTAGAAGATAAAAGTCAATAATTCATATTCTTTCATCATTACACCTGTGTTCATTCATTTATTGTGATATTGATAGCACCTAAACACAGCATGTTACAGTTGATGTCATTATAAGATTATTTCTTATATCGACTTCCAGAGCCCGCAAAACCTGCTATGTTGTAAGAAATCCAGGCTGGTGTGATCGAAACTTTGAGCCATGCTCACCAAAATTTAGGCATGCATCAGTTCTATCGCTACACTGAATTCTTCAATAGCTTTCAGTCAAACTAGCCATTTATAAATTTCTGAGCTGGGGCACTACGATGCAATAGTCGCCGTCCTGTGTTCCTTTACAGCTGTCTCTCAAATGGATTTCCTCCACTGCAACCGCCATCAATATATGAATATATCTCAATGAAGTTGACAAGGACATCCTTCTTATCTTCCCTGTACTAAAATAAATAAATTGTATTAGTTTAGTTCAGTGGTAAATTATACCTACAGTAAAAGATAAAGAATTATCAAAACACAGCTGACCTTAGCTCATCGTTGTTAACTTTTAGTCTGTGACTAAGGTTTTGATGCAATCATAGTAGTATTCATTTTTCCTTGAGTACGGTGTGTGGTATGAGGAGTACGAGCAAGTCCAGTCGCGAGGACCTTATGCTTTTCTAACGTTTCAAGTCGTTGTTCACTTCACATTTTAAGAAAAAAGTCAACTTATTGCTAATTTTATCGATTGACTATACCATATCCGTTTTCCCAAAAAATTAAATGTAAACACATCGATATACAACAGTTAGTTACCTAGACAGGGTATCCAGGTCCTGCATGTGAAATTTCCCCAAATCAGGTTTTATTTTTCCCCAAAAAGATACATTTTTATACAATTTTCCCCAAATTAATTTCGTATCTAATCCTTCCTTAGCTATACCCTTAGATTAGAGGCCACTGGAGATATCATGATGCGCTAACCCCTCTGCCAAATTTTGTTCATATGGTCAGGTCATTCTTTATTTGTGTGCGTATCTTATTGAATGTGTTGCGAGTTTATTATAGTGTGGGTATGCGTGAAATTGTATCTGTGTGTGTTTACTTCGCCTCCCGCACCCCGCAAAAGTGCCACGAAAAATTTGTTCGGCGAATCGACGTGATACTAGCTCTATTCTAATTACTCTGAGGCTATACCTAATAATTTTATAAAACTAAAAACGAGTTAGTTTCTTAGTTTATTTGTTACGCTTTCACGTATTTGGCTGAATTTTTGTCATATAGAGATAGATGGGAACTTGTACGTTAGAGGCTACTCTTTGGAAAAGAATTATCAAACTGTTCCAGAGGGACAAGAGGAACCAAAATTCACATATATATACTACTAGTATGAGATGAAACTATAGCGGAGATTATTAAAATAAGATCTCTATCCATCAAAAAACACACCTTCCCCCGCCATTCTGACCATTAGCCATGAGTATTTTATTGTTTTACGTGTGATTCTGAAATATGTTTGATGAAACGATTTAAAATGATATAAACTTTCTGAATTAGACTTTTGTTTCTCCACAAGCCAGGCCGTCGACACTGCCTAGAAACCGATATTTGTATGGAGTTATGAACGTACTTATTAGAAATAATGGCACTAATTAGGTAGGCAATATAAAGTTACCAAATTAAAATGACTGCTAATACTTATTGGCTTCAACTGTATGAAGTTCTGTTTTAATTTGGACGTATTATAATACGAATTTGTTATTTTTTTGTTGTCTAACCTGTGGATGTAACTGACATTTGAAAATTTTATTCTGGTTAGAATTTTGGCGGCTAATAAGTTATTATATTATTTAATTTTACATTTATTTAAGCCTTAATGGGCGTTGTGTTAATATTATGGGTGGTAAATCGTTAAGAAAATGTGAAATATGTGGTGTTAGGCGAGTCACAAAAAGGTTTTCTGAGATATTTTTGGCCAGATTTCCACATGACCCGGCAAGGTAAAATTTTATGATAAATTAATATAAAAATGTAAATATTTCATGTGGTGTAGAAGTTACATTACTTTTGAATCCTATTTAGTAGTCGATCGCAAGTTTTGTAATGGAATTATGAATTTATTCATAAAACTTAGTTGTTGAACAAAATAAATAGTGATGTACATATTATATACTGATAAGTCCATAAATATCGATATTTTTGCCTGACTAGCCCAGAAGGAGGACTATATTTTTCGAGTGTGTGTATGTATGTTTTTATTTGTAGTTGTTTTTTGTGCTTTTATAATATTATGCTTTTTTCTTCAGATGGGTGAACTTAATTGGAAATGAAGACTTGTTGTATTTATCCATACAAAGATATGGCACAACGTGTTAAGAATAACTAATACAGCATATAAATAAGCATATCTAGTATGACGACTCCATTGTGAATCGAATTTTGAGATTAATGATCAAAATTATTTCTTTATTTTATTTGTAAAAATTGCTTAATTTTGTTTTGAAAACATAGTTATTGTACATAGGTAACTTTGCGTAAACTTAACAATTAACAATAAACACACCCGTATATTGTGTTCTTTCATTTTCATCGATATCGATAGACAAACATACTAATGGGTGGCAAGCCCTAGTGGTATACTATATTCAAAAAAAATGGCAGGTTGGCCAACTGGTAGCCATTAAATGTTATGTTTGTTAAGTTAGGAAAAGTACGTTCATGATTCGATTCAGGGGGGCGATTCTCGCTTGCTTCGAATCGACTTCGATTTCGAATTTGCAATACGAAGCCTATCTCTAGTAAGAAATCTCGTAACTCGAAGTGATTTTCTCGAATCTTGTATTCTGGGCAACAATCGAAGTAAACTTCGAAATAATCTCTATTCGAATGAGGAAAATGTTGCCATTATGAAAGATAAATGTCCCGCGACTCATTCCGTTCAAGTAGTTGATACGGTTTTTTTACCGGATGGGATGTTTTTAGTAGAAAAACATATCTTTAAAGTGGTTCACGTCTAGAAAATGATAGAACGACATTTTGTACGATTTTTCACATAATTTATCACAAATTAAATGAGTAATAAATACACAAAGCTGTGTGTTCTTACCATAGATTTTTTTATAAATCTATGGTTCTTACTTAGTAGTCTGTGGCTGTATGATCCTAGTACCTTTGCCTGTCTTTCGGCGAAGTAAAATTTAAAAGAAATATCATATGTTTATGTATTTATGTTTCCGAAGACGAGGCTGTATGGGCTAGATCCCTTTGCCTTCCCATTAGGGTCAACTAATTAAAAAAAAAATTATGTTTACGATTTTGTTTTAGTATGCCCGAAAGCCCGAAAGGTTATTTCTAAAAAGATAAGTTTTATTATTGTTGTCCGTATTCTTAAAGGCGTTTATGTGATGTTTAGGTGTATATAACCTTGTCGGCATAATGATTTTATCTTAATTGGCTGTCGATCGCAGTATCTCTTAATTAATATTCTGTGTTGTTGATTGTTTGTTTGGTAATGAATTAAGTTTTAATCAAGTGCGAGGACTTCGTAAAGTGTAGTTGTACTTTAATAAACTATCCAATAATGTTATTTTGAATAAAATAATCTAGGAATACGGTACTCATCTTAAAATTATAATCATATTATACGGCAAGGTTTGACATTTGTTGTGAATCGAACTCGAGATGACGATTCGAATGGTCTTGACCAGTCGAAGCAGTTCGAGCGGCTAGCGTTCGAAATAGGTTGGGCTCGACATGTCGAGAATACAATTACATGATTTTTAGTCGCCAATAGTTCGAATTCGAATATTTTTTCGAATTCGTGATTGATTCGAAAGTACGAGAATCGCCTCCCAGGGGTTTGTATGGGAGTGCCGACTCTTATACGTAGTGTTAAATCCTCTTTGCCACAAGCTTTCGCCAAGCAAAAATATGTTCCTCAAAATTTTCCCCATAGTTTTCGTTTCGCCAAAAGTTCCCCGAAGTTTTTATTTTTCCCCAAAATGGGAAAAAACCCCCAATCTGCAGGGTTATTGCGTATCTTTAGCCACCCAAGTGACTATCAAGCTTCAGTTGTCCACCGAACTTTGATGTCAACCGAAAGTGTGATAACATTGGTATTACGCGTAGACAGAATATAATACAGACATATACCAAGCGTGCCGCCGCTAAGGACAGAAAAATAAGTACATACTAAATTTAGAGTTGCCACGTAAGGGAAATTTTACCCATTGTGTAAAGCAAATACGGAGGTTGTTGTAAATTATATTTTCTTTCCTAACCAAAAACCACTTTTTTGACACAACATTTACTTTTCTTACATTATATCGTCTTAATCTATGACAGTCTGCAAAAAGTACGAAAGTGATTGTTATAATAATGTCCTCCTAACCGAAATGACCACAGCGGCCAATCTTTCACAAGATCAGCCATGTACGCAGGAGATATTATAGTGCACAAGTGCTTGCGTAGACACAAGTGCACTCTCTCTTCCTTTATATAATAGGTACCTCTCATAATCCGATGGGACGGAAGACCGACACGACTGGGGAGAAGTTAAGCGCAGGACCGACTTTTTACATGCCCATCCGACGCATGTGTGGCGTATCTCGGATCACGGTTTCGGAACGCCAAAGGGGCTGTCAAAAAGATGACAGCGCGCTAGTATCTATGGCAGAGACATGTTTTAATTATTACGATTACTCCACTGTATTATAAGTTGTTCTCTCTCAATTTGATTATAAGTGTTTATTACCAAAGCTCGGTGTTTTAATTTGACGGACAGGAGTCGGGCATACGTCCTATCGCAAATCCCGACACATGGATCATCTTACTTTACAGACAATTAGGTCATCGGCCTGCATTGTCCTAGCCAGTACAGGAACAACTACTCAAATTTGTTGCCCTTCGCAGGATTCGAACCCACGACGGAGGCTACAAAGTGAATGTACACTTAATATCATATATGCTGTAGCTAAGGTCTATTCCACATTGTTCACCTGGGTGATATCACGTGGTGATTAAAGTGGCTAAGTGCTGTAGATAATTATTAGCCTCATACAAAAAAGTTAAGAGATAAAAACAATAATATGCTATTTCCCAGAGAGGTAGGCAAAAATTGGCTTTCTTATAACTTAATATAATACATACTATGGCCATTTACCGGGTAAGTTTTAGTAAATTTCTCCAATATACAAATGTATAGTACTAGTATCTTGGGACAATCTACGCTTGACCAATGACCACCTGATCTCAATCTACGCAGATCCTTTAGTAAGGTAACCAGATAAATGATTACAAATACTTGTAAACTGTATAAATACATATTTAAATAGCAGCGTTTTCCCTGAAAGAAAACGCATATTAAACTACTTACCTTATTCGAAGCTTATAATGAGAGCGGCACTTCCGGTTTCCCGTCATATTTGTTCCTATTGGTCTACTTCACTGTGATTTGATCGGACGTGACGTCATATTGCCAGGCGGGTGGGGGGAGCTGTTGTAAAACACGCTCACTCCATTCGTGTTCATTGTGTCGAAGAAATACCAGGCAGGTTTAAAAAGTAAGCTTCGAATAAGGTAAGTAGTTTAATATGCGTTTTCTTTCAGGGAAAACGCTGCTATTAAACCACAGTACCGTTATTCGAAGCTTATAATGAGACGTGTTTGTTATCGCCTGGTAATATCAGTAGATTAATGACGCCAATGTGATTTACGGATGTATTTTAAATATCCAAGTATGAATTTTAAATAAAATTCAATAGATTGCATTCTTATATATATATATATAGATATTTGTATATGCTAATTATTTCTTTAAGAAACGAGTATCAACCATTAAAATCAATATTATGCCAATTATTCATTGTGTTTTGTTAAACAATCCAGTACAAAAGTACTTTTTTTTTTTTTTTTTTTCGTGATATGTGTTTTTGACTTCGTCTTTATAATGCAGTGTAAAATGTATTAAAAATCTCCAATTTCAATGTGCTAGCTATTATTAAAAACCACAACGCCTGTGACGCATGATAGGTAATTAATTAAGCTAAATTATGTTCGTGATTTTAGTCTTTTTGACCCATCAATAAAGATAAGATAACTGAATACATATACAATTTGTTTTTAAACACAACACCAGGTACTGCGATGTTGTATACTTTGCAGTACGTGGCCTTCCGATTAATGACACGACTATGCTTTACAGAGTACTAGGTGATGTTACAATTTACCTCTAATTATTATGCAGTGTGATAATCTTTAGCATCCAGCAAGCAGAGAGTGTGAAGAGTAGACTTCACTTTGTGTAGTAATAGATAAATTATATGAGATTTTTATCTAAACTCTATTAAGGCATTACTCTAGTCATTAGTCAGGGTCTTTTTATAAATGTTAAATCGTATATACATTGCTATATATGCATGTATGTGTTCTACATGTGAAGTAAGCCACTTTGAAAATTGCTCACTAAATCATATCCTAAATAGATGAGTAAAGGATTAATAAGTAAAATCGATTTAAGAACATGTTGCTAAGAATTGAAAAGCAAGTAACTGGACTGACCAGTGTATTGTACATTGTCAGAGTTAGGCAATAATAATACCAAACAACAATGATTAATGCTCGAATCCGCTATAAATTAGGAAAAAATGTGGCAATATTTCCAGTTATTTTAATTTAGTTTAGAAAATCAAGACCAGCTCATGATAATTCCAAACTACTTCGTGAATTTTTAATGTAATATTTGGTTCGATTTGAAAGGTCAAGTCTGGATCACCAAAACTCACATTTTTATGTTTCAGAACGAAAGAATATTGTCTGTATGCGAAAACTAGGACTCTTTAAAAGTTGTGTCATATGAATAGATGACTCAAAACTCGTTCAAGAACAGAGTCTGCTCTCCGAAATAATTCAGGGCCAATACGATTAAATATATATTTAATCTTTACCAGAATACTTCAGAGCCAATACGAGTAAGTATACGTTCACCGAGTACACGAATAATCATACATGGAGGATGATTTGTAGTCGTTCTGCTCCAAAGTACCTTAAATATTTATGGACATATTATGTACTCCATATATCCTACTATCTGTCTCTACAAGGATATTGTATAAAATATTATCAATGAAATTTAATTTGTATTAAAGAACTAATTGAAAAATATAATATTCATAAGCATCTGTGAATGGTTGGTCCCACCCCCTGTCTGCATACTAGTTTCCCTTACCTCTGTAAAGGAAATTTGTGTTGTCACTTTGTAATAAATCCGAAATTACAAGAGATAGTAAGCAGGATTGCTAATATTTCTTTTGGTTGCAATGCAACTGCTTTCTTTATATTTTCTTACTCCCGACATTGATCGGAAGTTAAATTATGTGGTTAAAGAATCTTTATTCTCATTAGAACAATTACAGTTCGTACAATTATACGCCTGTTCTCCGCAATTGTGAATGAGGACTGCATTACTTTTAGCTAATAATGCAGGCGATGCATTTTGGCATAACTTGGTTACTTACACCCAATTACACCCACAGAATTGAGTTTATGTGAATGATTCCATCATTCTGGACCCCCAGAAGTCCCAATTATAAGATTACATACCTTTTAACTTTCAAATTGGATATAGTATAGAAAAAGTAATGGTGGTCTTCAAATAAAGGACATGTTGTCCCCACATCATATCCAATCATTGTTTGAAGAACTTTCTTAAAATGTTGTATCCAAAACTTTGATAAACTATTAGCAGTTTACGCTCCTGATATTTTAAGACAGTAAAATTAATGGACCATCATTAGGATCCAAGACGTGACTGCAAGCCAGGGTTATGAAATTTATATTTTTATATATAATTGATTCATAGAATCACGTACGTGCAATTTTGTATAGCAACTGCAACCTTCTTCTGAAAGGTAAATTTCTGTAAGCTCTCCCCGCGAGAGTGCGTGATAGTCTGAACAAACTCCTCAGAAAAAGGTTATTAATAAGACGATGTGCCAGGCACACACACACACTGTTAATGTCTTAATATCTCTGCTGAATTTAACAGAAAAACAGTCTCTCGAAGAGCAATATGCAGTTACCACTCCTGCAGGGAACTGTTACTTATTGGGGTACCCTGCGGAGGTACGTAATTGCTAAAAATACCCTGTCAATGTCACTATGCTTATAATAATAATATCCTGGGACAACCCACACATGGCCATCCGATCCCAAACCAGATACAGCCTGCACAACGGCAACCATACAACTGATACGAATGCACTTCCTACTTATATCGATAAATAGTAACAGAAACTTGGTGGGAATCGAACCCACGACCACTGAGTAGGAGTTAGGGTGTCTATGAGAACGACGGGCCAGTCAAATTATTATAATGAAATGGACTTCAGAAAATAACTTTCAGACTGACAAGAATGCCAAAATTGATTTTGAAAATTAGGTACGTGCTCTCTCCACGAGCTATACATGTTACTGTCCCTGTGAACGAGGTTAAATCTTTGTGTATCCACCCTGCGAGGGTGAGTAATAAAATGTGCAGTCCTTGCCAAGGAATTGGCTGAAGTCTATTTCACTATTAGTATATTGATACTAATAGTGAAATAGACTTCAGCCAACCACTTCCAAATTGACAAATCGAAAGTGATTCTAAAAACCGGATACATTGTACGTGCTCTCTCCACGAGCTATACATGTTACTGTCCCTGCGAGGGAGGTTAAATCTTTGTGTATCCACCCTGCGAGGGCGAGTAATAAAATGTGCAGTCCTTGCGAAGGACAATATACTGATGGTGAAATAGACTTCAGCCAACCACTTCCAAATTGACAAATCAAAATTTATTTTAAAAACCGGATACATGCTCTTTTTATGAGCAATTAAGAAATAAAATAAATAAATAACTACTTATATACATATGTACCATCACGGGATGGAGGTTTATTATTTATATTTATATATATATATATATACATATATGCCCCTGCACCACCCTGCGAGGGTGGTGGTTTGTGCAACTCCATGCAATTTAAAATGGAATCTAGAAAATATGCCACGTGATGGTACTTAATGCTGATGGTGAAGTAGAAGTCAACCAACAACGGTCAGACCGACAAGATCGTCAAAATTGATTCTGAATCATGACCAGGCAGGCCATGATCAACATACATGAGATGATACATACCATCCTGCGACAGGTTAATTATTTGTGTACCCATCCTGAGAGGGTGGGCGATAATATTTGCAAACGTTATGCAAAGGAGAATATAAATTAGACCTCGTACCACGCGATGGTACTCTATTCTGGTGAAGTAGACTTCAGCCAACAACTTTTAGGCTTTGACAAGATTATCAGAATTAAATCTGGAAACCAGGAGCTTGCCTTACGACGAGCAACTGTACATGTACTGCCCCCGAGATGGAAGGTTTATGATTTGTGCACCCATCCTGCAACGATGGATGGCAACTTGTGCCATGAGATAGTACTTTATATTGATTGTAACCTTACGAGGCTTGCCATATATATACGTGAATTTTGTGTATTAGACACTAAAAGTTACTGCGTTGCGTACGCATGCACTGGATTTCTCCAAGACAAACAGATTTGTTAATATGATAGCATCTCTACGTTTCTCAATACTCAATATTGCGTCGCACAAACTTATTGAAAAAGTTTTAAGAGATTTTAAAGAAAACCGTAATTGTATTTCAATTAACTTTGAAACAGTTATATTTCCACCTTTCTGCTCACAGAATATAATAGTAATTAACCTACATAGCCCACACATAAAAGACTACGAAATATTGTCATGCAAGCAATGATACAATGATATTGTATATAATATCATTGCCTGCAAACTATTTTAGCAGCATTTTTTTTTTTTTTTTTTTTGTTAGATTCAACAAAAAATATGTTCGCAAATGGTTTGTCTGTAAAATTGAGGTGGCGGCCACAATTATAAGACTTAGATACTCCATTTGTACTGTATCTAGGCTTTTAATTCCCAATCCTAGGTTACCCTATGAGTATAGTTCTACTTGTCAGCACACGTGAACTTACAGATACCGCACAATCAAAAGTAATATATTAACAAAACTCACTTGTTTACTGAATTTATCCAATTATCACACCACATTGATAACGCCTGAGCGCCTTTTCTTCAAGTACAACTAATGTCTCTGTTTCACTGTTCCGATTGTATTATTGTAAATTGACCATCCATTCTGAAAAAAAGCTTAGAACTAACTGTAAGAGATGTATTATTATCGTAGAACTCGCCTACAAAATAATTCTGCAAATGCTTAAAACTGCAGGTAGATGTACTATATTATCGTAGGACTTGGCTACAAAAATAGTTCTGCAAATGTTTTAAACTGCAGGTAGATTACAATTTGTAATATTACATGTTTATGTGTCCGTTACTTTTTATCCACTTAGAAAACTCTCACATAAAGCTTACCCACATTAAACATTAATAAAAATATCAATTCAGCACAAGTATTAATTTATAATTTTTAAAATTTTCAAATATACAAATTACTGTCAGTGGGCTAAATGAAAATTGATTATTTACAAATTTATGACCAACATAGCCCAATTTACTTGCACTATATTCAAACCACACACTATTTAATAGTTTAAAACATTTCATTATCAATAGTATAAAACATTTCATTAGGAACACACAAACAAAACGAACGGCAAACACCGTTAAAATGTTTTGTACTTACGTGCATTTTGTTCGGCTTCAACTATTTGTAGCAAATATTGTTGTTCAACATTGTATACTTTTGGAATTATTTAGATATAGAATTTGATTTAAATTCCACAAACAGTTGTATATTGTAGCCTCGGACGGGTGTCCGTGACGGGAAACAAGACGCCAATGAACACGAATGGAGTGAGCGTGTTTTACAACAGCTCCCCCCACCCGCCTGGCAATATGACGTCACGTCCGATCAAATCACAGTGAAGTAGACCAATAGGAACAAATATGACGGGAAACCGGAAGTGCCGCTCTCATTATAAGCTTCGAATAACGGTACTGTGGTTTAATAGATAAATAACACCCAGACAATTGTTCGGAATCCTTCGGAATCGAACCCATGTCCTATTGGGCAGCGGCCAGGTCCCTCAGATCGTCGAACAGCCGTACATCGCCGCCGTCCGCGGCATGTACTGCTCGACCCACCCGACCCGATGTCCGTCCTCCTGGACCATGACACAACACCAACACCAACACCGACAACGATGTCAAGAGTCGTAAACACTTCAACACACAGACACCGGTCTCGCCGGCGAGGCCGAAGGGATCCGTACGCATGCGACCTCGACATGCATCCCCTCGCTGAGTTTGTTGCCGGTTCTTCTCAGCGGGGGCGCGTTGTGAACCGGTGGTAAACTCATTTTCTCTAAGCGGCAGCCCAAGCCGAGGCCGTGCCTCCCTGAGGTGCCCTTGTGCTAGTCGCTACCCAAACCTTTCTGGCTGGAGCGTTTTAAGCGCTCGCCCTCTTGTCCGGTGAAACAGTACTATTCCTACAAAAAAAAAAGTGATGATCAATAAAGCAAAGTGACTATCAAGCTTCAGTTGTCCACCAATCTTTGATGTCTACTGAAAGTGTGTTTGGTATTTATTGGTGATTCAAGTTAGGCAATACTAAATGAATCATTTGATAGTTATTTAATAGTCACTTTGCTTTATTGATCATCACTTTAGTTGTCAAACGAGATAGGTACATAATAGGGGCGCAAATGAAACAAACTATTCAACGTCGGTACTATTTATTTATAATTCAGACAAATTTACCAATAAATTGTAACCAACAACATACATACATATATTTAAACAACATGCATATAGTAAAAGCACGATTAAATGTACAATGACCATTGTGCCTATAAATAACGAATGAATACGTCCTGCGCAGCCTTGGACGAATTACTTGAGCGCTTACGTTATTTCTGAATATTTAAGCATTCGGGAATAACTTTTAGCAACCTAATTAATTATTTTTGTTGCTGCTATCCACAGTATACAAATATCCATATTTTCAGGAAATCATAAAAATAAATTCGGGAAATCTGAGAAATTCTTCGATGCACCCAGCATGTGGGATCGTGTATGATGCACTTAATAATAATTTACCACTTATTTATGGTAGTCTCTCTTTTATACACTGGCAACACTGATAACGGCGATCAATAAACTGAAAATTTTAGGTTATGGATGAAAAACAAGAATTTATCGATCTTACACGTAACTTTCAAGTAAAATAGTAACTAATTTAGAGCAATAAGATCTAAATAAGTCGTTTACATGTATTAGTTTCTAAATGTAATCTCTAAATTGGCCATAATAATTCACGTTTACGTGTGAAACGATACTCCACTAATTTTACGTTCACTGTCAATTTTACAGCCTATAATACTGCACTGCACGATTCTTATAGGATTTCCACAACACACAGTAATGTCACAGTTAGTTTTTTATTGAATTTTAAGTTATTTATTTAATATTAAAACCACGATAAAATTGTCACGGAGCAAAGTGGGAGCAAACGTCAAATTTGTTTCGCACCCACGGCGCGGAAAAATCGAACACATGCTGAGGGACAAAAAATCATATACACTGTTTCTTTCTATCACACGTAACCTACATAAACGCATTCTTTTCTTGCGTGAATGAGAAAGAAAGTGTCCAGCCCTCTATTGTTTTCTTCCTCTAAGGTATTACGTATGGCTTTCGGTGGATATCAACCTACGGTGTACTACGGTGCTCATCACTTGTCTTTTAGCCATCTCTACGTTTTTATCGACATTATGCGACCAAGTTGAATATCCCCCCGAACCATTATACAAAGAACATTTAGTGGTACTTTTTAATTTGCAGGTATTTTCGCCTAGTGGATATTGGGAGCATAGACAACAAAAGTTTAATAAAAAAAACCCAAAGATATTGTGAAAAATCCTAAATATATGAAAAAAACAAAACTCACTAAATTAAAATAAAGTTTTCAAGAAATTCGAGGTGTTTTATATCTTTTCATGCCATTTGCCGCTAAACTATAAGTCAGTGACAAGAGAAAGGCAGCATCCGAAATTAATCAAAAATAAGTATGTAGGTACCTACTTCAGTACATTATAGCTCAATGTATTATCGCGGACAAGAATGCTGTAACAGTTTACAATCAAAATGGTTTGACCGTCGTTACCCCGCCCGCATGCATTTTGGGCCAGCTCGTGCAAGCATTTATCATCCTAAAGGTGGTACACAATTCGTACCGCGAGAGTAGTAGGTACTCTCGCGGCACGAAAAAAAATCTTCAACGATTCATCTAAATCTCAACTTCACAGCGCCCCCACCATAGCCCCCAAGGATACAATCCAACCAAATACTTTCTTTAGGTCACAAAAAAAGTTATAATCCTGCGAAAATAGTTGTCACATTTTTACGTACGTTGATAATGCTTCTAGTCAACGTTTCAAATAGCCGGCTAATAGTGACGATCACCTACAACAGTATAAAACACTGCTTCTTATTAGTTGCTTTCACGATGGTCATCGCAACTTGGGTGACCATCAGTTTGATGCACACTTTACTTACATAATACCAATTATAGGTTATCGATACAGAAACATCTGTCAAATATTGTCTACGGTGATCATCACCGAGAATCGGTGCTCATGACGTCATTTCAGTTGGTCACTCAAGTTAGGCAATACCGAATGCATCATTTGACAGTTATTTGATAGCCACTTAGCTTTGGTGATCATCACTTTAGTTGTCAAACGAGATACGTAATAGCCCCGCTGGAGACCCTGTACCTAGACTAGATAGACACTTGGAACGCGACATGACATTGAAAATGACAGTCAAAATGTCCTGCGTGATTTTTTGAATTAAAATCAAGCAAAGGTATCGACCACATACTGCCAAACACAAATACATATCAAGAAAAAACAATGTATAGTGCATTCCTGTGCCTAAAACTGAAAGTATGATGTTCATTGAACCATCTTTTGCATCCAGAAATTTTATTATTGATGGCATTTCCATTAGAATCGTGTTTAAAATAAAAACCGATTTTTACCGAAAAAAACTTTGAGCAGTCCTTAACTCGCCTTAGATAACGGCAGCGAACGGCACGGCCTCCAGTTCGTCGTCGAGCCGAAATGTGATAGAGAATGCGGATTTATGCTCGACGTCGAAATGAAGACTAATTCGACATCGAGCTTGCTGTCGAGCGTAGTCACGATTGGTTACTTTAATGAATTGCATAGCAGATCACCATGTGTGGAGATCAAAGTGGAATAGACCTTCGTCCCAGGTTATTATCATAAAGACAAACAATATACTTATATTGTAAAATACATACTTATTGCGAACTGCTAATACGAATACTGCTGCTGCTTTACGAATTGCTAATTCTGTGGAGACGCGAGGAGTGTACAGCTAGATTGTGTTTGTTCCGGGTGTTTACATTATGATGGTCACTATTCTTTGCAAAAGCACTTATGTTTTTCTTTACATACAACCAACTTTCATAAATATATTGTGATACAACCGATAGAATATCTATTTCTTTAAATTTCTCTTCTTCTTCTTTAAGTTATCACCAGATAATCAAATTTGCCGACGTAGCTTAACGAATTACCAGACTGGAGTGACTGCTCATATTTGCTGTAAAACCGATGGTCATTGGGAAACAGTGGTTTTGGAGTAGATACCACTAACCGAAAAACGCAGTGTAGGAGGTTCTGTGTTTCTAGGTTCTGATTTTATTTTCTGACTAACGACTTGACATAAATACCTGGTGGCGTATGGGTAAATTAAAGTAAGTAAAGTTTAATCATAATAATAGGTTCACAGGGTATCGATAGCGGTAAAATAACTTTATTTATGTAAGAACAAGATCATCTGTTTTTCAATTGGAACGGCTAACAAACATAATTTATTTAGTGTTATCGTTTCCTAAAGGAACTGGTACTGACTTATATTTTTTTCAGTGTCATACATAAGTACAAGTAAATTAAATAAGGTACAGCCTCTTATTAGGCAACGTTGATGTTGTGACACACTTTGTATAAAACGTTTTGCCTCAAAATGTATATCGCAGACAGAAATCAAAATCTTTATCACAGACACTGGAATATTGTAGGGATTCCATCCATCCTAGTCTTTAATCCGCATCTATTTTTGTCTTATCAAAGAATTATTTTGATAATCTGAAAGAATACATTTGAATTATTATTATTATCATATCAATTTACATAAACAATATAGAGACTGCAAAATATTTTTAGACCGTATAAATATAAACACATATCCTTGAAACTAAAACAAAAAGACGTAGAATTTATATTTGTGCCACTAATAAAAACTATTTGATTTAATATCGATATCGATACTCATGACGTCAGTACTTTTTCAAGCCCTATTGTAAACAAATCGTTTTACATTTTACACAAAATATCCCGCTATTCTTCATATAAAAGTAATAAATTATGATCAGTTTGAAGAAAAATAATATCGTAGAATACATGATTCTACGATATTATTAGGATTTTCAACCAAATTTTCAACCAAAACCATAAAAATATAGCAAGCAAAAATGCAGTCAGGAATAGTAATCAATTACCTGTGAAGTGTTTACTTATTCGTTTTATTACGATTTGTAACATCACATGCACTTATTGCACCAGCCACCCTAATGGAACAATGATATTTTATATTATAAATTTGAGATCATGATAAATTATTAAGATTTACTTTGACAGTAAACAGACCGCGAGGCAGCGTTGCAGTGGCTAATGTCAAAAGTGATGCGGAATAAAAAAAAAGAATTTTATCTCTGCCTCTGTTGCACTCGTGCAGTTTGTATTTGATTAGAACTTCTCTTTCCCACGCTATGTTCATCTTTTTGAACGTAGTGAAAAAAATCTTAAATCTATGGGTACTACAAACCACTTTCAATTCAAACAGGGTTCCCGACTTAGGGGTTTTCCCCCCAAATTTAGGGGGAAAAAATGATCGATGGGATTTTTTAGGAGTGTTAATTCTTAGGGGTATTTTTAGAGATTTTTATAGTTTCAATTAACTTAGTAATAAGCAGTGGGCAAATGTCTCTAGTTGAAGTTTTCGATAATTTATAAATAAAGAATATAAAAAAAATTGTGTTTCCGAATGAAATTATTTATTGATTTGTGGCGACCTTCAGATTGTTTAAAATTTATTGTTCGTTTAATGATATTTTATCATTTTTAATATATTATTTATTTAAAAATATTTAATTATTTATTTTATAAACAATATTTTTTTTTTAGGGGGAATCTAGAAATTGTGGTGGTTTTAGGGGTTTTTGATTGGAGCTTAAGCAGCTATTACATTATCCTAAATTTAGGAAGCTAAATGAGTTAGTCACTGAATTCAGTGAAGTGTAATCGCATTTAGGAAGTTAGGATTCTAAATTCAGAGGCAAGGATGGTTTCTAACTGACTAAATCACATAAGATCCTAATTAGAAACGTATTTATGAAGGTGTAATCGCATTTAGTCACTGAATTTCAACTCAGTCGCTGC
This sequence comes from Furcula furcula, assembly GCA_911728495.1. Classification (NCBI taxonomy): domain Eukaryota; kingdom Metazoa; phylum Arthropoda; class Insecta; order Lepidoptera; family Notodontidae; genus Furcula; species Furcula furcula. The sequence continues at coordinate 17,166,257 of OU452245.1, forward strand.
GTGGCTCTCCGCGGCGCGTGGCGCGTGAGGACGTTGTTATCAAATTGTGGCAATCGCAGGTTAAGCAACGGTAAGCAAGGTCATTACAAAGATGGGTGACCGTTTATTGCCATTTAAATCAAGCGTCTCCGTGCTTGGAGGACATGTTAAAGTTTGGTTCTAGTGTTCAACCGACTTCAAAAAAAGGAGGTTATGTTTTCGACGTAAATGTATCTAATATAATTAAAATAAGGAGATACTCTTATACGGTTCTTATAAAATTTTGGCTATCGATCAGGTTAAGCAACGGTGGGCAAGGTCATTACTAAGATGGGTAACCGTTTAATGCCATTTGAATCAAGCATCTCCGTGCTTTGGAGGACATGTAAAAGTGGGTTATAGTATTTAACCGACTTCAAAAAAAGGAGGGTATGTATTCGACGCAAATGTACTATTCTATTGTTAAAAAATAAAAAAAAGACTATATTAATTGTTGGCTTAATTAATCCAACGGCCAGGGCTAGGCAAAGGCCAATTTTTTGGTGTCTGGACAAGACTGGCGCCATCCTTCGTTGTAAACGACACGTCTGACTTCGTCGCGCGCTAACGGGTAACTGATTCAGTCACTGACTTTAGGACAGTGTGATTAGAAGCTTCTAAATCTAAATGATATTTAGGATAATGTAATAGCTGCTATATGCCTGATTTACACGTATTAAGTTGTCAAGTAGGTAACTAAATTTTAAGTGACTTAATTTTAAGTATGCGTTTACACGCCGTTTTTAGTAAATTTTAGTTAAAATCTTTAGTTCTTTAGTTCGCCCCAATGGACGGTCGCACGATCCGTGACGATGTCATAGTACTTTGTAGCGACGGACAACTAATTTATTTTTAGGATTAAATTATATAGACAACTAATACAGATTATTATATTAGAATTTCCTTTTTATAATATATATATGTACTATAATTATAATATTAGATATAGAAAAGTAAATGACTTCGTGTCTTTCTTGATTACTGAATTTGTGTTTGATGTAAATATTTAACCATTTTACTTGTTTATTGCTTTCCATCCCCATAAGCACCGTGTCTGGTTCCCGGGGGACTACAAAGCACCTCCAGTGGCAGGCTCCGAAGGAAACGCACTGAAGGACTACTGGTGCAGATTCCACAGGAGAGCCCAGGTTTCCCCTCATGTGTCGATGTGACAACCACGGGGATTTAGTGGGAAAGAATCCTATTTACCCCGATTGACCTACACAGGTCCTGGGACCCATTGAACAATTTTTTTAAATTAAATTAAATTAAATTAGATTAGATTAGATTAGATTAGATTAGATTAGATTAGATTAGATTAGATTAGATTAGATTAGATTAGATTAGATTAGATTAGATTAGATTAGATTAGATTAGATTAGATTAGATTAGATTAGATTAGATTAGATTAGATTAGATTAGATTAGATTAGATTAGATTAGATTAGATTAGATTAGATTAGATTAGATTAGATTAGATTAGATTAGATTAGATTAGATTAGATTAGATTAGATTAGATTAGATTAGATTAGATTAGATTAGATTAGATTAGATTAGATTAGATTAGATTAGATTAGATTAGATTAGATTAGATTAGATTAGATTAGATTAGATTAGATTAGATTAGATTAGATTAGATTAGATTAGATTAGATTAGATTAGATTAGATTAGATTAGATTAGATTAGATTAGATTAGATTAGATTAGATTAGATTAGATTAGATTAGATTAGATTAGATTAGATTAGATTAGATTAGATTAGATTAGATTAGATTAGATTAGATTAGATTAGATTAGATTAGATTAGATTAGATTAGATTAGATTAGATTAAATTAAATTAAATTAAATTAAATTAAATTAAAAAAATTAAATTAAATTAAATTAAATTAAAAAAATTAAATTAAATTAAATTAAATTAAATTAAATTAAATTAAATTAAATTAAATTAAATTAAATTAAATTAAATTAAATTAAATTAAATTAAATTAAATTAAATTAAATTAAATTAAATTAAATTAAATTAAATTAAATTAAATTAAATTAAATTAAATTAAATTAAATTAAATTAAATTAAATTAAATTAAATTAAATTAAATTAAATTAACAGCGTATTGTCCTGGAAATACAAATTCTGGAACAATCCCGTATTTCTGGCAACCCTAAATATACGTTGGTACAACGAAAACGTTACGAAAACGACTTTGCTCCTATTATATTTGTATATTACCTATGGTATGATCTATGGCTATACCTTTGCACGCACACCTGCAAACGTGCATTATACATGTGTGTGTCCAAACGTATCAAGAATAAACCACGCCCACCTACTTACCCGAAAAATAGAAAAGTTTCTATTCTACTTCATAACTTGCGTACTAAATTTTAACTTGGGACTTTCTACTAAAGTGATTGTTTACACGTAATAATTTACTAAGATTTAGTAAAGATTTAGTTACCAACTTAATACGTGTAAACGAAAAATTTTACTTATTCACTTGTGTACTAAATTTTAACTTGGAACTTACTACTAAAGTGTTTGTTTACACGCAATAATTTACTTAAGCTTTAGTAAAGATTTAGTTACCAACTTGCAACTTAATACGTGTAAACTTTGAGTATTAAACCAAAAGGAGACGACACGCGCACTATTCGCTATGAGAAAAAGTCTGTCACTTTCTGCGCGGGGGACGAGGTAACTCACACAAATACTATCTACTACTAATGCATTCTTCGCCACGTCGCTACGCAGGCACACGACAATATTATCAAACACTAACATAATCTATACGCACACAAGTAAATTCACACACAGTGACAACACTGTCTGTACACGAGATGACGTCAATTTTAAGTAAACGAGGATAGTGCATGACAGTATCGATATTTTATTGTCGATGAGTTCCGATAATATTTTTGGTGAAAGTTAAATAGGTGTAAGGTATTTTTAGATTTAGGATCATAGGAAAAAAACCTTGGGTTGTCGTCAAAATCCGATTAATTAGGATAAGTCAGTATGGTTAAGTCTGAAACTTCAAGAAATACCTAAGCTGCATTCTTACTCTTATATTATGAAAAGTCTGCCTATAAACAACTTTGTGCAATAAAAAGAAATAAATATCTTTGCCAAAAAGGGAAAAACATTTATTTATTTATAGGCCAAAAAGGGAAAAACATTTTGCTAAATATGTTGTATTTTTGACATAAGCTAGTGTTGGTTAAGCAATGTCAAGTAAGGCCAATACATAGATAGCCGTCGTCTGGATTTTCTTGAACATTTGAACTGAGCTTCCCTGTTCGGTCTCGGTTGTTGTAGACAGTAGTCGTTACCTTCGGAGTCGCTGGACGTTCGGGGCGTGGGCCCTAGGACATCCATTAAGTATGGCAGTGACTCCGAGGAGGACGGCGCACTATGGACGGAAAAACGAAGTTCCCTTTCATAGGATTTTTTAAAAATAAATATTTTATTTGATAGTTTCAAGTATACAGTTTTGTCGAGTACATTAAAACATTGAATAAATTAGTAGTTACCGGTTTTTTTTTTAATAATTTTACGGCTGAAATGCCAGATCACTATATTCGGCATTTCAGCCGTACAAATATTTACGTGAAACCCATGTATTTTAAGAACTTGAGTTAGCTACCTATATTCTTGCAAATATAAAATATCAGTCATTCATATCGCATTATTTGTTGTGTTGTGCATACGTTATGAATATGTACGCTTTTCGTCAAGATCGTTAGTCATATAGGTTTGTTGTCTACAGGGCCGTCTTTACCAGGGGGTGCAAGGGGTGCGGTGCACCCGGGCGCAGGGCGCCCGGGGGCGCCTGCCGAGCGCTGAATATTTAGATATTTCATTGAACTTAACGCCATTGCACAGTTTCATATATTTGTTACGACGAATACGTATGCGCAAAATAAAATACTAAAAAAAAATAGTCATCAACAAAAATCATTGTTTTACCACAGGTTAGGTATTAGTTTTTACTTGTATTAGGCTTTCGGCGCTTGTCACACCGCTCATGGTGTGCAAGCTAAAATGACTCTTATTAGTACACAAATAACAATTTTATTTCATACAAGACGCGCGCGGCAAAATCTCTAATCCAAAGAGAGTGTATATAACCTTTGACACATTGCCGCTCGGTCGCCCGCACTTGAAGCAAAATGATCTCTAAGTCAATAAAGTGTAAGTCGTAAATTCATTTGAAATGGGTGCGCGGCGCGGCACCTGTGCGTCTGTCATAGGCGAGTAATTGCGTCCTTTGACATAGCCGTCCGGGCACTCGCACTTAAAGAGAAATGATCTCTAAAAAATCACTACAATTAGGTGTAAGTTTATTTGAATATACAGCGCGGCGCGCGGCGCCTTTGCAAGTGTCGGTCAGTGATTGATCTGATTTCTTCTTTTTAAGTAATTAAATTCGTTAGCTCATTTCATTTGCGACGACCGCCGAATTAGCACGGAAGATCTAGTGGAGAAATTCATTAATTTATATATGTGCATGGAAATTCATGGAATAAATGGAATTTCTTCGTCATAAATAAGAGAAAAAATACCAAGGTAAGTCAATTTTATTTTTTAAGTGTTAGGTAGCATGCAGATCTCGACCATCCTCATCCAACTAATACCTAGGCGCCTACCGACTAGCTGTTCGTCGGTCCAGCGGTGGGCTGGAGGGGCGTCCGAAGCTAAGTACGTTCGTTCGTTCGTGGACAGTGGTTTCCATTCGAGAACTCGTCGGTTAACATTAAAATACAATACATAGGTACAATACCGATACCTAAAAGTACTCATACCTAGCTAGAAAAATACATCATTATAAGTATAGAATCCAAAATTGATATAAAAATAAATGATTTAATTAAAATCTTTGCCAACTCAAAAGCAAGAAAAATTGAGTTTGTTTGATGTATGTGACGAAATTACGTGCTTGGGGGCGCCGAACACAGGAACTTCAATAAAATATTTGATTAAATTAATAAAGTGGTATATTTAATCTTCCACAATAGTTATTAAAATATATATAATCTTAGTATCTATCCTTAAAGTCTATGCGTCTGTTCCCACCGATCTTAGGTAAGGGAAAGCCATCTCATGAAGCCGTGACGTCATGAGCTCGGTGTCCGATGCGCGGCAAATGTCCCACGGTCTAGGTATATGCTGACGAGGCATACTGGCTCGTAACAAGCAATTAAATAACAACATAAACGAGAGTTGGATTGCTGGTGTTTTTCGCCATTACAATCATCTCAATATAATTCGTTCTTATTCTTTTGGCTTGGCACCGACTTCAGTTCAGTAAGTACCAAGATAAGTTAGAAAAAGTCACGTATTTTCGTCCTTGGAATTAAAAATTCTAATTATTTTTTTAGTTTTTTAGTGTTTGTTAATTTTTGTTTGAAGATTCTTTTTGAAGGCGGTTGAATATTTTTTTAAAAACGTTTTTTATTTGTATAATTGGGTTTAATTTGTATAATTAAAGTTTAATTTTCGTTTTGCATTTTAGAGAAATAAAGAAATTGACTATCAAAATCACGTGGATTGTGTTTTCTTGGTTGACACACAAATACAGGAAAAATATTAAAATAAAAAAGAATATCTAAAAAAATCACAATAAAATTTTCTGACGCGACATTCTTGTTTTTTTAGGAACTACCTACTTATTCGTAAATCGCAATCGTTTTTAATGGGACCCGATCAGGGGATCGGCCTATCCGTACAAAAAATAATTTTTCATATCGGTCTATAATTGCCAGAGTTATGCGCGAACATACGTAAATGTAAATATATATATAGTCGAATTGAAAACCTCCTCCTTTTTTGAAGTCTGCTAAAAAGTGACACGGCATACGGTACACTACACAAACTCTTTTGGATATCTGATTAATAAATTGTCAGAATAACATACTGATAGTCGATATCGATATTTGATTATGAGCCGTCCCAGCGCTAACTTTGCTGCGGTGTGGCCAATGTATTTAAAAATAAATAAAAGTATTCGGAATAAAAGTGACGACCGTAAATATCTTATAATAATTAAGTACACCCAAACATAAACATACAGTTTCATAGAATCGATAATATTTAAAGTGTTTAGTAAAAAAATATGTAGAAAATTCAAGTAAAGATACTGAATTTCAAACAGTAATCTTTAATTAATTAATTATGCATCTACAGAAATAAATGGTATTCACAATCATTTACGTGAAATAGAAGTCTTAAACTAATGTCAGTACATTCAACTTTTAAAATTACGCTCGTTACGCTTTTGTACGATTTAGTGGCAACACTTATTGATTAATAATATTTTTTAGTTTTTGCAAATTTAGTGCATTATTTGACAATTTATAAACGAAATAATATTTACAGATGGAAAGTAACGTTATCCTTGGGTACACTAGATAAGTCTTATATTTTTTTACACGAAAACGCGCTGGCATTCGGCATTTTTAGCTTACGTCGTTCCGCGCGCACCGGGATTTGTTGAATGGCGTGGAACGCGGGTCAACTAGTTTTATATAACGGGTATGACCACAGACGTATTAGGGATGCTACGCATCAGACGGTGAACTGCCCTAGAGGAAAAATCACATTACGGATTTGCAGTAATAGAACATGACGTCTGTTTTTTTTTTAATTTATACGCTCATATCACGTGCCGTGGGCCAGAACTTTTCGCCTAATCTTTAAAAAAAATGGAAGCTAGCCTTTTAAGCCGCTTTACTTTTTATATTCCTATTCCATTTTTCTTTAATATTTCATATTCAGGCTTAAAATAAAATATACATATTAATTTAAATTACTTTTATTATTTATTAAAAAAAATATACAAAATAAGATTCATACTCTGGTCAGGATGCGACTCTCCGGGTAGTTTTTCCTTAATTCATTTGTTTGATAAACAGTCTCCATTTATAATAGCGGCTAGTTATTATATATTATTAAAGAATGGGTTAATGTCATGGTCGAGATGTGGCTTGTCACAGCTTTTTAGAGATATGTTTGTTTGTCCGATAAATTGGCATTGTTAACAGCATCAAAGGGACCATCGCAGATGTACAAATTCCAACTGAAACAAAAGAGTGAAATGCTTTAGTATTTTGTATGACACACACAATTACCAAAAACAGAAGAGAAGAGAACCTAGTGCAGAAGTGAATAATTCCGGTTAATTATTATTCTATCTTATTTTTACAGTAATAAGTTTTCAGCAGTTGCAGCTTTATTAGCCTGGCCTAATAGTATGGAACTGTCCTACTACAGCACAAAATGTGCATCAGCTGTAGAGAAGTAAATGAGGACAAATTAGGTACAACAATGTATAGATACAAGACAACTGTGTTAAATTTATAAAACTAATGTTATAAATGTTAATTCATATAGTACATGATGTAGTGGATTATAAGTTAAATTAGGTAGCATTAATTAGCATTATTATCATGAAAAGTATGAGAAAATATTCGTAACAAGGTACTTACCATTGTAGTCAGTGTGCATTGTCTAAGGAGTGCATTTGTTGATTTCGTAGGCCAAAAATAACGTAGGGTAGGCTTCAACACGAAGACGAGGCCTCACTGGTATGAGGCAATGAACTTTTCGGTGAAGAATATCCTTTCACAGTTCATGTTTTTAAGTTACAGTCCTGCATAGTACAATCTTGGGGAAAAACATTAAATTGATTGCCGTCCTTACTCCTACAAGCACAATTAACGACACAGTTGTTTTAAAACGTAATGCAAGTTGTAATCAAGATTTGACACAATCATTAAGTACAAAATTGAAAAAAATTACAATGAACAACGAACTTGGTAAAATCACAATGGCGTCCACATCGTTTTCTGGTTTTCTGTCATAATAAAATAAAATATGGCGTCTATATTACAGACGACAAAGGAATGAAATATGAAGGAGGGAGGAGGGAAACTGTCAAAATGGATAGTTACAATATGGCTACTATTGCGAGGAATGGAAGTACCGAGATTTATAGCCGTGGGTATGACCGGTGCTCTCGTACTTTGACAGAGGGGAACGCCTGACAGTGGCCTCTCCGGTTGGTTTAATACTCAAAGCGTGTAAATCATAAGTTCCAAGTTAAAATTTAGTACACAAGTGAATAAGTAAAATTTTTCGTTTACACGTATTAAGTTGGTAACTAAATCTTTACTAAATCTTAGTAAATTATTACGTGTAAACAATCACTTTAGTAGAATTTTTGAGAGTTGGGAACAGTATATAGTGTTAGTGTATTATCTATGGTTGGGAACACTGAATTCAATCAAACAAGCTTGTTGTATAACGTAGTCAGTGTTGCCAGATCGGCCCCTGGGGGGCCGATTCTCGGCCTTTTCGAAACTATGTCGGCCTTTGGCTGCCGTCGGCCCTTCATCGGCCCTTAAGCCTCCGACAGCCAATCCATCGAAATCATTGGTTCGGTTGACCAATTCCTATTCTAAAAGCATAGCACTTTACATAAAAAGAAATAGACATAAGTCATACGTTCTAAACACACAAAAATAAAGTTGAAGGACAGGAGCCTCTGTAAAACAGAAAAACGAAAGTTTCGATTTTTTTTTTATTTACATCTCTTTTTTCCCGTTTTCTCTTAGAGAAAGAAAACAATAGAGAGCTGGCACTTTCTTTCTCATTCGCTCAAGAAAAGGATGCATTTATATATATTATATGTGATAGAAAGAAACAGAGCATATGATTTTTTGTCCCTTAGCGTGTGTTCAAAATCTGGCGCACCTACGGTGCGTTTTCTTCGAGTACTCATGAAATTTTCTAGTTCACTACCTAGCTTTGGAGTTTTAAATTGAATTGCGTTATGAAATTTCGTTTATACTACATAATAGGCGCATTTAAATAAATATCCGTAACGTGTACGAATGATTATTTTCCGTTATTTTCTGTCCTCATCGGCGGCACGCTAGCTAGATGTCTTGTTATATTCTGTCTACGCGTTTTCTAGTACTGTTTCTGATGGAGAGGGCTCCCCCCTTTCCTCCCAAAAACAAGGGGGGAACCCTTGATTTTTACACATAACTAATTTGTAATTCATAAAATGAGGAAAATTTCCTCAGAATTAAAAAATAAAAAACTCGAAAATGGAGGGCTCTGCACCTTTACCTTACAAAAAAAAAAAGAGGGGTAAAATAATGTTTTTTTTTTTTTTTTTTTTTTTTTTTTTTTTTTTTTGTATGAGTAGTGCTGTTGGCCGCAGATGGCCATTACAGCTTCACCGGACAAGGGGGGCGAGCGCTTTGAGCGCTCCAGCCCGGAAAGATAGGTAGCGACTAGCTCAAGGGCACCTCAGGGAGGCACGGCCTCGGCTTGGGCTGCCGCTTAGAGAGTGTGCGAGTTTACCACCGGTTCACAACGCGCCCCCGCTGAGAAGAACCGGCAAGAAACTCAGCGAGGGGATGCATGTCGAGGTCGCATGTGTACGATCCTTCGGCCTCGCCGGCGAGACCGGTGTCTGTGTGTAGGTGTGTGTACGACTCGTGACGTCGTTGTCGGTGTAGGTGTTGGTGTTGTGTCAAGGTCCAGGAGGACGGACATCGGGTCGGGTGGGTCGAGCAGTACATGCCGCGGACGGCGGCGATGTACGGTAGGTCGACGATCTGAGGGACCAGGACCAGGGTCGGGGTCGGGGATATAGTCGGCAGCGGCGCCGATGAGCGGGTTCGGGTGGACGCATGCTTTTTCAAAGTAATGTTCGGACATTTCTTTGAAAAATTTGCGGATAGGGACTAGACCGAAGTCGGAATGAAGGTCGACATTCCGCATGTACCACGGGGCACCGACGGCATGTCGAAGGAATCGGTTTTGAATAACCTGGAGGCTATTGATGTGGACGGGAGCCGCGTGTGCGAATACGGCACTGGCGTAAGATAGGATGGGACGGATGCAGGTTTTGTAAAGTGTCAACTTATTCCTAAGCGACAGTTTACTCCGCCTGCAGATCATGGGGTAGAGCCGGCCGAGGACGAAGGCCGCTCGGTTGCGTACTGACCGTATATGCGGTCCAAATGTCATGCGGGAGTCTAGGGTGACGCCTAGATATTTGACCTTTTTGGTCCAAGGGATGGGACGCCCATAGAGGGTGATCTGACCTAAACGACTCCTGGGATGGCCCGTAGTGTGGGATCTGGTGCTCCGGGAGAAGAGCACTGCGGCGCTCTTTTCCGGGTTCACCGCGATCAGCCACTTTTGGAACCATTCGCCTAGGGCGTTGACGGCGACTTGAAGAGTGCGCGTCAGAAAAGCCTTATTTCTGTGTGAGAAATATAGTGCGGTGTCGTCCGCATATAGGGCTAGTTGCACCCTGTCCGAACGAGGGATGTCGTTCGTGAACAGGCTGAACAGGAGTGGAGAGAGCACGGAGCCTTGAGGGACTCCGGCCTGAATAGGGTGGGAAGTGGATCGCGCACCTTCGACTCGATATCGAAAGGTGCGATTCCTGAGAAAATCTCGTATGATGAGGACCAGACGGTCTGGCACGCCCATGAGGTAGAGCTTGTGAAGCAAGCCATTGTGCCAGACCTTATCGAATGCCTTGGCGACATCGAAGAATAAGGCTCCGGTGTATATGGGTCTGGGCTGGTTGAGCCCGGAGAGGACGTGCTCCGTGATGCGGTGCACTTGATGGACGCAGGAGTGTCCGGCTCGAAAGCCGAACTGCTCGTGTATGAGTATGCCCTTCGAGATGACAAACTCTTTGAGTCTTGCGAAAAGCAAGCGCTCGTAGAGTTTGCCCAGGGCGCTAAGGAGACTAATGGGACGGTAGCTCGTGGGATCGTCACGTGGCTTACCGGGTTTGTGAATGCCGATGACGTCTGCTTCTTTCCACTCCGAAGGGAATATAGCGTGCGTCATGGCGGCATTGAAGATGGCTACCAAGAGGTAGATCAAGTGGTAGGGAGTAAAATAATGTACCCTGTGGGGGGGAGGTAGTATACCTCCCCGCCTCCCCCAACCCCTTCCCTCCCCTCGATTTGACGAACGCCAGTGGAAAGTCGTACTTCGGCTTTTACTGCCTAAAATCGGCCCCTGCCAGCACTGCTTTCGGCCCATTCTTAATTTGTCTGCTGGCAACACTGAACGTAGTGATTATATACTGGACTTTTGGCGGGAAGTCAAATAAGGCGGCAACTTAAATTTTCACTCCCGAGTTTAAAATTATTTTTTTGCACTTATTCGACTGATACCTACTCGTTTTATATCGCAAAATATTCTGGGCATAGCGTCCCTCAATATGAGTCCCCACAGCGACGGTGAAGATCCTGGAGATGGTAAAAAGAAAAGAAAATTTCAAACGATTTCTGGCGGCGAAAAAGAGAAGTATAACATTTTTACTAAACCGAACTATAAAAGATTATTTATTGAAAATGGCAGCAATGAGTTTGTCGTTTTCGTAGAGTCAAGCGAACAGGAAAAACTAGGTAACAAAAACCCGATTACCCTTACAAAGATACTTACTGACAGTGTTATAGGCATTGTGGGCGTTCACCGGGTAAACGCCAATAAAATAGGAATAACATTTAAAAAGGCAGCTGCTGCCAACAATTTTCTTAAAATGGAAGAATTTTTGAACAAAAATAAAATGAGAGCATTTATCCCATCTTATTTAACTGAGAGAGTTGGTGTGATAAGATATGTACCTAAGGACCTATCCAATGAAACGATTTATAAGAATATTGTTTGTGATACCGAAGTCATATCAGTAAAACGTTTTATGAAAAAGGTTGATGGAAAACTTGTACCATTAAACACAGTTGCAGTTACCTTTGCCTCAACCAATTTGCCCCAATATGCTTATATTAAACTTTACAGATATGAAGTACACACTTACATTGCTCCACTTCTGCAATGCTATAAATGTTTAAAATTTAACCACTCCGCTAAAGTGTGCAGGGGTGAACAAAATTGTTCTTCATGTGCTGGACGTCACTCATACAAAGAATGTGATGTTGAAGAGATAGTTTGTATAAACTGCAGCGGCAATCACTTGGCTGTGTCAAGAGATTGCCCTGTGAAGCAAAAGAAAATGGAGGAAAAAAAGAAGAAGTCGCTTCAACAATCATATGCCACTGTTGTGAGTACACCCACACCGCCACCAGTTAGTGAAACTTCCTTCCCACCATTGCCTAGCAAACCTTTAAAAAATAGCGATAATTTTAATATAAAGCAACTTGCCGAAAACGATATTATAATAAATGCAATAGTAAAATCTCTCGTAGCCCTTGGCAATATGTCCAGTACCCCTCTTACTACTAAGAAAATAAAAGAAATATTTTTATCTAATTTAATTTAATGGATAGTTACTTAAATATATTACAATTCAATATACAAAGTTTACAGAGCAAAAAAGCCTTATTACAAAACTTATTAATAGAAAAAAATATTGATATATGTCTTATAAATGAAACTTGGCTTAAGTCTACTTCTATTATTCCTCATTTTCCTCAATATAATTTTATTTACAAAAATTCTAATAACCCCCATAATGGTGTTGGTATTTTAATCAAACAAAACATAAGATACTCTATAATTTCTACAGTTTTTTATGAATCCGTTCAAAACATATGCATCTCAGTAGAAACAGTTTCTGGTCCTTTAGCTATAGTTTGTGTATATTGTCCTCCTAATAATAGACTGGATACAACAAAGTTGAAAACCCTTATAAATACTATACCTAAACCATGCGTTATAATGGGAGATTTTAATGCACATCATATTGCATTTGGATGTAATAGTGATAACAACAAAGGAAGAAACTTATATAACATAATAGACCAATATGATTTGTGCATTTTAAATGATGGTTCATCCACAACTGTCCCATATCCTAATAGACAGGCCTCAGCTATAGATCTAGCTTTAGTTAGTCCTTCCATTGCTCACTTATGTAACTGGTATGTACATGATGATCCTATGGGTAGTTATCATCTTCCAACATTGCTAGAAATTAATATTCTTCCATCCACATATGAGTCGTCTCCTGTAAATAAAGATAAATATATTTATAATAAAGCAGACTGGAATGCATATTATACCTTGTCTGAGACTTGCTTTTCTGATTTACATTTAAATAGTAATGATAGTGCTATAAACTTGTATGATAACTTTGTAAATACATTAAATGATTTAAGAGACAAAACTATACCTAAGCAACATACAAAACCCAGAACTTGTATATCTAGAAAACCAGTTCCATGGTGGAATCAGGAGTGTACTGACGCTGTGACTAAATCAAAAGATGCATTAAAAGACTACTTCTCCGAACCCACCATAGAAAATTGGATAAAATACAAGAAGTTAGATGCCAATAAAAAAAGATTATTAAAACAAGAATGCACTACCTCTTGGCATAACTTATGTGGTAGTTTTAATAGATTAACACCTATTTCACGAATATGGCAATATATTAAAAAATTTAAAAGAATAGGTGAGAGTGCTCAGAACAAAAATATGAATGAGGAGTGGATTCCAAGATTCTTAGATAAGTTATCAGATTCAACTCGTACTGATCAAGAAAAACTTGCTAATTTCTTTGAAAATGCTACAGAAACAGACAATAATCACTTTCTTAACAATAATTTCACCTTAGATGAGTTACGAGTATCATTAAAAAGTAGAAAAGATACTACACCAGGATTGGACAACATACCTTACATATTAATTAAAAAATTACATTTGAATGCACAAATCATATTACTCAATATATATAATAGTTTATGGCAAGAGTTAATAATTCCTGAATCTTGGAAAACCCAATGTGTAATACCAATTTTAAAACCAGACAAGCCCATTAATGATGCCAATTCATATAGACCTATTTCATTATCATCTTGTTTAGGTAAAATTTTTGAAAACATGTTAAAGTTGCGATTAGATTATTTTGCTGAATCTAATAAATTAATACCTGATGCACAGTTTGGGTTTAGAAAAGGTAGAAGTTGCTCTGAAAGCTTTGTATCATTGATATCCGATATAAAAAAGGTTAAGCTTAGTCATTCTAATATGATCTGTGTATTTCTTGATGTGAAGGGTGCTTTTGACAATGTCAATATCGAGGGCCTTATTCAAGTATTAAGCAATATTGGTTTACCCAGGCATAATTTAAAATGGATATATAACTTTCTTAGCAATAGAACTGTATTTGTTAAATACAATGATCAGTTACATGGGCCTAAAACAGCTAATAAAGGTACCATGCAAGGGGCGACATTATCTCCTCTTCTATACAATTTGTATACTTCCGAAATATTAAAATATGTAGATACAACAAATATTAACATATTGCAGTTTGCCGATGACTTACTTTTGTATAGCATTGATCAAAACATTCAAACAGCAGTAAACAATATGAATACCGCTCTTAACCAATTGTTCTGTTATTATCATAATACTCTCAAATTAGACATTAGTCCAGAAAAAAGCGCAGTTTTAATTATAAGTAGAAATCTAGATCAAACAAACAGTCAAATACTTTATGATAATACTGAGATTCCTATTGTAAAACAACATAAATTTCTTGGAGTGATCATTGATAATAAGCTTAAATTTGATGAACATATTAAGCATATTTGCAAAAAGGCTTTGAAAGGTATAAATATTTTGAGACATCTTGCAGGTACCTTTTGGGGAGCCGATCCTAAAACAATGAGTATGCTGTACAAAAGTATTGTCCGAAGTCACTTTGACTATAGCAGCCTAGCATACATGAATGTCAATAGCACCCTTCTTAAAAAATTAGATGTAATTCAAAACATTGGACTAAGACTTATTTGTGGAGCAATGCGCTCAACTCCTATTAATTCATTAGAAATAGAAACATGCATACCTCCTCTGGCATTGCGTAGACTGCAGTTGGCAGAGAGATTTTATTTAAAAGTTCTTTCCATGGGCAATAGTCCTCTGCATGACAAGCTGACTCTACATCCAGATATCTCTCAGTCAATTTCATCCACCATAGTGTCAGCATCTTCAATTATTGACAGAACATTGCCTGAAATGTCAACAATTTTTACTCACATTAAAAACAATGCTGAAAATATAAAAGTATATAATATTTGGCCACTATACAGCTGTACATACAAGGGACTGGTTAACAGTTCGTCAAAATTTTATCTTGATAAAGTACATAACAAAACTGATTTTGAACAATTTAAAAATGAAAAAAGTAATTATCACTATATATACACTGATGGTTCTAAAAGTAATTGTGTTACAGCAGCATTCTATGATCCAAAATTTGATTATAAAAAATGTATAAAGTTAAACAATGTATGTAATATCTTCACAGCTGAGAGCTATGCCATTTATTGTGCATTGCACTATGTATATATAAATTTTACTGTAAATAATGTACATAACATTTTGATAGTATCAGATTCTAAGAGTGTCCTTTCTGCAATAGCTAATGTAAATATGTCATTTAAGTTAAATTATATTGTTTATAATATTAGAAATTTGTTATGGAAGCTAGTTATAGGAAAAAATATCAATGTAGAGTTTGTATGGGTGCCTTCACACAGTGGTATTTATGAAAATGAAGTTGTTGATACAATAACTCGTATGAGTCATGATGAAGATGAGTCAGAGACACTCAAGGTTCCATTTACGGATTATTATACCTGCTATAAGACTACGAACAAGGAATTGTGGAAGCAATGCTGGAATATTACACTTGAAACGAAAGGCAAGTGGTATGCAGAAATACAAAGAGAAATACCTTCAAAGCCATGGTATCATGAGTTCAAGTACACTGATAGAAAGTTTATCACTACGATATCTCGCATGCGAATGGGACATTGCTTAACGCCAGCTCACTTGAACCGATTACATATAGTCAATAATAGCCGATGTACTTACTGCTCACAAGAAGAAAACGCCGATTTGGATCATATAATTTTAAAATGTCCAGCTTTCAAAATCCAACGATTAATTTTAGTGAGTGACATTTGTGACAGTGTCAGTGAACTGAGTGATGAACGTGTACCCCGCCGCGTTCAGGAATTACTATCGAATTCAGATTATTTTGCACCGCTATTTAAGTTTATTTGTAGCACTGTTGAAAAGATATAATTTTAAAGTCATAACTTAACGTGATTTAATTGTTATTTTTACTTTTTATATTTTTGTTTATTTTTAAAGTTAGAATTGTTTTCCTTTCTTTTTTTTGTCACTTTGTTGATCTATGATGTATTACTACTTAGCTGTTTCTTAATTTACACATAATTTTATTGTATGCGATGTAAAATGTATGCGACTGAAGGACTCTGTATCCATGGTCATGAATAAATATTATTAAAAAAAAAAAAAAATGATTATATACTCATTGGCTTGTTGTTTTGTTTGTTCTTTGGATTTTTTCTGGATAAATAAAATAAATATATTGAATTTTTCTTTGTTGAATTGATTTTTGGTTTGAAATAAACAAAATAGTGTGAAATTTTTAGTAATAAATCATTCACAGGTATGTCCTACATTTTCTTTAGATTTTTTGTCAATGAAACAATGCAAAATTACAATATGTCCTACATTTTCTTTAGATTTTTTGTCAATGAAACAATGCAAAATTACAAAGGCATTTAAACTAGACTAGCCTTAGTGAGCAAAATTTTCGTGTAATATGTAAGTAGAAATAATGTGATGTGATGTAATGAAAGCGTGTGTAGCGATAAATATTTTGGAAGAAAATAAGTGCTTTTTTTATAAACTTGTCGTTGCCAGAATTATCGGTAAACAATGGTCAATGGAAGCCATAGGTAACTAAAGTTTATTTTCCTACATATATTTTGTATATTTACTAAAGAATTTAAGGTACAAGAAAACTAAGTGATGACAGTTTTTGTATAAAAATAATCTCTTCCAGATCTTTTTATTTCAATACATCTCAAACCAAATTTGTTATCATTGAGTGTGCCATATGTATGTCAAAGGTCTACTAAAACTTAGTTAATTAACATGATAATTAGTCTACTAATGAAATGTGTAAAAAATTCCGCAACCGCTTGCTTTGTAAACCGGAGGTCGCGGGTTCGAATCCTGCGGTGGGCAACAAGTTTGTGTGGTTGTTCCTTACTGGCTAGAACAATGCAGGCCGATCACCTGATTGTTCTTAAAGTAAGATGATCCATGCGGTGGATGGGCATGTAAAAAGTCGGTCCTGTGCCTAACCTCTCCCCGGTCGTGTCGGTGTCCCGTCCCATCGGATTATGAGAGGTATAAAGGAAGAGAGAGTGCACTTGTGTCTACACAAACACTTGTGTGCACACAGTATAATATCTCCTGCGTACATGGTTGATCTTGTGAAAGATTGGTGCTGTGGTCCGTATCGGCCAGGAGGACATTATTATTATTATTATCATAATAAACAAATGCGCCTACTTGACCCGTGAGACTTGTTTGTAGTCTGCATTAAAATTTCCACAGTATCTCAAGCGAGTGTTGATAATGCCTGATGGGTTCAGATCCAGGAGGTTGGCAGCTGAGCCAGATATTTTGTACTCTACTCTTATTTCTATTTAATCTTATTAATGGTATTACTGATTTCTTATTTACTGGCATTTCACTAAGCGGAAATACTTTTAAAAGCATTTACTTATATTATTTTAATGATTTCTGATACTTACGCGAATATTACACATTGAAATGAAACTAATTTTACGGATTATATCGCGGTTTATTTTTGATTTTAATTTCCCGACGTTTCACGACGACGTTTCGACGTTTTCGTTTCGTTTCGTTGTTTGACGTTTTCGTTGACGTTTATATTATTTTGTTAATTTCCTGAAACAGTCTAGTTTCTTAGTGTTTTGTGTTCCAGTATTTGTAATAAAATTTAGAATTTAGAATTTGATTCTGTTGTCACCACTACACTAAACTAGACTAAATTTTAGTTTAGTGGTGTCAAACGATGATTAAGTGCTTAATTTGATTTCATCAGCTACTAAATTGAGTTGATAGTGAGGTTTTCATTGGTCAAATGATGTTAGTTGAAAACAATTCTCTTGTTCATCTGATTACACTAAACTAAACTAAAATAATTCTCCGGCTATGATACTTATATTAATTATTTTATTTTAATATATTTTTATATTAATGTTTATTAATAAAAAATATTTAATATTTAGTATTTTATAATTATTTAAATATTTGTTTATATATTTATTTAAATGTTTATTTTATTTTTTATGTTAATATATTTTTTTTAGTTATTAATATTTATTTTATTATTTATATTAAGTATTTCTTTTTATTATTCTTTTTTTTAATAATTATTAATATTTATTTTAATATTAATTTTATTTCATCCTATTTTAGTCTATTGTATTTTATTTTAATCGCCATCTTTTAGATGCCAACTATTTTGATCTAATTTTAGTTTGAAGTTTCTAATATTAGGCATAAATGACGTAAACTGCACAACAGAATAGCAAAATACGTTTAAAACTAATTTGAGTAATTAAAACCATTATGTTCTATCAAACTATACCTAATTTAGTTTAATTCATGGATCTCTGAATAGGAAAGACACAACTAAACTAAAATTTAGTCTAGTGTGTGACAACAGAATCGGCACCAATATATATATGACTGTTTGTTGTCCAGAATAAAATAAATAAATAAGTCCCTTGTGTCAGGTAATTTCAACAGCTACAGTCTTCTTTACACCGGAACACAGCAATGTTTACACAATGCTGTTTGGCGGCAGAATATCTGACACGGCAGTGGTAAATACCTGGAAGGTCCCTTGCACAAGAAACCTTCAACCTATAACTAAAGTTACAATTTTCATATTTTCAGATCACAATGACAGTAAATAATACAATTGCTCATCAACGTTTAATTCTTAGTGGAGATAGAGAAAGGTATGCAAACCATTGCATGCTTATGCTGATGTCTTAAATAACAATAAAGAGTTAGAAAATAATAGTTTCTATTTTGTTTTAGATTCAAAGAACTATTAAGAAGACGTTTGATTGAATGTGGTTGGAGGGATCAAGTGCGAATGCTTTGCCGAGATGTAGTTAAAGAAAATGAAACAAATGTAACATTTGATACATTGGTTACCAAGGTTACTCCTCGAGCCCGGTCTCTAGTACCTGATACCGTCAAAAAAGAATTACTACAAAAAATTAAGACACACCTGCTTACCCAAAAAGATCAGTAAATTAATACCTATGCTATCACAATTATAAGCCTATTAAATATGTAATCCATTTGCAATCATCTGTATTGCATTAAATGGCTGTCACTATATGTTCCAATGCTAACAAGTTAATCATAAGATAGGCAATTTTTTATTTAAGAGTAATTATAAAAATAAGTAGCTATATACCATTTATTACATTGTGTATGCGTAATAGTGGTGATTGTCTAGCTTGCATTTTAAGATAGCCTTGTATTTTTCGTTTTCATTAGAAGAGGGGAGGTACAGGGAAAGGATCTGTCTATATAGGGTTAATTTTAAAATACTAAAAACCTCTTAGAAGTAGCTTCTTTACATCATACTGAACATTTTCTTCTACCACTTTTAATAGTCTATCATTTTCGCTGTCTTAAAAATAAAATAGAAATTGTTTGATGCTCTCAATACCGATATATTTATGGGGTTGGAATAGAGAGGGTTAAACAAACATTAACCCCTAATTAATTTTTACAACAGCCTAATTTTAATGTAATTTAAAGTAAACAGTTTTAACACTGTCATTAATGAATGATATAATTGAAAACTTATGAATTTTTAAAGTGGCACAATAAACAATGTTAAGTAGAATGTAAATAAGCCCTGAGAGGATATTATTTAGTATTTTGAAATTAACACTGTGTACTATATATATTATGTTGTAATACAAATAGAAACAAAATTACAACCAACAGTATACTTTTATTTTATAAACATTTATTATACATCCAGGTTAAACAAAAATATATATTGCTTATATTTAATACTGCCAAACATTTCCATGTAGCTGAATAGATTTGCTTATAAATCTGTCATGGAGATTTCTAAATTTAAACCGATCTCAGTACACAATTCATGCATTTTATTACTCTATATCTGCACCACGCTATTATGGCTGTTTTGACGTTTGTATCGCTGTTTCGTAGAAGTTGGCAAATAAGTTGTTTCTTGGCGACGTCGGCAGCGAGGAAACAAGACATGCGTCAGGGCGGCCATCATAACGTTCGCCAGATATAAAATATAAAAAAATACTAAGTTGCAAACTAAAATAATAATGAATACCAATATTTTTTCAAACTGACCAGATAAATATCCAAATATTGCACGTAAGAAAAATACGATAATTTTCCTACTATTTCAAGTTCATAGAATGGGTAATCTTACTTACAAAGGTTGAATAATGTTAACACTTAAAATAATATCACACCTGAAGGAGGAAAGCAAGAGTGATAAGTATGTACATTGCTACGCATGTAATGATAAGGACGACATACATATATTATTAGGTACATCAATATATTATGTACTTCTACAGAAAGGATTCATCAGCTGCTGTAATTGTATAAAAGTATATTCTTGAGCAAACATTATGCTTAATTTACTAAAGTAAATAAAGTGCCTAGATATAAATTAGTAAAAAAATAAATAGGACAATATTGCCATGGCTCAACTAAAATTATCAGGACAAAATCTTAATAAATGTAGTATTCATTAAAAAAAATAGTACCGTGACACGAATTACTGCTTCATGAATGGTATTTACCCGACTGCACCGCAAGGAAGATTATGTTTTTCGAGTGTATCTCTTCTTCGGTACGCTCTGTGAGCTAAACAGGATGATGGATTTAACAAAAGGTGCGATAACGGTGTGTGTAGGTATATGTGTTAGATTAGTCTTGATTGTGGGAGTACACGACAACATCATTGTCAATACCCATTTTCTTTTTTATTACAAAAAATTGACATGGGTAAATGGATGAAAGGGATTAAAGAAAACAATTCACATACAGATACGTATATCGGTATCGTTATACGTAAGACATATTACCCATGAGACTTTTACCCAATTATCAAAAATGGACACACCCGCGCGCGTCTCTATTCAGATTTTCGGTATGCCGCGATAAGTTTTTTTTGTTTGTTTATAAGGTTCGGTTTGCCATCTCTTTCTTTCTTAAAAGTCACGTCACAACGAAAGACTCCAGTGCAAGGTTGCACATGATTGTAATTAAGGTTTTATCTTTGTTATTTATAGTATTTATTTAACTTAACTTTTTTATATGTCACTTATGACCTTGAATTGCTACATCCTTGAGTATGATCCATGTTTAACCAGTCAACCTGTCTAGTGTATGAACACATAGCGTATTTATCGCCATTTCGTCAGCAGTCGGGTCTTTTGTTCTTTAGAGATAGTTATATTTGTTGACAATACAGTTAATTGAATTAAAATTTCATAACATTGAGCATAAAAAGAGGACGAAATTATGTATTATCCTGTATTTTTCCATTGTTTTATGATTTAGATATGAGGAAGCCAGGTAACTTTAGCAAAATTACAAATTGCCTATACCTATAAGGAATCAAAGCTACCTACCTAAATATCTAACTAAACGGCACACTGACGGCCGTGTTGATATTATTTGCGCAGAGTAAAAACTAGATAGAACTTATTGCACAAGTTTGATTCCTTCTATTATGTACTGCTAATATTTTTATCACATTCTATTAATTATTATACATTTTTAAATACAGAAATACATGAACAAAAATGAGTAATTTTAAATAAATATAAGTAGGTATCTAAATTCATTAAAATTTACAGTGAAAATGTTCTAAAGAAGATAGTGAGCAATAATTTTTCTTAGTATAAATCCTTAAAGCTCTTTGACACCTGATCTAAAATTTGTTAATAGGTACACAATTTATTATTACACAATATATGTACAAATGGAATGTAATTTGGACTTGTATACTTTTGATCAAGTATAATTTAATAACTTTTAACTTAAAAACAGTGGTAATAACCATTATATTCAGTACTCTCTTATAATAATTTAAAAGTAAAATTATCTAAATCTGTAACTCCATAATTAAAATCTACTTACACATCAAATAATAATTGATCCATTTACACAATACTGCTGATTACTAATGAGCAATTTATTAGTGTATAGATTGCTTTTTGGCGGCATTTACAGAAACACAATGTCAAAATAAAAACCAAATTTATATTACAAATACAAAAAAATATATTCAAAGTTGTGTATTTTCATGCCACTATTACAAGGACTCTACTGATGAATGGGAATCTTCTGAATTCAGTATTTTTTTAGCTTTCAAGTCTGAGACTGAAGAGACAAAATATAGACAAAAAATCAGATTCATAAATCAGTTCTGTGGACATCATCAGCTAAAATACAATGACAATTTCCTTGTCTTGTATAATATTTAACTAGAATAAGAATCCATAAATTCATAATAAAAGATTGAACAAGACCATCAAAAATAGCTATTAACAATTCCGATAAAATAAAAATAAAAAAAACACCGTAGGTATTAAAATGCGTCCACTCGTTTTGGCGCTATGATCCAACGGACATAGGGGTCAAAAATGAAATCGGAGAAGATTTTGAGATGCAATCAGTCATGTAGGTACGTATTTAAAATATTCAATACCTAGGTAAACAAATCAATTTAGTAATATATATACTTTTATAAACTAATAATATCTTTCAAGAGATTCATTCGTAGGAACGTGTAATATATCTAAGCAGCATTGGAATAATGGTCAGTTATGTACCTCTATCACCTATAATCACCTATAAATAAAGACATTCGACTTAACTCACATGGACATAACGTCGCACCATCACTACCTTTAAAATTTCGAAATAAACAAACACAACAACTCGGCGGACGGGGGCGTCCTAGTCGCATATCGACCGACATGAATAAATGTAGGTTTACTCTGGAACACCTACTTAAATCTTCTTCTTTATAAAGTAATAAAAATAGCTTTGATCGAATATCAATGATTTCGTTAGTGTCAATCAGTTTAGTACATAAGAAGGCAAAGGAATAAGTACTTATAACTAAAATAAGAAAACTATATTTGGAAAATTTGTGTTCACGATCGCTATCACACGATGGTGGTCGCAAATCTAATCTATCATATATAGTTTCAATTCATTTGACATTTACATTTAGCTGCCATTTGAAGTCATCCATAGAAAAAAAAACATTGTCAGTAAACTCATCTGAAATGAGAAGACTAGAGTAGGATCAATTATTAATTTCGGGCCGTAATTAGAGGACGCTCCCTGTCCGACCGAGATATACATAGATACGTATAGATACAGACGATTGTCCTACTTGGAATCGGAGACTACCCTACATGTAATTAACGTCGTCGCCTGACCTCTTGGGACAGTTGTCAAATTCAAAGCATGGCTGGGGGCGGGCAGCTGGCTTAACACGGTGTGCAAGTCTTGACAGATTAGTGTGATCAACTCATGACGTCAGTTTGACCTAGTATTCCACATAGAAATGCATCGATTTACTATATTTGTACTAGATTAAATGTGATGACTCGAAAAACGGTCATAAAAATAAGAAAACAAAGTACACGCGTGTTTTTATATCGATTTTTGGCTTGAATTACCTGCAAATGACTTTTAACCTTATTTGTAGCATTTAAGTTTAATTTTTAGACGAATTTAATATTTATATTTATTTAAATATAAAATGTGGTACCACATTTTGTTCGTGATTATTACATCTAGCAAAAATAATAGATCGATGTAGAAATGTAACTGGCAAGACATTTAAGTTGTCAAGACTCGTAACCCGTGCTATGCCTATGAGCCTGCGCCCGTTTGTAATGACGCCGCATGGAATTGCCACGAAGGGTTATTCGGTCGGCTATGTGTGTGCGGCGAGTCGCGCGAGCGGCGGCGGGCGGCGAGAGCGAGGCGCGGCGCGGGCTACTAGCACCAGCGACGACGCCAGAGCCAGCCGCACCGGCACGTGCGACCCGCCCGGTAACCTGCATACGTACTAGTCTAACCAACCTCGGCAACATTTTTGAAGTGAAAACTTGCCTAACTTTTGCGTTTTTTATACTACTAAGGCGGCAAGCAAGCATGCGGCCCGCCTGATGGTAAGCAGTCACCGCAGCCTATAGACGCTAGCTACACCAGAAGAATCACTAGCGCGTTGCCGATCCTTAAGACATTAGATATTAAGCCTTTGTGATTCCAACTACAGTGCCCTTCACGCCGGCACAGCAATGCTTACACACTGCTGCTTGGCGGCAGAATATCTGACACTGCGGTGGTACCTACCTGGACGGTTCCTTGCACAAAGGAACCTACCACTTAGTAAAAATTGAAATAGATAGATAGGGAAAAGCAGTAAACTGACCATCATCATCATCACCAGCCGGATGACGTCCACTGCTGAATATAAGCCTCCCCTTTGGAACGCCACTATGAACGACAATTGGCTATTTGCATCCATCGGTTGCCTGCGACGCGCACAATGTCGTCTGTCCACCTAGTGGGGGGCCTGTCTACACTGCGTTTTCCGGTTTCTGGTCGCCACTCAAGAACCTAAACGCTTCAACAAGTGCAGTTGCCAAGAATAGCAAAGTCCGAAAAATCCTAAAGGGACTCACGGGCTCGATTTTGGTGAAAGCTAGAACAGCATCATTGGATTGTTGAAAAATTAATAAAGCTGATTTCCAAAAACACGTCGCTAGTAAGAATCAAAATCTGGGAAGTAATCACATAATGCAACAAATCCATGGGGGTGTATCATCACCCTTATCAGTGCGCTATATTATTAAGTACTCACAACTTTGTAACCAAGCCATAAACTGCAATAAAAAAAGAACAGCACTTACTTGACGAGCACGGTGGTGACGGCGGCGCGCGCGTCTGCGGTGGGCTCGATGGCGACGGGCCGCAGGTCGGCCGCCCGCCGCCGCCTCGCGCCCGATGACGTCACACCACCGGCCAGGACCACCGCCACCGCCGCGAACGGACGCTTCGCCATGTGAAGCATCTGACCAACAACGTGTATTATACAGTCACGAACTCTTGATCACCTTTAGGACGATAATCGCTTGCACGAGCCGGCCCAAAATTCGTACCGGCGAGGTAAGAGCACGTAACGTCGTTCAAACGATTTTGATTTAAAACTGTTACTGCGTTTGTGACCGCGATAGTACCCACCATCGACGTGGTTTTCTTTTATATCGTTGAAATTGATAGCCAACTAGTGTCAGAGTTTTTCAAGCTGTCTTTAGGCCTCTGACTTGACTTAACGATTGCTGTGTAGATGATAGCAACCAGGATCTGTTTACATGCTTTCCTAGGGTTGCTGCGTAAAGAGGCGCGTAGGCTAATTAAAACATATTTTGTTTTACTTTTCTGATGCGCAACAGACCTAAAGCTTAGAAATTATAGGAGAGCAGGTACCAACTTTTGTTTCGCAAAGTGGGCAGGGCGAATTTCGAGAAGCTTCCCCTAATCACGGTCATAGAATTAAGTAATTACGTAAACAACCGGACTCACCTCCACCACATGTCTTCTTCTCGCTCGGCGAACATCGGCCGCTTGTTTCGCCTTCCAGGCGACCACACAAGCGGCCAGAAAAAGGAAGAAGCACGAGAAGAACACCGAGAAAAAGACGAACAGATCTATATGCAGTTGATCCTGGCGGAAGAATATCACTCCGAAGCTGGCCGCTCCATCGTCAGTGTGCCGCGCTCGAATTATGATATAGAATTTCGTGTGCATCAAATCGTGGACGTTCTGTTGGAGGGTGAGGACTAGTCGGTTTCTCAAGTTCCTCACACGAAGAAGTATATTCCGTCTGTCTACAGTGACGTAGGTGGCGAGATCTTTCGCCGTGTAATCGGCGAGAGTGTACTCGATTTTGTCGTAGTACCAAGTGAGGCGCGGCTTCTCGGGCACCTCGTCGTCGAATGAGGGTATTCTCCGGAATGGTTCATGTTTATAATATGTCGGATCTAGTTCGACAGCGTGATCGCCGTTGCTTGAGTTCACAGACACCACATACGAGCTGTCGTTTGGACTCAGATACAAATCGACGGCGCCTTGGGTGACATCTACTATCACCCGAATATCGACATTCATGTATCTTGGATTAACCGCCACAAACACCGTTTGACCGGGATATAGCGGACGAGGTTTAATCTTGCATTCATCTGAAAAAAAAAGTTACTTTAATAAGATAGAAAACACAGAACTATAGATTTACATAGACAACGCAAATGCATGTACTTCGCGTGTCCGAACTCCGACGAAACGTCGGGGTTGGTCGCCGCTAACTTACAGTCCGCATGCGTCTGTTGTTGCAGCCTTGCAGCCGGTCGGCAGCAAAAACTAAAGAAAATCGCCAGAGCATCGGCGGCATCGGTGTCTTTGAATCAGTTTGGACAACCCGTCACGAAATTCGACCGTGACGTCACAGAAGGTGTTAAAAACTTGGTACAAAAGTCGGGACGCTTGGTTTCAATACAAATCGTGATAATTGCGTTATCTATGTAAATATATATCTGTGATAGAAAAGGAAAAAATCTAAAAGATCACGATAACTAAAGTTACGTACCAATAGATTTTCCGTCAAAGCACAGTTTATTCTCAATATTAATAGTCTTATAGCACTGGTGTCCGTTCCTAGGGTCGCCCATGTAGAGGTCCTTGCACTTGACGCACTGGTACCGCCAGCACTCCTGCGCAGAGTTCTTGCTGTTGCTGGTCGTTTGGCACGAGATGTCGCTCTCGGTGTTATTGCCGCAGTTACACTTCTCGCCGGTCACCGGGTCGCAAGTATCGCCATGACCGTGGCACTCGCACCTAAAAATATTATCCTAACTAAGCAATGTTTTCTTTTATTTACGCAAATACTACACATTGGAACCAACGAATTTCCCTCAGTCACCCGGTGACGCATTGGGTATTGCAAAGCATTCGAAGCGTCGGGAAAGAAAAAATAATAAAAAACCGCGATCTTAACCGTAAAAGTATTTTGATTTCAGTAAACATGCACAGTTTCCGAGATCTTTTTCAGAAGGTAAGATGTGTTTTTTTAGAGTTTGTATATTTATTTCTTCATCACAGCCAACAGTCTAAACGGCTTGACGGCTTTTGACGTAATATGACATAGCGTTAGATTCATCTTAGTTCTGGAAATGATTTAGGCAATATTATATATAACTGGAAAAAATGTTAGCCATCAGTTACGTTTTTGTGATTTTTATGTCTTAACAGAATCCATGCAAATTTTTTTGAGCCCATTTTTTTAAATACAAATGCCGTTATTAGTTCATACTTGTTATAGTTTCAAGAATTTCTTACGGTCTGCAGGGGTCGCGGAAGTCTTCGGAGCCCCTGAAATATCCCTCGATGCATCGCTCGCAGCGCAGCCCATCGGTATTGTTGGCACATCGCACGCAGCGCGCTTTGGTCGCGAGTCCGTCTCTGTAGTAGTCGTCTGGGTCTGCGGGGCCGCCGACGTCACGCGACGCGGACGTCGCGTCCACGTCACTGGTGCATATCGACGTGTGCCCGTAGCAGTACATAGAGCAAGGCACGCATTGGACGTTGTTCACCGGGTCGCCAACGAAATTAGGCTTGCATTTTTCACATTGATCACCCTATACAAACAATTTGAATGTACTCTCTTACCTTAACAATGTCGATAAATGGATGGTGTCTGAACTTTTGTAAGAGCTTACACTGCGTCGCCATTCATAAGCGCTTCGCGGCTCAACCCGCTGGTGGTGCTTTACTTATTATTGCATGTATGAATAAAAATACATACACGACGAATGGAGAACATCTTCCTTTTTTGAAGTCGTTAAAAATGGTGTAGATAAATGTGTGTACGTACCTTTGCCTTTTCTCAAGGTAAGCTCTCTAGAGGTAGTTATAAAAGCACAAGTACGTAACAATTTTTTTTGGATGCATCATCATCAACTAATAAGGATTAATCGAACAGATCACCGGAAACGCCCACTCAATATTGGAGCACCTTGAGAAAGTATCTCAAACTTACAGACTTTCAAATATAAAAAAAAAACATTTTGACGGGCCTGTTGGTCTAGTGGTTAGACATCCTGGCTGCTACTCAATAGGTAGTGGGTCGATTCCCGCCAAATGGCTGGGTGTTATTTATCTAATTATGTATTTACAAAAAAAAAGTATATTAGTATCAGTTATCTGGTTTCCATAGTAATAGGCTCTGCCTAGTTTGGGATCAGATGACCGTGTGTGGATTGTCCTAGAATATTATTATTTTATCAGTGCTGTTGTGGCACTCAACGCAGTGGTCGAGTTTGCCTATAAACCTATAATCAGTGAAAAAAAAACCGACTGATCATAGTGTTCTCGCGGTCAAGTCTGCGTATATTGAGTAAAAATAACTGTCCATCTCACCATAGTGCCATAGTGGCACTCAATGCATTTGTCGAATAAGTCAAATATAAGTTAAAAAAACTTGTCCGACTCACCATAGTGTTGTTGTGGCATTCTATACATCGGTCCAGTTTGTCGGGCCCCTCGCAGTCCGCGTGTCCGTTGCACTGGCACTGTATGGTGCAGTTGGCGCCCACGTATCCGAACTCGCAGCGGCACACGTCGGGCTGGACGCAGGCGCCGCGCACGCAGCCCTGCGCGCACACCGCCACGCAACCGCCGGCGCCAGAGCGTACGTGGCCCGCGCCGCACGCACACTCGTACCCCTCGGGCAGGTCGCGGCACACCTACACGACACGTCACCCAAGTATAAAATAATATACTGAAGACGCGATTAACCGGACTAATAAAATTGTTATAGTGAATTCACTATAACAATTTTATTAGTCCGAATTACGCCTTAATTAGTCCTTGGATGGTGACTGTAATTCTCGAATAGAATTCGAAATAGGAACCACTGTCGACACCGCGTCACAGAATACATAATAGTACTGACCGCGTTACAATAATATATTGTGTTTACGTAGTACGTCTGTCTCGTCCGCTGAGAGTAATGTCTATTCGTGGGCACAGCCAAATATCTACGCGTGAGCACAGCCAAATATCTACGCGTGAGCACAGCCTAATGCTGGGCGTGAGCGTAGCCTAATGGGATCGTTCGGATAATCCGGGTAATTAAATATTTTCTGTTTCATTTAACGTAGACTAAATAAGCAGAACGTTTGCTGAATGGTAAACAACACTCCTGCCTATTACGAGACATTATTAAGAAGCTTTGAGTTCAGTAATTTCACCGGCTATACAGAGCCTTTCACACCGGAACCGTCCCCCGATTATTTTTTCCATTAATGACATCGCATAGCAGACGTCATTAAAGCTGTGAAAATTATGATATCGTCTTCAAAGGATCATCTTTGAAATGCCCAAAAACCAGTAGAGTACTATATCTCACCTCAGACTCTGCTTTACATTGATGATGATTATTCTCGCACTCGTTCTCCGGAGGGCACCGCGTGTAGTGCCACGAGAAGGTATCCGTATCGTTCGTATCATTAGTTTGATGCACGTTGTTGTAGACGGCGGCGCACGTGGTCCTGGTCGAGTAGTCGAGAGGCGTGTCGATGGAACCCTCCGAGCACACGCCCTCCCCGTTCGCCCCCTCTAACGCGCACCAGCCACAGTGCGAGTGGTGTAAGCACTCCGAACACTGTTCAAATGTCCCGCACGGCGCCGGACACTTGCCCTTATCAGCCTTCGTTAGAACCAGCCCGCAAACTCCACCCGCACAATACACCGGTTGGTACGAAGGCGAAATGCATTTCCCGAGGTACGTCGCCCATCGACATTCAGAGAAGCCACCCTCGCTTCCGTCCGCGCTGAGACATGACTGACAGTCGTCGTACGTGTGACACCGGCTCGGACACTCTTCCTTTGTTGTGGGCCGAAGGCTAATACGACCAGGTTCGTCTATCAGTGCGCACGTCCAATTGAAAAGTTCCACGGAATCTTCCGATATTCTCGTTAATTGACCTGTGAATTGCGATATTATTGTTGAAAATGATTCTATTCTAAAAATCAATATGTCATAGCATAGATTTTACCTTCTCTATTAACATGCCTGGTCCACGTGCAATCGTTGGATATACATTTCTCGCAGTCTGACGCGGCACACCTAAGTTCCGGGCAATTGTCAACGTCACTTATGTAAGTGGTTCCAGCGTTACATTTCATGCTAGTACACGACTCGTCTGTGGGGACGCATTCACCTGTAAATAAAGAATACTTATACTATTAATATCAAGTAGTAATCCAATATTTACGGGGACATAATAATTAAACACGCACCTACAGCAGCAGCGCATGATTCACACCATCGGCAAGCGGGTTTATCTTCAGGGTATAGGGGCCATGCTGCCAGACACGACGAGCACGTTGTAAAGTTCTCACACGCGCGTCGCGATACTAATTCAGAATCGCACGCAGCGCCCGAGTTAGTCGAGACCCTATCGCTGCCCTCGCAACCAGGTTTGTCGACCGAGAAACATTTAGTATAGTTCCCAGTGCTACAGAAACTGCAACCCATGTGGCTCCGGCAATCTAATTTGTTAGCACTCCACAGAGAGCATAGATCTTCAGGAAGCGAGATGCGAGTGACTTGGCAATGCGCACTGCCTGTCCAACCGCCTATTATGTAAATATACCCGTCATTCTCGCTCTCCATGTCTATCGCCATTGCATGCGCTATGGTTGGCGGTGGGGAGTGGCCCACAATGCTCACACCTGAAAAACAAAATTTACTGTTGTAGGTACTATTCATAAAGTACATCAAAAACAATAATAATCTGTAAACTTTAGATAATACATGTATACAAACCTTTTACAAGTCGAACCCATTGATTGCAGCTGTACACATATGCTATAAGGGAATCGGATTTGTTATCGGGGTCCGTTCTTCCACCGAAAATGATCATGTAGTCGTTCGTGGTCACGGCTGAATGCAAGTACGTAGCTTGTGGAAGGTTGTCATAGAAATGATTTAAATTAGGGAACGTTGGCAATTCACTCCATTTTTTGGTAGGATAGTGAAATGAAAATAATTTATTAGAGAGCATTGTACCGTTATACGAATATAGCACCCCTCCGTAAACATACAAACTCTGTGATAGTGCGTGATACACAGTACTGTGACCAATAATACCAACTGGTTTTGCGCCTTCAGTGTTTAGTCTAATCCATTTTTCATTGTCTAGATCGAACTCCCATATGTCAGACATGAACCCTTCTTCTAAAGAAAATCCTCCGATTAAAACTAAACTTTCATAATCCTGATATTTCTGTAGAGTTAATGTGTGTCCAGCTAAAGGTGGCGGTAGATCATCTTTGTCTTTACTTTTGATATTACCCCATCTCTGATCCTTTAAACTAAACTGCCAGAAATCCCCAAGAGTTTTATTCTGCCCAGTCTTTTCCTGTAAACTAAGACCGCCGTAAATATAAATATTTTGTTTTGAATGATAAATCTCAGCTGCATGGAAGTATCGACCTTCAGGCATTTTAGCGTCCGGTGTTGCTTCAACGGTGACTTGCATCCACGTGTTGTTTTTTGTGTCGAAAAATCTTATATCATTCAATGGACCGTGTGAAAGGGAGTATCCGCCAAACATCCACAAGCCCCGCCTATCTGCTATCAAACTGTGGCCAAACCTGGGCAGCGTTTTTCTCAAGTGATCCAAACCATCAGATAAATATTCTGAATTAAAAAGCTCCGTAAATACGAGCTGGGTTTTATCGAGTACAACTGAGCAATCATCTCCGCCAAAACCCTCATTACATAAACATCTTCCATAGCTCAAGTCGCAATTCCCAGCACCGATACCCATGCTGCAGTTATTTCGACAAATCTCTACATCACAATTCGGACCTCCGTAGCCATCCCGACAAGTGCAGTGCCTTTTATTGCAGACTCTAGGCCAAGAGCAGTAGTCGTCGCATGCGAGCACTTTGTACACACCCTCAAATCCCTGTTCCGGTTGACCTTGCTTATAGTGGACCGTCAAGTTTCCACTGCGCGCTTCCACGACCCCCGATGAAGCGCCATTACAGAATACACCCAACAGTTGACTCTGCTGGTTGTTACTGAGATCTGGCACACCACCGAGACCATCGTATACATATACTGCATTCTCATCACATGGCACGTCAAACGTTGAAGAATTTATAGTGAATTGTATAATGGCGTCGCTTATATCTTCAGCGGATATAATCCACAAACATTCCTTGGACGGTCCTATAGATTTTATATCAGGATCAGTTTTATAAGAACCGATACCTTCAGTTCGCGTAGCATTCAACATTCCTCTCGGTTCACATTGATAGTAGCACCGGCCGCCGTGCCGGGGATCTCCGTAAAACTTTGGCTTGCAGCGTTCACAGTTAAGTCCCTCGGTGTTGTCTTTACAAATGCATTCTCCCGTCGTGACATCACAGATACCGAGCGACTCATCGCCGTGGTCGTTACAATCGCATCGCCGACAGCCTTGCCCCGTAGTGGCATTCCCGTGACTGCCCGGTTTGCAAGATTCGCAAAATTCTCCCTCCGTCCAATCCTGACATTCGTCGCATCGACCTACGCCAGTTCTACACGTCGAATGATTGTGGCAACCGCAATTTATAGAGCAATCGGCACCGGTCCAGCCCAAATCGCATTGGCACTTGTACTGAGGAGATCCCAAACAGTAGCCGTGAATACAGTTATTGTAGCAGGTGCGCATGCAGCTCTTTTTGCCGTCACCTATGTACCCTTGCTTACATTTACACGTGTACGAGCCGTGGGTGTTGTTACAGATGGCGTGTTCGTGACAATCGTGCAGACCGAGGCCGCACTCGTCGACGTCGGGACACTGCGCGTACGCCCACCCGGCGTCGGACGTCGCCACGGTGAGGACGGAGGCGCAAGAGACGCGCGACCGCGTGAAGTCACCCTCGGTGCACGCGCCGTTGATGGGGTTCTCGTGCGAGTAGCACCAGCCGCAGCCCATGCTGCGCAGGCAGGAGGAACATTGCGTGTGGCGGGCGCACGACTTGCACTGGCCGGCCTTGCGCGCCGCGTCATCGGGTGGCGCCGCCGCGCGGTCGAGCCACTCGCGGCACAGCCCGAACTGGTACTCGCTGGTGTACACGCTGAAGCTGAAACACTGGCGAGTGGCCTCGCACCACACGCAGCGGCCGCGTTCGTCGAGGCAGTGCTCGCAGTCGAGGCGCAGGCGACACGGCGCCGGGCACTCCCCGGCTTCTAGTACGGCGCCACTCGCCCGCCCTCGCCGTGCGCACCTCGCCTCGTCCGCCCACCACTCGCAGTGGTTCCCGCCCACGCAGCGCTCGCAGCTGATGTAGTTGGAGCAGTTGGGGCACGCAGCCGGCTGTAGGGTCAGGTACCTCCACTCGCCGTCCGCGGCGCACGTGACCGTCTCGTCGGTGTCACGGGGCTCGCAACGGTTCGTCAGTTCGCACCAGCCGCACGCGGCGTCTGATAGACATAGCAGGCAGTTGTCGTAGTTTGAGCATTGCCCGCCCGAGTAAGGCTCGAGGAACTCGAATGTGAATACCTAAAAAAATATATGCCAAAAAATTACTTAACAGATATATCAAGTGTACCTACAGAAATCGTAATAATAGGACAAATCGTAATATAACACATGAACCAAATTACCTTGGCACTCTCCTGAGATTTATTATGAAGTAATTCCATTTTGGCGTGATAATGCGATGGATATAGGCCCGTATGCAACGAGTCATTGGCGTGCATATCAACAGAGAGTCTTCCGGGGAACAGCGCTGGCCAATCGACGAGTGAGCAGGCGGACGTTTGTGCAGTCAGGTTGGCTACGGATACGCTGTTGTCTCCTAAGCCCAGTGATATATTGGAGTACCCAGCGCAAATATGCAAGTTCTCTCCAGTCCCATTCCACGCTTGAGGTATATGTAGCCAACCTCTCAACCGAGCTTCGCTAGGTCCACTAAATATGTGGTTGCTCCCTCCACCGGTAGTCCAATCGACAGTCGTTGCGTTGACTACAGACACTCCATCTGGATGATTCCAATCTGCCGGTTGCTGATATCTCAGGAATGTAAGGCCGGGTCGTTTATCTAGAATTTTACATTCCTCTGGAGATGTCACCTCTGTTCCAGTGATACCCCACCATCCGGGGTTTTCTGACGGCGTTTCCTCGCCACAGACACCGTAGTTATCTAAACGAGAAGATTAAAAATTTTATCTTCGAAGAATATAATTTTTTTTTTCATAACTAATTTTGTTTAGCTCAAAGGATTAGCCAGCTGTAGTGGCAGTGGGCTGGTCATATTTGCTGCAGAATCAATGACTGTTGGGGTAAACTGGTTCTCAGTGGCGTGCACAGAGGGTAGGCAAAGAAACGTATTCGCCTTTTTTAATCTATTATATGTATATTAGTATACCATTTTAAATATCCATAAGTTAGCAGATTCTATAGACATCCATACAGATTTGCATTTAAAAACTTTATTAAGTTAATTCAGAGGGGCCATACACACAAAAAGACTTTGCCTACCCTACGATTTCCCTAAATAATCTTAATTAAAAAATATTTTGTACTGACATGTTATTAACGTGATGTTTTTAAATGTAAATGGATACCTCTGTAATGTTAGTTCATTGAAGAATATTTCTGGTGGCATACTAACAAATAGCAGATAACTCGCAGATATTTTTGCTACTTTCTGTGCACGCCACTGCTGGTTCTGTAGTGGTGACCGCGAATCGGGAAGCGTAGCATAGGACGCCCGGTGACCAGGTGGATCGACGATATTCGCACAGCGGTTGCCAGTAACTAAGAGAGGAGAGCCGAAGATAGGGCTAGGGGCCTTGGGGGAGTCCTATGCCCAACAGTGAACTGATGTAGGCTAAATAGGATGAATTATGTTACCAAACAGAATGGATACTGACCGTCTTTATGATGACACCGAGCATTTTGCACACACCAACTGCATTGATCTAAGCCTAATTTGGTGCTGACAGATGGCAAGGGCGTGCGAGTGGTGTTTGGTCTCCCCTGCGGCGGGCCGTGGATGAGGCACGAGTGACAGTCGCCTAAAGCGGGGCAGATGCCACCACAGCGGATTGATTGCAGGTTTGTTGTACAATTCGAACCTATTGTTCTACCGTAACATGTCTGTAACACCAAGAATAAAGGGGCCTATTACAAGATAATGAACGAATTCGTTTGTTTTACTTTTTAGCCGTTTCGTTTGTTTAGC
This sequence comes from Furcula furcula, assembly GCA_911728495.1. NCBI lineage: Eukaryota > Metazoa > Arthropoda > Insecta > Lepidoptera > Notodontidae > Furcula > Furcula furcula. The sequence goes on from OU452245.1 coordinate 17,201,554, forward strand.
CTTGGGGTTTTTAAGTACAACATTTTGAAGCTGATTAACTGCCGAACCTACAAACGTCAATTAAAGTTAATGATGATTAATAAATTTTTTTGTAATCGGATTATTTCGGCACTCGATGCGCATTATTACTTAATACGCTGATAGTGTGTAGATATAATAATTATTTCGTGTTCAATAATCGAAATTAATCACAGACTCCGACAGTCGAAATAAATAGATTTTAAAAAATGACTTAATCAGGATTAAAGTTAATTGAGGTTTGTGAGTGCGGCTGTAACAAAATAAAATACAATGATTGTCATTTACCACATAAGTATTAGGAAGGGACAATCTACTTATCATTTAATGTCATGAAGAATTTTTTTACGATATTTACAAAAGTATGTAATATAATTTGTCTATCAGACAAAGTATGAGGCTGGGCTGACTTTACATTAAGAAACCGATGTTGAGTGCACAGATCCAACAATAAAAGCGAGAATAAGCCGGATAACATTTAGATAATCCTTATTGTCCACAGAAAAAACAAAATAAACATAAAATGAGCATATAGACCAAAGGCATCTACAAAGGTAGGTACATACATCGTCTGCAGAGCACCAGCCGCACTCGGGGTCTGCAAGGCACTCCGGTTGCGTGCGGTGTCGGCGACAAGAAGATTCCGGATGGTTGTTGGTTATACCCGCTTGCCAACTTGGCACAACATAAGCAAGTAAATCACCTGTGGTCAAAGAAAAAAGAAAATATATATATATAGATATTACACACTCGGGTTTTACATAATTTTCCAAACACTCGAGACTCGAAGGATTATCTTGTGACCTTACCATTGACATTCCCGTGATATCCGCCCGTAATTAATAAGGTCGACGGCGGTCTCAGGGCCGCGGCATGAGCAAACACGCCCTGCTTCTTGGGATAGAATTTGCGCACTTTGCCCAAAACATCTAAAGGGATCCACGCGTGGCAACCCAAATGGTATATGTACATTTGACCGTCGTAACATATCTCTTCTCTATTGTGTCGATGAGAGTACCCACCAAAAACTACTAGATAGTTTCCTGAGAAGATATGATAATACAATTATTTACATCTCGTAAAAAAATCTTATATCTGAAGTTTGCTAAGCGAGAAAAGAAGGAAGCATGCAGTGATTGTAAAAGACCATAAATATTCTAAAAAGGATTTTTACTTCTTTGGTTTCTTGGCAATAAGGAAGAAGGTGTTCAAGTTTATTTACCAATTATAGTTGACGTGTGGAAAGCTCGTTCTCTTGGTACGTACGTGTCGCGTAAATGAGCTCTTGGGTAATGGATTTCACTCCAGTGTTTGTAGTCTATGTCGAAAGCGAACATTCTATCGGAGAGTTTAGAAAATCTGAAAATGTAAAAAACACATTCGATACAATAAAAATAGCTACTCTAATCTAATCATATTTAAATTAGTCCGTATCAAACCGTCAAACCTTTAACGGCCCACCTGTTTCCGTTGGGGGATTAAAACAGATATAAGGATTTCTTAAAATTGTGACAGTAGTTAATTTTGAAAGACGTCAAAATTTACATTACCTTGCTACACTGGCCACCACACCTCCGTACACTAAAATTGAATTGGAATGCGAATGGTAAACTGCAGTGTGAGCCACTACCCTCACATCTAGTTCTTTACCTCCTCTCACTTGGACTTTTTCCCAAGTTTCTGATTTTACGTCACCAAGTTTTATCTTGTACATGCTGCAAAATCAAATAAGGAAAACGATAAGTCTTTATCCTTAAACAATTTTTTTGTAATTAAAGTCATTAGTTCAATTACCTGGAGGAAAACTCGCCGTCTACAGTACTACCGCCAAACAAGTACAATTCGTCTTTAACCAGGGTCAATGTATGTCGGGTGAGCCCTGGGGGCGTGAAAGTAGCGTTGGCAGCCCTCAGGGTCCACTGATTCAGTTCTGCATCGTACATCCACAGCTCAGACGATAAGCTACCATCTGAGAGTTTACCCCCATACAAAACAAAACCTTTGCCGAATTCACATGCGGAGTGGCCATATCTAGGCTCAGGTTTCGTGGTATTTGATTGAGTAACGGAATTTAAAACTTCTGGTTGTTCAGTAAAATGTAAATAGCTATCTGAATATGGTGTGGGGGCATGGGAATACATGAGAGGTAATGTCGTTTTGTTGTGAAACGATGATAAAATTAAATTAAATATTGAAGTGCTGTTGCCTATTTGCCAACTGCTGTCAGAGTTTCCCTGAAACAGAAACATGAGACAGTACAGTACTTCTTTGTTTATGGTTTTTTTTTGTAAAATAGTAGAAAATAAATTACCTTGGTAAACAGAGTCAAGAGGGATTTATCCATTTCTTCATTTGTAGGATATCTACGCAAAACTTTGCCGTTTTCGTCATACCACTGACTAGTTGAAAACCTATAAATATTGTTAAAGCAATAAAGGTTACAGTTTACATCCCATAAAAACAGAACAACTATGGATATAATCATACAGATTATTTTTACTTCAAATAGAATAAGACATTTTCTACAGCACTTAAAAACAGTGTCTAATAAATGATTGAAATAATCATTAATCTATTTATACACAAATCTTAGTTATTACTTTAATAATATCAACTAATTTGTTTTATAGGAACGAACCTGTATATTTCCATTAAACCTAATACTTTATTCAGATCATATCCTCCAAATACATATAAAGAGTCTGTATGGTTCACGTAGACAGCAGTGTGTGCAGCTCTCTTAGTCATTCCACTCTCTGTGTGTGAGAGCCAATGCCAGCTGTTCCCCTCCTTGTCATTCTTCTTCAAGGAACATGACTCTCCAGAGTAACTGAAACAAGAAGGGTCAATAATAAGCAGTGCATAAGATTCCTGCTGGTACTTCTTACTAGGTTTGAGTTCCCATTCAATAGAGTTAGGGAAATATCTTGAGAAGTTTTAAGCATCCCTATAAGAGTTACTCGTAACCTGTCCTGGCTTCTCCTAGGTATCTTATGTTTCCAAACTTAGCAGTTTGTTTATCTGTCTGTTATTATGCAGTGCTTAATAGGTAGGTTTTTGTGGCCAACAAATTTAGTTTGTACAAACAGCTTGTTGCACTGTTGTTAGGTAATGTGGATCATCTGTAATAGATAGGCTTAAGTTGTTGCAGACTTTTTGTAGACATTGAATATCTACAAGAATAATAAACTACCATTTCGTATAGATTATATTTGATTTAATTATCTACATTGTTTAGTGAACAAAAATTTTTCTTTGGCCTTGCTCCATTTAATGGCTATAATTTAAAAAGTCCATTAGTTATGGGCACCCTACATATCTGATGGCATCTGACGTGTATGATCAACACACATGTAAAGTTTCTTAATAATCTGTTTAGCCATTGTTAAATACAAACCGATAAACAAACAAAAAGGATTGTAAACATGATAGATTTAAGTTGTCTATGAAAAATAAAGGAATGGATACATAAATGTAGATTTTTTTATAGGCTACATATATCTAATTTAAAATATTGTAAATAAACACTGTCTGAAATTCAAGAATGACTGAAAAATTATGTACCTTCCCTTTTAGTAACAAATGGTAAAGAATATTAATATGAATTAACAATGTGGCTTATTTATAAGTGTTTCAGAAAAAATATTAAATATGATGTAACATAAGTATATTTAATGAATATTTCATATCAACTTCAAGTTATAAAATTGCAATTAATTCCTCCATCGCAAGTGTAAATGTATTATTCAATTAGGTGATGGGCCTGGTGGTTGTGGCTGCTACCCAATAGATTGTGGGTTTGATGACCACCCTTAACAAATATTTGTGGGCATGGACATAATGTTAGTCTTTTGTTTATCTAGGTTTAAGTATATTTAATTTAAAAAGTATATAAGTATTATCATGATGATGATATATCATATAAGTATTTGTATCAATTAATCACAAAATAAGTGTCAGGTTACAATAGCTAAGTAGCCTTGGCTTTGCCTTGTTTGTGATGACATGATCATTTGTAAATTGTCCCAGGGTATATTGACGGGCCTGTTGGTCAAGTGGTTAGACACCCAGGCCTCTACCCAATGGGTTTTGGGTTCGATTTCCACAACGTGTCTGGGTGTTATGTCCATAGGTATGTATTTACAAAAAAAAGTCTGTGTTGTCTGGTTACCATACGCCTGTTCTGCCTAGTTTGGGATCAGATGACCATCTGTAGATTGTCATAGTATATATTATATAAAAAAAAAATTAAGGGCTTAAATATATTTAGTTGAAATAAATATATTCATACCCTTTTTTGCATAAACATCTATCTCCTTTGCAATGACCATTGCCGCTGCAACCACTTGGGCATAGCTCAACACTGCAGTCACGTCCCCCCCAGTTTCCTACACAGAAACATTTATTAGACGCACATAGCCCCCGGCCTGTGCAATTATTGGGGCAGCTGTGTATGGCATATGTTGCACGGAATCCATCCAACACATAATTTGTATCACTGTACAAAAGTATCAACATCTGCAACAAAAAGGTTTATTAAATTATTGTTTTTTTTTTCATTGTATGTATGTTATTTTAAAGAGTGGTACAGCACAGCAAAAGTCGCTTAATCGCTATCTTACACAAGAATGCAGATAAATAATTCCATCTTCCAGCCATACTGTGTTCCTGTGGATAGTAATGTTACCAGTAATCTATGCATTTAGAGCTTTGTCATGGAGTTGTGGAAACCAGCCCTTTATACCAATACCAATAATACCAGTAATCTACGAAGATTTGCTGGCAGCTCAGGGCCCATCATTCCTATCACTGTTAATTTAATGATCATCATCATCAGCCGTAGGACACTGCTGAACAAAGGCCTTTCCTTTAGAAGGGAGGAGTAGCCATAATCCCCACGCTTGGCAGGCATCTTGGTGAGTTAATGATACCTCTGTCAAATAAAGTGATAGATTGATTGATACGGTGTCCTTATCCTCGTGTCATTAACAGCTAGTGTGCTTGTGTCCACCTCTTCATGACCACTTGCCATTAGGTATGATTGTAGTAAAACACTGGCATACATTGTGAACAACAAAAATGCATTATGTAGGAATACACCAATATTATAGAATATAATGCTGTATTTTATTCATAGGATTACTAGCATATAGCCATGTTATTATGTATTATATCGATTATGGTACTTACATATCCACTAGAAGCAGTAACATTTTGAGGCTCCGTTTTCCCACTAAAACTACCAAGCAATGGTGCATCAAAGGAATCACCGTCGTACACAAATATGTAATCATAGGAGCATTCTGTACCCATGCGAATGAAACTCAATGTAATGTACAGACTGTTATTGGCTGCTTTGATAAGCCATTCGCAGTGTGAATCCTGAAAGGAAATGACTATGAATACTCAAATCTCCACCATCTGGCACTTATCGGTACACAATAGTTAAAACTGACTTGTGTGTAGTTAGAAGTAGTGGGTCCATCGGTGATGATGCCACTTTGTTCGGTGAACACTCTACGAGTCTTGTCACAGGGTGCTGTGGACGCGGCGCACAGCACAGCCAGACAAATCCAGCTGACGACAACTAAACATGCTCCTTTTTCGCGAATGCTTGGATAAAACATGCCTCTTCCGGATTGCCGTGAAACATAAGTCAAATATCAAAGCCATATAATCGTGAATTCGCAACTAATCTATCTAAAATGTAAAATAAACAACACTCATATAAGTTAATAGGTGACATCCACTTCAAGGCTAACCACTTAGATGAATAACGCCACAGTGACATAAAAAACTTATTAATCTCATCCGGGTATTTAACGAATTCTCTTCCATAAGATAATCTCAACTAATGTTTATTTTTATTGGTTTAAATAGACTTTCTAACAAGTTTTTTCTTACAAACAAACAATTCACAGATCCATTACAGTATTTTGACATTTGATATTTGACGGTCAAATATCAAATGTCAAAACTGTCAATTGACCACAGACACAGATTACTTTATTTTAGATTTGACCGACGTCAACAGACGTCAAATAGTAGTTATTTTCAGCCAGGCCAGGGGGCTTCAAGCGTAAACAGAATATAACAAGACGTCTTGCTAGCGTGCCGCCGATAAGGACAGAAAATCAGCATTCGTACACGAAACACATGTTATGGATATTAATTCAAATGCGGCTATTAGGTACACAATACTTCTTACTGCAATTCAATTTAAAAACACCAAAGCTAGATCGTGGCGAAAAAACTTCAAAGTATACTGCACCGTCGGTGCGGTTTTTCTTCAAGTTCGCGACAAATGCTGAACACACGCTAAAGAACAAAAAATCATATGCTCTGTTTCTTTCTATCACATGTAATATATATAAATGCATTCTTTTCTTGTGCGAATGAGAAAGAAAGTGCCAGCTCTCTAGAGATTCTTCCTCTAACTAAGGCATTAAGAAATTCAGAAAATTAGACATTGGGAGAGGGCTCCTTTTCTGTCTTAATTTAAAAATGAAGTGTTAAAATAGTGATGACAATAATATCCTGTTGGGATCTCTAATCAATCTATTATATTTGATTATAAATTGATTACATTTACGTATGTGCGCTAAGCCAATATAATTTATACAGTTGATACCGTCCACTTAGCATTTTAACAAGGGACACGCGTACACTCGTACGCTACGATTTTTACAGCCTGTCATTAATCATTTGCTTTGCTTTTATCATAAATAGGCATGGCTTTTATCATGCTGTGCGTGTGCGTATACCTTGGAAGGTACACCTTAGGAACAAAACTTAAGCCTACACACATCGGATCAATCAAAGCATAATATTGTGTTATCTAACACGACCGCCAGGTGGCACCGAATTCAATATATTTTAGTAATTTGATGCTTTTTAGAGCATTTGCTTTGAAGTGGGTTTTTATTAGTTCTAAATAAAAAATAGTCGCAGAATCGTTGGCTGATCACCGGCATGGTTCTATTATGTTCTATTGTTAGTGGCTGTTAATTGGGCCCGGTAACCACCGGAACGCACTTCAAGCCTGTTGGATCCATCGTGCTTGCACTAGCTCTTACTCTGTCGCTGACGTATCGAAGAGTTCTAAGGTACACCACGATTGCGCTAGTTTGGATCTGTACACAGTAATCTGGTGTAGGATGGGCTACTCCCAGAAGGCTCAATCAACGTCTTACAAGAGCGCCCCAGCCTACATTGGCTCTTTTTCTTCTTCACAGAATCTGCAAGGATCTACAGTACCTACTTACCTACTTAGCCTCATTCTGTATAGGTGCTAATTGGTAATAGGTACCAAAATGGCAGTTGGTACTAAAATAGCATTAGGTACCATAATAGTGTGCGATCTGTATTCTATTTAATAATTTAAGCTCACAGTCCACCCTTGTGGTGGCGAAAGTTATGGAGTGGATTAGGTTTGACGCTTCCCTCCATTCTTTCGTTTGTTCATTCTAGCGTTCGCATAATTATAATTATTGGTGATAAATGTTCCATACATAATTCTTACTAAATGGTTAAGGGACAACAACTAGGTAAGTACCTAGATGTCTTTGTGAGCCGGCCCTCGCTAGTTCATCTGTCTTCTCATTCCCCTCGAAAACTTCATCAGGTACCCAGATAAGGCTGACGTTATTGTGTTCTCGTAGGTTGTTTGAGCCTGTAACACCATCTTTGACCAAGAAGAGTGGTGAAAGTAGGTTAAATAGTATACTAAATAGGGTTTCGTAATTTCAGAACTTTCAAAAGCATTGAACTTTCTTCATAATTGTAAATGATGTTCCAGCAAACACTAGGTACATTGGTGCCAATTTTTGATATCGTTTCACCATGTAGCTCATGTAGGTCATCTGGCAATAATGAACCTGAACAATTGTTCTGGCTAGTATCCTCACTGTCGCCTGTCTAACTCCAGGACAAGTTCTTAATGATTTGCATATCCTTGCAGTGCAATCCAATGTTCTCGTGTAGTTTTATCACTATCTTAGGTTTGATACGCTTGCTTGATACAAAATCTATAAAATGCCTCAACACGACTTGTGTTGTTGACATGTATTTTTAAAAAGCTTTTATTTAACTTGCAATGTATGTATGTATGTATGTATGTACATATGTATGTATTTATGTAATTTGTTCGGGTGGAATCTTGCAACTCAATTTTCACCCACTTTTTCACATGACCTGATGATGGAATTGGAAGGTAGGTGACGGGATCCTGGAATGGTCACTAGTAAAAACATCGAGTTTAGGCTCATTTGATTCGTCTTAAAGAGTTCTATTCACTTTGCCTAATAATGAGGACCTGATGATGGAATTGGAAGGTAGGTGACGGAACCCTGGAATGGTTACTAGTAAAAACATCGAGTTTAGGCTCATTTGATTCGTCTTAAAGCGTTCTATTCACTTTTTGTGATAATTAGGACCTGATCATGGAATTGGAAGGTAGGTGATGGAACCTTGGAATGGTTACTGGTAAACACATAGAGTTTAGGCTCATTTGATTCGTCTTAAAGCGTTCTATTCACTTTTTGTGATAATTAGGACCTGATCATGGAATTGGAAGGTAGGTGACGGAACCTTGGAATCGTTATCAGTAAACACATCGAGTTTAGGCTCATTTGATTCGTCTTAAAGAGTTCTATTCACTTTGCCTAATAATGAGGACCTGATGATGGAATTGGAAGGTAGGTGACGGTACCCTGGAATGGTTACTAGTAAACACATCGAGTTTAGGCGCATTTGCTCTGTCTTAAAGAGTTCTATTCACTTTCCTAATAATGAGGACCTGATCATGCAATTGGAAGGTAGGTGACGGAACCCTGGAATCGCTATCAGTAAACACATCGAGTTTAGGCTCATTTGATTCATCTTAAAGAGTTCTATTCACTTTGCCTAATAATGAGGACCTGATGATGGAATTGGAAGGTAGTTGACAGAACCCTGGAATCGTTATTAGTAAACGCATCGAGTTTAAGCTAACTTGATTCTTCTTATTAGTTGGCAGAACCCTGAAATCGTTATTAGTAAACGCATCGAGTTTAAGCTAACTTGATTCTTCTTAAAGAGTTCTATTCACTTTGCCTAATAATGAGGACCTGATAATGGAGCTGGAAGGTGAGTATCATCATCATCATCAGCCGGAAGACGTCCACTGCTGAACATAGGCCTCCTCCTTAGAACGCCACAATGAACGACAATTGGCTATTTGCATCCACTGTTTACCTGCGACGCGCACAATGTCGTCTGTCCACCTAGTGGGAGGCCTGCCTACGCTGCGTCTTCCGGTTCGTGATCACCACTCGAGAACCTTTCTTCCCCAACGGTTATCGGTTCTTCGAGCGATGTGGCCTGCCCATTGCCACTTTAACTTGCAGATTCTGAGAGCTATGTCGGTAACCTTAGTTCTTCGGCGAATCTCCACAATTCGGATTCTGTCGCGCAAAGAAACGCCGAGCATAGCTCTCTCCATGGCTCGATGTGTGACTCTAAACTTTTCTAAAATGCCAGCCGTTAAAGACCACGTCTCAGTACCATATGTCATCACTGGCAATACACACTGGTTAAAAACCTTCGTCGTCAGGCCAGGCACTGCGGTATTTCGGACGAGAAGATGTCGCGTAGTGTCCCGAACGCTGCCCATCCAAGTTGGATTTTTCGGGCGACCTCTTTGTCGAAGTTGGACCGACCTAACTGGATAGTTTGTCCTAGGTATACGTAGTGGTCAACAACTTCGAGTGTATCGTTCCCAACAACTACCGGTACGGGTGTAACATGGACATTAGACATGATCTTGGTCTTGTCCATTTTCATTTTAAGACCCACCTGTTGGGAAACGCTACTGAGGTCGCTGAGCATCGCAATGAGGACTAGGTCCTCCAGCGACTCTGCCATAATGACTATATCATCGGCAAAACAAAGGTGTGTGATGTGTCCGCCATTGATGTTGATGCCGAATCCATACCAGTCCAAGAGCTTGAAAACGTCCTCCAATGCGTTTGTGAACAGTTTTGGAGAAATATCGTCTCCCTGTCTCACACCTCGCTGCAATGGGATTGGTTTCGTGCTCTCGCCCTGTAGTCGAATCGACATGGTGGCGACATGGCGCACATCAAAACAATCGTAAATACTATTATGTCAATTATTCAATGGTTTCCAATCCTTAGTTAATTATTTATTAGTAGTAAATTGTAGATTTATATAAACCAATTTTTGCTTACCTAATAAGGTAGACCATAGAGGACATTATCATATTAATAAAACACCCATGTTAGTTCATGCATACCTATTGTCAGCAAATAAAGATGATTTGATTTGAGAAGCCTATCCAGCAAAAACTAAAATGTAAAAAAAAATTTAAAGTAAAAAACTTTTTAAAAAACAAGCTTTTATTAAAATGCTCTAAAAAGAATAAAATAAACTTTTCCTTTAATACTTTTAATATCTATTTATAACGTCATTACACAATTTATCTATACTTATAATAAAACTGTAACAGATCCAATTCTGTACATTGAAGATATTTTGAAAATTATATTTGGAGGGCATTCTATAACCGATACTGAGGCCGAAAATGTATTTTTTTTTAATTTTTGTCTGTCTGTCTGTCTTCATCACGGCTGCGCATCACGCCGAAACTACTGAATGGATTCAAATGAAACTTGGCATGATTTGAGATCTTACTACGAGGTAGGACATAGGATACTTTTGATCCCGTAATCTAGCACGGTTCTTTTGGGAGAGGGGATTAAAGTCAAAATGGGTACTTGGTTATACGCTTGGTCCGATTTTATAAATTTTTCTTCATAATTATAATAAATATTAGTAAGGAAACACTCATAGAGAGTTATTATCAAGGTTTTACAACATTATTTAATAACAACATTATTTTCACCTTACTTTCTCGATAGAAAGTGACAGAGCTATAGACTATGTATATTGACGTCTCTACCTCATGTCATGTAAGATGATAATAATACAGCTCATAGAGGTGGTGGTAGGGCAAATAGACAGATACCTACAATATGTTTTTTAACGCACAAACTTTAATTCCCTATTTTGGATATTTTACACCATAAACTGACGAAATCTGAAAAACGCTGATACACGTATCTTTTTATTTTTATTAAAGAGACTATTACAAAATTTCAAGTCAAAAGACATTGTTTTTACACCCATCCCATACAAACTCTCAACCCCTATATCACACCCTTAGAGTTTGAATTTCCAAAAATCCTTTCTTATTGATTGGTTAAACCATAAAATGAACCTCCTCTCCAAATTTTCGGCAGTTTCGTCTGCGGCATTGAGTCACCCACGCGAAGCAGGCCCACCTCTATATAATATAACTTTATTTACACCCTTAACTAACGAATTATGATAAATGCTGATACACGTGTTTGATTATTTTTAGTAAAGAGTCTAAGTACACAAATTCAAGTCAAAATACAATGTTTTTACACCCACCCCATACAAACTTTTAACCCTTATTTTACACACTTAGAGTTCGATTTTCCAAAAATCCTTTCTTATTGGTTCTCTAGGCTATAAAATGAACCTCGTGTTCAAATTTTGTAGTCTTTGCTTCGGTAGTTTCTGCTCTGCGTTGATGAGTCAGTCGCGCGAAAAAGGCGTACCCCTTTTAGTTCATATTACACCCTTAACTGAGGAATTATGAAAAATGCTGATATACGTGTTTTATTTTTTTCGTTAAAGAGTCTAAGTGCAAAATTTCAAGTTAAAAGACAATGTTTTTACACCCTTCCCATACAAACTTTCAACCCCTATTTCACACCCTTAAAGTTCGAATTTCCAAAAATCCTTTCTTATTGATTGGTAAAGCCATAAAATGAACCTCCTGTCCAAATTTTGTAGTCCTAGCTTTGGTAGTTTCGGCTCTGCGGTGTTGAGTCACCCACTCGAAAAAGGCCTACCTCTTTATAATCTTATTATATAAAAGAGTAGACAAAAACCCACTCATCACGAAATCTCAGAAACTACAAGTGCTAGGAGTCTCAAACTTTGCATGGGGGTTCCTTTTAAGACGTAGGTGCTCACTAAGACGGGATTTTGCGAAATTCAACCTCTAAGGGGGTCAAACAGGGGGGCAAAGTTTGTATAGGCGAACGCGATTCCTTGGTCCTATTGACTTGAAATTTTGCACAGACATTCGTTAACAAAATTAATTGAATTAGTATTTCATATTTTTTATAATTTATCCCTTAACAGGGTAAAAAAGGAGTATTATTAATCAACCGATGGCGGTACAAATATATTACAACAATAAGATACGGTAATTCAAATGATAAAATAGAAGTTCCTTGGCCAAGTGGTTACGGAAGCGTCCTCTAAACATGGACTGTCCGGGTTCGTTACCTGTGTGCGGATTTTCTTTTTGTATTTTTAGACTTTGTTTATGATTTTTTTTTATTTATACTTATTAAGATTCGATGTTTTAAATATTTAACTCATATTAACTCCAGCACTTTTTATCTCTACTATATTTTTTATATTTAATTCTTTTTTTTTTAATTTAAAATCATGCATACGTGGATTAGCTTCTCTCTAATGTTATGATTTAGTTATTAGTGGAAACTTAATTGATTTTTGTACTATTGGATCTTATATTAGTAATAAGTGGTATAATTTGTTTGTTTCCCAAATATAATAAAATAAAAATAAAATAATGAAAATATATTTCCAAAATGTCTGTTTCGGTAGGAATACAATATGCATGTATTGTACGTATGATATAAAAGCCAAAACTTTATTGGAATTATTGTCTGTCTGTCAGTCAGGGTTTTTTCTACAGGTTGGCTGGTGTTGTTCTCTATCGACGTCAGTGTCTTTACATAGTGTGAAACAAAGTCTCTATCCGAGTCTGTCTATATCCGATAGCACCTCCTAAACCACGCAGCGGTTTTCACAATCGGTTATATAATTTTTCATTGAAGGTTTACCTATGTACTTAAATAGAAAACCTAATTCAGTTTTATGGGACTGAGCAGACATATAACAAGAATATGATCAAGTAATTCGGTTAATTGAATAAGAGTAGCCGTGGTCTCGAGGTTACGGAAACGTCTTCTAAGCACAGCAGGGTCCGGGTTCAAATCTCTCTTTGGGATTGTTTTTGTGTACTTTTAAACTGTTTTTTTTTTTCACGGAAGGTTTATATATTAACTGAATTTATGTAGAAGTTTTATCTAAGTAAATAAATTTAATTAGCTACGTTGACTAAACATAATGAGGTACATACTTAACAATCAAGTAGGTACTAGAGAAGTTGTTATATTATCATTGTATCATTCCATATAATATACCTAAGTTAAATCTGGGATATAATATGCTTGCCCCCCGGCGGCGGACTCAAAGGCCAGGCACTGAGGGACACCTGGTGCAGATCCCACCCGAGAACCCAGGTTTCCCTCTCATGTGCCGATGTGACAGCCACGGGAGTTTTAGTGGGTAAGAATCCCAAATACCCAGGTTGACTTCCCCACGGGATACCCACCTATTGAAGGTTTCCCCCGTGACCCCTGTAACCGTGAGCACGGTGACAGGTTCTCGGGTGGCTATATTGTGCCCCCGGTGGCGGGGTCAAAGGCAAGCCACTGAGGGTATCATGGTGCAGATCCCACTGGATAACCCAAGAAGGGGTTCTTATGTGCTGATTGCACGGCCGTTGGGGGTTTAGTGTATAAGAATCCTACATACCCGGTTGACCACCAACACGGTCCCATAAATCCCATTAAAGGCTTCTCCCGTGACCCCTGTAACCGTGAGCACCGTGACAGGTTCCCGGGGAACTATAATGTGCTTCTCCGGCGGCGGGTTCAAAGTCAAGGCACTGAGTGGTATCAGCTGGTGCAGATCCCGACAGATAGCCCAGGTCCGCCCTCTAATGTGCCGACGTGATAGCCGCGGGGGTTTTAGTGGATAAGAATTTCCCGGTTGACCCCCGTTTATGTCTTAACCATGAAACCGAACAAGGAAGCCCGTATTGTTTCCATAAATTGGTTTTAAAGAAATGGTGTCCTGTTCCTGTCCTTAATCCATCCAAATTGTGCACCGGTACACGTCTGCAGTTTCTAATAAAATTATAAATACATTTAACAAATCACAAGCTCAGAGATTCAACGTTACAGGCTTAAACCTAAGCGTTGAGTTCTTTGCCCATGGACAGACAGCTATACGTAGCCCTCTTCTAAACAAAATTTGTTCATATTGCGTTATAAAAAGTCAGCTACAAACATTATTTATGAAGAAATTCTATAATCAAAGGCAGAAACTTTAAATTATTCATTTTTTTATTCTCAATTACACCCGTGCGAAGCCGGGGCGGGTCGCTAGTATAGTATAGAGTATAGATAAATTGTGTAATGACGTTATAAATAGAAATTAAAAGTTTTAAAGGAAAAGTTTATTTTATTCTTTTTAGCGCATTTAAATAAAAGCTTGTTTTTTAAAAAGTTTTTTACTTTAAATTTATTTTTGTCTTTTACTACAGCACATACTTACCTACTTTTTATACTTAATTTGTTGTTATTTAAATTATATTTCTGTAATTTCGATAGTAGCTAGGATATAGCAAAGTTTTCTTATGTTAGCCTAGCTATTGTTTCGATAGGTTTTCACCCGAGCACTACTTTTAACTGACTTCAAAAAAGGAGGAGGTTCTCAATTCATCTGTGTATTTTTTTTCTATGTATGTTCGCGCATAACTCTGGAAATTATGAACCGATTTGAAAAAATATTGGGTCTCATAATATATAATATAGTATATAATATAATATCTTGGGACAATCCACACACGGTCATCTGATTCCAAACTAGGCAGAGCCTGTACTATGGAAACCAGACAACTGATACTAATACTTATATACATTTTTTTTTGTAAATACATACTGAAATAGATAAATAACACCCAGACACTTGGTGGGAATCGAACCCACGACCCATCGGTTAACGGACAGGGTCACTAACCACTAGACCAACGGGCCCAAAATATATAACTTACGAATAAGTAGTTTCTGAAAAAACAAGAATGGCGACTTTGCAGGAAACCTGCGGGAATGCCTAAAAGATGACATTTTTGTCGCTTTTTAAGGACAAAAATTGTCATAACTCTTTTTTATTCGAAAGAAGAAACCACTGTAATAAATCTGTATGAATATTATCACAACCGGAAAAGAACTTCGAGGACCATGAACGATGTGGAGGAATTTATCTGGTAAAAACCATACAACTGATATTCCCCATTACATTACTCTGACAAATATGAACCGATTTTGATGATTCTTTTTTTATTCGAGAGAGTAGATAAACTACTATAATAATTCCATGCAAATTTCTTTACGACCGGATAAATTGTTCCTGAAGAAACATGTATTATGTATAATAAAACTGTGTAGACGATAATGTGCTCATAACCTACCTAGATCATTTTACCGTTTTCGATGGTTCAGTCTTTATGAATGAAAATATCACTAAAAAGTATAAAAGAAAATAGTAAAAAAAAATTGATACCTATTTTATTTTTACACAAGCTGACCCGCGCAGCTCCACCCGCGCTTTAATTACATTTTGCTCCCCCCTCCCGCTTCGGTCCCCGTCACACTTTTTTTTTTTTTTTTTTTCTTTATTCATATTAAAAAGGGTACATATCAGTTTATTACAAAAAGTATCTCAAAAACCCTAAATCGGGTTTGTCTGGATACCAAACAAAAGGTACTCGTATAACATTTTTTTTTTTTTTAAACTTATAGTTAAGCTGTCTATAAAATCATAAAATAATCATTATAAACTAATTGTTGTTGTTACTTCCCCTCTTCCTCTCCCCGTTGTCCTCTCTGAACCCTCTCCCTCCTCTCTCTTCTCCCAACTTGCTCCCTCTCACTCCTCCCCCCTTGCTCAACCAACCTTGACCCCTCCGAATTAGACTCCCTCATCAAATCACTCACCGCTTTCATCCAGCAAGCCTGTCATCAGTCCATGCCGGTTCGACGGGGAGGGGAAAATGGTCGACACAAACCGCCCTGGTGGTCGGACGAGCTGGAGCAACTTAAGCGTCAGGTCGTTGACATCACCTCCTGAGGAGCTGCTAGCTGAACAAACCGTCCTGAAGACAAGTTACTCTAAACTCCTTAAGAGCGAATCGACCAGGCACTTCCGAGAATTCTGCAGACTGCAGAATAAAGAAAATGTCTGGTCCCTTACCAACCGCCTGCTTAAAGATACTGCACCACCCCGCCTTCCTACCACCCTCCAATTTAATAACAATTACACTCATTCTGCCAAAGAAACCGCCAAGGCCCTTCTCGACCACTTTTATCCCGATGACGTGCCAGACTCCAATCCTCACCATCATTCACTCAGATCCCGAACCAATACCTTCCCTTCCACCGACGACGATCTTCCCTTTTCCAAGGAGGAGGTGCTGGAAATCCTTCATGGTATGAACCCCTCCAAAGCTCCTGGCCTTGACCACCTTACCTCAGATATATGCCTCCAATTTGCCGAACTCGATCCCCAACTCCTGACTGATATCGTCAACAGATGCCTCACCCTCCAACATTTCCCTGATCCCTGGAAAACGGCATATGTGAAGATTATTCCCAAACCCGGTAAAACAGACCACACAGCCCTCGGTTCATTTCGTCCCATTGGTTTGCTGCCTGTCTTTGGCAAAATGCTGGAGAAGCTCTTCAGCAAAAGAGTGACTTATCTCGCTTCCAAGAGTGGCAAACTAAATCCGCGGCAGTTTGGCTTCAAAGAGCAAACCAGCACCACACATGCCATAAACACTGCAGTTAACAAAATTCAAGAAGCCAAAGCTAGCAAACAGCAGGTCATTGCGGTCTCATAAGACATAAAGGCCGCTTTTGATAACGCGTGGTGGCCCGCGTTGTTCCAAGGTTTACGTGCTTTAGGGTGCCCAAAAAACCTCTGGCTTAATCCGCAGTTACGTGGAGAACCGCGTGGTCACCCTAGATCACGCCGGAGAAAGGGTCTCCAAAACTACAACTAAGGGCTGCATCCAGGGCTCTGCGTGTGGGCCTATCATGTGGAACGTCATCCTCGACGAACTGTTGGGCGCCGACCTTCCGGAAGGCTGCCACATTCAGGCCTACGCGGATGACGTTCTCCTGATCGTGGCCGGCCCGACCACGGCTGCCCTCGAATCGCGCGCCAATGCAGCACTTAGAATCGTGTATGAATGGGGAGAGGGGGTCAAACTGACCTTTAGTCCATCAAAGACAATGCTGATAGCGTTTACGCACAAGGCCAAATCTGCCAGAATCGTCCTAGGAGACCAAATTCTCAGCTACTCCCGAGAAATTAAGCTGCTCGGGGTAATTTTGGACGAAAAACTCTCGTTTAGTGCACATGTCCGCCACATTGTAGAAAAATGCACAAAAATTTACAAAAAACTTAGTATTTTCACTAGACCTACATGGGGCGCACATTCAGAAAATTTATCAATAATATACAAACAGGTCGGAATCTGGGGGCATGTAGCGCGGAAAAAATATGTTCAGAAGAGTCTCTTGAGTCTCCAGCGCGGCTTCGCCGTTCGAATAGTAAGAGGCTTCCGTACCATCTCCACAAATGCAGCCGTGGCTCTCGCACAGCTGACTCCTCTTGACCTAAAAGTCCTGGAGGTGGCGGCTGTGGAGAGAGCCAGACTCGAAGGAACCACCGACCTACTCCCATCTGATGTCCCAGTCGAGCGACCTACACCCATCCATGAACTCCCCCACCCTGCACGAAGACCAGTCGTCCGCACATCTCTTATTCGCTCTCAAGAGGAAATCGACTCTCTTATCTGCAACAATTCCTCTACTATCTTCACGGATGGCAGCAAACAAGAGAATGGCGCCGTCGGGGCGGCTTTTGTTTGCTGCAATCCTGATAGTCACCCTCCCGTTTCCATAAAGAAATTTCTTTTACACCCCTCCTGCACCGTCTTCCAGGCGGAGCTATTTGCTATTCTTCAAGCCCTTAAACATGCCCTTTCCCATCGCTTACAACACGCAATCATCCTTTCAGATTCCCTCTCGTCCATCTTAGCCATCCAAAACCGCAGTAACACCCATCCCATTGTTAGTCAAATCCTCTCTATTATTCATGACAACCCCGACACATTCTCCTTGGCCTGGGTCAAGGCACATGTTGGGATCGCTGGCAATGAGGCTGCTGATGCTGCTGCCAGTGCTGCCTGCAGATTGCATAAAACCCCAGACTACTCAAAATGCTCTACATCCTACATCAAAACCTCTCTAAGAGAGAAAAACATGGAAATCTGGGAAACCAGGTACAACGACGCACCCCAAGGAGAGCACACGCGTAAACTCCTCCCTCGACTTGCCGACATCAAACTTTTGTACACACATCTAGACCACTCATTCCAACTCACGCAGCTCTTGTCGGGACATGGATACCACAAGGCCTACTTGCACCGGTTTTGCATAACAGATGATGATACCTGTCCATGCGATGGTACGTCCCGCCAAGATGTTATCCACCTATTGTAGAAGTGCACCAATTTCCTCGGACCCCGATCTCGGCATGAAAACCTGTGCCTGAGCCTGGGAGTTGAACCTTACTCGGTATTAGCATGCCTCTCAAAACCAGAAGCAATCATTTCTCTAAACGAATTCTGGAGACACATCGTGTGCAATCTCAAATCATTTAATGGTACCTAGCGTAACACTATTTAAAATTCAGACATAATTAATACATATAATATATATTCTTATATAAACATATATATTACATAGTATATTTCTATACTGTTATATATATAGATACGTATATACAAAACAGCCACATCTTTAAACGTACGTTGTCGCTGGGAGCTGTATCAAATCGCAGCTCTCCGGCAGACATACGCACTCACCTTTTTAACACCAATTATAATGTGAACATGACAACACTTTGTGAAACAAATTATTTTAATAAAAATAAAAAAAAACTCCTCCGATCACTCGCTCTATCACCCTCCCCTCTCCCTCTCTTGCACCCTCCTCTCGTTCTACATCTCCTCGTCAATCATGGTATCAGCGGCATAAAATATACTTTAAAACCTATTCTCAGACCTACCCGCAAAATTTCATACTTATGTTGCTTAACCTTAACCTAGCGGCATGAAATATACTTTACGATCTATTCTCAGACCTACCCGAAATGCACACAAAATTTCATACAAATCAGTTCACCCATCAATTTCATGACCTGGCCTTATGTTGCTTAACCTTAACTTAGCGGTATGAAATATACTTTATGACCTATTCTCAGACCTACCCGATACGCACAAAAAAAATCATACAAATCTGTTCACCCATCTATTTAATGACCTTACCTAACGTTGCTTAACCTTAACCTACCGGGATAAAAAGTCCGTTTCCTGGTTCTAAGCTACTTCCCCACCAATTTTCAGCTAAATCGGTTCCACCGTTCTTGAGTTATAAATAGTGTAACTAACACGACTTTCTTTTATATTTACAGATTAAAGTTCTATAGTGATTGTATGTTCAATTTCACCGATAGATGGCGCTGTTCATAGTGTAAATCACGCTAACATCGTAAATTTCTGTCTAATCATATTCGATAATGAAAGTCCAAAAATTTCGCATCTTTTATTGTTGCGACTGTATTACAATACCTATACACTACCTGGACTTGGGGAGTTTCATTAAAATTTCACGAACCCCCCTGAGCCCTGACCTTGAAACGTTTTTTGGGAGCGCTGTTCATTGTGTGTAGTGTGAATTGTAGTTGTACATTTTATTGCGTTAAATTAGATCATTTCGAGTCATTTTAGGTCTTTTACCTAAGTAAAAATTTAGCAATTTCGTATTCTCAATTTCTACCTACCTATACAAATGTAGCCTTGGTGGTGCAGCGGACCTAACCGCTGGCTTTTAAATTAAATGAAATGGTATTTTTCCCTTGCCTATTTCTTTCCTAATCTAGTTTGGACTCGCTCGGGATTTACAGATTTTAACTTTTCAAACATATAATGTCATATTGCTATCAGCAAAGTACTTAGAATAATACAGAAATCTAATGAAAATGTCCTGGGTGTACCGGACCGGCTTACCCCTTACAAAAATTGACCCTTCGCCACTGCCATATCTTATGCAAACTAAATGTCTGCTCAGTCCCTATTGTATATAGCGTAATAATAGATATGTTAATGATTAACTGATCAGTTTATAATTACCCTATTCACATACAAAGGAAATTACGTCGTAATATGTGCAAGTAATGTTTCACTGCTTAGCCCCTATGAAACATAGCGTGATGTTTTATATACCAATTTATACCCCTACTTCTACACAACACATCAGTGAAAGTCCTATCAGAATCCATTCACGGGACAGACAGACAGACAGACATTCAATAATTCCAAAAAAATTGTTTTGTCCTCTATGTCAATAGTATAGTATAGTATATATAGAAAAAGTGCTCTTTGAGTTTAATTATAGTATAGATATCATACAGCCGATCAAAATCAAACCCAAACTCGATTCTTTTACAGCCTTTCATGGGTTCTCATGTTTGCGTCATCTGGACCTTGTTGTCTGACTGAAAACATACCTACATACCCATACATAGGAGGACTAATAAGATTTTTTATAGCTAATTGATAACCATAATATTACAAAGGCTATTCTAAATAAATGAAACCAATACGGTCGTCGGGTGCATGAACAAAAAGCCATTCACTAGGCTGGTCGAGATGCGTGTCTATCGATCGCCAGTTCTGCTGACTCAGCGAGGCTCTGCTACTTACCTACATAGGTACTACATAAGATAGGATGCAAGTTCACGGGTCCTAAAATTTATAAAAAATTCTAGGATTTTATTGTAGATAAGTAAATATATTTTGTTCCTAATATTAGGTATAATACCTACATACCAACATACGTATTAGTGTAACTACTTAAAAAAATAGGCTTCTTCTTGATAGTTGATTACGTAATCCAATTGATCTTTTTGCTATATTTATGTGGAATCAGGAAAAATATTTCTGATATAGGTATAAGATTTCAGCTATCCTTTTTTAAGTTGACATCTTGGATAAAAAGTTATAAGGTTTTGCTGTTTACGAGATTTTTCTACCTCAAGGTTAGCGCCCTTGCTTCTGAAGAGCAGAAAGAACTAAGTAAGTACATACCTGTCATAGAATTTTTTAATTTTCTCCTTACTGTCCTGTACCCCAAGGTTGACCGGCAAAGATCGCTTCAGCGATGGGACCGCCTTATATAAACTGTTACGATCCAATGTTGCATTTTCTTTATAGTTTTCTAAATTGCTGGCACGACTACATTAAATATTCTAACCTCAATTCAATCAAAGCGACTCATAGCTCATTTACTTCCAGAGATTTTAACATTAAGTTTTAAAAACCCAATCAAGTCAAGTCAAGTCAAACATATTTATTTTAAATAGGCTTAACGCCGCTTTTGAATGGTCAATTTTTTAAAAGCTACCACTGCATCACAACGTGGCCTCAGCTGAAAAGAAGCAATGGCTTAATATTGGCTTTTAGGTATAATAACTGTCTATCAGAAGCTTTGCAACTTTTATTAGATTTTCTCTACGCAGATGTTAATTGTAGTCAAACGTAAGTTTAGACTATTAATTTCCTGACTATTGCTAAGTCATTAATAGGCGTGTACCATATTTATGAAGGTGAAAATTAATAAATCAGAAGCGCACGTGAGACACGGCAAGGGCTGTTGAAGTTTTTTCAGCTGGAATGAAGTGATAACCGCTAATGACGCCCTCCTACTGCCGACTCATCCGCGACACCATCAAGGCTAAATTAAATTATCACTTTCAGACATTATTATGCGGCTTGGGCTGTAAAACGGAAGGAAAATCTGTCATTAAATCGTCAGCAGACTACTTGGAAATCAATCGCGTGATATAAATAAAAAGTGCATTATTTATGTACTTACAAAAAACCCACGTTATTTGATAAAGTCCTTTTACTTACATACTTACTAGATAATGATCTACAAAATTAATAATATTTATTTCATAATGTGAAAACGGTATCACAAAGATAATGTTACATAATCACATATATGCATCTTCTTACTCTACCTTTGTTGGTATAAAACATCGATATAATATATCAAACTAAAGCTAAAATAAAAAGTACCATTAGTTGTAGGTTTAGTATGGAAAAATGACTTTTAAAGAAATTTAAATTCCCTTGCCTTTTGCACTCCTGACAATATTGGATAATGACCGCATAGAACGGCAGCGCCCCTCAGCTGGAGTTAGTTTCAATTTACATTAATTTCCAGATTAAGCCAGCAGGTAATACTTATTAAAATGATATGATAACTCATAAAGAACTGTGCTGTGACACCGTAGAATAAATACAAACACATGCATGCATACTAATACATGATAGTAAAGTAGTTACCAATAACTTCCAAACCAGTACTCAGTAGGTACTGCAAGTTATTATTCTGTGACCTAGAAGAGAGCCCACACATCAGAAGTGCTAGTTATAAAAATAATGTTTGCAGTATATTTTCAGTGTTTATGACGTTCAAGTACGGTCAGTGTACGGTGTGTACCTTGACGCGCGACTTGTGATCACAGAAAAAAAAATGCGTGTGAGCGACTGATCGCGCGTGACGGTCCATTCCAAGCGCGCGCTTAATATGTAAATGAACTGACCTCTACCGGACATTATTTACCTCAAACAACAAACCATGTCACACCGTGTGTACCTTTTCGCCCGTTTTCGTTACACGTTTACCATCTCTACAAGCTACAACAAAGCTAAAGGTTTTTTAAATATTGTTTTCAATTTTTGAATCATAATAAAATATTAAGCAAGTATTTGTTTCTAAAGTTATAAAATTTTCTTAAATGACTACTTATATTTAAGTACCCAAAAGCTAGTTAGCCAACATGCGATATATAACTACTTAGGCGCTGTCCTATGGCCATCACTCGCACGATGATGCGTTGCGTCCGACGAAAATGTTCGTGAAGTGGTCGTCCTATTTACGATAACATATTTTTTTCTGGACAGGCATCGATATAATATATAAACTAGATTTGGTGTCACGGTACAAAAAGTGGTAGCGAGAAATAGCGCCCTTGTGTCGCTATTTCTTTACAAGCCATAGCCTGACAAAATTATTTTTGCCGATAGGAGTGTCGCTTATGTCTATATGAAACTGTCAATCTACACGTCATTATCATAACAAAAGCGTTAGTTCACGTTTCCGCCACCAGCACAGATAAGTTTGCAACCTCCGCGACCACATTTTAGATGTCATTTTGTTCGTGAATGTTTATCTAGTTTATATATTATATCGATGTGGACAGGAGAAACTGTGCATTCGAAAGTAATCGCATCGGTCGCATCGCTCTAAAATAGGACACACGATTTCTTATCGTGCGAGCGGTTTCATCGCACAATGAAATCGCATCGCATCATCGCACGAGCGATGGCAATAGGACAGCGCCTTAAGGGCTCCCACATATAACTGCGATGCGATGCGATGCGATGCGGCGAGAAACAAATGAATTTTCGATACAAGTTGCAGGAACTTGTATTGAAAATTCATTTGTTCAGTTATGTGTGGGAACCCTAAAATATAAAAAAGTGAGCTAACTAAGTAGTTCTAGCCACTTTTTTTTAGCTACGAATAAATCCAAATGGATTCGTACCTATATTGATGCACCTATATCAGTCAATCTTGGAGTTAGGTCCTATTTATTCATATAAATATATGTCCTGTAGCTTTTAAACATTCATCGTCTCTACAATAGACAGATACACGGCAAAGTTTCCTTTACCTTTTCCATCATGCCATGCGTGTCACCAAAGGCGATTGTGGTAAGTGGCATCACTTCGTGTGAGAAAATACAGAGCACCAGTAAGATCCCAAGGGAGGTGGTGCTCGCCCGCAGCCGGCATCATCATACAAATGGGACATTAGCGCCCTCGGGCGGCCGCCGTTCGCCGGACGCACCTTATCTGCCTCTCAACTATATTTGTTCTGCGGTGGATTACCACAGATTTACCACGGTCCACGAACGTTAACAGCCGATTAAACGTCCTGTGCAAAGAGAAGTTAAATTTTATGTTGCCGAGTGACCCGCTTGAATTTTAAAACATCTGTGAAGTAGGTAAATGATATTTGCACGATAACTTTCAGGTACTATTTATAAGTAAGTATCTTTATATGTCATGTAGGCAAACTAACGAAACTGTTAGGAATAATTTATTGGATAGACATAATTAATAGACTTAATATCATAGCTCTGGGCCTTTTGCGGAGGTGGATTAGGTTAATCAAAACATAGACATTAATTTTTATCTTACACTAGCTGACCCGCGTAGCTCCGCCTGCGCTTGTTTACGTTGTTGACAGCCACTTTTTTTCGAACAAAACAAAATAAAAATTATTCAAATCGGTCAAGCCGTTTTTGAGTTTTAGCAAGACTAACGTACAGATATTCATTTTTATATAATAGAAGGCATAGATAAGAATAGTATATACTATATACTGAAATAGAAGGAAAAGATTAGATAATTCATTCATTATTATCTAGCCCCACGTATAATATCTATATCTTAAAAACCTAAGGTGATGAATTCTAACGCGCAACGCATCTAATAGTATATTAATATACTATGTACTTTATTACAACATGTAAATGCAATAAGCAATTCTAAATAGATAGATTTCTAGCCTTTGAATACAATTCGTACTACATAGTTTTGTATCAGTCTTATAGAGTACTAGCTGACCCACGCAGCTCCGCCTGCGCTATTTTTACGTTAAACAAAACTTTTAATAACAGACATTCGCATCGAATACATAACCTCCTTTTTTATAGTCGGTTAAAAACGGGGACCCACTTTTTACTTGCTCTCCGAAGCACAGACCCGTTTAGTTCAAATGGTGTTAAACGGTCACCCATCTATTTAATGACCTTACCAAACGTTGCTTAACCCGATCGATTACAAAACCTTGATAATAACTCTCTACGAGTGTTCCCTTACTAATATTTATTATATTATAAAGAAAAATTGATAAAATCGGACCAAGCGTATAACCAAGTACCCATTTTGACTTTAATGCCCTCTCCCAAAAGAACCGTGCTAGATTACGGGATAAAAAGTATCCTATGTCCTACCTCGTAGTAAGATCTCAAATCATGCCAAGTTTCATTTGAATCCATTCAGTAGTTTCGGCGTGATGCTCAGCCGTGATACAGACAGACAGACAGACAGACAGACAGACAGACAGACAGACAGACAAAAATTAAAAAAATTACATTTTCCGCCTCAGTATCGGTTATGGAATGCCCTCCAAATATAATTTTCAAAATATCTTCAATGTACAGAATTGGACCTGTTACAGTTTTATTATAAGTATAGATCTAGATGTGATCGTAAGACTAACTCTATAGCGTAGATGTGACCTTCACAATAGATTTGGTCCAGTAGAATTATATACTAATTAATTGTTACACAGAGGTCTCGCGGAGTGCAAATGTGATGCTAGCGCGGCACAGCGCGGCGCGGGTGGGATAGCGCAGCCCCGTTATAAATCAACGCTGTCGATGCTGGGCCGCCCCACAGCACTCGCGGCTTGATTTGTCGGGTCCATCCTACCAACCTATGACCACTAGTGTTGTACACATTGCCGTCGATATTTTCTTTACAAAATCGAATGCAGAATTAACAGTACCACGAGTAACCGTTGTTCGTAGTTGGGAAATACGGCTTACATTTTTCTTTACCAATATAAATAAAAAACGTTTTTTGATGTAACAATTATGAATTAAACCACCAAACGTTAGTGCATTAATTAAGATAAATTATAATATTCACAGTCGTTAATTTAGTTATATACCTAAGTGTATAAATTAATCCTCTAAGTTTTGATGCCGATAAATTCACAAATTGTGCTGCAATGGAAATGATTAAGTACGACGCTGAAAATTAAATGTACAACAAACAAACAAATTAATTAAATGTACACCCTGCTAATAAAACCTGATAATAACTACATGTATTGCGGAAACAATATATGTAAGTACTTATATTATTATATATATACTTATGTACTTATATTATTTTTCTAGGTTCTATTTGTTCCGCAACATTTGGATAAAAAACAATTAAATAATAGTATATTAAGATACAAATGAGCTAAATTGCTCATTACACACGAGGCTGTGGGGTGAAGCCCGAGCCGTAGGCCAGAGCGTAATTCAGCCGAGTGTGTAATGAGCAGAGCTCACGAGTTTTATACGACTTTTTTAACACACTTGCGAGGTAAAAACAAAATAATTTTCCCGATTCGAATAAAAACTAAATAATAATATGTCAATTATCGAAAATTGCGTGCTTTTTTACACGCTTTATGCATTGTGAGTGAACAGAGCTTAAATTATAATTTAACTCTGAACTTACTGTCAATTATGAATAATTTGATAATAATAAATGTTTGTTTGACTTAATTAAGGACGTAGTACATTTATTTATTCCAAAAAAAATATGAAGTTTCAGTGGCACTCCACCCGCAAAGCATAAAAATACTTAACTGTATTACCCAGTTCAATTAAAAATGCTCTGTTTACTCGCATATAACTTGCTGTAAGGTACTAATTTAACTTTGTTGGGATAATTACTTTTTTTTTTTTTTGGGAATGATAGTAGCTGTTAGCCGCAGATGGCCATTGCAGCTTCACCGGACAATAGGAGGCGAGCACTTGAAGCGCTATAGCCATTACGGCAGAAGTAGCGACGAGCACAAGGGCACCTCAGGGAGGCACGGCCTCGGCTTGGGCTGGCTGAGTTTACCACCGGTTCACAACGCGCCCCCACTCAGAAGAACCGGCAAGAAACTCAGTGGGGGGATAATTACTTTATGCACTAATGTCATTATTACCTACGCACGTGTTTGTAATAGCTCGGTTTATGGCCATAAAAGAGATGTAATAAGGCTCACTTTACGAGCAAGTGTGTTGAAAAGTTACAAGCATCACTGGACTAAAATAACAAACGTTTATATCCCACAATTAAATTCCACCCATAGTTTCGCGGTGCACCATATCGATGGGCTGCACTAGGTCATCGATGGCGAAGCAATAAAGCGCTCAGCGAAGTCGTCCCCGCGCGGTCAACAATATCTTCACTATTAATGTGGCCCGCTTGCATAATCACTGCTGGGTTTACGATTTATAAATATTTAGCAGATTTTCTGTTTGTTTTTACTTACGTTAAACCTTCTGCATTCTGGATATATTGTATACCATATTTTATTATCAATGAATAATGAGTGTACACTTCTTATCTTTTGAGTTCGACAATCTAGCTGATCTAAGTCTGCAGTATGATATCGTGACACCTTTATTCCAGAAATTAATTAAGTAATAGTTAATGGTAAATAATTAATATTTATTATTTTTATATTAATTCTGCTATAGGCACTTATCCCTCACGTCTGAGATGAGGTGTAATTAGTGCATATTATTACAAACTGGCTAAGTACAGTTTATTTTCACTGTTTAGTGACTAGTAATTATAAAAATCTTTTGATTTACACTCAGTGAAAATAATGATAACATGAAACACCCTGAGCCCGATGTTCCAATACATACAAGTTACGACGTTTTTTTTAAGAATATGAATGGATATGATCCCATATCTCTTTACATTTTTCTTATTTTCTATCATATTGTTGGTGGGTGGCTATAAATTAGGGGCCCGGTAACCACCAGAACGCACTTCGACCCAGTTAGATGCATTGTGCATAATTATATTTTTCTTATTCGGAGACCAAGCAGATTAAATTAATATTTCTGCAACAAATATCTTAATCATCTACTTAACATTTTTAAAATAAAAAGCCTTAATACAGAGTCCCAATAATAAAACTATCATTATACATACCTTGAATGTTCTATTTAAGACAGTACAGTGACCCTCCGATACTTGACATTACGGTGTTAACTGCGACCTAATTTCAGATTAATACGCTTAAGCGGAAACCTCACTAAGCTGGTTCAAACGGCACGCGGAAGACTTCCCCGTTACGTCGAGCTACGAACGTGAGCCACAGTGTATAAACGAGCTAATAGCTTACATGTTTATTTTTCTTTCCCAATTCTTCTATATTACGCAAGTTTAGCTAGTAAGTAGATTTATAGTTTCCGCCCCGTTCATTATCTGTATTGAGTCAGTAGCGGCCATGCCCCGACGCGTGGCATAAATCTGAATGAAACGTAGTAAATAGCCGCCCGCCCTATGAACTTTTCGCGACTTTAACATAAGTTTGAGAAGTTGGCCCCGTCCAACTTTTCTTATGAGTGTCCGACAAGGAAACAGATAAGCTAATGTGTATCAGATAAGTGTACTGAATACAACTAATTGTTATAAAATAATTTAATGTACGATTATTGAACAGGTGAAATCATCGTCATTATCATCACAAAATCATTTCAAATTCTTTATTTGCCTGAATATTGTCAGATTAGGTGTTATCTACAATCATATATGAAGTCCAAAATATACATAGTTAATCAATCTAATTAGGCATGCAAATTGCACCATAATAAAATTACATTAAACTTATTTATTAAAAGTAAAAATAACAATATTTATGTAGCAAAGCAAAGTAAGAAATAATACGAATAGTCAACATATAAAACTACGGCATCTATACATATTATAAAACAAAGTCGCTCTCGCTGTCTGTCTGTCCCTATGTATGCTTAAATCTTTTAAACTACGCAACGGATTTTGATGCGGTTTTTATTAATAGATAGAGTGTTTCTTAAGGAAGGTTTATATGTATAATACATGCATAATATAGTAGAGAAACACTGATAATTTTTGAGGTTTCTAATGTGATGTCGTAAATAAGCACATTTTTTTGCGCTTACATTGCAAACGCTGGCTGTACCCTACGAGATAGATCAAAATAATGTACTACAGTATTGTACATATTAACAAGGTCTACAAAAAAGTCCGCGATGATATATGTTTATCTCTTAGAGATAACCCACAATAACCATTTTTTATCCTTTACTTTTTATGACAAATAATTAACTATTAATAAATTGTTGTTAGCATGAATTTGTCCCTTCTTCAATATAACACAAACTTCACTAATATATACACCAATGACAAAAAAGCTGTGAATGTTGTTCATACCGCTAGGTTAAGGTTAAGCAACATAAGGCTAGGTCATTAAATAGATGGGTGAATCGATTTGTATGAAATTTTGTGTACATATCGGGTAGGTCTGAGAATAAAATCGTAAAGTATATTTCATGCCGCTAGGTTTAGCAACGTTAGCCAAGGTCATTACATAGATAGGTGACGGGCGACGGCGACTCCGAGGAGGACGGTGACGGGGTTGCAAGCCCCGTCCCTGTGATCATGGTGCCAGGTTCCCGGGGGCTATAATGCGCACTGAGGGGTATTTGGTGCATATCCCACTGGAGGGCCCAGGTCTCCCCTCATATATGGCGATGCGACAGCCGCAGGGGTTTAAGTGGGTAAGAATCCCAGATACCAGATACCATGATTAACGAGGATATTTAGAACGAGAGGAGGGTGCAAGAGAGGAAAGAGAGGGAGAGGGGATTCGAGGAGAGAGTGATAGGGTGAGGGATAGAGGGATTAAGGTAGAACAAGGGGAAAGTGAGGGGGAGCAAGGTGGTAGAAGAGAGAGGGGGACGGGGTTCAGAGAGGGGACAACGGGGAGAGGAAGAGGGGGACTGTGACGGGGACCGAAGCGGGAAAGGGGAAAGAGAAAAGAGAGAATTAGAATTAGATTTTTCTTATAAGTGAGAGAGAGATGGAGAGATAAATAAATCTAGGGAGGGGGGAGAAAAGGGGAGCAAATTGTAATAAAAGCGCGGGCGGAGCTGCGCGGGTCAGCTAGTTGATTAATAAATTACACGTATAACGATTACAATATTACAACGAATTAACGCAAGTTATGTCAACTCTTGTCGTATGTTGTCTCTTGCCATTATTAAAAAAATCTGCAACATTGGTAGAGAAATCTATTAATTTTATTTTATTTACCTCGACCGAAATACCTCTGATATCTAACTCGGCCACAGTCCATAGCCACCCCAAATAAAAAGAAATATAGCGGAAACTATAACCCGTCCTGTACCCAATTCCCTCTGTCCCGTTTCCTAAATATTCAGTTTTTCTCTTTGTTGGCATTTTTTCATGTAGTTAAGAAAAACAAGAGCGCCATAACTCTCGTGCCGGTTGATCAGATAGCTGCGTAATGGCAGTAATGGATCCTGGTCAGCGGCCCGCATGCAAATAAATCTGCGGCCCGATGCAATGATGTGTGGAAAATGGAGTCACCCCTTGCCCACGGCTCACCCTGTGGCCCGCTCGTACTCCTGTTCCCGACGCGAGCCGCCATCAACATTGCAATAAAACAAATTGCGCATTCCATTACAAATTATTATTTTTGTGATGCCAATAGATTTAGTGTACCAATTTCTTTTGAAATAGTTCCGCGGCGCCGCAACAACAGCCGGATTTTAATTTTATAAAATTAAAAGTGTTGGCGAAAACGGAATCAAAATGTATTGTGTAGTTAAGAAGAAGCAAACGAGCTCACAGACAGAAACAGATAGCGACTCTACTTTATTTATAATGCACATAGAAACAAGTAGTTTAATGAACCTATTATTAAAATATTTTCAGAGTTTTTAAAACTTTATTTTTTTTTGCAGTTAATATTAAATGTAGTAAAAAACTATAGCTTAACATGGTAGCTATTAAACTCCCATTGTTGTAACTATAAAAAAAAAATAGTGGGGAACATGATTGCTGAATTTTAATCGAAAATTATTGAACAAATGTCGTATTTTATATAGGTATTGGTTTTATGTGGACGCAGTTGTCATGATTGCGCCGGCCGAGGCGTAGGTCGCCGGCAATAACTGTCTACGTGCGCTGGACAGTGCTTACCTGCTTCTGTTGTTTTATCCGGGAAGCGGGTAGCGATAAAAGTCAGGGCAAATGGCAGTCAATAAAATAAATAGCGATGGCAGGGTGTTCTGTAAATAAGTCGGTGCCGGGCTCAGGGCGACGATCGTCTTTTTTATTGGCGCCTCGATTGCTCTCGAAACAAGGAGTGCGATGGCGGGTCGCGGCGGGCGGCGGGCGACGCACATTGCACTGTCGCGCTGACGCTGCAGATTATACTCACAGATTAGAAACAGAATTGCCTGACATGTTGCGACAATGTCTGCTACAATATATAGTTTAAAAGTCCAATACAATGGATTTACATTCATACAGTCCTGTTATTATATTTTTTCAGATCGTATAATTGCGGAACGTATCAGCGTATAGAATATGAATAACAAAATGTAAAGCAATAATGCAATGTATGACTAAAGTAAATCAAAGTATTTATTTTATAACCTAAAAATAAAGTAACTAACTACTTATAACTTTTTATCTTTAAATAAATAATAACAATTTTTCATAAAATTCAATATAATTTCATCTTTTTATTTAAAGAGTAGGCATACAAAAAGAAAATCATCTGTCTTTTTTAATAGACAACAATA
This sequence comes from Furcula furcula, assembly GCA_911728495.1. Classification (NCBI taxonomy): domain Eukaryota; kingdom Metazoa; phylum Arthropoda; class Insecta; order Lepidoptera; family Notodontidae; genus Furcula; species Furcula furcula. Next base: position 17,233,201 of record OU452245.1, read on the forward strand.
ACACATATTAAAAAAACCACTCAGCTTTCATTCTTTTACGGTTTATAATATTAGATCTCTCAAAAGCACTTATCTTGAATAGGCTGTCAGTTAAGTAATGTATTGGGATAGAATAATAAAGTATTCCGCACGTATCGCAGTGGTCGTGGGTTCAGATAGATGTATTAATTTGTAAGAATTTGTCGTCGGACCCTCGCCCTTCGCGCATGCATTCCAATCACGCGCAACAAGCTCCGTAATTGTCCCTAATAATTTCTTAAAATAGGTACAACATACCGGACACCCACTGTCTCCATCGACCACCGTATTTTTTTTCTTTTCATTGATGCGGTACTAAAATCCGAACGAAGCATGCTTTATGACGGACTTCGTCTATAAAGAATAATAAAAAATAGCAATTTCGTTAAGTTTTACGACATCCGAGCGAATGACCTTCACTATATATGTGAGTTTTACTTATATTGAGCCGGACACTGGTATTATTAGCAACGTGGAGTGGAGGTGTCACTGCATCGCCGAAGGCCGATGCTCCCATGGGACTCGTCAGCACAGAACAAACCTAATCCAATCACGGTCAATCGTGACATCACACGCCTACATTGAGCTACACACTACCGTATACTGAAGACCGGGAGCGAGTCAACTGTAAACACTTATACGTATATTTCGGTAAATTATGAATTGAATTTAACTCAATAGAACCTTTTTTATTATGTGATAATAACGAATATAAGAATATTAATTAATGAAGATAAGGTTTAGTATTTACCCTTCAAATAAAATATAATTAATGACCCAATATTAAAGATGATAAAACGAGAGACTACGCGAGCTCGTAGCTCGCGTTACGGCTACGAGCACCCAACTCTTCGAACGAGCGCTTACTTAATTTACCTAAGCACCTTACCGCTATCTGTTTTGCGCCCGCGCAAAGATTATGCTAATTTTAAGTTGTAATTCTCTTATCACGCTTTGTCTACCTACAGTCGGTACAATATAATAATTAAAATCAGCACAAATACAACTTGTGCTAGTTGATTAAATATGTAGGCACGGGAAGGGAGAACTTAAATCTTACTTGTCAAAGTAATAGCTACGAGTGCAAATCTACAGCACCTACGCCCAATTAGTCACGAAACGTATAGAGAGACGGTAAGGAAAGATGAGGTGCATTAGAGGTAATATTATTGGGAAAGCTCGTCCCGTGGCCGGTCACGAGGTAATGGGCGCGAGACGCGAGGGGACCGACAATAAGTCAGAGCGACCATCCGATAGCAGCAAATCAATGACCGCCCCGCTATGATACATGGGATCAACCGACGTTTATAGTTTTTGTTACTGCCGAAGAATTAATACAATGAAGGTGTGCACATATATTTTTACGGTTGTCATATAAAAAATTGTGGCTTTTATAAAATGAAATTTTATTGGAAAGCAAGTTTTGAAATTACATCACATTAGGAACTTACTTTTATATAATCGTGTTTTCCTTTTGTAAATATTTTTGGCTCCTTACTTTTTTTATTGTGTTAGTGTGATAGGATAGAATAAAAGCTTCATCGGCTACCTGTCACCGGCACTATTGTCAAATTGTGTGTTGCAGTTTAGGGAGAAGTGCTAAGGGTCTGCACAGGTCCGTGTTCGCGAGAGGGTCCCTTGTTAGCGCGAACGTGCCGCGGCGCCGCGGTAAACACGTGGGTAGATAACAATCTACCCGGATTGCCTCTATATTTCATTTTTCCTCGTGTGCAGCGCGCTAACTAGATAGAGGTGCCGCCGCCGAGACGTGTAGGAAATATGGGCATGAATTCTTTATTGAAACAGTGCCTTTGCTAAACATTCTCTTTTTGATATGACGCTAAATCAGTTCTCACGCTCGATGTAGAGCACAGGCATTAGGCTGCTTTAAGAAATGTAATTCAATGTTTTACTGTTGATCGTTTGTATTGCCTGGGTTTTCTTATTATAAAAATATGTTTTGTCCCACTGTCACGGGCCTCCTCTCAAGATGAAGGGGTTAAGGCCACGCTGGCCAAGTGCGTGTTGGCGGACTTCACACATCATTCGAAAGCTTGTTTGGCTTTCTCAGACGTACAGGTTTCCTCGCAATGTTTTCCTTCACCGAAAGCTGGTAACAATCGCACAAAGATGATGACACTTGATGATTGAGCAGTGCGAGGCGGGGTTTGAAGGCAAACGCTTGCCCACTGAGTTGTTACTGCCTTTCTTATTATATTTAGTTTTAATTTGGGTTTGCGTATAATCTAATTGTCTACTTGGAGCTACTACAGCTTACCTTAAAAAATATTTTTCTACAGTAAGGGAAAAAAAGTATAATATTGTGTATAAGGTAAATTCGTTTAATTACTGAAAGTTGGATGCTACTATATATTAATCGATCAAACGGAGACACGATTTTAAAACAGTGTCAACAGTGCCAATAATTATATAATACAATAATATATTTGGGTATTCTATACTGGCGGGAAGGTGTCAGTAACGGTTAGTTAGGTTTTGTTGACACAAAACCACCGCATCTGACCAGTGAATGACTTGTGCACACAATGATAAAACTATGCTGTAGCTATAACGCAAACTTATAGGCATGATCGTACGCAGGGGTGGGGGGCAGGGGAGCCGCTACTAGGCTGTAGCCAGGCCGTGCCAAAGAAATACACATATGCACATACATACTCTTGCCAACCCGCACTTAGCCAGCGTGGCCTAAGCCCCTTCCTCTTGAAGAGAGGCCCGTGCCTAACTGCAGGACGAAAACTAGGACTGAAAAAAAAAATATACATACTCAAAAAACAAAGCCCTCCTTCTGGGGCAGTCTGGCAAAAGTATCTGTAAAATTGATAGCTAGTACGAATAGCTACCGTTAAATCCGAGAAAATGCACAGCACTCGAGCGCCTAGCACGACTTGCAAGTTTTGAAAGATCAGTGTGGAGTATGACGTAGTTTTCAACAAGGAAACGTCATTCTCTATACAAAAATTTCAAATACTACGTTATAGTGACGTCATAATTACACTTATCTGCCAAGACTTGCAAGTCGTGTTAAGCCTGCAGATGCTCACCGGAAATATTATAAACGTCAACGATCTATAGAAAGCCAAAAGTAGGTAGGTACGTCAGAAAAAGCGATGGGGCCTCGCCGTCTCGTCAGTCTTGTGGAGCGCCATAGATACTGAAGGGGTTTTATTATTTTTAAAGTACGCGCTCGTTTGCACGCGAATGGGCCACTTAACCACGGAGACAAGCTCCCGACGCGGCGCGTAGATTTCCTGTACTAACTGCATTGGCTATATTTATGTCCCAAATAATAGTTCCGCCACGCTTTTCGCATGTTTCTTTCAACAATTGTACTTAGTTAAATTCAACCCGGATATTTGACTATATTGTGACAAATTTCACTATTTAATAGAAGCTTTGCGCAATGTGTAATCTTTTTTAAATCTATAGGAACATGTCCAGGATACATGCAATAGGACTGATTCAACGGCAGAGGCAGCAGAAAAAATAATTAATAAGGGACTTGGCTCTGAATACATTTTTATTCCGTTCGGAGTAGAAACTCTAGGTTTATTTAGATATTTATGTAAAATGTTAGTGGACACCACAGGTGACCCCAGAGCTGGGCATTTCCTCGCTCAGAGAGTGGCTTTAGCTATTTAGCGAGGAAATGCTGCCAGCATCTTGGGTCACCACATGGGCCAATTTTTTTACACCTAATAAGTTATTTTTTTATTCTTGTGAAATTGTTAATAAGTTGTGTATAGGAACTAGAAACTATTCTCAGGGAATATTTCCTAATATAGTGACAAAAGATATTGCTCTGGTTGGTAGCGCCATGAAGAAGCTTACAAATTCATTACTGGATATCATAGCAATCGACTGATAATCGAAACACTGGCGATAGGCATAGTATTAGATGGAGGATCGAACGTAACATACGGAACGTGACCGGAGTAGTGATTTTTTCTGCGGCAGTTACACAGTGCAGTGCAACTCCACTTACAGCCTACTTACGTTACGAGATTGCTAAATGGTTTGTATATATCCGAGAATATATCCCCGCGATGTCCCCACCAGTCCAAGCATGGTTTGTTATTGTTGATAGACCAGTGTAAAATATGACTTACCTACTTTCCAACAAAAATGAGGTTTTTACTTGAGGTTAAAAAACTATGTTATAGTGAGGTAAAACGTGAAGTATTGATTTTCCATGCATGATTGTCTGCTGATAGAGATATGGAAGGTATAGATTATTGCAGTACACGTACATTTTGCTATGCCGAAATTCTATTGTACCTACACCGGACCAGAATAGGAAAAAAATGCTATTTCGAAAAACTTTGCGTTTAATATAAACGAAAAACCTACTTTCTAATAAAATCCTAATAAACGATTTGTATATTTTGGCCGTCCTTATATTATAAACCAAACAGAATTGTGGAAGTAATTCTAAACAATAAGGACGTTATTTAGAAATAAAAGATTTTATCGAATTAGTCTGTTAACCCAATAAACATTTATATTTGTGGTAGAAAAGTATGATGGGATATTTGCACCAAAAATTTAACATCGATAACATTTTTAACACAACATTTTTTGTTTAAATTAACAGGATTTTATTGCAATATAAATTATGTGTACTAAGTTCCTAATCACCTACGTGATGCGAATAGCGTGATATTTTTGTTTTGATACGATTTTCAGTGATTTTCTAATCGTCTCAAACAGGTGGAAGTATCTACGTAAATATCTACAATGGAACCACACTAGCTTTATAGTGTAGCTCCTCTTTGAATATCTTCGCTTGTCAAATTTACTGCGCCCTTCATCTGCACTATCAATGTAACCCTTGTCGATATCATTCAATGTTCTATTCTTTACATGTTAAAGGTGAAATATAAAAAATAAATCACTTACCATTTACTAGTGTATACCGTAGCAGTAGAAGTTATTTTTATGTATCTTTTTTACACTGTTACATTGGACTCTTTTTTTTAATTCAATATAAGCTAGTGCTTGACTGCAGACCAACCTGATGGAAAGTGGACTGAAAATAATTTTATCGCAGATTTTGATATTATTTTATTTTCCCGACGCCTCATACTCTTTACAGCATCCATGATCACACATAGTCATGGGAGGTGAGATGGAAAACGTCGGAAAAGCAAAGACAAAAAAAATAAGCCGAGATTTAACACTATTTTAATTTTAATTCGTGTAAATAAGAATTATTTATTGTTCATAATAAAACAAAATATTTAAAGTCTCCTCCCCGATAAATATAATGCTTTAATTTGTATTTATTAACCGTTAAAATGCGAATCCGTAAAGCGGAATCATTAATTTGCAACCCCTGCGTGCTGTGGCGCGGTCGACGTGCGGTGTGTGAACGACGAACGCATTTTTGATTCTTATTCATAGCGCGGGGGTCGGCTCGAGCCGCGACCGCGACCTAACAATTTGATAATGTATTCACTTGATAAAGCGGAAGGTGGTACTTGCCGAGTGCCGCATTAAAAAACCAATTACAGGCTCGCTAAATCGGTCCCGCGCCGCACTCGCCTATTTGTCAGACTCCGGGGGATAAAGAGTATATTCTAAATTTAATTTCATGCAATTTAAAAAATTGGGGGACAGTCGGAAACGTTATTTTTTATTGGGCCCCAGTTATGAAGTCAAAAGCGATTTTAAAACGAGTTATTTTGAGAGGGGAAGAAAGATTTAACTAAAGGGATACTTTACTACAATAGTTATATCATTAAGGTCATAGAATACATTAGTATTTAGCAAAAGTACGTAATCCCAAGGGCGGTATTCCGTGTCCCTCGTTTCCTACGCAACCCCTGTCTCAGCACTCGCTTAATTACTTCTAATAATTATACGACAGAAGACCTCAATGATCGCACATTTTTCACAATTAGACATTTTGTGTTATGTATCGGGTTGTACCTATTGCTGTGTTCTGGTGTGCAAATTACAGTAGCTAGAGTACTTAACTCCTGAGTAAAGAGTGGCAGCCAGCGCATCTGTCTATCGCAGGCGCGTCGCTTACCTTCAGGCGAAAGATTTGCTTGTCTCGTCACTTAGATAAAAAAACCGGTCAAAGAAAAACCGGTCAAAGAAAGTGCAAGTTGACTCGTACACCATGAGTTCCGTACCCTCTTTGGATGTATAAAATTTAGTTCGAAAATAAACGAAGAGCCACAGTAGTTTTTTGTAATTTTTCATTATAAGGAAAAAACTAAGTGACATAAAAATAATGTATTTATTGAAACAAAATATTTACAGTTTATTTACAAACATGTACACTTAAACAAGGTAAAAAACTTCCTCGAAGTTGTCACCGCACTGGGAGGGAAGGGTACCTAAAAGACTGGCGGCATTTACCCCTTTGTATGGCCAAGCTTATACGTTGGCAGAAAAAGCTACCAGCCCGGCCGGTCTCCTGAGACTTCGATAAGTTTGGATGAAATTTCTGACAGTGACATAAAATAAATAAAAATCTGTATTAATCTGCAAATTAAGCCCTTTCGTACGATACCGAATTGTATTCAAAGAAGTCTCATTTAGAAATTTCATGACTAGTTTCGGCTCCCATTGAAAAGACGATAAAAGTTTTTTTTCTTTATAAATGAGCTTGTGTTATTGTTTTTAATATGAAAACTATTTTAAATTTCAAATCGATTGCATTATTATTTGCTAAAATATATCGGTGTAGTAGACAGACTGACGAAAGCATGCCATAAGGGGTTTTACCTTTTAGGTACGGAACCTTAGAAACAGTAATACAAAGTGAGTAGAATTCACGCCGTCTAGTAACTGATTTTAAAGACTTATACGAATGTCCTTGAACTGGTTTGACAAAGCCAATTAATTGATATTAGAAAGATTGAAAATGAGAAAGAATGTTCGGATCCAGAAAAATATAATTTCAAGAAATACCTTATTGAGAATAACCGTACCTCCACATTTCACGAGACCGCAACCAAACAAGGCTAGCTTAATTTTATTTAATTCATCATTAGCTAGAGCTTGATTGCAGACCCATCTGATGGAAAGTGTCCACGCAATCGAAGATGGTAAAGCACACTAGCTTATTAAAAGCCCATTCACTCTAGCTCTGAAGACACATATTATAACCGAGCGGGAAACCCGACGCAGGTAAACTGTTCAAATCCTTAGCTGCTAATGCTTAATATACTTTGTAATTGAGTTAATAAGTACAGCAATGAATATAGCAGTGGTGTCCCTGCAGTAAGAAAGCTTGCTAGTGTTATACGAGGAATGATGCATGCTGCATTGTTGGCTCAGGGTCCATGTTGTGATACCTATTTTCTTTGGTGGTCTGCACCGTACTAAACCACCGGATGCTGCGAAATTACAGGGTTGATCAACATGCAGGTGACCTGTCATATTACTGGTTACCATTAGAGGGCCACATACTTGCATGGCATGCACAATGCACATTAGTGCTAGTGGCGAGACACGTGGTTATTTTTACAAAGTTTTCGCTTATATTGTTCGTTAGTTCCAAAATGTTGAGAGCTTGAGAATGGAGAAAAATTTAGGCAATTTATTTTTAAGAAGTTTTCGTCCTGGTGTTGGGGCGAAGCTTGCGGATGTGCGGCGTAAGAAACAGTCGCCCTAATATAATAACGGGCGGAACAAACTGCGCTATAAAATATCACCAGTGAATAAATCAGTTTGCCGTGATGCGCCCCCCTCGACCTCCCAGAACTATTCACGATTTATGCTCATGCGATATTATATCACAGATAAAATAATAATTGACTAGATCTTAAAATAAACTTATATGTAGACACCATTAATTAATAAGTTGCTTTTATTTTCAGAAAAATAAAATAAGTTTTTCCGTCTTAAATTTCTGAAAACTTCAGGAATATAAAAATCAAAAATAAAATGCGATGTAATCGGTAAAAGTAAAAGGAAACCTTACTATGCTTTATTTGAAAAGAAGTGTGGAATTTAATGTCCGTTTACCATGATCGACCTAACCTGCTATTCATAATTTAAAAAATACTCTTAAGAATGTAGAGCAGTGCGGAAACCCTTACTCAAAATTGGAGCAGCCTGACTGACCTGCACTTTATACAAGTAATAAGTTTTAAAAACTAAATCCCGACTACGGATAAAATCTCAGTCTAATAATGTGATATTATACAGCCTATAACTAGCGGACAATCAAGACGCTTCTAACGTCACCTTTCTTGTCAAATTGTGTTAAGTAGATTAGATAGAAGATATGCGGGAACAGATGAACATACATACATACATACATTCTTGTTAAAATCATACCCTCCCTCCGTTCCGTAGTTTTGTAAAAATATAGGTACCTAGAGCCAAAAAACGTCACTATTGAATGTCGTTGTGTTCCTACGGTGTGTTGGTAGCTTAGAGAAGATACCACTGGAGAGATCATGATGCGCTAACCCCTCTGCCAAATTTTGTTCATATGTTCAGGTCATTCTTTATTTGTGTGCGTATCCTTTTGAATGTGTTGCGAGTTTACTATAGTGTGGGTATGCGTGAAATTGTATCTGTGTGTGTTTACTTCGCCTCCCGCACCCCGCAAAAGTGCCACGAAAAATTTGTTCGGGGAATCGACGCGATACTAGCTCCATTCTAATTACTCTGAGGTTGGTAGTCATCTATGGATCCTCATAGCAAGCTAATCATTGCTTGGCGGGCAGCTAAAGGCCCACCGTCCGTCCATTTTGCAGTCGGCAAGTCGATACCTGGGACATATATAAACCCATACCTAACCCATACCCAACCATAACCCATTACCTTGTATCGTTAAAAAGCATATCCATGGGCTACTACCCACGACTATTATCGCTTCATCATCATCATAATCAGCCGAAAGATCTACTGCTGAACATAGGCCTTCCCCTTAGAAGGCAGGAGTTGCCGCAATCCACGCTTGACAGTCTTCTTGGTGATAGCAGTATAGGTAGATAATCCAATATTAAGAGTCTGCTGCAGAAGACGAACCTTCTCGTTTTTCCTTAGTCTAGTCTCTCGTTGTGTGTCATAAGGAGGCATCCTTACTACACACAACGAGAGGAGTTAGATGGGTGCTATTCTTACGATACGTTCAATAAAAACCGTTTAATAATTACTATAAATGTTACACAGCCTATTTTTAACCCATCAATCATCTTTCGGTAAGGTGTCGGAAAGAACGCAATCTCAGCATCGGTATTCGACGCAGCGAGCGTGAAACAGAGGCGCGGCACGGCTCGGTGGCAACGCGGCGTCGGTGCGGCGTCGCAGCGGCACGCGCCGCCCTGATTGAGCCGCGACAAGTTAAACGATTTGAAACAATTTAATAGAGATCAAAAATTCAGGACCCCACGACGCCCGCACAAACTTTTGAAGTTTTTTCCCTCGCTAAAGGAATTATCGGTAAGTGGAAGCTTGGGGCGATATTTTATGGTATTTGTGGATTTTGTATCGTTACCTAATAAATGTTATACAATGCACCGTATGTATTAATTTACCGGCTGTAATGCTCATTCGCTTCAGTGTTCCTTAGTTGATTTCTGATCAAATTTTTGTTACTTTTCTGATATTATCATAAATATTTTATGTATCTAAAATGCTCCTTTCGATCCAGCTACTTTGATTTTTTATGTTGACATCTTTTGATGCATTATACTTTCCACTGAAAGCATAAAAAAAAACTCTCCTTGCCGATATCTAATTTATAATAACTCATAGAAAGATTGTTTTCAATCTGCGGGTACATACGTTACATTTATCGAAGGAATAACTTGAGCTTTAGGTTATTATAGTCCCTGATCGAGTTCACGTATCTACTCCACTTCTTTGCTGGAACGCTATCAACGTAAATATCTACAGATTTTTACTGCGTTCCTGCGACACGGTTATAAGTCGATATAAAACGTTGGAAATAGTTCTAGTGCAGGCTGCATAAGGTTGAAAATTGAAGTAGACTAGGAGATACAACCTTGTCATCGTATGAAGGTGGGCGATATGCGATTGCGTTATGATAGGATCAGGGTTCAGCGGAGCGTGGCCTGTGTGGAGAGGCGCTCCAAGCAACTCCTGGCACATGGGACTGTATGACGCTAATGTCATTTTAGATGTGGTGAACTTTTAAATATACTTGAAAATTATAATACAGGCTTAAAAATGTTAACAATTTAAAGGAGTTAAGCAACACAATAAATACTGCCACACACAAGTGTGCATTAATTCGCACAGATCAGTCAATATATCATCATCTCTTAGTATTTATAGCCTCCGTGACGCTGCGAAAATCCGCTGACTTTGTAAACCGTCGGTCGCGGTTTCGAATCCCGCGGGAAGCAACAACTTTGTGTAATTGTTATCTACTGGTTAGAACAATGCAAGACGATGACCTAATTGTCTGAAAAGTAAGATTACTTTTTACTACGTAAAGTTCCATTGTGTAAATGACCGTCCAGTTAGATACCACCACCGCACAACTCGCCTTCGCGGAGGATGGCGTGCTGAAGAGTGCCAGCACGCCACCGGATGGGACTCTGCATACATCCGTCCGTGGACTTTATACCTACGGACGAGGTAGGGTTTGCCTAAAGGTGAACAGCCGCTGGTGGAACTCTGACGAGTACCTACACACGTAAGTACCCGAGGCCAGATGCCAGATGCCAGATGAGGACACCGTGGGGTCACTAGGAGTCTGACATCCCAACACTGCTACGACGTACAAAAAGGCACGCACTACCACAGCGTCTTGGCTTAAATTTAAAATAAAATAATGAAAAAAAAAAAAAAAAAATTTAAATAATATTTTCCTTCTTAGTTTGCCTTGTAAGGCGCGAAATACACACAAACGGCATAAGGCGTAAGGCGCGGCGCAGGCGTGGAATGGATACGGCACGGACGCCGCATGAGTGTAATTCACAATACGTCTTCTTAGTACATTTTGTATGCAGAAGTTTTGAAGCGGCATCGTGCCTTATGCCTTATGCCGTTTGTGTGTGGTTCGCGCCTAAAGGAGTTTTATAATAAAGAGATGGTCTAGGCTGTGTTTTCAATACCTGTAGGATTACTCTGGAAACCTCAGTCAATTTCAATCCAATTTAATGTTGTATTTCCACCAATCGTGTGGCACTGCGGTCCTGCCAGCACGGATAGCAGCGTCACTCGATTGTTGGAATTTGAAATTAGATTGAAATGGACATTGTTTTCGCAAATAACCTGTATACTGTTTTGTTATTATCATATATCATATAACTACCCGTACAAATTAATAATAATGTCTTGGGACAATTCACACACGGTCATCTGATCCCAAACTAGGCAGAGCCTGTACTATGGAAACCAGACAACTGATACTAATACTTATATACTTTTTTTTTGTAAATACATACTTATATAGATAATACACCCAGACACTTGGTGGGAATCGAACCCACGACCTGTTGGTTAGCAGACAGGGTCACTAACCACTAGACCAACAGGTCCGTCAAAAATTTACCAACGACTTAGCTTTCAAAATTTACTTTCAAATAAAATAAAAGCATTTAAATCAGCTAATTAGTTTGAGATGCCACAGTGAGACAGCGGTAGGTGTCAAACTTGTACCCTTTTTTGCGTTCGCGGACAAATCACTTGGTGTGTGTTTTAATAAAAATTGTTACTGATATCAAGAGGGAGTTGAAAATAGTATAGGTATCTGTGACTTTTGGCACCAATAATTTTCTACCTTCCCGATTTCGCTCATCAAAATAGTTTGTACGAGCGAACGTACGTTGCTCCGAGGATTATTGCGAAGTATAATGGAGCAGAACGGCATCTTCCCCAATCGGTTCATCCGATAAGCACAACCGACCGGAACGCAGCTCCCCTGCACATCAATCGCACTTAGGGACACGATATCGAATAGAAAGTATCGATACTATACTCATGAGTAGTATCGAAAAAAAGTATCGTACTAGTAAAAGTATCGAACCAAAAGTATCGATACTTCAAGGTATCGAGTAGTTTTCTTCTCACCACCTCCCATCCGGAGAGCACTAATGGACAAAAAAAAGGTCAATAACAGTTCAGTGAAGTGAGTTAGTCAGATTGAGTCCAGTAGTTTTAAAACTATCGACTGTATAGTATCATACTCGTAAAAGTATCGACACTTCAAGGCAGTGAGTACTTTTTTTCTCGCCTCCTTCCTTCCAGTGAGCACTGATTGCGTAAAAATATCTATATGTACTTCAAGGTATTGAGTATTTTTTCTTTGCTCCTCCTATCCGGCGAGCACTGTGCCAAAAAAAGGTCAACACTTGTCAGTGTCGTCAGTTGTAAGCATAAGTTTTATGAAGGAAATTTTTAAGATTTATCGATACGATACCTGTCAAAAAGTACTCATTAAGTAAAAGTATCGAATACAAAGTATCGAGTACAAAAGTATCGGTATCGAAAGGAAAAGTACTCGATACCACAAAGTATTGATACTTTTTTCGTGTCCCTAATCGCACTATTGATTGCTACTGAAAACTTATTGCATACGTACCAACCAACCTGGAACTATGAATGTTTTAAAATAAATAAGTGACGCATTTAGAACCTCTTTTTTTTTAAAGTCGTTTTAAAATACGTTCTCAACTTGCTATTTTTAATTTAGTTCTTTACAGGAGCGAATGTGGTATTTTTGGATTGTCCTTTATGTATGTAATGGATACTTAGTTATTTTTTTCCCACTTTAGCTAAATATTCCTTTTTAGATGGAATATCATTTGTAAATATTTAAGTACATGTATGATGAATTCATTTAAGTACATGTATGTTGTTGGGAACGATACTCTCGAAGTTGTTGACCACTACGTATACTTAGGACAAACTGTCCAGTTAGGTCGGTCCAACTTTGACAAAGAGGTCGCCTGAAGAATCCAACTCGGATGGGCAGCGTTCGGGAAACTACGCGATATCTTCTCGTCCAAAATACCGCAGTGCCTGAAGACGAAGGTTTTTAACCAGTGTGTGTTGCCAGTGATGACATATGGTACCGAGACGTGGTCTCTAACGGCTGGCCTTTTAGAAAAGTTCAGAGTCACACAACGAGCCATGGAGAGAGCTATGCTCGGAGTTTCTTTGCGCGACAGAATCCGAAATGTGGAGATTCGCCGAAGAACTAAGGTCACCGACATAGCTCTCAGAATCTGCAAGTTGAAGTGGCAATGGGCAGGCCACATCGCTCGAAGAACCGATAACCGTTGGGGAAGAAAGGTTCTCGAGTGGCGACCACGAACCGGAAGACGCAGCGTTGGCAGGCCTCCCACTAGGTGGACAGACGACATTGTGCGCGTCGCAGGTAACCGGTGGATGCAAATAGCCAATTGTCGTTCATTGTGGCGTTCTATCCACCAATCGAATAGGTAGTGATGGGAACCGTCACAACTGCAATGTCTGATATTCTGCTGCCAACTAGTAGTGTAAAAACGTTGCTGTATTACGGTGTGCACCGAGACTTAATAACTAACGTCTCGGGTGACGAGCGGCAGTGTATAGAACTGTATATAGGCGGGTGTGTCGCTTACCATTAGGCAAACGTCTGCCTATTCTGTCACTAAATTAAAACTTGTCATGGTCAGGACCACCCGGCACAATATTTGGGAAGTGAGAACATGTATAGAGTCCGATTAACCCAAAGTCTCAACATTATTTGATAGCAATACAATAAGTTCATGCCTCTGATCAATCACTTTCGCATTTCATTGACACGAATACATAGGGTAAAAGTTTTCCCTAAGACTGAAACTTTTTCCTTACGATCATTCGTAAGGGCCCTAAATATCATACGTGAGATAGGTATTTATCATTCGTAATAAATATATATTATTTCTTAACTATTGCGTTATTATTAAGTAGGTGATACAGTTGCAGTGCAACAAAACAATACTGTGAATCGCATTGTTTATTGCCCGTCGAAGGTGAGCCGTTTTGCATTACCTAAGTCAGCATTTTAACGGAGTTTCCTGTTGCACTTCTGTATTTGCCATGGTAAAAGGACTTTGTATATTCAAAGACGTCTTTATCATTACGACAGTCCAATTTTTAAATAAAATATTATGTTTTAGGGACTGTGCTTGTGTGTTTTTTGTCGTATGGTTAGTGGCTAACCTGCTGTCAGTATTTCAAGCTGCCAGACTGCTGTCAAGATGACAATTTTAATAGTACGGCTATATTAGGTAACATATTAAAGGCTCTGTATAATATCATCATTATTGTATTATATGTAGGGATCCAGATTGTGGTTACACTAGTCGATATATACCGTAGTTTCTTAATCATTCAAGAAAATTAATCTGCGAGAGATTTACCTATAATAAATACGTCAATGACGTCGCGAGATTAATTTTAGAGCACTACCGCAAGTCCGATTAAATTCCTAGAAGATCCTATGGCCCGCATCTTGAGACGATTCTAATGACATCCTTTGATGGGATTGAATCCTTTTCAGCGTCTTCGATTTGAAAACGCATCAATTTCCGTCTGAGTTGCGCTTATTGAACCCCCCGAGGGATTATATTTTTGTAGTATTGACGTACAACACAAACACAATCATGATTAATCGGATTTCGACAAATGGCCGGTCATTTGGGCGAGCGATCGGAGACCGTGAATGTCCTGGTGACTATCTAAAGTATCGAGATAATAGGTGCAGGGGGCTGAGCGCCGGGCGCAGGGCAGACGGCCCCGCGGCTCCCGCAGCCCGGGCCACTAAGGAATAATGTAAGTGTCCGAGGCGACATTTGCACCGAACTGCCGACGACCTCCCGCTCTTACTTATGCGGTTTTTAATATTTTTATTGTAATGGCTTTGGTCACTCGAGCACAGAAACATCATGGATTTGTTCTCGTAGTTTTCTTTTATTTTTCTTTTCTTTATGATATATTTTTAACACAACTTCACTTAATTATACGATATATTATTCGATTCGAAGGGTTTCACTAAGTAAGTACCCTTAAAAACTGTTTTTTTTTTATAATTTCTGGAAACCTACATAATGATAGCGAATAAAAAACAATCTCATAAAAAACTTAAGCTGTTAAGAATTAAACTATTCCATATCAACAATGTATTGTTGATATGGAATAGTTTAATTCTTAACAGCTTAGTTTAAAGAAAATTGCAGTGCAACCTGTGCGATCCTTTAAAATATATTTTGTTGTAATTCGATCTCCACGAGGTATCTCGACTATAAAGTCGCCATAAGTCAGGGTTTACGTTAAGTAAAGTTTAAAGACATGTCCATAGCTTTCCATGATTCAACTATTTTGAGGTAAAGGTTGTTGGAGAACGTGTAAAAAACAGCTGTGGCTTGTCCCCGCGACACCCTCGCGGTGACCGTTATTATCCGCCACACGACGGTGCTGCCTGGCCACCACACGCCTCGCCTCGTTCCACCACCGAAACTGCACATAAAACACCCGCGCCGATACATATCGACGCACTTATTGAAACTTTCTGTTTCCGATATCACTCATTTTATAACTTTAGATAATGTCCAGCTTCCTTAATGGTGTTATTGTAGCACCCAATTTATTTCTACTAAAGATTTCACATTTTCAATATCGAAATTTCTAAAATAGTAGAAAAGAAAATGAAAAATTCAAAGGAAGGGAATAATAATAATATTCTGGGACAATTTCACACAAGGTCACCCTGTACGTGTGTAAGGTGAGCCTGTACTATGGCAACCAGACAACTGAAACTAATACTTATATACTTTTTTTTGTAAATACATACTTAAATAGATAAATAACACCCAGACACTTGGCGGGAATCGAACCCACGACCTCTCGGGTAGCAGCCAGGGTTAAATAAATCACAAAATGAAACGCTGTGCTGTGAAGCTTAAATTATATTTCTAGCACTACCTGTATTTTTAAAGTGAATTTATTTTGTCCCTGACATATAATTATGGGCTAAGAAATGGTTAACAAGAATATTTAAACCCACTTATCATATTATAAAAAGTGTAGTCGAGTAACCATCTTATAAATGACAGAACAAATATTAATAGAAAGGCTGGATATAATATATGAGTTGAAATAAAATCTGTCATATGGAACTGTTATTAAAATGTAGCGGATCGGTAGGTCCAGTGCGAGGCCGGGTTGCCAACATCCCTCATTTCGAGGTTCCATATTTTAGGGAATCATAATTCTATAAAGCTAAAATAATTATTTTTCTCCTTTAAGAAAAATACGCCGGTAATGTCTGCCCTAAAACAATTTTAAATTACTATGGATTCTTTAAAAACTAGGCATTAGCTGATCTATCGATTTGAATCTGTGATTCTCTCAAATATCATAGATATATAATGTTTGAACTAGGTGGATTGGTTATATGGCATATGAATCATGTTCCATAGCTCGTGAGCTTTATTTAAATTAGAATACCAGAGATTGGATACTGATGGGCGAAAGAAAATTCTTAACACTCTGTCCAACTCTGTCTCTACAACTGTGCCTGCGCGTCAGTACGCGTTAAAATGTGTTCGGTTTTTTAAGCGACGTTATTTTATTAAAAGTGACTATAACAATATCAAAAGTAAACTCTTAATATTATTTGATTTTAGCAGGCTATTTCTGAATATTTGTGTGTCCAGTCCACTTGCAGGGCTCGGCGGTGGCAGCACCGCGCGGGGCGGGCGCGCGGCGTCTCCGCGCCGGCTGCGGCCGCGACACCATCTGATTTATGTCCCGGCCAGCAGTATTTTATTCGACGGGCGCCTCAAGAAAACTATAAGTTTCCGTTCGGCAGGACCAGGGGAGTAGCCCAGTAAATATTGTCTCCGCTCGCTGCATCAATACAGACAGATATCTGTATTTATTGCGCTCCTTTGTAAGATAATTTAGTAATGGATCGGGATCATTACATTTTTATTTTGTATTCCATTCTATGTTAGCTCTATATTACGATACCAATAAATTTAACATGCTCATAAGTAGTACCATAATCTGCATTTATTCAACTGGCTCTGTTTATAATTCCATTACTCTGCAAAATATATTTTATCCAATGGGATTTCAAGTGTGACACAAGGCCAAACGAAGGTAATTTGTCCGTCAAAGAGGTGGGTTGCTATGAAGCGAGAGCACTCTTTCGCAGCCAATAACTAATATGAATAGTAAAAAGCTAGAACTGTACCTGGAAAAATATGTATTACGATATTTTACTTTTCATCTTTCATGGAATATCTACATCCAAAATGATATTAGCAGGTATTGTGTATTAAGTATACTTGGTACCGGGATATTCCTACATTACATTTAGACAATGCTCCGCTACACAGAAACTTGAATACCTACACAAGTTGTAAGTAAGTAATAGCCGTTATGTTAACATAACATTAACGAAGATCGATGTCAAATGAATGACTGATGAGGTGCCTAGCACGTGATGGCGACATCCCCGCTAATGAGTCGTCACTTCACTGTCACGGGACAGAGCAAGGGGACCGCCCTACATTCCACGCAGCTTCAGTCAGGCACGATCAGCTACAACGCCAGCTTTAATTGACAACCTTAATTTATATAATCACGGTAACATAGTTCTGTATACTTTACATATTTTTATGCTACTTATTATCGAAACAACCTTTTTTTGTTCTTCGAAAAGTCCCCGGGACCCCGTGATGGGTGGGGGGCGTCAATAGGGGTATGTGGGATTCTTACCCACTAAAACCCCCGAGGCTATCGCATCGGCAGATGAGGTGGGGACCTTTTTTTTTTTTTGACGCGGGGGAAATCTTCTAAAGATCCCCGGGAGCTGTGGGGCTCAACCGGGGTATGTGGGATTCTTACCCACTAAAACCCCCGCGGCTGCCGCATCGGCACATGAGAGGGGGGACCCCAGGGCTCTCCGGTGGTCCGGTGGGATCTGCACCAGGGGCCCCTCAGTGCCTTTCCTTTGATCCCGCCGCCGGGGGGCGCACTGTAGCCCCCCGTGAACCTGACACGGTACTCACAGGGACGGGGGTTGCAACCCTGCCGCCGTCCTCCTCGGAGTCGCCGCCGTACTCAATGGACGCTCAAAGGGCCCACACCCCGAGCGTCCAGCGACTCCGAAGGGATGTGGGGACCTGCAGTCTTAGCACGATTTGCCAAGACTTCGTAATCTTGACAGTTCGGTGTAGAGTATGACGTAGTTATCGACGTAGAAACGTCATTTTCGGTATTAGCTAGGTCGATAACTACGTCATACTCCACACCGAACTGTCAAGATTACGAAGTCTTGGCAAATCGTGCTAAGCCTGCTGGGCTATCCCGTGAGATCTGCACCAAACCCCTCAGTATCTCGGCTTTGAGCCCGCCGCCAGCGGATACATTATCACCAGTCACGATGTTCACAGGGACAGGGGGCGCAACACAGCCATTGTCGTCTTCGGAGTCGCCGCCGCACTCTATGGACGTCTAGGATATCAATGGTTTAAAAAAAAATAAGGCAATCAAATTATGTATCTGCTTAAAAAATGTAATGGTTAAAAACTATTTAAATATTGCCTTTTTTGGTAGCGACGCTACATGAAAATTGCCTTCAGAACCAAACCTATTTAACCTAATATTATTTTCTAGGGGTTTTGTGACCCTATGGTGAGTACATTATGTAATTAGTACTGAAATATGCATTAAAACTATCATTAGTTAAAAATGTTTGGAGTAAAAAAAAAATAAAAATAAAAAAATAAATGAACTGTTTATTACGGAAAAAAAATAATAACAAAAATGACGTTTCTTAACTAAAATCTTAATTAGAATAAAGATTATGCAGTTAAGGAGTAGCAGCTTAACTATAAAAATTAATACATATTTAAGAAGTGTCTCTTGAGTATACTTTTAATTTGGCCTGGTTTTTTGCTTACAAAACGACGATAGTGATGACGTTTGTTATGGTCGCAGGGTGAATGAGTTTGTATGAGTACCGTATCGAAGCCGTTGGCGCGTCAGAACCATTACCCGGTCAATGAATATCGCTAAGTCCAATTACGTGATTGGATTAGCCGGCCGAGCGGCTTAACGCCTGTCGTCTGTCGGTACACGTAACAATCAATCATTATCTAACAGTTTTATGACGACTTACATAAGACGACTATTATCATCGGCTATACAAACAAATACGTAGGAAACTGTGTTTTAAATGAGAGTTTAGATGCCTGATTGACAAATTAAGTCGAAACAAGTGTTCAATTAAGGTGCGGTCAGGCGTAGGGCGTAGGGCAAGGGCACACCTACCGCGCGGTAATCGCGGCAGGCTGTGCGCGGCTAAACGCTGCCGCTGGCGCAAAACAATCGGCTCTAATGATCCTCGGCGGCGGCGGTGACAAACTGGGCATGTAACGACGTGGTTAACTTGCTTGTACATGAACATCGATTCATTTAATTGTCGAAAACGTGCACACTTATACGTGTGTACACCGCTAAGACAGCAACCCTGGAATAAAAAAGTTTGTTTTGGATAGCGCTGGGGTCTAGTAAGAGTTCCGATAGTCAAAGCTCAATCATAACTGTCAGTTTTTTCTCGTACATTTTACTAGTTTTTGTTAGTTACTAGGGGTGCTGGTGTGAAATGTATGGAGAAAACTGTCAATTTGATCGAGCTCGTAAACTATCAGAACCCGTACTAGATACTGTTGTACTTAAACTTATAACATCTAGTATGTCCATACAAACGCAGACTTTGTCCGAGTGTGATGTTCGGGGCGATAGTTTTAAACCTAGTTAAGTACTAAAAATGACCTCAAATTGCATCCAATTTTAATAATTTCAGATTTCAGGCTTGTTTTATGCTAAACAGTAAGAAACAAATTCAAGGTGTTTTTGCTCCTCGCGGTCGCTACCTCTGGTTTGCAAAACAAACGACTATTCGCTGCGCCACATAGGCTATAACTGTATCCATCATCATCTCAAAGCCCAAATACGTCCAATCTGAACAAAGACGAAGGGAGGAGTTGCCATAATCCTCACGCTTGACAGACGTCTTGGGGATCGCTGTATAGGTGGTAGGTAATGCAATAGACGCTGCTGCCCGTCTTCTTATTCCCCTTAGTCGCTCTTACGGACACCCAACTGGAGGAGATGGGAGGGTGCTATTCTTACCCGGAGATCCGACGGGCAACTGTATTAGAAATGTGATACCTTTATAAAACTAATAAGTACTTATTAAAAAGGTGTTACCTTTATCAGGTACTTAAGTATATAAAACTAGTAAGTATTAAATAACACAGAAGGTGATATACAGATGGTCAGCGGGAATGTTTCACTACGTGCAGTAATTCATGAATCAGCATATACGAATTTAAGCACCAGAAACATTAATAACAACTATATTTACGTATGATTTATGTGAAAGTGCTAAATTCGCAATATTCGTTTGCAATACTTTCCAGCTTAATTGCAAAACACTGATTTTTTATTTAGGTAAGTGTGACTGAAAGGGCATTCACCTTCCTTACTCACATATTAGCGATATTATAAGTATAGATTTATGTGGTTACCTACTTTGTAATTTATAAGTGATAGATACCTACTTAGATGTATCATCAGGTTAAATAAATCTCGAGTATTATCTATCTATTCTATATACTTATAATAAAACTGTAACAGGTCCAGGTTCTGTACATTGGAAATATTTTGAAAATTATATTTGGAGGGCATTCTATAACCGATACTGAGGCCGAAAATGTAATTTTTTTAATTTTTGTCTGTCTGTCTGTCTGTCTGTCTGTATCACGGCTGCGCATCACGCCGAAACTACTGAATGGATTCAACCGAAACTTGGCATGATTTGAGATCTTACTACGAGGTAGGACATAGGATACTTTTTATCCCGTAATCTAGCACGGTTCTTTTGGGAGAGGGGATTAAAGTCAAAATGGGTACTTGGTTATACGCTTGGTCCGATTTTATCAATTTTTCTTTATAATATAATACATATTAGTAAGGGAACACTCATAGACAGTTGTTATCAAGGTTTTGTAATCGATCGGGTTAAGCAACGTTAGGTAAGGTCATTAAATAGATGGGTGACCGTTTAACGCCATTTGAACTAAACGGGTCCGTGCTTCGGAGAGCAAGTAAAAAGTGGGTCCCAGTTTTTACCCGACTATAAAAAAGGAGGTTATGTATTCGATGCGAATGTCTGTTATTAAAAGTTTAGTTAACGTAAAAATAGCGCAGGCGGAGCTGCGTGGGTCAACTAGTTAAGTATATATTTAAAATATCATCATCAACATAAGCAGCCGAAAAACCTTAATTGCTGTACAAAGGCCTGCCCTTAGAAGGGAGTGATTGGGTATTTTCACCCGGACATATAGTCGCTAGATACCTAATAATTTGATTTCATCATTGCTTGATCCATGATTTAGTCTGATTTTAACAGTATATATTTAGTACTACCCAGGATCTTCTTCTGGTTCACTTTATACCCAGGCCCGGATCTAAGAGGAAGGGGGGGGGTGCAAACCGGGGCACCGCCCCCGGGCGGCAGATTCAGGGGGCGCCAAAATCATAATATAATATGATTAAAAATAAAAAACTTGCTCTACAAAGCGCCTAGCATACGGAAGCCTGGTTGGATCACCTTCAACCTTGTAAGAAAAGGCGCTACACAGGCCCACACCACAAGTGAACATGTGATGCCAATTTAAGATTTGAGTTTTTTTAAGTAATTTCTAAAAAGCTGAAGGAAAGGGGCGCCTCTATCAAGTTTCTGCCCCTGTTCGAAAAAATCGTAGATCCGGGGCTGTTTATACCTTAGCTATACAATCTTTAAGAAAATAAATAATCGTAATGCTTGTGAAAATTTCAAATCCCATAAAGTAGGCACATACTGCATACCTACATAGTTGTAAATAGTTGTGATTATGTATAGCTAGCTACACAGACGAACGCTGTACCAGGCGAATTCGAAAGTCGTCAGTTTGATTCCCTAACTGCCGGTCCCAATATCTTATCGATCCCTTACTATAAGTTAAAATAGTTACCATCGATAGCTATAATGACAAATTTCCGTTTCAATAATAACATATTAGCAGCTTACTGTTGGTTGTTCAAATGACAGTCTGTCAGGGTTTTAGCTATCGCTCCATTTTGGAGGTTTATCGCGGGATATCGTTGACTTGATCGATGATTTTAACTTATAGTTAGGGATTGATAGGATATTGGGACCGGCAGTAAGAGAACAATCATTGGATTCAGTGTTTTATAATGTAACAATACTGAGGCTTACCCAATAGCATTGCCATGCCACCCTTTCCGTCATGAGATAAGTTCCTAAGCTAAGTTTGGGCCCAGTCTTAATATTATTGATACTGTGATTGGGGCCAAGGAGATTGATGTTTTTTTTACGTCTTAAGGCTGCATTTTGATAAGTGTAAAATTCGGGTCATTAAGTTGGATTGTTCGTAATATTATATATATTTACTTAAGTATATATTTTTTTTTTATTACACACTATAGCTGTTTTAACGTGTGATTGTTTTGGAATTTCTTTTGACAAGATTGCCTATAGGTATTGTAATTTTCCGCAAAAGCGCATAAATGCTGACGGCACTACACACTAATTTGAATGCCGTCGGGATATAACAATTAAGTACCTACCTACTAAGTCTTAATCTGTTAAGAACTCTATCTCTTGATCTATTTGAACTATTTAATAAATATCCTCATTTAAATAATCATAATTCATATATATTAACCATGATAAACTAATACATAATTACTTTTATGTATTTAAAAATCAATAACAGAATCTGATCATGACCCAAAAACAAAGGTCAAGTGATTGGGTTCTCAGAAACACAAAACAATAAGAGTTTGTAACACGACTCTAGGTACCTACCTATCACTCTCCCAAACAATCCAATTGAAGACACTTGCTTGAGCTTGGCACCGGACGCATATTTTGATAAAGTATAATTATGTACGCATACATTGTAAGCAAGTAGATCCAGAGTGGTGACACTGTAAATTGTAAAAATGGGACAAGAAAAAGAAATAGAGTCGTATCGACACCAAGTTATTGAAACTAATATAATTTCAACTTCAGTTAACATCTAAGAATAATATACCTTAATTAATTTATCTTAACCTTTCCACCCAATGAAACTACTGTTGTTTGAAACATATTTGAAAGGTATTGAGTAAAGAATATTAGGACATTTCAGAAGTGACATTGTCGAATAAGTCGATGTTAATTGCAATCGTAGATATTTTTTAACTTACTTACATATAAAAATATTATTAATCTTTTTCGTCTTCTTGTGGTGCCATCTCCGACCGGAAGTTGATCAATGTGGCAAATCTTACTTTGTCTACTGCATCTCTAAATAATGACCTATGCTGAATGAACAATTTTGTGGCTGGGGAATATTTGCTGCCTACGAGAATTTGCCACCGTAGGTTAGCCTATTGGGAAGTCCGTCGTTCTCTGATGGTAAACCACTGTATTCCATTTTTAAGCTAAGATATTTTACGTCAAGCTTTGGCACCCTCATATTTTCCCTTGCATATGAGTTTTAGAAGACTCTCTCTACTTATTGTTTTTCATAATGTGTCCAAAATTTTTCAACACTTGTCTTTTAACTGTATTTAAGATTTCAGAGCTTTTTGGCGTACAATAAAATGGCAATAGTCAGGTAGGAAATGGGGATGTCTCATCAAAACACGGAGACATATGGAGCATAGTCGGGCACCACCGTTATGGTAGATTCACCTTGGGACTTGCAACACGATCAAGCCGACATGTTGTTTTCGCGAACCCGAGACATTGTCAGCATGTCCACACACCGTGTGACGATCGTTGTTTCGTTATTACATATCAATTATCAGTTTTTATATAACTTAAATTGAATAATAACTGCTTATGGTAAAGGAAATTATCGATATTCGTAATAAATGCTAAATCTTTCAGAAAACGGCCATCGGTACGGTTCTAGTAAAATTATGCAAATTCGCACAAATGCAACTTTCAACATTTTACTTAAATACTACTTTTTTTCTTCTCGCTGCTTCGCCAAAACTAACAACTACGTTTAAAGGAACAATAATTGTAACTTTGTCATCGTTGGCAACTTCCACGAGCAACGGAGTGAAAATAAAAACGTCAAAACGGGCATCTTAGCGTGCCGAACATAAAATTAAAAAATATTTAAGAAAGGATTGGTCTGAAGTGGCTTACGATACGACAGGGATATGTGGATTGTCACGGAGGAGACCTTAGCCTAGCAGTGACAATATAGGTTATGAAAAAGAAAATATTTACAGTAGATGATTTTTAGATGTTATACAGAACACATAGGTATTAATAATTCGAATAAATACACATCGCGAGCATAGAACGTTGATCTGGTGCAGCGCACTTGCGCAAGCGCCATCGAGGCCGCGCTGCCGGAAGGCGAATCACACAAATTGTCACGTCAGGCGGTTTAGTGGCGACCATGTACAGTTTCCTTGGTAGTGTTTATACACAAACAACCTGAAATACATAAGAAGGCAATACGTGTTTAAGATAGGCAAATGCCTGTACAAGATTCTCGTTCCATCTATACTTATATGATACTTATGTATCTAATATTTTAGTAATGTCTTATTTCTATGGTATCGCAAAGTAAAATGAACATTTAAATCTATCAGACAACGGTCTCGCCGGCGAGGCCGAAGGGTCGTTCGCATGCGACCTCAACGACGTGCATCACTCCACTGAGTTTCTTGCCGGTTCTTCTCAGTGGGGGCGCGTTGTGAACCGGTGGTAAACTCAGCCCTCTCTTAAGCGACAGCCCAAGCCGAGGCCGTGCCTCTCTGAGATGCCCTTGAGCTCGTCGCTAGGCTAGAGTGCTATAAGCGCTCGCCTCCTATTGTCCGGTGAAGCTGTAATGGCCATCTGCGGCCAACCGCGTCTATCATACCCCAAAAAAATGAACATTTAAATGTATAAATCAATAGTATACTTACTTACTTACTGACCTCTCAAGATGCAATTAGTAATATTTTTGTCCTCAATACAAAAAAAAATTAAAAGGTTGAGCGATTGTACGTGATGGTACCTAAGAAGTGATGTAGAGTTGGACTACCCAACTCTACGTTACTTCATTTAGTAATGTAGCTTAGTAAAACACAAAAGAATAAGCCTGTGTCAAAGGTGTTTCCATCAGGTGGGATTACAGTCAGGCACTAGCTTATAAGTAGTACAAAAAAAACTTTTGTGTCCGATAATTTCACCAGCTATAGTGCCCTTCACACCGGAACACGGAAATGTTTACACACTGCTGTTCGGTGGCTGAATATCTAACACTGGTGGTACTTACCTGGACGGTTCCTTGCACAAGGAACCTGCCACCTAGTAGGCGTTATTTGGCTCTGCCACCGTGAGACTCTTAGACCAGCAATTCGGTACCACCACATTGACGGCGTTGTTGTCGCGAAAGTTGGTACCTACTCCCTTTATGTGACTGCGGTATATTTGCTGATTCCTACGAAAATTTGCCGCCGGAGTCTAGCCTATTGGGGAATCCGTCGTTCTCTGATGGTAAACGATATACTAACTTGCAAGTCTCTTGAGCCATGTAATTTCACCAGCTGCATTGCCCTTCACACCATAATAATAGGTACAACAATGTTTATACACTGCGTTTATGCCGCAAATATAGACGGTCCTTTAAGTGACCTATAGTATGGTAAAGTTTTTATTTTTGTTTGAACAATGCTAAGCAAGATGCTTCTTGTATTAAGACAGCTAAACGTAAGTTAAACAATTATCATAACAGTTTATGCGACTTTACAGTGGCCGCTTTTATTCACTTATCAAATAGGGCACGTTCACATTAACATATTAGGCGATGCTCACAGAACTTTCTGATGTATGTATTACATAAGTAGGTACTTAGGTGTAGTATGTCTATGTGAAACAATGTAAGATATTTACACGTCGGGCCGGCGCAGGCGGTGTCAAGTTGCAGGCGACATGACATCCTGTTAGTTGCCACTAAATACCTGGAAACGTTGGCTAGCTGAGATTAGGAATCAATTCATTTAAACACGCGTTGTTTTGTGTCAATTTTTTAATCAATGTATCGCAATATCTTTGGATGACAATATTTTTTAAAAGAGCTAGGACACAGTACCTCCACTTTACAGAAGATTAGATCTAAATAATAATAATAAATATCCTGGGACAGTCTCACACAGTTCGTCTGATCCCAAACTAGTCAGAGCATGTAGTATGATAACCAGATAATTGATACAAATACATATTAAAATACTTTGTAAATAGAAACTTATAAATGTCACTCAGACGCAAGGTGGGAATCAAACTCATGACGTATTGGGTAACGGTCAGCGCTTAGGGTCAGGGTTTCTAACCTTTACATGAATGAGCGTCAAAAATATGCCATAGGCGGTCAAATTCAAAGTCAAAATAATTTATTTGAAATAGGCTTAACTATATAACTATAGCACTTTTGAACGGTATTTTTTTTAAAAAAAGCTACCACCGGATCACAACGCGGCCTCAACTGAGAAGATCCGGCAAGAAACTCAGCGGGCTTGTCATTTTTGCACCTTTTTTTAAACAGTGTTTGTCATGTTACAATTAGATCAGCATCAGCGACAGTGTGTCTTGACTTTCAAAAGATCAAATAAGAGAGAAAACATAAACGACGAAAGTACAACAAACTAAAAGGCCAAAGGGATAGTAGTCGGACCAGCCCCCCCAAGCAGCACCCGCACGAGCTGACTCGAGCAGCAGCCATCACTCCCGGAGGTGATTTGATTCTGGAGAGCGTACTGTTGAACCCTGTTCTTTACAAAATCAACAATGGAACAATAAATGGAAAACATAGGGGTAATGGCTGACCGGTTGTCAGCCAACGACAATTGATAAGGTTAAATAATATGTCAAATTCAACCATATCACCACCACCACATACGCCACTGGTCAGCCATTACTGTATTCATACATGTATTGTTCCATTTTTAATCTTATAAAGAACAACAGGGTATATATTTATCCATACAAATGAGCAGAACAATCGCAACTTGACATCGATTCGATTGTTGTCTAAACAGTTATGAACGTGTTTGCATATATAAAATCGCGCATCCTCGAGTGCTCGTATTGTTGTCGCGGCAGGGACGGCAGACGGCGAATAGCAGGAGGCAGGTGTGTGCACAGCGACGTGGTGGTGCTGCCGGTTCGTTTGACGACAATCGCGTTTAGGCGATTTCCCGCGGCGAATACTTCACGCGTCGATCACCGGCCCGACAATGCTCTACAAACGTGGAATGTGATTTTCTATTTTCAATATTTTTTTCGGTTTAAGAAAGTCTTTTAGAATTAAACCACCGAATTGATATTTAGTGTTCCTTACCTCAAAATAAAAAAACGAAGCCCTTATAGGATCACAATTTTTACTTTTGAACTAGCAGATCATGGCATGCTCAAATATTTTAGACCCAAGCATTGATTTACGTTAGGATACCTACCACTCAAAAATATAAAGATATAACTAAAGTCTCACTTCGCTATTTCATGTTCTCTTACATATCGTGAATATTACAGAAAATTGCTTTTCACGTCAAAGTGTCTTCTACACTATTTAACATGATGGAGGAGCAATGTCTTTGATGCGGCTCCCGCGACGCGTTAAACAAGGCTCGAGGATTGCAGGGCGCCTCCGACGTGCCACGCGCCGCACGCCTTTAGGGCGGCATAATTCACTTAAATCACACTTAAATCACGCGCGTATTCAAAAGAGCTGCACTTGCGGCTTCACGAAATACCTTGACGTGTACTTATAAAATAAAGAATCTTTGAATTTTATCTGATTACATCATAATATTAGCTTTTGGTAAATGCGAAAGATGAAGGTGTTTAACCAGTATGTTGCCAGTTATGACTTATAGTACTGAAACGTGGTATTTAACTGCCAGCTTTTTGGAGAAGCTCAGAGTCACACCACAAGCTAGGGCGGGAGCTATGCTTGGAGATTCTTTCCGCGATAGAATGAGGAAATTCGCCGAAGAACCGAAGTTACCGACATAGCTCTCAGGGTTTGCAAGTTGAAGTGGCAATGGGCAGGCCAGGCCACATCGCTCGAAGAACCGATAACCGATGGGGAAGACAGCTTCTTAAGTCGTGACCATGAACCGGAAGACGCAGCGTAGGTAGGCCTCCCACTAGGTGGATCGACGATAAAGTGGAAGTTGCGGGCAACCGATGGATGCAAGTGGCCAGCCTTTGTTTATTGTGGCATTTTAAGGGCCTCCTCCTTTATTCAGCAGTGGACGTCTTCCGGCTGATAATGATGATGATAAACAATGTCCTCCTGGCCGATATGACCTCTGCAGTCTTTTAAAAGATCTCCGATCTCCGCAGGAGATATTACAGTGTGCAAGGTGCTTGCGTTTCACAATCCGACGGGATCGAAGACTGATGTGACTGAGAGGTCAGGCGCAAGACTGAATGTGACGCTTGGGTCATCATGTGTTTCTAGACAATCAGATGTTTGCATCTGCATTGTCGTGGCCAGTAAGGAACAGCTAAGAAATGACATTCTAATTAAGCAGATTCGGATGCGCGGAAATGTTTGCGTGACGCAATCAGACTTAGATCTTGTTGTTTAATAACACGTTTGCTGCGACAGTATCTTTTCAATACTTTCCATTCCTTCGGTACAAGGCCTATAGACCTGGTAATAAAACTTCCATTGTGGCGGTACCAGGCTTATAGACCCTGTAAGATTTAAGAAACGTAAATCCATTTTTTGCCATCATTTAAAAATATATATGTTTTTTTTTGTTGGAATATTAATAATAATGAATTAATTGACATACATCTGAAGCCGTTCGTTAACAACTTGTTTAGTTTAAAAATTATAGCTATATTCAAAATACAAGGCTTAATCACCCGGTGCCGCACTGAATAAGGGAAGTCTGGTGCGTATTTTAAGGATGTGAAATAAAAATATCGATAGCTGTAATTAAGTTTTAATATAATGAAAAAAAAACAAACATGAATTAATGTTTTTCAATAAAACATGGGTAGCAAAAGCTTTTTTTGCACTGAACACATTTAGTTAATTTTTTTTTTACTTTTTTGTCAGCTTGGCGGCTGGTTAAAAAGGTTCGGAGTTTTGCGTAACATCCGACACAATTCTTCTTCTTATCTTACCTTTCACCAAAGTGTGTTTGTCAAGTTTTCGTGCGGTTTCTGAAAAGATAAATTTATTATTATTTATTTATATGTGTATGTGTGTGCGCGTGTGAGTGTGGATTGGATGAGTTGAGTTTGAGTGTGTGCACGCATTTACGTCTGCGTTGGAATTACCTGTATCATTGTCAAAGTCCTTTTTTGTAAAATCTTTGATAATTTCCTCCACGAACCGTATTTTTTTTTATTACATCACAAAACAATTTACATTTTTGCGATTACAAACTTATACTTGCAGTAAACTGTATCATGTTTGGCGAAAACTGCAAAATTAAGTTTGTCATTTACTACATAATCGGCAAAAATGAAAAAGTTCTCAGACTCGATTCGGTAAACTTTCCGGGGTTAGTTAGTACGGAACTCACGATGCGCGTGTCCGACTCGCACTTGACCACTTTTGTAAACTTAAATACGCACTCAACGGGAAACGTAATTAAGTAAGTAATGATGACTCACCTGTCTCTGATAAATCAATCTATAATTAGATTTAACTTTCACTGCATCACTGTCCTCGCAAATATCATAATAATATATTTTTTCGGCACCGTTTTGTTGGTCTTGACGCCATGTCGACACGTGCTTTTCTCACGATTGCAAGCCAACGCCCAACACTAGCTAACGTGGGGTGCGGTACCAGGTCAGCGAGGTACAAGGTGTTTTGACCTGGTTCCGCATTATTATGAAATTTTATTTCTTCCGTGCGGTACCAGGTATAAAAACCTGGTATTAAGGTAGGTACACCATTGGATTCTATTTTAATAATACATCTCAGATATATATTCATCATTTTCCTACACCGAACCAAGTTAAAGTTAGGCCTTCCGCAAGACAAGGAAGTCTATACTTTTCTTAGCCGCACTGTAAGCGTAGACGTATACAAGGTGTTTAGACCTGGTATCGCACTCAACATGTTAATCAGTCTTTCTAACACGATTTAAAACCGGTTTGTAAGATAAATGGTAACACAGATATCATAATCAGATTTGGCACTTATACGTGCCGTTGCTGTAGTTTAAATGAATACCTACCTTTTTCTTCGTGGTAGAACCCTTTGTGGAAGGGATGGTTAAGGAAGGTGTTCTGTCGTCAAGCAGCAGTGTTGCAGCAAAGTTATGTTGGACAGTTTGGAAATAACATCCGGAGCTGTATATTACTCGGACCTTGTGGCGACTACGGAGAATTTCCGTGCTTTCAAGCGTTTTTGCCATACCTATTATTGGAAACAAGTTTAATAGTAGAAATCTAAATATAGGTTTAAATCTAGTAACTTCCGTGGTGCCTTACAGGTGGACTGAATCTAGTTGGTGCACCTGTAAGAGTCTCTCGTTCTGAGGTTATATCGACCTGTGCGATTTTTACTTGTCTCCCGCTTTGCAAAGGAGGGAAGTGGAATTTATATCTAAGTCCTCCTATATACTTTTCTAATTAAATTTGTTGCGGGTTCCAAGACAATTTAGCATTTCCCCGGGACGCGCCGAGGATCAAACCTCGGTGTCTTCACTGGTGACCACTGTAGATCCTGCCTGACAGGAGTCACAGTGGTGGGAATGAGTGGTGGGATTAGTACCATAAAAAAAGCAGTAGTGTGTAAACTTTGCTGATTTCCGGGGTGAGGGGCACTGTAGCAGGGGTAATTACTGGACACAAGAGACTTAATAACTATGCAGCTGTCTATAGGCAGGCGCTTTGCTTACCTTCAGGCGAACATCTTTCTTATCTAACTAGGTTGAATAAAAAATACCTATTTAATGCACAGAGTCGATGAACCTATAATTTTTCTTATCTTCCTTCAATACAGCTAATTTAATAGTAATATACCGCTTACAACTTAATACAATCTTCTAAGATGCAAGTCATTGCTGTATGATTTATATCCACATAAACCTACTCATACCTATGACAATACTCGATTGTGTCACGGCTATTATTCTGGTAGCAATAGAAATGAGAGCCTGATCCAAAAATCCGGCAAATAAAATTCCAATTACACAGGAAAGAAATGACATATTCGGTTTGCACAAATCCTTAAAAGTCATCCAGATATCCATTACATGTCTATTAAATCTTACGACATATATTTGTGGGGCTCAGTCAGCATCGCTCCCCTCGCAAACAGCGCGACGATCACGTGATCGGCCGACCGGAGTAAACGAATATAAAACACATGCGGGAAGACGAATGCAAAACGTACTCGTCAAGATTTTGCATAGGCAAACAGATCACCCCTTCCGCGGGATCGGGAACTGCGAGCCGCCACTTGTCAAATATTTATTATCTCCACATGGGAAATAAGGTCAAATAATTCGCGAACCCCCGGACTACAATTAATCATGTTATTCGTAGTAATATTCAAATTATGAACTCAAAACTAGTAACTCTAATGACACAGTTTATTACATGCCTCTAGAAAAAAAGTTGTTTGTTTACGGTACAGGACTCCTGGACAAAACAATGCCGCAAAACAACTTTTTTTCTATTACAATATATTTTTAAGGAAATCTAGTAGGCCGCGATGTAATCTAGTAGGCCGGAATCTAATCTAGTAGTCCACGATACATTCGGATTTGGTGGGACCCAGTTGTACGCATGCGCATAGGAGTTATTTGAATGAATTGAGCGCCATAATATTATCTGTTTTGTATTGTAGTTTGGTGGTTTAAATTGTATTTCATGAGTTTAGATAAAGTCACATAATTAGGTATTAATACACTCGTGTGATAAACACACACTAGTGTATTAATAACCCCTATTATGCAACAGTTTCATAAATTACTATTATTTATTATAACTCTAGCTATTCGCTAACTGGGTCCGCAACTATAAACTTTATGACAGTATTAAACCTTCGCTAAATTCATCCTGTAGTTTAGAAGATACCAACGATAAGACAGACGAGCTGACATGGCTAACTACTGTTACTTACTATACTTTTAAAATATTTAGAGACTTTCGTCCAGGTTTCAGCGCAGTGTCAGATATTCTGCCGCCAAACAACCGTGTGTAAACATTGCTGTGTTCCGGTGTGAAGAGCACTGTAGCTGGTGTAATTACCGGATACAAGAGACTTAATATCTTATGTCTTTAGAGTCCCCAACGTGCTAGTAATCCGTGGTGATAATGGTGTTGCTAGCGTCCTTAGGCTGCGGTGACTGCTTACCATCAGGCTTGCCACCTTGGTGAAAAAGTATTGAGAGGTGTCTTATGGACACCCGCTACGAACGGAGTTCCTTTTTTGTTCTGCCTCTCTCACACCCTCCTCTCGCTCTCCCCCTCCCTGCATACAAAACTCTAAAATATGTCGTTTTCGGTTTTTAATTTTTACACTTTTTTCGTTTCTAGCCTCTCATTCTCAGCCGGCAAACATCAGAACGTGCGATAAATACGGTTTTCTATAGAATTTGTGGAAGTAATTTACAATGTGCGATCGTCCTAAGGTATTATAAGTATGTATTTTATGCGTAATAGACCATTTCACGGTAGAACTTGTCATAAATAACTATCACATTAGATTTGTCAGAATAAAAAGCTGGATAAGCTGAAATTAAAAGAAACAAACTCATTATTATCGGCTGAACAGATATATTATGCATATATACCTATAATTGCAACATATACGAGTATAATGGTTATTATACCGTTGCTATTTAGACACAAGTAGGTAGCGAACATACTACTCTGATCATGAATTTATCATGATAATTTGATACGTGTTCTAATACCTCACATCTCCTTCCCATTCTCACCAAGCAGGTAGTTTATCTGTAAGCTTGTGAAGCAGGTATAGCAATAAGCAGCTGCACTTATCGAATTACACCTAACATCCGGTATATACGTAGTTCCTATCACCATATTGACGCATTACTTGCACGTTCGCAGCTTAGTGCGAAGTGAAAGTCCGCTGACTCCACAGTCTGCTACTTATTTATGTCTAGCAGGTCATTTCCATGAACCCGTTGCTGTTGATAACATTATAGGGCAAGTGACTTTGTACAGACCTGTGTTTATATTCAGCTTGATACGTATCCTGGACAAATTGTATAAACGTTAATTACTATATGTACCTACTTATGCACATGTTAATTTAAATTATTGTTTGTTTTTTAAATAGGTATATTGCTTGTTCTAGTTTATTAATTAATTAATCCACCGCTTATTAATAAAACAAGGGTAAGGGCCTTGTGTCAGAATAGGTAACACTCAAATCACAAACCCAATCGACTTGAAACTGGCTTATATTGGCTGTGATTTTCGGTAAGATGAAGGTACTTCCTCAGTAGCAGCTGTATTAATTTTGAGCGAGTGTACCTCGCTCTACCTATCAGATCTTTCAGACTTTATCAGACTTTTCGTATTCCATGCAATCTTTTTTCCATCCCAAGGTTGCCTGGAAGAAATTGCGGATAGCGATAAGGCCGCCCTTTGTACAAATCTCTTCAAGTCCTTTTTATTTTAATTTTATGTGTGTACAATAAAGAGTATAAATAAATAAATCTTTCTTCTTACAAATTGTTTGTACATAACTAAGTACTGTAAAATTAACTGTCTTAGTTATATTTACTTACAATAAGTTATAGTACCTTTATATCATATTACGAAAGTTACAAGTTTGGGAACTGTACCCATATTACTACAAGGACAACAATCTGCATCTTTCTCTTTAAACGTGTTATTATAATCACACAGGTGTTCACAGGCAACGTGACGTGGACGTGATCGTGTCAACAATACCACGTGGAGTTCAACCAACGAAAACCTGACCTACAAAGCTAATTTGAAGGACATCGAGAAAAGGAGAGTGACCTGACGCAGCAGCATCTAAAGTGATGAGTCGAGCGTGTCCGGCGCGCGGCGGCGGCGGCGGCGGCGCTCAAGTAACGACCTATCGATTGGCAATAGTGCCTAGTTAGCGGATCGCGCCCTCGCTCACCACACCGCTCCGCACCCCCGCGCGCGCCCTGCTCGCTTCATCTAGATCTTTACGCTCGATCCTGTGGACATTTTTATAATTTATTCATGAACTATATTCTATATGAAATTAGTTGTTTATCTGCTGGCGGCGTGAGAATGTGCTGCAATGAAACCTATCGCAGATTTTTTTTGCATTAAAAATTTTCCAATCTTGAATTATTGCATAGTTTATGCAGTAATTCACGGTGGGCGCAAATCATGCAAAGAGTCAAGACTTTAAAAGTCAAAACTAAATCGTGATATTTGTAAAATAGATTTAGTTTAGTTTTTCGATATGTACCTACTTAATAAATGTAACCCTATGATCAAAAATGCCATCAAATTCAATCTATCGAATACCTATAGACGTGTCTCTAGTCAAGTTTAACAAGAAAAACTTGATCTAACTTAGAACAAAAAACATGTACGTACGACAACAAGTAGTAGCATCGTGACTACGGCGTAGCGTGGCGTAGCGCCAGCTTATGTCTCCGATGTGACCCTGCTGCGCCGTGCAGCGTCAGCCCTAGTCAGCCCTCGTCAGCCCCCGTCAGCCCTCGTCAGCCTTCGTCAGCCGGCGTCAGCACCGAGCGGCGAGCCCAGCTGTTCAGCACGTGACACATCCTAGTTAGCACAGTGTCACTACCTTCTGTAAAAAAAAACATTTCCTACTTTAACTGCCGCATAATAGAACCTTACGAAGCCTAGATTCATAGTGCATATTTTTTCGCTTATAACAACAGAGGGACTATTTATTACAGCCCATTTCTTAAGTACTCGTAATTAGCATTTGTTGTGTAAAACTGTCATTTGATAATGTGTAGAGTAAGCACTCTCGTAGTGCAACACATGGATTTATGATTATTTAACCTTTCCTAATAGATGTTATCGCTGTTTCAATCATAATCTAAAGCTGGTCGCGTCCGACCCAGTGCGGGAGTATCGACCGCGAGCACGACCCTGCCGGGAATGCTGTCTCAGCATCGAGTAAGCGCCGTGCTCCCCGCGCTTTCCATCAGCCCTTTTCATTCTAACTTCCCACTGTATTACAACAATAACTTTTGTCACACATACTTTTTGTTGGTAAACAAAGAGCTAATTACATTCGTTCGGTTTTTGGAATAGATTGAAAGGAGGAAACAATAATTTGGTAGAGATTTCATGTACTATACTATAACGATTTCTTTGTTTATCACCGGGTCCGATATGCAGCAAATTTACTCAAAATTTTAGTATAAAATGATGTTATTTTTATGTTTCTACCTAGTTAAATAAAAAAAAATGTGCGTGCGTTGAGTCCTTCCGCTAGGAAGAAGTGAAACTTCACTCGCTCTGTCTCTTTCTATTCCCCCTCCCCACGACTGAACGATACTGAACGACACTGAACGACACTGAACGACACTGAACGACACTGAAAGACACTGAACGACAGTTAATGACACTGAACGACACTGAATGACATTGATCGACACTGAACGACGCTGAACGACGCTGAACGACACTTAACGACGCTGAACGATGATGAATGACACTGAAATGACACTGAACGACACTGATCGACACTGATCGACACTGATCGACACTGAACGACACTGAACGATACTGAACGACACTTAACGACACTGAACGACACTGATCGACGCTGAACGACGCTGAACGACACTGATTGACACTGAATGATGGAATGACTGAATGACGGAACGACGTAATGACGAAATGACGGAATGACTGAAGACTAATTGACTGGGTCACGCGAGCGCTTTGGTAGCGTTTAATGTTTAACATTTAACGCGTTAAGCGTTAAGCTTGTTGGTTGTCGCATAAGAAGTTTCTCTTCAAAAATATTATTTCCTTGATGATGTCCTTATGATTAAACATATTTGTTTAATTGATGCTTAAACAAATATGGTAGAGTCAGCACTCCGTCCGCAATAGTCATTTACCTAATGACTATTGCATATTGTAATGAGTAAATGTATGCCAGCTGAATGATATTGATGCAGTTATAAACCTAAGAAATATGATAAGATGAAAGTATGAGCTCGTTTAGCAGAAATGTTGACGGGTGCTACAAATAACTGCCACTAAATTGTATTATGTATTTAAGTAACCTTTGAAAATGGAAAGTATAGACCGATGACGTCATCCCTAGCAGCCTGACCTTGCCACTAGAAAAATGTGCCCCATCGGCCGCAGCGCGCCTGCTGGCTCATCACAACGCCGGGCATCGCTCCCGAGATTCAGCGCCGACACAGCGCCATCAAGCGTTCCACGTGCACGCCTCATGTCCCTGCATCGCGCAAGTAATGATTTTTATAAATTAGGTAATATGTAGTGACAATGTTTTAAAGTATTGATTGTATACTTAAAAAGTTACAAAAGAGGGGCTTAGAGGGCTTTATCCCAATACAGTTTTCTTTGTCCGGGGTAAGATTAGATGTGGACATCGACGCCAGTTTGATGCTGGTTTGGGGCATCAAACCGTCATACAATACTGGTGTAATTGCCACTTACTTGATTTTCAAAACATAATCGGAACAGCGATTAGAACGTATGTTAGTACGTAAAAGATCGATTATCGTAAAACCGATTGTCATTCGTTGAATGAAAACAAAGTGATGAATACTAGAGGATAGGCATCATGATAAAGGAGACCATTGCCCAACAGAGGCATACGCACTGATTAAGTAGGCAAAAAGGAATTTTGACATCAGTATAGGATACTGATATCCTCAAGTGTATAAAATAAAACCACTCTTACTAAATACATGTATGAATATACGTATTAATAATATTCAGGTGCAGTTAAGAAAAATGTATAACCAGTTACAGCTAAATGTTTCAATGCAGGCACCTTATCTCGATATTATAATAAGCAAGTATGTATTTATTCCCTTGATGGCTGCAAGTACATAATATGTACTACCACCGTAATTGTACTAAGAGCTATATCACAATATGTGCTGTGGTGGTGTGTTTATATAAAAACTTCGATCAGAAATGCAGTATGATGGCATCGTAGGAATATTTTTGCCATATATTATTATGATGTACGACTCCAAAATGGGCTATTACAACGACCGGGCCGCAGTAACAATGGCCATAATTCTCCTCGACTTCATTAACAGGCCTCCATTTGCATGACAGAGTCGACTTATGTACATATCTATAGTCTGTAATAAGCGCCCGATGGTCGGAGGAGTTCGGAGGTGGTTGTACCCTGGGTACATACTACTACATGTCTGCAGTACGTAGCACGTTTTCGTTTGCATAACTATTATCGGTGCAAAAATATGCCTTATCTCATCTTGATAAGTAGGCCTCTGTTGTTTGTGAAAGGTAACTGCGTGTTTGTGGCATTTGGAGCCGGTAGGCGGTGCTGCGGTCGTCTCGCTCTGGCGAGGCGTGGCGCGGTGCGGCACGCCCCTCGCGCCCCTACCCTGCTGCCGACTACAAACCTCGAGCTACGGACAGACTATGTTGTCTTTCAGACTTATTGATATTACACACAAATTAGTAATTTACAAACATACGTACGAATATGCTTTTACTATTTTCATAAGGTTATAGATTCCTAATATTAGGACTATCAGATATTATAAAATTAAATAATAGGTCTATGTATTTATTTCAATTATCTAATAAAAGCCATTCTACATTGCTGAGATTGGACTAAGTAGGTTCGGTATAACAGCGCAGCGAGGCCGGACTACGAGTAAGTTTATGGTAGACGAATTGTGTACTATTTATATGACCTCTAAATGCTTACCGTTGGTACCAGATCACATTATATGTATTGATGAGTATCGTATAAGGTCGGGTAATCACGAATCCTGGGACTTATGGCATAAAACCAGTTATGACCACTGAGCTCAAATCCATATCGGTCTAAAAGCTACACTTGTGCAAGGCAAGCTTAAGCTTGCAGTTACCTTCCTATCTTCTTTCATAAATCTGATATTTGAGAAAATGTATTAGGTACTTACTTATTTAGTTAAGTATTAGAATTACTACAATAGTGTCGTAGGTAATTATATAAATTAGTTGTTTTGTGGACCGGATAGCGCAGTGATGTAAGCGAAAAATCCTTGTTCCTTAAGATCATGGGTTTTATTCCTGCAGGCTACTGGAACCCATTTTCTAATATCTACACATTATTTATAATGGAATATACTCTTTGTTTTGGTATTTGGAACACACTATAAAAAACCTAATTACATTAGTGCCAAATATATTGGCATGTTTTAGGTAACGGACTTTGCTACCAGTTTAATGCCTAGTATATAACAATTAGGTGCCATTTAAGGTGTACATAGTATAACACCAACAAATATTTCGGGTTTGGTGAACTATCCCTCTCCAATGTCACTTCAGAGAAATCGAAAGCTTGAAATTAAATGAATGGAAATAGTTTATTTCAGTACTTTTTAAAACTATCACCGGACATACTACCGAATCAGAAGATCCAACAAGAAACAGCAGGCTTATAATTTTTTTCTATCTTTTATAGCTATTTAGGAATATCGTCATCCCACCTGAAGTATCGTTTACCAGTTCACACTCTCCACTCAAAATCATTGAAATATAATATCAAGATAAAATAAGTATATGCTTAGAGTATATGTATGTTATTCAACATTGGTTATTAAGTCGCATACTTACTCGGTTCAGAAAGCTGACGTTCAATAATTCTATTCATACTACCATCAATATACATAGTCAGTGTATATTTTAGTTTCGGTATCAAAGAAGGCGAGGCGACAGAGCGCCACTCTCGTTTCTTATAACACATAAGTCTCAGATTACCAACAATGCGGTGTGACGGACTGCGCGTTGCTATGGCTCTACTTACATCAAAGTTGTTATCGCTATCCATTCCAACAATTCCAGACGAGTATCGGAGCAACATAGAATAAATTAGTTTTTGTTTGAATATTCCTCAATGGTATGTCGAAATCTTAAGAAATTATTTTTTTCGAGAAGATACCTACTTCATAATGTAACCTATATAATCAGTTTGGATGTACATCTACATATAACGTAAAATATTATTTTCTGTCTGTCTGTCACAAATTAAATCATTCTAAAATGCATAGGGATCCTATCCCATTCCTGAAGGTAAATAGTTGCAGTAATCTCAAACCAAAAAAAAAGTTTAATACCAACCTGCAACTGAATAAAATTGCATGCCCTTTCCCAAACTTTAATTCAACTACAACATAATTTAAGACAAGAAGAATTAAAGACTATAAAACGTCCAGAAAACCTAAGACTACTTCCTAGAACATTTGTGCTTCCTAAATACAATAACACATATGGTACAAGAACAGTGGATTATGTATTGCCTAAACTTATGAATGAATTACCTGATAAAATTATTGATTTCCTAAATAATTGTAGCAAAGATGTTGTTAAGCGCAAGCTTAAGTGCTATTAACTGGGTGTACAAGACCAAATTGCTCATTAGATATCTGTTTCAACACTCGAATGACTACATGCAGATAAACTCAATTTTTCTTTATAATATAATAAATATTAGTAAGGGAACACTCATAGACAGTTGTTATCAAGGTTTTGTAATCGATCGGGTTAACCAACGTTAGGTAAGGTCATTAAATAGATGGGTGACCGTTTAACGCCATTTGAACTAAACGGGTCCGTGCTTCGGAGAGCAAGTAAAAAGTGGGTCCCAGTTTTTAACCGACTATAAAAAAGGAGGTTATGTATTCGATGCGAATGTCTGTTATTAAAAGTTTAGTTAACGTAAAAATAGCGCAGGCGGAGCTGCGTGGGTCAGCTAGTAAATAAATAACTCTTTATTACGCCGATGCCAACCAGTTAGATGCCACTGATGAGCTTTTAACGGTTGCAAAATTTGTGGATAAGTACGATCATGTGTCTCAAGCCCTCCCAATCTCACAAAGACCTCAAGTGGCTGCCAATCTGTGCAGGTGCAGGAATTTTAGGCCTGCTTTTTATTATTATACACAATCCCACCTCTTCACCTCACCTACAAGAGCTATTCTACTTTGCGCATTTTCCTGATCGTCCCTGTGGATCCCTTCGAACTTTTCTTAGATATCTCCATCACCGTACTGACTTTTACTTTTTCACTGTGCTTGCGGTTAGGTTGTAAATTATTTGCCGCCAGATATTCACCGCTTTCAAACTGTAAGTTTTTTTACGGGTTAAGTGCAAGTCGAGCTTGCGCTCAGAGGGTTCCGAATATACCTTCTTTGAACGTAAAGTTAAATTGTTATCAATCCAAACCGCGTAACTACGCTGGCTAATCAAAGTTTTTTTATGATTTCTAAAAAAACTGTAATGTCTCCGCATAGGTTTATTTTTCGGGTGGGAATAATAAACATTTTTAGATTATTATTTTCACAAACATCGGAGATAAAGATTTTTTAAACATTTAATATAAGACAATCACTATACCAGCTAAAATATAATAAAAAATCTGTTTATCATTGGATAAACAGATTTTAGCTGGTATAGTTATTGTCTTATATTAAATGTTTAAAAAATAGTCTCACTTTAAAATTTCGATGCCACATTTCAGGGCCTATCTAAAACTAATCCTTTCAAATCGATAACATAAGTAGTTGTAGTTGTTAATTAAATATATCGGTGTGACAGACACAGGCAAAGTTGCTCTAATAGGGTTTCTTTTTTAACTTTTTAGGTACCTACGGAACTCTGAAAACGTGTAATAGAGCACTATCTTCCTTTATCATAAAGTCTTACAGTACGCCACAGAATATGTGCGATGACACTTTGAAACTCTTGGTGAAACAATTTTCCGAAAGTGTAGTCCGAGTTCTTAAAGTAGCTCAAAAGATATTAATTACCTATAAATATCTTACGAAAGGGTCAGGTCGGATAGGTAGTACCGATACGAAAGGATTTCTCTTAAGGCTAGTGTTAATTTTGTTTATAAAAAACTGGTCAAGTGCGAGTCAGACTCTTGCACTGAAGGTACCGAACCCTTCTGCGGACCTATATTTTTTTTTAGGGTTCCATACCTAAAAGGTAAAAAAGGAACCCTTATGGTCTGACTTCGTCTGTCTGTCTGTCTGTCACAAACCTATATATTTCAGGAACCACTGATGCTATCAATTTGAAACTTGGAATAGTTTTAGATCTTAATTACCCAACCCCATCGCAAATGAAAAAAATATTTTTTTTCTTTTACTTTTTTTATAATGGGGGTCGAAATGGGTCATCAAAATTTCAAAGTGAGACTACTATATTGAGTGGGGTATCATATGAAAGGGCTTCATTTGCACATCTTAAAACCGATTTTTATTTTGGTTTATGTCACGCAGTTTTTGGCTGATAATCAAAAATGTCAAAAAAAATACCGTTCCCCCCCCTTATCTCCGAAGTTTGTGGAGGGAAAAATCTGAAATAATTATGGGTAGTACATGTCTATCTATATTTTACAGGAATAAAATGATCTTTCTAAATAGTACAGTTTTTTAGTAATCCTAAAAAAACCTGGACAAACAAACTTAGTTTTGCGGTTTGTTTTTTTTGCTATCTGAGGCGTTAGACGAATAGTAAAATAACTTTAATACGTCCAAAGATGATATGAAATCCTCGGTACGGGAGTCCGACTAGCACTTGACTGGTTTTTAAAGTATAATTATACTTTACGAAGTCCTCGCAATTTAACTTAATTAACAAACAAACAATCGATAACAACCGAACTAAGAGATACTACGATCAACAACCAATTGGGATAAAATCACTATGCCGACAAGATAGTATATCTCAACATCACATAAATATTTATAAAAATACGGACAACAATAAAATTTAACTTTTTATAACCTTTCGCGCATACAACAAATCGTAATCCTATAATCTGTGAACATAATAGGGAATGAATAGGGAACATATGGCTTTTTTATTTTTATTACACCTAGCCGAAAGACAGGCAAAGGTACTCATACCATACAGCCTTGTTTATTTTAGCCACAGTTACATCGCAATTCGCCAACGAGTCGAGGTAAGGATATTTTGTATACAATAGACATTTTTCATTACTTCTATTAGTCTGAATGATCTGAAATTTAGAACATACGTAAATCCGATGATACTA
The DNA here is from genome assembly GCA_911728495.1 of Furcula furcula. Lineage (NCBI taxonomy): Eukaryota > Metazoa > Arthropoda > Insecta > Lepidoptera > Notodontidae > Furcula > Furcula furcula. The sequence goes on from OU452245.1 coordinate 17,275,518, forward strand.
AATATAATGGTAACCTTCACCCGGGTCTGATGATGATCAAGAAGAAGGTGGTAACAGTATCTCGGCCCAAATAAACGTAGACCCATCGAGTTTAGACTCGTTGGATAGGTCTCGACGATTAGTTGCTAGAAAAATGGTGATCAGGGTCTGATGATGGAGCAGGAAGGTAGTCACGGGATCTCTGCACCAATAAACGTAGAACCACCGACTTTGGGCTCGTTAGGTAGGTCTCGACGAGTTGTTGCTAGATAAATGGTGATCAGAGTCGGATGGTGGAGCAGGAAGGTGGTCACGGGATCTCTGCACCAATAAACGTAGAACCACCGACTTTGGGCTCGTTAGGTAGGTCTCGACGAGTAGTTGCTAGAAAAATGGTGATCATGGTCTGATGATGGAGCTGGAAGGTGGTCACGGGATCTCTGCACCAATAAACGTAAATCCACGGAGTATGGGCTGGTTTGGCAGTTCTTGACGAGTAGTTGCTAGAAAAATGGTGATCAGGGTCTGATGGTGGAGCAGGATGGTGGTCACGGGATCTCTGCACCAATAAACGTAGACCCACCGAGTTTGGGCTCGTTATGTAGGTCTCGACGAGTAGTCACTAAAAAAATGGTTATCAGTCTGATGATAGAGCAGGAAGGTGGTCACCGGATCTCTGCACTAATAAACGTAGACCCACCTAATTTGGATTCGTTGGATAGGGTGCTGCGAGAAGTAGGTAGAAAAACTTTGATCAGAGTCTGGTGATAGGAGCAAGCAGGAAGGTGGCAACAGACATTCGGCTCCATTAAATATAGGACCCACCGAATTATAAATCTATGGTTAAATCTTGACGAGTAGTTGGACAGATACTGATCAGGGTCTGATAATAGTACAGGAAAGTCATTTTAAGAGTTCGTTTACCTATTAAATTTATACTTTTAGTACAGTTACTAAAGTACAAATAAAAGTAAAGCATACCGTAATAATTCTGTTCTATATTGAGTCAAATTACAAGAACCATCTTCCAAACACCTTTATGGTTGCCTAGCAACCTTAACAAATATTTATTTTGAAAAACATGCCATGGTTATTTTTTAATAGGGGCTGAAATGTGGTCTCAAAATATCAAAGTGAGGCTACTATATCGAGTGGGGTATCATATGAAAGGCCTTTATTTGCACATTTCAGATGAGCATATTCTATATAATTGTTTTAATTAGTAATAACAAGTTAGGATAGACACGTCTCTTTATTTTGACAAAATGTACTGACAACACCTTCTAGATATAAATACAAATCTTACGCTATTATTTATTATTTTATTTAACACTTATAAACTAGTGCTTGACTGCAGTCCCACCTGATGGAAAGCGGCGCTATGCTCTATAAAAAGTTCGAACATGTAAAGTTATAATAAAATTATCAAATCTTAATACTCTTGCTATCTGAGATGTTAGATTAATTGTAAAATAACTTTAATACGTCCAAGGATGGTATGGAACCCTCGGTGCGCGAGTCCGACTCGCACTTGACCGGTTTTTTTATTATAGGATTCACTTACACATAAAATAATCAAACTTAAGTATCGCGCTAGTGCTCTCTCAGTTATAGGCAACCACAACTAAAAATACAGGAACAAACATCGCAATAATTGATTGATGAAGATGATCATTAATACCATTCGTTTTAAAGTTAAAATAATATAAAAAGATTGTCATCATCACAAATTGGGATAAAATGAGAAGTGAAATTAAATTTAAACATTAAAATTAAAAGTGCTGTATGAACAGAAACAATGCCATAAGAACAAAGAATTCACAATAAACAGTGTCGCTGCAAGCTATTTTTCTCATTAGCGATGAGGTTTGGCTATCTTTAATATTATTCCAAATTTTAAATCGATAGCAGTAGTAGTTGCTGACAGACGTCGAAGTCGCACCATAATGGTAAGTACCTTTTTTACCTATAAGGTACGAAACCCTAAAAAAAATGTGCGTGCGAGGAGTCCCTCCGCGCGGAAGAAGTGAAACATCACTCTCGCTCTGTCTCTTTCTGTTCCCCCTCCCCGCGACTGAATGACACTAAACGACACTGAACGACACTAAACGACGCTGAACGACACTGAAATGACACTGAACGACACTGAACGACGCTAAATGACACTGAACGACGCTGAACGACACTGAAATGACACTGAACGACACTGAACGACGCTGAACGACACTGAACGACGCTAAATGACACTGAACGACGCTGAACGACACTGAAATGACACTGAACGACACTGAAAGACACTGAACGACGCTAAATGACACTGAACGACGCTGAACGACACTGAAATGACACTGAACGACACTGAAATGACACTGATCGACACTGAACGACACTGAAATGACACTGATCGACACTGAACGACACTGAAATGACACAGAACACAGAAGTCGCATAAGAAGTTTCACTACAAAAAGTTTTTACTTATTATAAAACATATTGCCTGTTGCTAAAATAGTATTCTGTGTTGTCTTATTGTTTTTTACTTGCCACGAATTAAGACTCATTTTACATACTGTATCTGATATTTTGCCTTTGAAGCTGTCACGGCCATCTGCGGCCAGCAATACAACTCCTACAAAAAAAAAAGATATTTTAAATCCCGGTACCCGTTATTAGATTTAGTTAGGTACATGTGGTATTTTAGACTATTGCAACTTCTTATAGCGGCCTTATTCTCGAAGGTATTTTTAGAGTCTACATCAACGTTACTTTAACGTTATAGAGCGAGTCAATACAATTAATCTAGACACTGTCCCGTACTTTGAGATATTATTTACTGTTAATTTTCTGACAGGAAATTCCAAAATGGCAGTTAAACTGAACTGCACGGCTAGACAAGTGGCACAAACGCTAAGGGCCTCCGCCCACTAGCGTTTTCTAGCTGCAACGACTGGCAACTTTGCGACTGCATCGCGTTTTAGCAACTCATTAGCGACCATTGAGCTACTCCTTGCGCTCGGTCGCTGTATCGGAGTCGCGCGTTTTAGCAACCGCATCAATGCTGCACCGCGTTTTAGCGACTGCTGTCATCGATGCACAGTGGGCCAAAAATAAGGTTCACTAGCTTAATTTTTTTGAAAAATGAAATATATTTTATGTAGTTCAAATACACGGGTTTGTTAAAATTACCATAACATCGAATTACTTAGTAATCACAAGTTTTATTTTTAACTTAACAACATTAAATGTTGTAACAACATTCCAAATGTATCAAAATATATTTTTTTCCCCTTTTTTTTGTGTTTGAATTGTAAAGCTGAATCTTTTTGGTCACGTTACGGTTATGGTAACAAAACCGTCTGAGTTTCAACCTTAACCCTTTTACAAATATCACATGCTGCTATTGCGGTATTATAGATGTCGTTGTTATTATGTTGATATACATATAAGTATCGACGAAACCGTTTAGACTAGACTAATACCCAGTAGGTACTTTATAAAAAAACAAGTTCGCTTTGCATCTAAGTCACCAGGATTTGACTAATCCTTCTGAATAATGGTAAAATCGCTTAAGAACTTTGAAATGCAAATACATAATCAAGAAGTTGAATGAAATATAAACAATTTTCAGGTATTATTTAATTATATAATCTTTACGATAAACAAGCACAATAAGAACAATTTAGACAGAAAAAAAAACTACAAATGCGTAGTTTTTTTTTATAAAAAGAGAACTTCATCTGCCTTTTAATTAAACCAATGTATTTAATAATAATATACGTTTATTTCAGACTCTTGATCCATACAAAAAAAATACAAAGACACATTGACAAAAAAAAGGAAGAAACCAAAGAGAATAAATAAATAATAACCAAACTAAACAAAAAAAACAGAAATTCCAGTAAAAAAAATAATTTTAAGCAGCTATTTCACGCCAACATCTACACATGTTCGTTATAGACCAACGGTCCGCGATTTCTTTAATAATACCGTTTCTACACTGACCAACCCTGGCCATATATGAAGCAATTCAGCTTCTCTGAATGGCATTGAACGTGTTCAGACGCACCTCCGTAAACTTGCTAGAGGCACTACAGTACCTATTTAAAACCCATGAGGTGTCTGAAAATGTTATTATATTGTACACGAATACCATCCAATGACCTCCTTTTATAATTTGTCCAGAGTTGGCAAGTGTAGAAGTTTTTACAGTATGATTCAAATAAATGCACTTAAGTTTGAACATTAGCTTTAAAAAAATTGATCTTCTCTCACTTTCTTGGTAATAGATATGTATTAGTCTATCATAATATATTATAATATGTAGTTTATTTTTTATTTTATTAATTTTTTTTAAAATATATATATTATTAGCAATCCTAGGTAGGATTACTTAAAAAAAAAGAGAAGCTGTCCAGAAACCATTGTCTCTGGACCACCTTAGTACAACAAGAGCTGAACATACCTCTGAAGTATTATTACCACACTCCTGTAACAGGAATACATTGTAATCACTATGACGCAGCCACTTCACTGAGACATCCGCACTGTACGAGATCTGAGAAACGAATGACCGCGTTGCCGCTAGTGCAGTGACATATACGCGTTCAGCTATCCTACTACCCACAATTTATTTTATGAGAGCTTCATAATTCCTAACACGGCCTCTCCTGACACGAGCCCGTCCCTGGGCTCGCTAAATATTGATGACTGTTCCCAGAGAGCAACACAAAGATGCAGACTCCACCATCCACCGTTCGCAGGAAATACCGGAGTCTAGACTGCGACACAACTCAGTTACGTTGACTCGTCCTGAACAAAATATAACACCCAAACAAAGTACGCACATAACATGAAATGTTAACATCTAACCCGCTGTCATTAAAATGCAAGACGTATCTTCACCACCACTCTGCAGGAAGCGCATAAGGGTCGTCCCGCATCACAACGGTTTTAGCCCTTCTCAAACATTCATCTTAAAATAAACAAATTAATGGAAGTTTAATAAAATAATAAATTTGGTCCTGTTACTCGTATCTTGACTGCGCTCACTGCACAGTCTTGGTGACTGAAGACATAGAAATCGTGTAAATTTTAAATTCAGTCAAAACAGAGCACTGTCAAAACATTCAACCGATACCTTGTGCGTAACCAGGATTTACATCGGTCTCTAACAGGTCACCCCGAAACCTAAGTAACGTACAGAATTTACACACGTCTTTAGTCAGCGTGCGCCCCGCTGATGCAACCAGACCCTCACAGCATGGTCTCTTCAACTTCATGGCTAAGGCAACAAATAAAATACTTCCCAACGTAAAGGCGAAGACTTGGCGACAAACACCAACACGAAAGTCGGCTTGCTGACCAATGCCAACATGGTCCCGTAACACACGCTTCGGCTCACCGCTCGTTGTCGCATCACGTCACGATAGGCGCCCAAACGTCTGAACTTTTACACTGTGAACATAACATCAGAACGTAAGCATTTCCGCTTGCTTTAGACCCGCAGCACCTTCACGGCGCAACTTCAATCACAAATTTGGTCAGTGACACTAAACTAGGCGACGACCCCTTGTCATTTACGTATTTCGCAACTTTAATCCATCTAAGAACATTGCCAGACCTGGGACTCGAACCCAAGACTTACTGACCACAATACCATGGAAGTATGTCAAATAAAGTTTCAGTTATCTGCAAAAGTATGCTACAAGCGCACCAAAAACCACTTTCGGTGAGCAAGCCTCCACCGATCATTCAGTTTTACTCTGAACACCACTTGTAATTAATACAATGTTACAAATATACATGTCGTAAATACAAATGTTTAGAGTATTGCTCCCACAGTCTACTCCTGACCAATAAACAATTTCAAAAGAACATACCCTCCATGTGCTTGCTTTTACCAAGTAACAGTGTGCAACTTACGCCAATGCGGCTGTCATTACCACAGTCCAAACTGCAGCTGATTTTCTTACTTCGGTGTCTACTCATCTTGACCACGGGGCGCAGCGACCAACGCCAATGTGGAGCGCAGCGACCATCGATAGATCGCACTTCGGTCCTCGATGAATAACGCCACTGTGTGTATGTCAGAGCCCGCAGGTTGACCGAGACAGTGACCGCAGTATGTCTCACAATACCTAAAATATGATATGTCAGAGCCCGCAGGATGACCGAGACAGTGACCACAGTTTGTCTCAAATTAAATGTTTACAGTGGCAGAGCCCGCAGGTTGCCCGAGACAGTGACCGCAGTTTGTCTCAAAATTAAATGTATGTCAGAGCCCTCAGGATGACCAACGATGTAAGCGGTAGCGAGCGGTGGCACGGCGCCACAGTCGTATGGCGGCCCATCGCCACCGTGGTGTGGTGGCCCATCGCCACCGTGGTGTGGTGGCGCATCGCCACCGTGGTGTGGTGGCCCATCGCCACCGTAGTGTGGCGGCCCGGCGCCACCGCTGTGTGACGGCCCATAGCCACTCATGCCGCGACCCATCGCCACCGTCGTATGGCTGCACAGCGCCACCGTCAGGGCGGCCACGCCACCATCAGGGCGGCCACGCCACCTTTAGGGCAGCAGCTCTGCGTTTAGCGCCCAACACCACTCGTGCAGCGGCGGCCAGCGCTACAATGCAGCCACTAATGCCACATTCGCCCTGGCGAGTCGCACTTAGACATTCTGTGAACATAACTACAGAAACCGAATTAAAAATTTTACATGGCAGTAAAAATCAGGTAGGTAGTCAAATCAACAAAAACACAATCAGCACTCATCAATATATTAGGCCCGTACAACCCACCGGACTATAACCGCTCGGTCTTCCTTCACACAACATATTCTAATCAGATTTTAACTACGATTATTAGTCATCGATCGAGAAAATAATAAGCCAAAACAACGCTTTACAAATTGCAATGACCAAACATCTTTAGCAAAATACAATTTTACTGCGAAAATTATTATTTAACGCACTTTATTATAACTAGCAGTCGGAACTCAAATCTACCCACTGCTTAAAATAATACGAATCAACTAAATAATAAATCAAAACCAAGTCTTGTACTGAATGTTTAAACCTGAGGTTTAAACACACCCACACAACATGTCTAAATTTAAGCAAGGTCTATGTTTTTTTTATCAACACACCAACAATAAAAGAACACCATTAATAAGATCGTACTAGAATGTGACTAATAAAAACTTTAAATATCAGATTCTTGTTTTTGTGACCACTATCACCAATTATATTTTACTAAAAATACTGATGTATATATGTGTATCATTGACTATCACCATCAAAGTCCTTGACAATACCGACACAAATCGTACAATCTGTAGGCATCGCTATTAATTTTTATTAGAACATCAACTACCCGCATATGTATTTTTTCTTCTTGAAAAATAAAAACATGAAAATAATGGAAACGAATATAACAAAATGCATCAGAAAGCGAAGCAGATAGGCTAGAATCCAATCCCACTTCTGATATTAGCAATCCTAGGTAGGATTACTTAAAAAAAAAGAGAAGCTGTCCAGAAACCATTGTCTCTGGACCACCTTAGTACAACAAGAGCTGAACATACCTCTGAAGTATTATTACCACACTCCTGTAACAGGAATACATTGTAATCACTATGACGCAGCCACTTCACTGAGACATCCGCACTGTACGAGATCTGAGAAACGAATGACCGCGTTGCCGCTAGTGCAGTGACATATACGCGTTCAGCTATCCTACTACCCACAATTTATTTTATGAGAGCTTCATAATTCCTAACAATATATTTTTTTAATCCACTAAATTTATTTATATAACTGCACCTGCCCATAAGAATGCTCTGTCCTGTACCCCAAGGTTGACTGGAAGAGATCGCTTTAGCGATAAGTCCGCCTTGTTGTTCACTGTTTTTAATTGTTTTAATTTCAAATGTATATTTCTTTTGTGTGCAATAAAGAGTATTTGTATTGTATTGTATTGTATATTATGTACTAGCTTTATCCTGCAGCATCGCTTGCACATATTTAGTTAATATCCTGGGACAATTCACACACGGTCATCTGATTCAAACTAGGCAGAGCCTGTACTATGGAACCAGACAACTGATACTAATACATATATACTTTTTTTTTGTAAGTACATACTTATATAGATAAACACCCAGACACTTGGTGGGAATCGAACCCACGACCTGTTGGGTAGGAGACAGGGTTACTAACCACTAGACCAACGGGCCCGTCATCAGTTAGTACTTAGGTATAGATTGTTTATAGGTTTTAAACAATCAGTAACAACGCATATTGTATAATAATTTCATGCAAGAAAACTTCGTCATTTACACGTCGTCATTTCATTTTCATCTTATTTTCAATCGGCCTGTATTGTCCAAACCAATAATAAATAACTTACTTCGCGCGTTTCGCGTTTCGTCGCATTTAGCAAAGTGTAAAGAAGAGCCCGGAGCTCTTCAGTTTCTAAAGCAAGCGGTTTCCCTGCGCTTCCGAAGCAACAAAGTAAGTTACATAAATGAAAAACGGCCAGTTCATGAAACCTTGATTGAACTGCGGGATAAAATTTTCTCCATTTTCATAACCCCTAGTGCATCTTTAAAATCACTTAAAGCTTGCGAAATATTTATTTATTTATTTTATTTAAAAAGTCTTTTCAGTACCTACGTATTGTGGTAATCGAACGCAATGATCTTATATCGTTATGATTATGAATACGGTTGTTTGTATTTAAAAACCACAAGAAATACATTATCAAAAATCGTATGAAAGAGAAGCTTGTTTTAACGCCCACTGTGCGCTGTAACGTGTGAATCCAATACACTGTAACTACGAAAAACTGATTTTGAGAAAATGAGCAAAATAGATTGTTTTAGTTTTTTCAAGATTACTCCAAAATTTTCGTTAGAAAGTTCTTAGTGTTTGCTGCCAATTTAAAAATAATTTTATAAGTTATCCAGCCTATTAAGTTTTATATATATTTAGAGTATACATAATGAATTATCGTCGATAACTTGTGTTGCTCTAATAGTTGTCAGAAGCTAAGGAAGATATTGTTAAGGCAATACACTGTATCATATAGATACAGTGTATTGACTTGGGAAAACAGGGCCTAAAAGTGTATTGGTAGGTATAAGTTGGAGAACCATAATACTGCACAGACGTGGCAGTTCTTGATATATTTTGGTATTTTCTATTGAGAATGCTCCATAATTAGATCTTGATTTCAATTAATGCACATTTTTAGAAGTCACTTGTTACTCTTGATAATGTTAAGTTGTCCACTTTAAATTGTCTCTCTTAGCTATCTTTGCCTTTATCTTCTCCTTTCTCTTTGAGTTCGGTTACTGAGGGGGTTGGGAATTATATCATCATGGTCTTCAGCTAAAATTGTTGTTACCTAACATTGAAGTAACCTTGACCAATCCTTATCCAATAATCACTCGTTTCTTAAACTTTTAAATTGAATCCTGTTCTTTCTCGTCTTGGGAAGAACGCTTGTCATTGTCATTCCTTTTCCCAAACAGCCAAATTTTTCTGTTACAAATTTTAGTCCTATATCTACACTCCTTGTTCTGTTCTGGAAGTCCTGGAAGGTATTTATTGTTTACAAACAAATGACAGACTATTTTACACAATTGTCTTTTAGTCCTTAGTTTTAGTAAAAATAAGTGATGTTTGACGCTTGGTTATAGAAAGCAAACAACTGATTATTCTGGTATTATTGGATCTTGGTAGTGACTTCAATTCTGTTTATTTTGACATACTTCTAGGCATTCTTTCCTCTCTCTATGTCGCTTTTTCAGCTATCAATTGCTTTGATCATATTCATATCATCGTGGGCGCTCCCAGTCTGTCCGCTTTGAGGAGACATCATCTGTGTGGTGTGAGCTTGAGGCGGGTGTTCCACTGGGTGGCGTAATCTCTCCTCTTTTCAGTTTTCATGAATGTTATCGCGAGGGTTTTCTAACTATCATCTCTATGCATGATCATCCTTAGCTTTATCGTCATGCCAATATTGATAAGCTTCGGTAAGCGATATATACGCTTAATAAAGATTTAGATAGCATAAGTCAGTGGGCAAAATCAATTGGATTGTTAGTGAACTCTACTAATTCTCAGGCTATCATACATATTTGGTGGCGGATACGTGATGAATCTGGTTGACATTAACTCACTCTCCAGTTTAGTTTTCGATTCCGTACCAATTGCATACTCAAATAAAGTTAAAATTCTTAGAGTTCTGTTTGATTATAATATTTCTTGGGAATCTCATGTTGGAGATAGGTATAAGTAAGAAGATCTTTTACTCTTATCAGTCTCACAAGCGTCTCCAAAAATTTCTTCTGCGTCAGACAAAAATCTTTTTTGCTTGATCTTTAGCTCTTTTCGATTATGCTGATGTATGTTTCTAGATGCAACTGAGGAGCTTCTTAATAAACTGGAGCAATTGTAAAATTTGTGTATTCATTTCATCTTTGGTCTGCGGAAATATGATCGTGTCGGAATTTCGGGCTCAACTAGAATGTCTGCCAATCCGTCAGTGGCGGAACTGGTACATTTTTTATTTTCTAAATTGTATACTTAACAATCCTTAATCTCCTCTTTATCTTTGTGAGCGTTATTCCTTGCTCGTGTCTTGTGACAAGCCTTGACGTTCCAGTATATCTCTGCATTTTGAAGTTCCTCCTCATTATTATAGTAGTTATAATGTTTTTTTTTACCATGCAAGCAGTGCGGCTATGGAATTCGCTTCCACATTCCTTGCGTAGTAGCTGTAATTTAGTCATATTTAAAAAACAACATTTCCTCTCCAGATAGATTTATTTTAATATTTAGTGTATTTATAATACTATATTTATTTTAAATTTCAGTACGTATTAGTTCATCAGCTCATACTTTCCAGCCACTGCGCCGCCGTCGCTCTCGGCCAGATCGACCAATAATAATTGAAATCGATAGCCCAGCCTCAATCTGATTGGCGCAGTCGCGTCGCGCTAGCCCTTCTACTTTGTTTTGACAAAACACTGTATCTTGCAATCCGCGAAGATTATTTGGACAATGCACTGCATCATCAATTGCCGTGTTTTACTATTTCAGGCCTGTAGTTTTTAGTAAAAACAGTGTAATTTGCATTGCAATATCTCAGTATTTTTCATACAAAGTAAAAAAAACTATGAATGCTATAACATCAAACAGGTTAAAAGAAATCGAATGAACGTTGTTAATTCAAAACACTGTATCTGAAGTTACTGTGTATTGGATTCACACGGTACCGCTGGTGTGACAGGTTTTGACTTAGGGGGGTTACCAACTTTTTCTGGTATTCTAGATTATTTTTGGGGTCGATTTAAGTTACCACTTTTTAAGGACTATTGCTGCTTTGGTTTTTAATTTCAAAGAAAGCACGTATTGCAAAAATATATATTTCACCTTCTACATGATTTTTAACACAAATCTACATGAATGATTGAATGATAATGTTTGCTTCAACACATAGGTTTTTGAAAACTGGTAATTGGATGTAGCCAGTACCGCCTTCACCGTGATTTATATTTTCACTTTATTAGTAAAGCAAGAAGCAGTGCAGCTTTATAAGAGTCCATGGTAACGTTTAGCATCGTCAATATTTATTATTACACTGAACACATATTGCACGAGTCTCGTTCCGCACCGGGCCGACTACTACTCTTAAAAAATATTTTTTACAAAAAAAAAGGACCGCCTTCAAAATGCAACTAAAAGGCCTGAAATAATTTCTAAGAATTAGTGGTTTTACATATACTTTCTTGGACTTGGGCTACAACATATTATAAATACATATTACTATCAAAGACGGCGCCAAACTGGAAAACAGTTAGGTAGGGTAGACTGGGTACGGTTGAAACAAAGGACGGTTGAAACAACACGAATATCTCGCAAACCCTTTGCGCACCGGTGAGGGGTCCAAGGGGAGAATCAAGCGGATGACCGGTCCGAACACGAACAACAATGTTACGTTGCTCTCCATGTGCTTTAAACGTTTTTAGGAGACCCTATTGTGTTTTTTTAACCAAAACTAAGTATTTTTGCTCGCAGAGTTTTCCAATTATTGTGGTTTCTATTAAAGTGAGAGTATTGAGTGTGCGTATATGTTTGAAATAAAGCTCGTAAAATATGGTACTGTGACTAGTTTTTATGTTTAATTGCTTTTACAATTACTATAACTGCTTTTTACCTAAAGCAGGAGTTGGGGACGGTTGAAACATTTTTTTTTTGGGTACGGTTGAAACATCGTTTTTATTGAGTTAAGCAAGTTATGAAGTAACTGAATGAAGGAAAGAAGAAGCAATTGGATATAGAAAAAAGCAAAAGAAACACCATGAAAGGAAAAAAGAAAAACGACGTACAACAGGACATCTTGTTGTACGTCATCAGAAGAAGAGGAGTGCTTCTGTCTTGTTTGTATGGCACCAGGCATTCAGCGAGCAGGTCCAGAGAAAAGTGGCTACAATCGACTATTTGTAAACTGTGGGCTCACGAGGAATGTACAGAAGGTGGTTTTAACTATGTTTGCCAAAACCGCGACTCAGATTAATCGTTATATTTAACTTAATGATTGATTTATTAATGAAAGACAAAGAAGAAAGAGAATTCCTTTTTGTCTTCTTATCGTTTATTATCTTTTTTAGTTTGTTATGTTAGTTAGTTATGTTAAAAAATAGCTGATTTTCGTTTTATTTTTTGTAAATTTACGTAAATTATAAGTCTCTGTTATGTAATCTATAGTTACAGAAGACTGGTAATATACGTAGATTTTAGCTAGCGTGCTCTAAAAACTTTAAAGGCTGATTAAAAGTATCGTTTGAAGTATTTAAAATAATGAAGACTGATTATTATTGTCAAAGAGATCCTTAAACAGTAAATAAAACATGTTATAATATTATATTTTGTGTTATTCGCATGTGTTTTAACTGACCTCAGTCACTGTTTCAACCGCCCCTGGTATGGGGACGTTTGAAACAAATCGGATTATTTTTTCAATTTGATATACTGTTAAAAATAACACACCTGGAACTAAGATCACATTGCCCATTAGTAGATCGAAACACGCTCTTTTATTTAACATATCTTCATCATCACTCGGAATATAAAAAGCAAAACTATGGACGATATAAGAGAAATTGTTTCAACCGTACCCAGTCTACCCTACCTACTGCCCTTGTAAGTATTTGCTAGACGTTAGGCACCGACTTCGATAGTAATATGTATTTATAATATGTTGTAGCCCAAGTCCAACAATGTATTATGTATATGTAAAAACCACTAATTCTTAGAATTCTTTTAGTTGCATTTTGAAGGCGGTTCTTTTTATTGTAAAAAATATTTTTATTTTATTCTTTTTAGTGCTTCCCTTGGTGTATTATTAGGTTAACTTTTAAAAACTTATATTTTATTCTGACAAACAGCCAGTTCAATATTTATTTTAAAAACACCCACTACATAACACAACTATGAACCATCACTAAAATATAAGCTTAAGCAAAAATTTTAAAAAATGTAGATGTGACAATATCTTAATAAAACAAACCAATTGCCATAAACCGAAGATATCTAGGTGTTATACTCGTAGTTCTCGAGAACTATGGACTGCAAGCTCGGTGGGTCTACATTTATTTGTGCCGAGAACCCGTGTCCACCTTCTTGCTCCATTGTCAGACCCTGATCACCATTTTTCTAGCAACTACTCGTCGAGACCTATCCAACGAGTCCAAATTCGGTAGGTCTACGTTTGTCGGTGCCGAGATACCGTGACGACCTTCCTGCTCCATTATCAGACCTTGATCACCATTGTTCTATCAACTAGTCGTCGAGAGCTACCCAACGAACCCAAACTCGTGGGTCTATGTTTATTGGTGCAGAGATCCCATGACAACCTTCCTGCTCAACCATCAAACCCTGATCTCTAGCAACTACTCGTCGAGAACTATCCATCGAGTCCAAATTCGGTAGTTCTACGTTTAGTAGGCACGGCTAGGATAGGATGGATTGTCAATTTTATTACAAAGTTCCGGTGGCCGTCTATGGCGTTCTTCATCAGATCCACTTCATCAAAAGATACTTTCTGAATGAAAATGCTTGACTAGTTTCTAAAAATACCAAAAACGCTATATGTATGCCTATAATATTTATGGAGTTCCCTCAGTTACTCATGGTTCCCATCATCAGAACCTGTTTTTGAAAAAAATGGGACCAATCTGGAAGCATATCCTTTTAATTAAAAAAATAATTTTCCAAATCGGTTCGTAAACGACAGAGTTCTGAGGTAACAAACATAAAAAAAAAAAACATACAACCGAATTGATAACCTCCTCCTTTTTTTTGAAGTTGGTTAAAAATGTTTCCTCCCTAAATCAAATCAAGTGATCCCCAATTATACTTTATTTTTTTAGCCGTCTTAAAAAAGGAGGTTCTGTATTCGACGCGTATACATATTATAATAATTGACATATGTTAGACTATAGAATAGAATAGAATACTCTTTATTGTACACCAAGAAGATATTTACAATATATAATAATAATTTAATTTTTATTTTTTTTAATATTTACTATATATGGGCATCTAAGCATATGTATATCCGAGTAACCCCTTCGGCTATTGTTAGTCTCCCTTCACATTACAATTTGTGAAAACGATACTTCTACCTTCCATTTAAGACACAACAAGACATTGACCTTTACTTGTCAAATAACAACCCAAACACGATCTTGTTGTACGAACAGGCAAATCGTTTATGAGCCAAAGTATACACTTTTATAACAAACTGCCACAGGATATCCGAGATCTTCCAATGAAGAAATTTAAACTTTTTGAAGCCGATTGTCAAAAAAGGCTTATTATAAAATCTCGATTTACCTGGAGGATAAAACTGCGTGGGCTTGAACTGCTCAAATCATGTAAGCTTAGAATTTTAAGGCTACCTATACATAATTTGTAAAACTGTTTACACAATTGTTTAAAAAAATATTACAAAATAGGACATGCCCGCTGAGTGTCTTCCATGATTAACGCGTTTTTTGCATGCTGTGGCGACCTATAATTAAGCTTGCACTTAGTTTTAAGTTCACCAATGTAAAAAATGCAATGTATTAGTGTAAGTCTTGTTGGTTGTCCTTAAATAAATAAAAAAAAAAAAAAAAAAAAATTGATCTTCTCAGTAGCGGCCGCGTAAAAATTATTTTTGTGTAAGCCTCCGTGGGACCTATACATAATAATGTTATTTTGACTTTGATACTATTGACCTCATACCCTACATTTTAGAATTAACAGGACATTTAGTATTAATTGACAGCCTATACTAATGACCCGGCTGCGACATATATACATACATATATGTGTGTCTGTGTGTGTATGTATATATGTTTATTCCCATACTTCTCAGAAGCTACAAATCCGATTGCGGTAATTCTTGTTGTAATAGCTTCATCAAAATCAGTTCGGTACTTTAGTATATAATGCACTGTTTTGTTCCTAGTAAAGTCTAGCATAGTTGTTCTAGTTGCGTGGTAGTTTCATGCATTCAGAGTGTTATAATAGGTAAAGTCAATAAAAAGATTAAATAAAATATTTCTAGTATATTATAATCCGACTTTAACGATATTATTATGATCTAAAAAGTACTATATAACGAAAATGTATTGAAGTCGGTGCTTAACATAACATATTAACTGACATCAGCTTCCCTCGCCGGAGTTTTAAACCTTATAATTATACATTATAATTATACCTACGTATAATATTAAAACGTACCGAAACCCTCAAAATGATTGTAGAAATTGGGTCAAAATTCAATGTTTAGTTTAGATTAAGGAAACAAACAAACAGGAGCGACTATACGTATAACACGGATAGTGACTGAATTTATATCTAATAAGTACCTAGGTATCTACTTATTTAGATTGTTTTAAATTTCATACACTACAAGCGGCTTTGCACGGTACGAAAAAATATTTCAACGAATAAAATTTTAAGTAAATTAATCAAACTCAATATATTTTCCTCGAAGCAAGTTTTTTACACTAAGATCTTAACTACAAGTCGGTTTTACGATTAATAACATTGCCCATTAATAAATGTTACGTAATCAGAATACAAATAGTTCAATGTATTATGCTCCATTTATTTAGGGAGAAATCCTTAAAGTTGGGAACCCCGGAACTACCAAAGTCGCGGCGACTGGCATCTGTAGTGTGCGTGGTGTAGCGCGCGGTTGCTGCATCCAGCGACCGGAAAGCGTCGAAATCGCTGGTCGCTATCTGCTAGTAGTGTGCGGGGGTTCGCGATCGGCTGCGGTATCAAGCTTCCGAAAAGCAACAGAGTTGCCGAACGCGGATGCAAAAAGTATCGTGTCGGCGGAGGCCCTAATAGAATAGAATACTGAATGTATGGGAATGACATAAACATACGATAAGTAATTTGATCTAACGAATAGAATAGAAAATTGGTAGCCAAATGTCATTCTAATCTATTCGATGAAACGAAACGTCGGAATAGTACATTAATTCCCATCGAAACCGTAGCCAAGTGGCAGGTTTGACATTCTACTTCGAATCAAAGCGTACGAAACGAAGCGATCGCCAAACACTTGTAGATAACGCTACAAAATGGCGCATATTTGACCTATTATTAGATATATTACGGAGATATTTTTTTTTGTAGGTGCTATGTACGCTAAGCTTCTTAGCTACAGGGTCCTATCAGAGGATTGTGGGTGTCACGCAACATTTGCCGCTAATGATTGTCGATATGGAATAGATACAAAGCGTTTGCCACTTGTCTAGCCCTGCAATGCCCAAGTGACAGATACTTGGATGACATTTAAGAACGAAACCATAGACTATATTTGTTATTTTTCGTAGCGATCGAATAGAATAAGCGTTCGATAACTCCTAGTACATTTGGCTACCAAACGAAGAACGATATCGCTAAAGCGTTTATGATTGTCGATATGGAATAGATACAAAGCGTTTGCCACTTGTCTAGCCCTGCTGCACGGCTAGACAAGTGGCACAAACGCTAATAGAATAGAATACTGAATGTATGGGAATGACATAAACATACGATAAGTAATTTGATCTAACGAATAGAATAGAAAATTGGTAGCCAAATGTCATTCTAATCTATTCGATGAAACGAAACGTCGGAATAGTACATTAATTCCCATCGAAACCGTAGCCAAGTGGCAGGTTTGACATTCTACTTCGAATCAAAGCGTACGAAACGAAGCGATCGCCAAACACTTGTAGATAACGCTACAAAATGGCGCATATTTGACCTATTATTAGATATATTACGGAGATATTTTTTTTTGTAGGTGCTATGTACGCTAAGCTTCTTAGCTACAGGGTCCTATCAGAGGATTGTGGGTGTCACGCAACATTTGCCGCTAATGATTGTCGATATGGAATAGATACAAAGCGTTTGCCACTTGTCTAGCCCTGCAATGCCCAAGTGACAGATACTTGGATGACATTTAAGAACGAAACCATAGACTATATTTGTTATTTTTCGTAGCGATCGAATAGAATAAGCGTTCGATAACTCCTAGTACATTTGGCTACCAAACGAAGAACGATATCGCTAAAGCGTTTATGATTGTCGATATGGAATAGATACAAAGCGTTTGCCACTTGTCTAGCCCTGCAGGCCACTGCACTTAACGCTTATTCTATTCGATCGCTACGAAAAATAACAAATATAGTCTATGGTTTCGTTCTTAAATGTCATCCAAGTATCTGTCACTTGGGCATTGCAGGGCTAGACAAGTGGCAAACGCTTTGTATCTATTCCATATCGACAATCATTAGCGGCAAATGTTGCGTGACACCCACAATCCTCTGATAGGACCCTGTAGCTAAGAAGCTTAGCGTACATAGCACCTACAAAAAAAAATATCTCCGTAATATATCTAATAATAGGTCAAATATGCGCCATTTTGTAGCGTTATCTACAAGTGTTTGGCGATCGCTTCGTTTCGTACGCTTTGATTCGAAGTAGAATGTCAAACCTGCCACTTGGCTACGGTTTCGATGGGAATTAATGTACTATTCCGACGTTTCGTTTCATCGAATAGATTAGAATGACATTTGGCTACCAATTTTCTATTCTATTCGTTAGATCAAATTACTTATCGTATGTTTATGTCATTCCCATACATTCAGTATTCTATTCTATTAGCGTTTGTGCCACTTGTCTAGCCGTGCTGGACTACTGATCTTTAGTATCGTATATTTTCGTTAGTGACAGTGACACAAACATGGCAAATAAACATGCGATAATTATGAATCCCCTTCAACACATTAAATTTTACTATGGCTAACATTAAAACTATGGTAACTGATAGCCATAGTAATATTATTATCTAGGATAAGTGCCTCCTTCAATAGCGTAATATGTACACGTACATTTGTTGGGCACACTCAACTCATTTGTTGGTTGTTGGTTGGACTGTCAACCAAGATCGTGCTTGTGACATGAACAACCCCGTAGTTTTCATGTCGGTTCCGAAAGATACTTAGACATATATGTGATGACCTTTACTGTGAAGTAAGCTTTATGCTTCTTAACGAAATGTTATCACGAGCTAAAAATCATCCAATAATTAACTGTGTACATTTATTATTAATTTTATTTATAAACAATGCATGTTTTTACTTACTTAGGTACCTACCTAAGTTTCTGTCGACCTCATTACTCGCAACTCTTGAGCAATCGCATTCGCGATCGATGTCACCGTTCGCGTGGCTTCGAAGATTGCACAATCGTCACCAGCGCTGGACGAAGTGGACAATGCAATTTATAACTTGATGTTCCATTTATTCCATGAGATTGAAATTGTTTCTTTGAGATCGCAGGTTCTGCAGGGTCGCAGGACTGCGAAAGTGATCAAAAATTGTAGGGCTTGTCTAATAACTTGTCTTATTAGTTACTAATTAAGTAATTATTTAATAAATTTCCATTTCCACATGCTTTTCTGAGCTTATATGAAGGGGCACACTAATTAGACAGCTAGGTATAATATGAATAATAATAAACAATTATGGTAGTGTGCCTAGTATGTGACAAATATCTATGGGGCCTATGTGCAGTATACCAGGCATATTTTTATCACCTCATCTACAACTATTGCAGATTTTCATAACTAGCAACGTCCTGAAATTCTGTTCTAACTAGCGAGTAAAATGTTGGATCTTAGCTACTTAATCCAATGCCACCTTCTCTAGAAAATAATATCCCTCTACCTCTAATGTGTAGATACGATCTTTATCCGTCGGCATCCGTATAGTGTGATATTAAGCAAAATAAATTGTAATAGCGTCTGCTAGCTACAGTAAGTCTCTACTGTCCATATTATATAAAAAATAAGTTTATAGGAAGGGTAAGAGAATCAAACTCAATTAGTTAATTAAAAAAATCTAAACATTTAATAAATCAAAATGTTGAACGTCACTATTTTCGTAGTAAATTATGTTGTAGGTATAAAAACACAATTTACATATTTTCAGTCAAATTGATCATTGTAACAACTTTGAAGTATGCATAATGATCACTTTGCACTTGGCAGTGATAACTTTTTCAGTATTGATTCATGAAAATTATTCCCACTTAATGTAGAAAAAAAAAGCTATAAGTACTTTAACAAAATATAAAATAATAGATATCGAGACAATTGTTCAAATCCCTGTATTTATCATTTTTACAAAATCACTACCTATCTATCTTTAATTTTAGATATTGCTAGTTGGAATGACTTGTTACATGCATCTTTATTTTATAAGAAGAAATTTAAGCAATATACATTTTATTAGAATGTTCTCCCTATACTCAGAGCATATGAAGCTTCTTGCTCATTCAAGCTATGAGTTTTAAAATATAAAAATACACAAATATAAAATATTGTAGTAAAATGTAGGATAATCCTCCGTACAGTCTTACTACGTATACATATGAGCGATGTGTAATTATTAAATCATGTCATTCAGTTTTAACTGACATAATGTCATGACATAAAAGCATATTTTTTTTACAAATCTTAACCGTAAAAAAAAATTGATGAAAAAACGTTTAACAAAAAATCCTCTTTCTTTTTAGCAATAAATGTTGAAATAGATAAATAAAAGAATACTTTCTTGAATATTTTATTAGGAAAACACAAATCCTCCTAAACTTATTTAATATTCGTCATTTATGTATCTATTTACAATTGCTAAAGTAGATAGTCATTTGTTTCGACTAATTAAACTTAGTATAAATTTTAATTTTAATAATACAGATAGTCAACGAAGCTATGCATATCTTACGACACAACCATATATTTAACACGGTGTTTTGAAAGCCTATCCCGTCGGAATCTCTGGCTACATTGTTCCACCATAATAAAAGAAACTATAAAACTGGAACTGATGATAATGATATTCGTTTCAAACTTAACAAAAGCACTGTCGCGTGCGATGCGCGGCGCGGGCTCAGTATCGTTGCCAGGCGCAGGAGGAGGATGCGGCGGAGGCGCCGGGGCGCGCCGCCGCGCCCTGCCGTCACAGCTCCGAGAAGAACTCGGGGGAGGAGTGCGGCGTGGGCGGCGCGTGCTGCGGCACGCCGTGCTCGCGCCCGACCAGCGCCAACCGCTGCTTCAGCACGTCGCACTCGTGCGTCAGCCGCGCCACCTGCAGCTGCAATACGTGCATCTCTTCCTGCAGCGAGCGGTTGGTCAGCTCGAGCTCCTGACGTTGCTGTAAACGCTTGCTGCGGCAGTTCTGCGCATAGCCACGGTTCTTCAGAGTGCGCCGCTTTTGTTTTAGCCGAGTAACGTCTTCCCGCGGAAACCCGTGCAGCCGCTTGTTGAGCTCGCGTACGCTGAGCGACATTAGCAATTCATCACTTAAGAGATCATCGCCGCATGACGAAGGTTGATAAGACTGATGCTGCCCAGTTCGGGGTGACATCGCCGAACAGGAGCTGGCCGGCCGCAACATGCCCTGTTGCATATGATGATCTTGTTCGCGCCAGTCGCGCCTGTTCCATTCTTCAAAATTACCACAGGGTACCGTGCGCATGTCGAGCGGCTCACGCATGTGAGGAAGCCACAGCACGTCCTCAACTATGGCCGATCGGCACGGACTGCGGCCTACGGGAGCCGGAGGAGTCTCCGGCGGCGTGCTCGGGTCTACGGCGATCGCCACGTGCGGCTGCGGGTACGGGCCCGCGTCGGGCCAGGGTCGGCAGGCGCGAGCGCAGGCCGGCGGTGCCTCTACCAGCTCGTGCCACCCCGTTCGGAGAGGTTCGCGCTTCACCACATGGTGATCCTCGAGGTGATCGAGTTCGAAGTTCTGGACGTACTCGTCAGCGAGTTGTTCGTCGTCGGCTTCGCGGTGTGGCTGCGGTGGCAGGGTCTGCATGGCGCTCGGCTGGGAGCAGTCCTCGAGCGCGTGTTCCACCATGGGGCCGTGCGGGGCGCACGCCGGCCGGGAGCGGACTGCCGCCGCGCCGCGCGACAGGGCAGCGCGAGACTCCGCCCTCCGACCCAATGACGTCCCACGACGCGCGCATACACGTACTGCCTTTATTGTTACTGGCATAAGTTCGCTAACACTAGCCTGATATCAAAACATAATATAAGATATAAATTATGAAACATACATACATGAGTTTGTAAATTGTTAATTATGCATGTAACTACTACAAGCAAGCTAGACTTACATACAGCTATATGTAGATGCATTTATGCCTGATGGGATTTTATTTGGTACGGGTTATTAATACTATTAATTAAAATACTCAGATAACAAGATATAATATATATAATTATTTATATTATTAGATAAATTATATGTATTGTGGTATAGAACAAAGTGGCACTTTAACAATCGGAAGTCCGTAGTCAAATTCGTAGCTAGTCTGCTACGTTTTTTCGTAGCATTCTACGTAGGCTTACGCCGTGTCGTCGCCAGCTAAAATAAAATTGAACCTTCACCAAAGAATGTGAAACGTTTATGATATTTTATGCTATTATCGACAGCGTTCGTGGCAGACTATGAATGTAAATAAATTATCTGACTGACACTATTAATCATTATCCAAGGGGATCCAACATACTACAAAACATCTAGAGCATTATATTTTATTCAATAGAATAGAATAAAATTTGTCAGAATACAGTTACATTGGTGATCTATATATATATAAATGAATTGATGTTCGTTTGTCTCGTTAAAACTCGAGAATGGCTGGATGGATTTGGCTGATTTTGATCTTGAAATATTTGTGGAAGTTCATAGAATGTTTAAGCGATAAGAAAATATGGAAAACTAGGGAAAAATACTAAAAACGAAGATTAATCAAAGTTTGAGACACGACTAATGATAATTGATTATAAGTGTATTTATCTTTAAAAATGTCATCATTAACATTTACATGCCATAATAATGGCGAAATCATGTTATTTACCTACCATCTCATGTATTCTTATTTAATTTTCCCATACAAAATATTCCTACCTGTCAAAAATTGTTCGTCCCGTCGGTACAGTAAATTCAGGTCCCCTCAAATTGAAGTTATATAATATGGTACTTACTAAATATGGGGTTTCAATCGACAACATATATATCCACAATATTCTTACTATCGCGTATTTAGATTTTTAAAACGCAAAGTAGTAGTGAAAAATAGTGACAATTGGTAGTCGAATCGAATTAGAAATACGAGTATATTTCAAGACGATTGGTTAAAAAGTTGATTTGTCATTTTGTCAAAATAGTAATGTGCAAACTTTGCACATTACTTAAAACGTAGTGATTATATTCTCTTTGCAGTGCGTTTTAAGAGACGGGACTTCCATAGTTGCAAATGGTAATCCATTTAGCACTATGGTTAATACATAAGAAAAACAATAATCTTTAAGAATATCTGGGGGTAACCCTTGATATGAAAGTAACGTGGCATAGTGGTGTTGAAAATATAGCCAAAAAGGCCTTACGTGTCTTAATTATGTGCCGTTCTGCTTATGGAAGAACTTGGGGGCCCAAATCAATGGTTATATACTACGTTGGTGGGGCCTATTCTCACATAATATGGCAGCGCTGTATGGATGCTTAGGACTAAACTGAAGATCTGCAAGGATAGAAAGAGTGTTTGCATGGCAATTACAGGCAAAACAACGCCTTCAAAACAACGCCTACACTCGCTCTTGAGTGGGTACTGAGACTAACACACTTATATACAAAAAGAGGAAAGGAAGTCGCTATACGGACTTGCCAAAGCAGAGGCTTTGAATCGTAATAAGCCCTGTACATTCTATTCTTGGTGGCTATAAATTTGGGCCCGGTATCCCCGGAACGCACTTCGACCCAGTTGGATCCATTGTGCATGCCCTAGCCCTTACTCTGTTGCTGGCGTATCGAAGAGCTCCCTCAGGTACGCAACGATCGCGCCAGCTTGGAGCTGTACATAATCATTTGGCGTAGGATAGGCCCAAATGACATTGTTGTGTCTTCCCAGGTTGTTCAAACCTGTAACACCTTCTTTGACTAGTTTAGAAGCAACTCGGAAGGAATTCAGAGCCTTCAGAGCTGCCTGACTGTCACTGAGAATGCAAATGGTTTTACCTTTGACGTTTCTCCTTTGCATTTCTTTAATGCTGGCAATTATGGCATAGGTTTCCGCTTGGAATACCGATGCATAATGCCCCATGCTGTGACTGACACTACAGTCCTTGGAATAAATCCCCGCCCCTGTACCTGACTCCATTTTAGAACCGTCAGTGTACCATATGAGGTGAGTTCCTCATATGGTACACTGAGGGTTTGAGTCCCCTCGTCCACTCTTCCCTGGATGGTATATGTACTCGGTACCTCTTGTTAAACATGTACACTGGATTTATCCTATCACAGGGCATGTCCATTAGATCGTCCAGTTCTTTCACGGGATCCAATAAAGTGTGTTTTGTACAGGGCTTGTTACGAT
Source organism: Furcula furcula (assembly GCA_911728495.1). Classification (NCBI taxonomy): domain Eukaryota; kingdom Metazoa; phylum Arthropoda; class Insecta; order Lepidoptera; family Notodontidae; genus Furcula; species Furcula furcula. The sequence continues at coordinate 17,299,501 of OU452245.1, forward strand.
TCCAAACTCCTGCTTTTGCAAGTCTGTATAGCGACTTCCTTGCCTCTGTTTGTATGTAAGTGTGTAGTGGGGTTAGTCCCAGTATCCACTCAAGAGCCAATGTAGGCGTTGTTTTGAAGGCACCTGTAATTGCCATGCAAACTACTCTTTGTACCTTCCTAAGAGAATCCTTGCAGATCTTTAGTTTGGTCCTAGGCCACCATACAGCGCTGCCGTATGTGAGAATAGGTCTCACTATCGTAGTATATAACCAATACATTACCTTTGGTTTGAGTCCCCAGGTTTTGCCATACGCAGAACGGCACATATTGAAGACACGTAAGGCCTTTCTTGTTATGTTTTCAACATGACTATGCCACGTTAGTTTACTATCGAGAGTTACCCCAAGATATTTCACTTCCGTAGCCCATTTTAGTCTGGTGCCGTACATTTCTGGGTCTCTAAGGCCCTCTAAATGTCTTTTCCTCGTGAAAGGCACTATAACCGTTTTGCTTGGATTTATGGAAAGGTTATTGTCTTTACACCATCTTTCCACCCTAACCAAAGCACCCTGCAGCAAATCCGTTACTACTTTTGGAAATTTGCCATTTACTTGTATGACTATATCATCTGCATAGCCTACGGCTTGAAATGGTCCATTGTTAAGTTCCACTAACAACGAATCCACCACTAGACTCCACAGTAATGGGGATAGTACGCCTCCCTGTGGACATCCTTTAGTTGCCTTTACGGTAACCATATCACATAATAAACTAGTTTTAATGACACGTTCCTGCAGCATAGTGCTAATCCATTTAACAATTGTCGCCTCTGTACCATGATTTTGTGCTGAGATTCTTATTGAAGCGAAGGTTGTTCGATCGAACGCCCCTTCAATATCCAAAAACGCTCCAGCACAGATTTCTTTGGTCTCCAATGCATGTTCTGCCCGGTTGACCACATAGTGCAGTGCCGTGTCCGTAGACTTACCCGGTTGGTACGCGCATTGCATGTCATGGAGCGGTCGTCTCCTTAGTGGGCCATCTCTTATATACCTGTCTATCATCTTCTCCAAAGTCTTCAAGAAGAATGAAGTAAGACTGATAGGGCGATAGGATTTGGCATCTTCATAGCTCTCCTTTCCTGGTTTGGGAATGAAGATTACTTTTGCCTGTCTCCAGGCTGATGGGACATGCCCAAAGGCTAGGCATGCTCTGTACAATCTGCACAAGTGAGGTATGAGAATACCTTTTCCCTCCTGTAGTAAGATGGGGTATATATCGTCAGGTCCTAGTGATTTATACGGACTGCCCTGTACATTACACACTTTTTTCTGGATTTTAACTGGATGATCTAATGGACATGCCCTGTGATAGGATAAATCCAGTGTACATGTTTAATAAGAGGTACCGAGTACACATACCATCAAAGAAAGAGTGGACGAAGGGACTTAAACCGGTTAGTGGAACTCACCTCATATAGTACACTGACGGTTCTAAAATGGAGTCAGGTACTCTCAAACCGGTTAGTGGAACTCACCTCATATAGTACACTGACGGTTTTAAAATGGAGTCAGGTACTGGGGCAGGGATTTATTCTAAGGGGTGTAGTGTAATTTGGCATCGGTATTCCAAGCGGAAAATTATGGCATCATTGCCAACATTAAATAAATGCAAAAGAGAAATGTCAAAGGTAAAACCATTTACATTCTAAGTGACAGTCAGGCAGCTCAGAAGGCTCTAACTCCTTCTCTAAACTGGTTAAAGAAGATATGACAGGCTTGAACAACATGGGAAGACACAACAACATCAGCCTTATCTGGGTACCTATCCATATATAGACGACTAGACTATATATACTATACCTATAGATTGATTCACCGGGTCATCTAGTGCTAAAATAATAAAATGCTACGTAGCAGTATTCGTATGCATGAACGTAAAAGCTATACATCTCGAATTCGTTTCGGAACTTTCCACAGAGGCCTTTTTAGCAGCTTTACGACGTTTCACGTCCCGTTGAAAAGAAAAAGAAAATAATTTATTTATTCAACGACAACGATCTACGTCTTAACGTCTTAAATAATACTAACTTAAATGCTATCTGTCGTTGAACGGGTCATGTACTCATCATATGTCATTGCTCCTATAAGGTGCAACAACGCTGGTCTTCCTTGGACACCCGTTGTGGTGTCTGTACTGAAATATACTCAGACTGTAGAAAGAACTTCGTAGCTTGTAACAATTATTTAAAATTCTGCTCACCGCCAACTGCTCACAGCTCACAGCTAACTGCTCACAGCTAAGTGCTCACAGCTAAGTGCTCACAGCTAACTGCTAACAGATAACTGCTCACAGCTAACACCTCACAGCTAACTACTCACAGCTAAGTGCTCACAGCTAACTACTAACGGCTCACAGCTAACTGCTTACAGCTAAGTGTTCACAGCTAACTGCTCACTGCTAATTGCTCACAGCTAACTCATCATCATCATCAGCCGGAAGACGTCCACTGCTGAACATAGGCCTCCCCCTTAGAACGCCACAATGAACGACAATTGGCTATTTGCATCCACCGGTTACCTGCGACGCGCACAATGTCATCTGTCCACCTAGTGGGAGGCCTGCCAACGCTGCGTCTTCCGGTTCGTGGTCGCCATTCGAGAACCTTTCTTCCCCAACGGTTATCGGTTCTTAGAGCGATGTGGCCTGCCAATGGGCAGGCCACATCGCTCAGTGGCAATGGCCACTTCAACTTGCAGATTCTGAGAGCTATGTCAGTGACCTTAGTTCTTCGGCGAATCTCCACATTTCGGATTCTGTCGTGCAAAGAAACTCCGAGCATAGCTCTCTCCAAGGCTCGTTGTGTGTCAGAGTCACACTTTTCTAAAAGGCCAGCCGTTAGAGATCACGTCTCAGTACCATATGTCATCACACACTGGTTAAAAATCTTCGTCTTCAGGCACTGCGGTATTTTGGACGAGAAGATATCGCGTAGTTTCCCGAACGCTGCCCATCCGAGTTGGATTCTTCGGGCGACCTCTTTGTCGATGTTAGACCGACCTAACTGGACAGTTTGTCCTAGGTATACGTAGTGGTCAACAACTTCGAGTGTATCGTTCCCAACAACTACCGGTACGGGTGCAACATGGACATTAGACATGATATTCGTCTTGTCCATGTTCATTTTAAGACCCACCTGTTGGGAAACGCTACTGAGGTCGCTGAGCATAGTATTGATTTTCTCCAGTGACTCTGCCATAATGACTATATCATGGGCAAAACGAAGGTGAGTGATGTATTCGCCATTGATGTTGATGCCGAGTCCGTACCAGTCCAAGAGCTTGAAAACGTCCTCCAATGCGTTCGAGAACAGTTTCGGAGAAAGAACGTCTCCCTGTCTCACACCTCGCTGCAATTTGATTGGTTTCGTGCTCTCGTCCTGTAGTCAGATCGACATGGTGGCGTTGCTGTAACAACTCACAGCTGACTGCTCACAGCTGACTGCTCACAGCTAAGTGCTCACAGTTAACAGCTCACAGCTAACAGCTCACTGCTAACTGCTCACAGCTAACAGCTCACAGCTAACTACTCACAGCTAAGTGCTCACAGCTACGTGCTCACAGCTAACTACTCACAGCTAACTGCTCACAGCTAAGTGCTCACAGCTAACAACTCACAGCTTAGTGCTCACAGCGAAGTGCTCACGATTAACAGCTCACAGCTCACAGCTAACTGCTCACAGCTAAGTGCTCACAGCTAACAACTCACAGCTAACTGCTCACAGCTAACTGCTCACAGCTAAATGCTCACAGATAAATGCTCACAGCTAACTGCTCACAGCTAACTGCTCACAGCTAACTGCTCACAGCTAACTGCTCACAGCTAACTGCTCACAGCTAACTGCTCACAGCTAACTGCTTACAGCTAACTGCTCACAGCTAAATGCTCACAGCTAACTGCTCACAGCTAACAACTCCTCACAGCTAACTGCTCACAGCTAAGTGCTCACTGCTAACTGCTCACAGCTAACTGCTCACAGCTAACTGCTCACAGCTAACTGCTCACAGCTAACAACTCACAGCTAACTGCTCACAGCTAAATGCTCACAGCTAAATGCTCACAACTAAATGCTCACAGGTAACTGCTCACAGCTAAATGCTCACAGCTAACTGCTCACAGCTAAATGCTCACAGCTAACAACTCACAGCTAACTACTCACAGCTAACTGCTCACAGCTAACTGCTCACAGCTAACTGCTCACAGCTAACTGCTCACAGCTAAATGCTCACAGCTAACTGCTCACAGCTAAATGCTCACAGCTAAATGCTCACAGCTAAATGCTCACAGCTAACTGCTCACTGCTAAATGCTCACAGCTAACTGCTCACAGCTAAGTGCTCACAGCCAAGTGCTCACAGCTCACAGCTAACTGCTCACAGCTCACTGCTCACTGGTCACAGCTCACTTCAAGAAAATCCTTTGTACAATAATAATATTTCTGTAGTAAAAAAATAATAATTTATCTTTTAATGTCTTTATATCTAATTGTTTGAAATCATCAGGAAATTTATTATAATTTATTCTTATTGGCATGTACATATACACATTATATCTTTCTCTAATTTAAGGTTTGCAGCAATCGTTAGGTACTCAGATTCAGGAAACAGCATACTTACTCTATTTTTAGATTATCGTAGCAAAAGGGATACCCAAACCCTTATTTTCATTCATCCGTCTGAATATTACAGGTTTTTGATTCCGTTACAAGTGTCATCATTTTATTTATTGATTTCTTTCTCTTATGTAAATGCGGTACAACGAGTAAAAGATTTAAGATATTGAACTGTTTTTTATTCAAATTCAAAATATCTTTATTGTGCATAGGCATAGGCCTAAGGAAGGCACTTACATATTGTCAACTTTTTTACAACTACCGCCGGATCACAACGAGGCCTCTACTGAGAAGATCCAGCAAGAAACTCATTATTCATATTTTAGTTTATGTATTTTTTAAATAATTTTGACAATAAATATATATTAAAGTTATAGGCTTGCATGAGCATAGCATCGCAGTGTAAGCCCACGTAGCTTACCTTATCTCCAGGTAATCCGAGATTTTATAGCTGCCTTTTTTAGATAACCGGCTTTTAATAGTGCTTTTGAATTTATTTATTGGTAGGGCTCGGATATCCTGTGGCAGTTTATTATAGAAACGTATACCCAGGCCCATGAACGAATTGCTAATTCTGTGGAGACGCGTGTTTATATTAAATTCCAGGTGTTTACATTATGATGGTCACTATTCTTTGCAAAAGCACTTATGTTTTTCTTTACATAGAACAATGTTTTACTAAATTAAATAAAGAGATAGTTTTACCACTCTTTTTACCGTGTTAGGGGTGGACTAGTATTAAAACTAGTATTTAAACATCCCTTCGTTACTAAGGTAGGTGCAACCTCGTCTTCGGAGTCGCTGGACGTTCGGGGTGTGGGCCCTTAGTGCGTCCATTAAGTACGGCGGCGACTTCGAGGAGGACGGCGGCGGGGTTGCGACCCCCGTCCCCGTGAGCACTATGTCAGGTTCCCGGGGGGCTACAATGCGCTCCCCGGCGGAAGGCTCAAAGGCAAGGCACTAAGGGGCCCCTGGTGCAGATCCCACCGGAGAGACCTGGCTATTGAGCCAGGTCTCCATCGTCCATTGGGACGATGTTTAAATACTTCTTTTTCTTTTTAACGCGGGAGAAATCTTCCAAAGATCCCCGGGAACTGTGGGGCTCGACCGGGGTATGTGGGATTCTTACCTACTAAAACCCCCGCGGCTGTCGCATCGGCACATGAGAGAGGGGACCCCAGGGTTCTCCGTGATAATGTCAGCTATAGTCGTTTACTACTATGAAACAAAGAAAAAAGCAATATTTTGTTGCAAATAACATTTAAAACTTTTACAGTGTGTTAATTTAACAGATAAATATAAAATAATTTAATATATAAAAAGCTTATTCGAACTGGTCTCCATTGGCTGCAATACAGTCCTTTAAACGCTGAGGCCAGTTTTCCATGGGAAAATTCTACACTGCCAATCGTACGGATTATTTTAGGGACTCCAAATTATCATGGCGTTTAGAGCAAGTACTCTCTAAAACTGACCATAAATCATAATCCAGCGTATTAAGATCGGGACTAGACGACGGTCAGTCTTCAGATCTGATGAAGTCCGAAACGTTCGTTTCCAACCAAGACTGTGTAGACCGAGCTTTATCACCCGGCGCCGCGAGTCTTGCTGGAAGGACCATTCTTGGTTATTGAACATGGTGTTGTTAATGGGCTTCACTACCTTCTCAAGATCACTCCTTCATAGCTAATACCCCACCAAACCATCACTGAAGTCGGATAGTGCACTCTGTCGACTAATTGGGAAGCTTCCTTAGAGCTTTGAGCATAAATACGGTCATTTTGTTTGTTAAAATGTTGCTCAATTATAAAAAAAAAACTCATCCGTAAATAAAAATTTTCTGTGACCTCCCTTTGTGTACCGCTTCAGTAAGTAGTTGTTTCGATTTTACCATCCTATTCTTTTTAAAATTATCAGTTAAGAAATGACCAGTACGTCTCTTAAAGGCTGCAATTCCTAAGCCATCTTTTAAAATGCGCGACATGGTTCTAGGTGTTATCTTCATCTCCCGAGACAAAAACTTTTGCTTTCGGACAGGTTTTCTTCGAATTTTTCTCCTTACTGCTTTGACCACCTTTTTCGTACGAACACTACGTGGACGGCCAGATCTTTTTCTGTCACAAACAGAGGAGGTCTAGCCCGGTACACAAACATTTTATTTATACCAAGCGTATGGAGAGTTTTAAAAATTACATTTGGCTCCTTACCTACTTTGTGTAATGCATTTACGTGGGGCGCACTAAAAGTTTCCGGAATCCGGAAACAATTGACAGTCAGATGAAACAAACTGCATTGTAGAATGCAAAGAGTTCCATTTTAAAATGTTGTAATTACTTTTTAAATATTGTTTATGTATAAAGAGAACCAAATCGCTGTACATAGGTCACACTAAAAGTTTCCGGAACTGGCCACTTGGCCAGTTCCGGAAACTTTTAGTGTGACCTATGTACAGCGATTTGGTTCTCTTTATCACCCCACTCCATTTTAATGTCGCAAAATATTGTACAATGTTTTCGTGCCAAAATGAGAAAATTTAACGAACAATCATAACATACAAATACAAAAATGACAGATTCCAAATTCAAATGTAATATTTTGTTTATTTTTAATTGTAACCATCGATACACTATCGATAGTATATCGATGATTATAACAGTATTTCATTTTTGGGCAGACTAAGTAAACGTTTAGAATATCGCAGCCAAATAGTGCTAGTGACGAGTGGCGTTGTTCCTGTGGTCTGTTCCTATGGTTGCCTGTGCTCCATACAGAGATATACATCAGCAACTCCATATAGAGATATGGAGTTGCTGATGTACCCTCCGTGGTGCAGTGGGAAACCGCTTGTTTTGCAAACCGGAGGTCGCCGGTTCGAGTCCCGCAGGGAGCAACAATTTTGTGTAGTAGTTACTTACAGGCTAGGACAATGCAGGCCGATTACCTGATTGTCTGTAAAATAAGATGATCCATGGTAAATGAAAAGAGTTGCTGTTCTGGCTAACGGCCCATGGTTCGTACCTTGCTGTCGGCTTTTCATCCACGGCTGCTTACTCCTTACCATTAGGAAGGATCGTGGTCAAGCACCAGCTTATAAAGGTTTTTATGTTTTATTTTTATCTCTAGTAATGTAATAATATACCGTGAGATGACACTGAATTAGAAAGCAAGATTTATCTTTCTTCTTCTTCTGTCTGTCTTGGTATTATAAATTTAGTTCATTTTGTTTTTCTCTTAATGCTGCTCCCACGAGGTTGCACCTACCTTAAGCCTAATTAGTATTATTATTTTGACCTAAACGAATAAATTCTTTTTTTTATCCTTGGGGTGCCGGGTTAGAATTGCATCCCCCCATCTCCTCTCGTTGGGTGTCGTAAGAGGCGACTAAGCGAGAACAGGAAGACGGGCAGCAGCGTCTTTCTTATGGATTTATCTTCCACCTATACTGCGATCCCCAAGCCGCCTGCCAAGCGTGGGGATTATGGCAACCCCTCCCTTCTAAGGGGGAGGCCTTTTGTTCAGCAGTGGACATATTTCGGCTGCTGATGATGATGATGAATAAATTAATTAGATTAAGAATGTGTCCATTGACACGTTTCTTCTAAATAAAATAAAATAAAAAAATTGTCTCTATTAAGGCGAAGACACTGTGTCATTGTATTTCCCTTACACTGCACTAATTTAACACTTAAACAACTCAAAAGGTTTTGTTATTTTCAGTTTTTTCACTATGTCCGTGTAGTCGAGAAGCTTGCCTCGACATTCACATGGTGATGAAGCCGCTGAGCATCAGCGTAGTCCTTGAAAGTTATCAAGGACTACGCAGAAGCCACGAAGTAAATTTTGAAGTCCCGATGGAGATAGCTTTTTCTTATGTATAAGGGCGCGTTAACAATTCGTCTGATTACTTTGTTCTGGAAGAGTTGGATTATGTGTATATTGCTTTACCAAATGTACACAGCTGTATACTTACTAGTTTGTACATTAGTATTTAATATTTTTAACCGACTTCAAAAAATGAGGAGGTTCTCAATTCGTCTGTATATATTTTTTTTCTATGTATGTTCGCGCATAGCTCTGGCAATTATGAACCGATTTGAAAAGATCTTTCTTCCATCCATTCTTTAATCCGTTAATTGGGTCCCATAAAATAATTATTGCTTAGCAATAAGTAGTTCCTGAAAAGACAAGAATGTTGACTGCGCAGGAAAACTGCAGGAATGCCTATAAGATGACTTTATGTCGCTTTTTAAGGACAAAAATGGTCATAACTCTGGCAAATATTTACCAATTTTAATGATTCTTTTTTTATTCGAAAGAAGAAACCAATGTAATGAATCTGTATGAATTTTATCACAACCGGATAAGAACTTCCTGGAGGACCATGAATTATGTGGAGGAATTTATCTGGTAACTAGCGACCCGCCCCGGCTTCGCACGGGTGTAATTGAGAAAAAAAAAGGAAGTGAATAATTTAAAGCTACTGCCTTTGATTATAGAATTTCTTGGAATTATTTATCAGTTTGTAGCTGACTTTTCGTAACGCAATATGAACAAATTTTGTATAGAAGTGACGCGTGAAAGGGCTACATATAGCTGCCTGTCCATGGGCAAAGTACTCAACGCTTAGGTTTAAGCCTGTAACGTTGAATCTCTGAGCTTGTGATTTGTTAATGGTATTTATAATTTTAGAAACTGCAGACGGCTACGGCTACGGCTATCACGTCGGCACATTAGAGGGCAGACCTGGGCTATCTGTCGGGATCTGCACCAGCTGATACCACTCAGTGCCTTGACTTTGAACCCGCCGCCGGAGAGGCACATTATAGTTCCTCGAGAACCTGTCATGGTGCTCACGGTTACAGGGATCACGGGGAAGCCTATAATGGGATTTACGGGACCCTGTTGGTGGTCAACCGGGTATGTAGGTTTCTTATAAACTAAAGCCCCAACGGCCGTGCAATCAGCACATAAGAACCCCTTCTTGGGCTATCCGGTGGGATCTGCAACATTATACCCTCAGTGGCTTGCCTTTGACCCTGCCACCGGGGAGCACAATAAAGCCACATGGGAACTTTTCACCGTGCTCACGGTTACAGGGGTCACGGGGGAAGCCTTCAATTGGTCCCCGGGACCCTGTTGGCGGTCAACCGGGTTATGTGGGATTCTTATACACTAAACCCCCAACGGCTGTTAAATTAGTACATAAGTAGGAGACCTGGGCCATCCAGTGGGATCTGCACCAAGATCCCTCAGTGGCTTGCCTTTGAGCCCGCCACCGGGGGGCACAATAAAGCCACCCGGGAAACTATCATCGTGCTCAAAGATACGGGGATTGCGGGGGAAACCTCCAATAGGCCCCAGGATCCTGCGGGCGATCGACTGCAGTATGTGTCCCCCACGGCTGTCCACACAAAAGAGTGTGCACCGTGTACCCCTCAGTGCAAGGCAAGGGCCTTTGAAGCCGCTGCCGGGGGCGCATTATAGCCCTCCGGGAATCTGTCACCGTTGTCACAGTTTAAGGGAGTAGCGGGGGAAACATCCAATATGTCCCCGGGATCCCGTGGGGAAGTCAAACTGGGTATTTGGGATTCTTACCCACTAAAACTCCCGTGGCTATCACATCGGCACATGAGAGGGAAACCTGGGTTCTCGGGTGGGATCTGCACCAGGTGTCCCTGACTGACTGACTCAGACTGGCTGAATCCGAGTCAGTCCCGGTCAGTCCCGTCAGTCCCGGTCAGTCCCGGTCAGTCCCGGTCAGTCCCGGTCAGTCCCGGTCAGTCCCGGTCAGTCCCGGTCAGTCCCGGTCAGTCCCGGTCAGTCCCGTTCAATCCCGCTCAATCCCGCTCAGTCCCGGTCAGTCCCGGTCTGTCCCGCTCAGTCCCGGTTAGTCCTGGTCAGTCCCGCTCAGTCTCGCTCAGTCCCGGTCAGTCCCGCTCAGTCCCGGTCGGTCCCGGTCAGTCCCGCTCAGTCCCGGTCAGTCCCGCTCAATCCCGCTCAGTCCCGCTCAATCCCGCTCAGTCCCGCTCAGTCCCGCTCAGTCCCACTCAGTCCCGGTCAGTCCCGGTCAGTCCCGGTCAGTCCGTACCACACCGTACCACACCGAACCACACAGAACCACTCACACACTCACTCACTCACCCACTCGCCCGCTCGCCCGCTCGCCCGCTCGCCCACTCGCCCGCTCGCCCGGTCACCCACTCGCCCGCTCGCCCACTCGCCCACTCGCCCACTCACCCACTCACTCACTCACGGACGGCATAGGAAGTCGCATAAGAAGTTTCACTTCAAAAACCTGTCACCGTGCTCAAAGTTTCGGGGACCACGTTAGACCTCCAATAGGCTTCCGTCGACCGCGGTGTGTGGGATTCTTACCCTCTAAACCCCCCACGGCTGTCCGCAAAAAATATATAGGCAAGGGCCTTTGAAGCCGCTGCCGGGGGCGCATTATAGCCCCCCGGGAAACTGTCACCGTTGTCACAGTTAAAGGGGTGGTGGCACGTTTAATATGTCCCTGGGATCCTGTGGGGGATTCTTACCCACTAAAACTCTCGTGGCTGTCACATCGGCACATGAGAGGGGGTCCTCCGGTGGGATCTGCATCAGCTGTCCCTCAGTGCATTGCCTTTGAGTCCGCCACCGGGGGCCGGGTATATTATATCCCGGATATTTACCTACTTTATAATATATGGAATTAATGAAATTCTCTAGTACTTGATTGTTAACTATGTATCTCTTTAGGTTTAGTCAATGTAAGCTATGTAAGTTTATTTACCTAGATAAAACTTAAAACCTTCAATGAAAAATTATCTAACCGATGGTGAAAATCGCTGCGTGGTTTAGGAGGTGCTATCCGATATAGACAGACTCGGATAGCGACTTTGTTTCACACTATTTAAAGATACTTTGACGTCGTTGGTCCCCAACACCAGCCAACCTATAGAAAAAACCCTGACTGACAGACAGACAATAATTCCAATAAAGCTTTGGCTTTTTTTATATCATACGTACAATAGGTGCATGCATATTGTATTCCTACCCAAACAGATATTTTGAAAATATATTTTCATTATTTTATTTTTAGTTTGTTATATTTGCGAAACAAACAAATGATACCACTTATTACTAAATATAAGATCCAATAGTACAAAAATCAATTCAGTTTCCACTAATAACTAAATCATAACATTAGAGAGAAATATGCATGATTTTAAATTTTAAAAAAGTATTAAATATAAAAATATATTAGAGATAAAAAGTGCCGGAGTCAATATGAGTTAAATATTTAAAACATCGAATCTTAATATAAATAAAAAAATCAAAACAATGTTTAAAAATACAAAAAAAAATACGCACACGGGTAGCGAACCCAGACAGTCCGCACTTAGAGGACGCTTCCGTAACCACTTGGCCAAGGAACTTTTATTATGTCTTTCGAATTAGCGTATCTTATTGTGGTAATATACCGCCATCGGTTGAGTAATAATACTTCTTTTTTACCCTGTAAAGGGATAAATTATAAAAAATATGAAATACTAATTCAATTAATTTTCTTAACGAATGTCTGTGCAAAATTTCAAGTCAATAGGACCAAGGAATCGCGTTCTCCCATACAAACTTTGCCCCCCTATTTGACCCCCTTAGAGGTTGAATTTCGCAAAATCGCGTCTTAGTGAGCACCTACGTCTTAAAAGGAACCCCCATGCAAAGTTTGAGACTCCTAGCACTTGTAGTTTCTGAGATTTCGTGATGAGTGGGTTTTTGTCTACTCTTTTATATAATAAGATAAAATATTTAAAAAAAAAATTGAACCGACTTCAATAACACTAAAAAGCATAAAATAATTTAAATATTAAAGAAGTTGGTGTTAGCGTACCTGTTGTGTATATTTGGCACCAACTTCAATAATATTTAAATTATTTTATGCTTTTTAGTGTTATTGAAGTCGGTTCAATTTTTTTTTAAATATTTTATTTTATACTTTTTAGTGATATTTTCATACATAAAGATTGAACCATCGAAGACGGTAAAATGATCTAGGTAGGTTATGACATCATTATGATTTCACATTATCGTCTACATACTTTTACATAATTCATGTTTCTTCAGAAACTCAGAAACAATTTATCCGATCGTAATGAAATTTGCATGGAATCATAGTAGTTTACTCTCTCGAATAAAAAAAGAATCATCGAAATCGGTTCATATTTGTCAGAGAAATGTAAAGGAGAACATCAGTTTTATGGTTTTTACCAGATAAATTCCTCCATATCATTCATGGTCCTCCAGGAAGTTCTTATCCGGTTGTGATAAAATTCATACAGGTTCATTACAGTGGTTTCTTCTTTCGAATAAAAAAAGAATCATTGAAATTGGTAAATATTTACCAGAGTTATGACCATTTTTGTCCTTAAAAAGCGACAAAAAAGTCATCTATATAGGCTTTCTTGCAGCTCTCAGTGCGCAGTCACCATTCTTGTTTTTTCAGGAACTACTTATTACTAGGCAATAATTTTTTTATGGGACCCAATCAATGGATTGAAGAATGGATGGAAGAAAGATTTTTTCAAATCGGTTCATAATTGCCAGAGTTATGCGCGAACAAAAAATATATATATACAGACGAATTGAGAACCTCCTCCTTTTTAACCGACTTCAAAAAAGGAGGAGGTTCTCAATTCATCGTGTATGTATTTTTTTTTTTAATGTATGTTCACTCATAATTCCGCCAAATATGTACCGATTTGGATGATTCTTTTTTGTACCTAATGGACATTCCATCAAGTTGGTCCCATAAAATTTTTATTCCTTATGAACCAGTAGTTCCTGAGAAAACATGAATGGAATGTTAGAATTATCTGGTAAAACGCCTAAAAATAGATGATGTTCTAATCAATAATGGTTATAACTCATATAAATATTTACCAATTTCAGTGATTCTTTTTTTATTCGAAAGCATGAACCATAAGGATGGTTCGGTATGAATTTCATCAAGACCGGATACGAACTTTTTCGAAGAATATGAGTGATGGGAAGGAGATATAACTGGGAGAAACCATAAAATAGATGATGTCTTCGTCTACAAAATGGTCATACGCGAATTCGATGGTTTCTTTTTGACCCCCGACCAAAAACGAGGTGTTATTAGTTTGGGGGGGGGGGGGTCGTGTCTGTCTGTTTGATAACTGTCTGTGGCATCGCAGCGCTCAAACGAGTGGACAGATTGGCGTATGCTGGTTTATTGGAGATGGTTCTTAGCGATGTTTCTTGAAAATCGGTTTAGCTTTGAAAACCATCAGCTCTTTTCCAAGTCGACATAGGGATATTTCGTATACAATGGACATTTTTAATTACTTCTATTACTCCGAAAGATCTGAAATTTAGAACATATGTAAATCCGTTGATACTAAAAAACTAGTACTAAGAAAATGGTAACCTTCACCAAGGTCTGATGATGGAGCAGGAAGGTGGTCACAGGATTTCTGCACCAATAAACGTAGACCCACTGAGTTTGGGCTCGTTGTGTAGGTCTCGACGAGTATCTGCTAGAAAAATGATGTTCAGAGTCTGGTGATGGGAGCAAACAGTATGATGTTAACAGGAACTCTGTTCCATGAAATGTAGGACCCACCGAATTTTAGATCTGTGGTTGGGTTGGGAGATTTTAATTAAAATAATTTTATACCTGTTGGTAAAGCTTTATATCCAAATCGGTATATAGTTGAATAAAGACTTTTCAAGAGAATATGACTAAAAAGAATAAAATAAATTTTTTATTAAAAAAATAAACCGACTTCAATAGACACCACACTAAAAAGTGAAAAATAACCTCAATATTCTTGAAGTTGGTGCTAAAATAACACGATACTTACCCCAACACCAGAATCAACTGACCAGCACCAACTTCAATAATATTGAAGTTATTTTTCACTTTTTAGTGTGGTGTCTATTGAAGTCGGTTTATTTTTTTAATAAAAATTTTATTTGAAGTCGGTTAAAAACCGTGAAAAATATGTTCTCCATTACATTTCTCTGACAAATATGAACCGATTTCGATGATTCTTTTTTTATTCGAGAGAGTCTTTACTCTCTGTAGTAGTTTTACTATGACGATTCCATACAAATTTCATTACGACCGGATAAATTGTTTCTGAGTTTCTGAAGAAACATGAATTATGTAAAAGTATGTAGACGATAATGTGATATCATAATGATGTCATAACCTACCTAGATAATTTTACCGACTTCGATGATTCAATCTTTATGTATGAAAATATCACTAAAAAGTACTATAAAATAAAATATTTAAAAAAATATTGAACCGACTTCAATAACACTAAAAAGTATAAAATAATTCAAATATTATTGAAGTTGGTGCCAAATATACACAGCAGGGACGCTAACACCAACTTCAATAATATTTAAATTATTTTATACTTTTTAGTGTTATTGAAGTAAGTAGGTTCAATTTTTTGATCTTGGCGTTTTATTAGACACAAAACTTCTCTTTTCGGAACATGTCACCTGTATTGTTAATAAAGCATATAAAAATCTAGGGTTTATTATACGTACCTGTCAACCCTTTACTGATTTAGCTTGCCTCAAAATCCTTTACTATGCTTATGTGCGTAGTGCTTTAGAATACTGCAGCTGTGTTTGGAATCCGCAATACGTAACTTATAAACAGAGATGTGACTTATCTAAGATACAAGTATCTGAAATACAGATACAAGATACAAAATACGTATCTTCATCTTGTATCTAAGATACTTTTTAAAAATGTATTTGTATCTTGTATTTAAATACCTTTTGTTAGGTATCTTAGTATTTTGTAAATACTTTATTTGCTAAAATACTTTTCGTAATTATTCGCAAAATGTGATTCTATGATGGCATTAATTTTAAATTATATTACATTGACGGGCCTGTTGGTGTAGCAGTTAGACACCCTGGCCGCTACCCGATAGTTCGTGGCTTCGATTCCCACCAAGTGTCTGGGCGTTATTTATCTATTTATTTATTTACAATAAAAAAAATATAGGTATTAGATCATTTGTCTGATTTACATAATACAGGCTCTGCCTAGTTTGGGATCAGATGACCGTATGGGGATTGTCCCAGAATATTAATATTATTATAAAATGTCAATGTCACCTCTCTGCCCCTATGGAGCGACTCTTCTCTTTTGGGTGTATGATTATGAGGCCTCATCAAAGAAAAGGTGGACTAGGTGGTAGGTTCCTTGTACAAGGAACCGTCCAGTTTGATACCACCGCAGTGTCAGATATTCTGCCACCAGTGCGTAAATATGGCACTGTAGCTGATAAAATAAACGGACACAAAAGACTTAGTATCTAATGTTTTAAGGGTCGGGCAACGTGCTAGTGATTCTTCTGGTGGTAGGTAGATATCAATTATTATTTGATTTATTATTTTTATTAGTATTATTTGATGTATGTTTATATATTATACTCATATGAATATATATTATTATAGTTTACAACATATGTGTTTTTATGTGTCTTTGTGTTAATGTTACCTATTCATGTCGAGTGCGCGCACCCTTTGCTCTTTGTAACTTCTTTATTTTCCTCTCCATCCAAAGGATGCCTGGAAGAGATCGCTTTTGGCGATAAGGCCGCCCATTGTTGCATTTTTTATTGTGTCTTATTCTTTTTGTATATGTTTGTTTGTGCGCAATAAAGAATTGTCTATCTATCTATCTATTATCTATAATTATTTCAGATGATTTTTAGTATAAGCCAAAAACTACTTAACATAAACATAAAATTTTGACGCCTCATCTCGACCCCCATTAAAAATATTTTTATTTCATTTACTATGAAGTTGGATAACTAAGAGCTAAACTATACCATACGTTTCAATCAAATCAATAGAATCGGTGTTCTCGCACCGTAAGGGTTCCTTTTCTACCTTTTAGGCATGGAACCCTAAAAAATGACTAATAAAATATTTAAAGAACTGGTTTTACTTAAATCTCCACTAAAACCATAAATATATAATAATTTGCCTTATCACATTAATAATAATAATAATATCTTGGGACAATCCACACACGGTCATCTGATCCCAAACTAGGCAGAGCCTATACTATGGTAACCAGACAATATTGGCACGATCAACGCGATTTATTTGTAAATAATTCACGTAAAAAAAATAACACATTCAATAATTATTGTTGTTTTTAACCCCCGACCAAAAACGAGGAGTTTTAAGTTTGACGCCTATGTCCGGAAGTCTCTCTGTCTGTCTGTGGCATCAAAGCGCTTCAACAGTGGACGGATTTGAATGCGGTTTTTTTTAGCTCTGTTTCATGAATATCGGTCCAGCCGTTTGAAGACCATCAGCTCATTTCCGAGTAGAGGTAGGGATATTTCGTATACAATAGTAATTTCTCATTACTCTAGACTTCTTTTAGTCCGAAAGATCTGAAATTTAGAACATAAATGTAAATCCGATGATACTGAATATAAATTTAAAATTATAAAACACCTCTAACGTACCTAAGTTCACCTGAACGAACTCTTAAAATGACTTTCCTGCGCCATTATCAGACCCTGATCAGTATCTGTCTCCTAACTACTCGTTAAGATTTAACCATAGGTTTAAAATTCGGTGGGTCGTACATTTAATGGAGCCGAGTTCCTGTTACCACCTTCCTGCTTGCTCCCAGACTCCAGACCCACCAAACTAATTATCATTTTTCTACCTACTACTCCTTCGTAGTAACCTATCCAACGAGTACAAATTCGGTGGGTCTACGTTTAATGGTGTAGAGATTTCGTTACCACCTTCCTGCTCTATCATCAGACCCTTATCACCATTTTTCTAGCACCTATTCATCGAGACCTACCCAACAAGCCCATATTCGGTGGGTCTACATTTATTGGTGCAGAGATCTTGTGACCATCTTCGTGCTCCATCGTCAGACCCTGATTACCATTTTTCAAGCAACTATTCATCAAGATCTATCCAACGAGTCCAAATTCGGTAGGTCTACGTTAATTGGTTCAGAGATCCGGTGACCACCTTCCTGCTCCATCATCAGACCCTGATCACCATTTTTCTAGCAACTACTTATCGAGACCTACCCAACAAGCCCAAATTCTGTGTGTCTAGGTTTATTGGGGCCGAGATCCTGTTACTACCTTCTTGCTGATTATCATCAGATCCTGGTGAAGGTTACCATTTTATTTAGTATCATCGGATTTACATATGTTCCAAATTTCAGATCTTTTGGACTAGTAGAAGTGATGAACCCTACCTCGACTCGGAAAAGGGCCTTCAAACGATTGGACAGATTTTTATGAAACATCTCGCTTCAACTACTAGGTGGTGGGTACTTTTTACTAGGTGGTAGATTCCTTGTGCAAGGAACCGGCTAGGTAGGTACCACCGCAGTGTCAGATATTCTGCCGCTAAGCAGCAGTGTGTAAACATTGCTGTGTTCCAGCGTGAAGGGCACTGTAGCTGGTGAAATTACGGGACACAAAGACATAAGATCTAATGTCTTAAGGGTCGGCAACGCGCTAGTGTAGTTCTTCTGGTGTTGCTAGCGTTTATAGGCTACGGTGGCTGCTTAGCATCAGGCGGGCCGTACGCTTGCTTGCCACCTTGGTAAGTAGTATAAAAAAAAACTAGCTTTCAAATAAAAACAAACCTTATACAAATCCGTCCACTGGTTTGAGCGCTACGATGACAGAGACATACATACTGACAGACAGACTTCCGGACATAGGCGTCAAACTTATAACTCCCCTCGTTTAGAGGGTTAAAAATGGTAACCTTCACCAGGGCCTAATGATGATCAGCAAGAAGGTGGTAACAGGATCTCGGCCCCAATAAACGTAGACCCATCGAGTTTGGGTTCGTTGGATAGTTCTCGACTAGGATTTGCTAGAAAATGGTGCTCAGGTTCTGATGATGGAGCAGGAAAGTCATTTTATCAGTTCGTTCGCCTATGTCAGGGATTTTTTTTTTTTTTTAATTTATACGTGTCTTACGAAAGTATTTTATCTTTAAAAAGTATTTGAAAGATACGTATTTTGTATCTAGTATTTCAGATACCTTTCCAGAAAGGTATTTGTATCTGGTATCTAAAATACTTGAAAGTATCTTGTATCTTGTATTTCAGATATTTTGTATAGGGTATCTTGTACATCACTGCTTATAAACAGGAAATTGAAAGCATTCAATCTAAATTCATCAAACATTTAAATTACCGTGCTCAAAAATATTTTCATGACTATCCCGAAGCTTGTAAATTTTATGGCATTATGACACTGGAAGATAGGCGTACTATTTCAGACATGCTTTTTCTGCACGGCATATGTAACAGCACCATTGATTGCCTTCAGCTGAACAATATAGTGATGCAGTTATGGGCACCATCCTACCGTACAAGACATACGACATTATTTGCTGTCCCGAGTGGCACCACCAACTATGCTCAAAATTCAGTGGCATATCGCATTCGTAGATTATATAATAAGAAATTTTCGTCGGTGGATTTATTTTACACGTCAAAAGATGTATTTAGAAAACAAGTTACATTAATGCTTTAGTAATTGTTATATTATATATAGTATAGTACTAACAATGATATAAGTTTATACATAGTATCATTGAATACCAACTTTTCTTTTTGATATGTAGTAAAATAAATACACACTCACACACACTTTCACACACACACACACACACACACAACATATAATTAATTATACTCTTTATGGCAATTGGCTGTTTCAGTTATGAATACTAATTCTGTACTCACTAATCATTTATTTTTTTCTGAATGTATGTAGCCTTAGATAAACATAGTCTCTGACTAAATATTGTATAAATTGTAAAACCTTAATTGGCTGTAAGATTTACATGTATGTCTACGTTTACTATTGTGTCTAAGAGCTGTGGTTTTTGTAATAAACATAAAATAAAATAAATAAATAAAAAAATAATTTATATTTTGCACTAACAGCACGGAGTATTTACCAAGAAGCCAGTGCATTTTCTTATAGCGAAGGCCTAACTCTTCACGTTTCTTTTTAACATGAGCCTTCCAGCGAAGCTTTGCGTCAAGTGTCATGCCCAAGTATTTGGCGGTATTCTCATTATTCTCATAGAGAATAACGTGGTTATTTAAGTAAGTATACCGGGTGTGGATGATAGATTGACTTTTTACTGGTGAAATTAATATGAAGACTTGGATTCGTTGAGTTTTATTCGCCACTTTCTTGTCCAGGCAATTTGTACCTACATTTCCACTGCTTCCGCGTGTGTGAATCCTGTAGCCATAATAGCAGGTTGCAATGGTGATGTTTTTTTTTGGGTTATCGCAAGTATCACACAAGTACAGGACCGGACCTGGAACACTTCCTTATCGTACTCCTCGTGCTTAAGATCAGAATAAGAATCTTCCTGTCTTACTCTGAACATTCTTTCGGTTATGTAAGACTCCAAGATATCGGAGAATTGCTTTGATAACATATTTCTTAATTTATACATGAGGCCCTGACGCCACACCTTATCCTTATCTTGGGCTACATCCAGGAAAACTGTGGAGTAAACTTTATTTTCACACCACCTGCTCGATAATGTTCCATTATGTGTCATATAAACTTGACATAAAGTACATAGGTTATTATATCCCTATAGTCTAGCCGGGTAATAATGTTGTACTAAACTCCCTTGGGTAATAATGTGATTTGTTTTTTTTTTGTTCTTTAGTTCTCCCTAATTGGGAAGGCAAAAGGTTCTAGCTCATACAGCCTCGTCATAAGTAATCTCGCAATAAATCAATTTGTAGCTAGGCCTAAGCCAATTCATCATTAAATTGCTGTCATTTGCCATTCATGTTTTCAGACTGAAGCCAATTCTTCATTAAAATGTAATTTGAATTACGAACGTCAAATATTTTTTTACCACGGAGACTCTTTACAGTAGGTACCTATATATACCACTCTCTCTAAGCAGAGACTTGCACGAAAAAATACATTTGAAAATCGAACCTTGCGGCAGGAGCCGAATTGGAGCCGAACCTTGTTCTAGGTTCTATAAAAGAAAAAAATAGATAAAAAGAAGGCGCTAACGCTGTTGATATTATTTTAATTCTAGCAGCAAAGTCTAGCAGTTTTGTATTTTACTGTCTCGCCTCGCAGTAGGTGTGTGCGCGAACGCTGGAAATCGGTGTGTTGATATTATTTTATTTCTAGCAGTAAGTATTTATAATAATAATAAATACACTTCATTGTACCATTGAGATTTTACACCATAAATTACATGTAAATTGAACAATACGTTGATGATGTAAAAAGGTGGCGCTAACGCTAAAAAGCAATTTCTTCCAGATAACCTAAGCAATCTCTTCCTTGTATTTGTATTTCATTACCTCGCAGTAGGTGTGAAAAGTAGTATATTCTCCTCGGGGATAAAGGTGTCTTTGTCTTGGGCGACCTTGAATCTCTCGCTGTACTCAGGATTCTAGTATTAACTCCCTCGCTTTGCTCGGGAGTTAACTCTATACTCCCTCGCTACGCTCGGGAGTTACTACAATCCTTCGTTATGCTCGCGATTCAATTTCACGCCCGTGACATAAGACACTGCTTTATCCCCTTGGTGCATAAACTACTATTTCTTCTAATGTTTTTATTTTTCTATAATTAACTTGGTGTGTAGTACTTAGTCTGGTTTTATATTAAGTTTAATACAAGTCTTTCAATTTAAATTGATCTTCATAAATTAATTATAATGAAACATCCGTGTAAATGAAAAGGATAATATATCGCTTGCGGCAGCAAGGAGGCTAACTGTAGAACAAAGTGATTTCACGCGTCGCCGACCGCAGGGGGTCAATTCACCACCACGAGTTACATTTAATCACCGCGCGAGCCGCCACTCCAAGCCAACCCTTCCTTATTATCCCTAAATAATTGAAACGATGCGCTTGTTACTTGTATAAAATCATAAGTTGGGTGGAATAGATTTGGAAAATTTACATTAAAGTAAATAAAGTATGCACTAATTATTACACAAGTTGGAAAAAAAACGGGTCACGGATGTTGCCTTTCTTCTGACAAATATTGAAGATACCAAAATTATGTAAAATAAAGCATTATTTTTTAATAAGAATTATCGTCCTTCAGGTTAGTTGTACATATAGTAAAGTAAAAAATACTTAAATGGTTGTTAAAATTATTACTGGAAGTTAATTTAATTTTTTCTTTTTGCATCTTTACATAATAGGTATATAACAATGTAGGTTTGCGCATCTGTCTAAAAATAATATCCGCTACTTCTCCTAAACCACGCAACGGGTTTTTAAGTGGTTTTTTTTTTTTGGGAATGATAGACGCTGTTGGCCGCAGATGGCCATTACAGCTTCACCGGACAATAGGAGGCGAGCGCTTAAAGCGCTCTAGCCTTTACGGCAGAAGTAGCGACGAGCTCAAGGGCACCTCAGGGAGGCACGGCCTCGGCTTGGGCTGTCGCTTGGTTTTTAAGCGGTGTTACCCATTAGGTAGATAATTTTTCACCGAAGGTTTATATACCTAATAATAATATGTGCAGTCGAGTTGGCTCTGCACACTTGTGGAGATGTTCTTGTATGGTTGTGGAGTACGGAAGGAAGATGCCAAACAATACACCCGAGCGAAGCTGGGGCGGATCGCTAGTAACATATTAGTATCAATGTTAATTTTAATTATTTGTTTAGGTAGCTCCTATCAGCTTGTGAACTTGAGACACAGACACGAGATTTGATAATTGAGATTTTTGGAACATGATAAAGAAACTATATCGTGAATCTGTAAAAACTCAAATGTGGTTTTAAAACCAACAATAAAACAATTTCCACCTGATCTGGGACTCGCAGTTTACATCTGGCAACAGTGTTTGCGGCACGGCCGACTGCGGCACGGGCACGGTGCGGTGCGGGTGCGGCGACCGGAGGGCTGACGCAGCCGCCGCTGTTTGCTCTCCACGGTCAACATTGTTAGCGCCCGCCCGCCCCGCAAATGTTATTACATGATTAACCCAGCTCCGACACGTATTCTGTTTGGCCTAGCTTTGTTAATTGCCCACTTTGAAACTGCGTACATCAATTATTTCGTCAAACTAAATAATATTCCAACTTATACACTTCAGTGATTTACGAGGTTAGGTATACTAAAGGTACGGTTGTAGAATTCTGTTGCTCGTTTGTGTGAAAGGTGTATTAGCTCAGTAGTTAGGTACGTCAGTGATAGCTTGTCAATGAATAATCATCATGCAGAAGAGCAAAATCGAGATGTAAGTACATATTAGGTAAGTATATATTTTTTTATCTGGTTTTTGTTCTTGCGTGGGACAACATCAAAATGTATCCGGGACCACAGTCCGGGATCCTGTGGGTACAACGAGGTATGCGAGATTCTTATCCACTAGAACCCCCTTGACTGTCGCATTAGCAGATGACGCCTCATCTGGGGGCATCTGCTAATGCGAATCCCCCGAAACGAAACCTGTGTGGTATGGTCGGATCAGCACCAAGAGCCTTACCATTAAGCTCGCCGCTGGGGGTCGGGTTGTTGTAGCCCCCAAAAAAGGCTCGCGCCACAGTGCCCTTCGCACGAACACAGCATGTTTAGGTAGATACATACGTTGACGGGCCCGTTGGTCTAGTGGCTAGACACCCTGGCTGGTACCCGATGGGTCGTGGGTTCGATTCCCACCAAGAGTCTGGGTGTTATTTATATGTCTTTACAAAAAAAAATTATATAAGTACTTAGTAGTCAGTTGTCTGGTTTCCATAGTAAAGGCTCTGCCTAGTTTGGGATCGGATGACCGAGTGTGGATTGTCCCATGATATTATTATTAGTATATTGCTTCTTAGAGGCAGAATATCTGGCACTACGGTTTTACCTGCCAGGACGATCATTTGCGGGACCTAGGCTACCCCCACTTTACTTTTAGTAAGACATATAATAATAATAATAATAAACAATTTATTTCAAATTACCAAGATTCATAATTAAATTTGTTAGTATACACTTAAAATCTATGTTAGTAGGTAATATACAATGGAACAAGTAACTAGACATGGAGGGAGACCCAATGTCTCAACAGAGGACAGTCGAACCTGTCTGCCCAAACCTTTAGAATACTGTTGGAACAGGTTCGACCACGGTGTAGCATCGAAGCAGCCCTTTTTCTAAGGATGGCATGAAAGCCATCCGTGCGTGCTTCGGCAAACATACCTGATGCGCTACAGTATCTTGGCAGTCCCAACAGCATTCTAAACATATTATTATATTGAACACGAAGGACATTGAGTGTTCCCTGAGTACAGTCGACCCACAGGCTGCACGTGTAGAATGTCTGGCAATAAGCTTTAAAAAGAGTGATTTTTACTTCCTTGGTACAACGCGCGAACCTACGGGCTAACATATTCCCCCGGACAGCCAATGCCCTTCGTTCCCTCTCAATATCAACATTATCCTTGAGATCCTCCGAGACCCAGTGACCCAAGTACTTATATGAGGAAACTCTATTCAGTAACATACCATTCAGCCACACAGGAGGCACTGTATCTACGCTGTGCTCACGAGGTTGAAAAACCAAAACTTCACTCTTGCTCACATTGTACTTGCCAGCCCATGGGCCTCAGCATACGCCTCACACATCTGCACCATTTTTCTCAAACCGCTAATTGAAGGAATTAATATAACACCTAGAAATTACTTTGGAATGCATACATTTTTGGTTAGTTAGACTAAATAAACTAATGAAAGTAGAAAATTTTCTGTATATTTTAAGCAAAAAAGGTAATGTCTATTGAAAGCTTAGGCAGTCTGTCTTTTTTTATAAGTAGTATTGTTCTGTTATCTTACAACAGTGTGGGGACCAGTGTGATAAGAAAGCGGCGCGGGTGATGAGAGGCTAGCTCCCAGAGGCGAGACACGTTCAGGGACTGTATCGGAGCCTCTTCATCAATCGATTTGTCGCCCTCGGCCTACTCGCGCGGCCGTCGATCCGTTGTCACGACTAACGTTCTATATTTGGTTGATAAAAAATACAAAAAAAATATTTTTTACAAAAAAAAGAACCGCCTTCAAAATGCAACTTTTTAGTTGCATTTTGAAGGCGGTTCTTTTTAGTTGCATTTTGAAGGCGCCGACTTCGATAGTAATATGTATTTATAATATGTTGTAGTCCAAGTCCAACAATGTAGATGTAAAAACCACGAATTCTTAGAAATTATTTCAGGCTTTTTAGTTGCATTTTGAAGGCGGTTCTTTTTTTTGTAAAAAATATTTTTATTTTAATCTTTTTAGTGGTTCCCTTGGTGTATTATTAGGTTAAGTTTTAACAACTTATATTTTATTCTGACAAACAGCCAGTTTAATATTTATTTTAAAAACACCCACTACATAACACAACTATGGACCATCACTAAAATATAAGCTTAAGCAAAAATTAAAAAAAATGTACATGTGACAATATCTTAATAAAACTAACCAATTGCCATAAACCGATGATATCTAGGTGTTATACTCGTAGTTCTCGAGAACCATGGACTGCAAGCTCGGTGGGTCTACATTTATTTGTGCCGAGAACCCGTGTCCACCTTCTTGCTCCATCGTCAGACACTGATCACCATTTTTCTAGCAACTACTCATCGAGAGCTACCCAACGAGCCCAAACTCAGCAGGTCTACGTTTATTGGTGCAGTGATCCCATGACGACCTTCCTGCTCCATCATCAGACCCTGATCTCCATTTTTCTAGCAACTACTCGTCGAGACCTATCCAACGAGTCCAAATTCGGTAGGTCTACGTTTGTTGGTGCCGAGATACCGTGACGACTTTCCTGCTCCATTATCAGACCTTGATCACCATTGTTCTAGCAACTACTCGTCGAGAGCTACCCAACGAACCCAAACTCGGTGGGTCTATGTTTATTGGTGCCGAGATCCCGTGACGACCTTCTTGCTCCATCATCAGAACCTGATCTCCATTTTTCTAGCAACTACTCGTCGAGACCTATCCAACGAGTCCAAATTCGGTAGGTCTACGTTTGTTGGTGCCGAGATACCGTGACGACTTTCCTGCTCCATTATCAGACCTTGATCACCATTGTTCTAGCAACTACTCGTCGAGAGCTACCCAACGAACCCAAACTCGGTGGGTCTATGTTTATTGGTGCCGAGATCCCGTGACGACCTTCTTGCTCCATCATCAGACGCTGATCACCATTTTTCTAGCAACTACTCAACGAGAGCTACCCAACGAGCCCAAACTCGGCGGATCTACGTTTATTGGTGCAGAGATCCCGTGACAACCTTCCTGCTCCACCATCAGACCCTGATCTCCATTTTTCTAGTAACTACTCGTCGAGAACTATCCATCGAGTCCAAATTCGGTAGTTCTACGTTTAGTAGGCACGGCTAGGATAGGATGGATTGTTAATTTTATTACAGAGTTCCGGTGGCCATCTATCGCCTTCTTCATAAGATCCACTTCACCAAATGATACTTTCTGAATGAAAATGCTTGACTAGTTTCTAAAAATACCAAAAACGCTATATGTATGCCTATAATATTTAAGGAGTTCCCTCAGTTACTCATGGTTCCCATCATCAGAACTTGATTTTGAAAAAAATGGGACCAATCTGGAAGCATATCCTTTCAATTAAAAAAATAATTTTCCAAATCGGTTCGTAAACGACAGAGTTCTGAGGTAACAAACATAAAAAAAAAAAAATAATAAAAAAAAAACATACAACCGAATTGATAACCTCCTCCTTTTTTTGAAGTCGGTTAAAAACAAATACAAGTGAGAAGATACTAAAAAAATACATGTGCTGCTCTAAAATATTTTTATTGTGTCTCCTGCAATGATCATGATAAATGATCTAAAGTTAGGTACAAATGCAATTTACTTTTAAAAACGAAACTTTATACCTACTTACTTAGATTAATAATAATATTCTGGGACAATCCACACACGGTCATCTGATCTCAAACTAGGCAGAGTGTATACTATGGAAACCAGGCAACTGATACAGTTAAACTTTTTTTGGTAATATACATAATAATAATAATATAATATTTATTTCAGAATCCATAGTTTGTTAGTAAATCTTAAAACTATGTTAGTGAACAATTTCCTGCTATTATTACCTTATATTAAATAGCACCGGCCTCGACGCCATATGCACGGTGTTCCAGTGGCGCACCACTGGACAATCAACCTAACTAATAATAACATTTAGGAGGCTGCTAGGGCTGTCACACACGCGACGCATCAGGGAGGCAACCCTTTTCCTTACTATCGCTTTGAAGCAATCAGTATGGACCTCTGCAAACATACCTGATGCGTTGCAATAGCGCGGCAGCCCCATCAGCATCCTAAAACCATTATTATATTGTACCCGTAAGGTATCGAGTGATTTGCAAGTATAAAGCTGACCCGTGCAGCTCTGCCCGCAGTTTTATTAAATTTTGCTCCCCTTTCTCCGTCCTCCCTTGATTTATTTCTCTCTCCATCTTATGCTCTCTCCTCTCTCTCTCCCCCTCCCGCTTCGGTTGTCGTCACACTCCGCCTCTTCCTCTCCCGCTTGTCACTGAACCCCCCTCTACCCCCTCTCTCGCCCCTCCAACTCTGCTCCCTCTCACTCCCCCCCTTGCTCCACCTAATTCCCCCTATCCCACTCCCCCATCACCCCCTCTCTCGAATTCTCCCTCCCTCTCTCTCATCTCTTGCACCCTCATCTCGTTATCTATATGTCCTCTCCCCCTCACCATCACTCACCGTTCTCTTTCTTCCTCTATCTCTCTCTCTCTTTCTCCCACCTCCATTTTCCTCTCTCTCGCCACCATCTTCCCCTCTCTCACCTTCGTCTTCCCACTCCCCCTCTCACCCATCCCACCTTGCTCACTTATCCCTCACCCCGTCACTCCCCACTCTCTCGGAACCCACCGATCTAAAGTGTTAGACAAATGGTAAAATAACTTTAAAAGAAGGCCAAAGAAGGTATGGACCCCTTGGTGCGCGAGTCCGACTCGCACCCGACCGGTTGCTTTTTTACGTTTGGGTAGTGGCCAACCCGGTGCCTGAGTTTTTCAAGCTGCCCTTAGGTCTAAATCTGATTGGCTAGACCGAGTTTTCACATGTTTTTTGAACCACGGAGACGCTCAGTTCAAATTTTTTTTTTTTTTTCCTTAATGCTACTACCATAAGGTAACACCATATAAATTACAATCTAGCCTAAAGACTAATGAGTAATATTAATTTGACCTAAACGAATAAATTAAAAATAGTTTAAGAATGTGTCCAATGGCACTTTTCTTATTGTCTCTATTATGGTGAAGACACTTTGTTATTGTGTTCTACACTGCACTACACACTGCACTAATTTAATATTTAAACTAACTCAAAAGGTTTTGTCCTTTTCAGTCTTCTCACTATGTCCGTGTTATCGAGGAGCTGGATAGCCTCGACATTCACATGGTGATGAAGCCGATATTGATGAGCTTCAGCATAATCTTTAATAATTTTGGCAACAAGGTCCACTTTGAGGTCCCGATGGAGGTCGTTAATAAGAATTATGTACCAGGGTGCATTTACAATACCTCTGAGTACTTTGTTCTGGAATCGTTGTATTGTCTGTACGTTACTTTGTTTGGTACAGCCCCACAACTGTATACCATAAGTCCATACTGGCATCAGGACTTGCTTGTATAAAAGTATTTTGTTTTGCACAGACAACACGGAATGTTTTCCAAGAAGCCAGTGCAGTTTCTTGTAGCGAAGGCCTAACTCTTCGCGTTTCTTTTTGACATGGGCCTTCCAGCGAAGCTTTGCGTCAAGTGTCATGCCAAGGTATTTAGCAGTATTCTCGTAGGGTATAGGTTGATTATTTATGTATACCGGATGATAGTTAGATCTTTTGTTGGTAAAATCAATATGAACAGACTTCGATTCATTTAATTTTATTCGCCACTTTCTTGTCCAATTATAAATGGTATTAACGGCGCTTTGTACATTCTCCACAGCTTCTGCGTGAGTGACCCCTGTAGCCATAATGGCCGTGTCATCAGCGAAGGTTGCGATAGTATTGTTTTCTAATTCTGGAATATCGCAGGTGTATAATAGATACAGGACCGGACCTAGAACACTTCCTTGTGGTACTCCAGCTTTGATTTGCTTGAGATCAGAATAAGCATCTTCTTGCCTTACTCTGAACATTCTATCTGTAATGTAGGACTCCAAAATATCTGAAAATTGTTTGGGCAACATTTTCCTTAGTTTATGTATGAGGCCCTGATGCCACACTTTATCGAAAGCCTGGGCAACGTCCAGGAAAACTGTGGAGCACACTTTCTTCTCTTCTAATGCTTTTTCAATTATATTTGTAATTCTGTGAACTTGATCTATTGTAGAGTGTCGTTCCCTAAAACCAAACTGATAGTCAGGGATAAGATTTCTAGCTTCTATGATAGGTTTCAAACGCTTCAATAGGATCTTTTCAAATAATTTAGATATTATTGGCAACAGCGATATCGGTCTATATGAAGTTACTTCATAAGGTGGTTTACCAGGTTTTGGTATCATTATAACTTCAGCAACTTTCCACATATCAGGTACGAATTTTAATCTGAACGAAGCATTTATAAGTGTCGTAAGTTTCACTATAGCTTTATGTGGCATATTACTGAGGACTTCTCCGGTAATGAGATCATAGCCAGGGGATTTTTTCTTGTATAAATGTTGAATTTCTGTGTGAACCTCTTTTGGTGTAGCGAGTTTTATATCCATTTCGTCTTGTATTCTTTCTTCAAATATGATCTCTTCAGTGTCAAGTTTATTTGGTTGAAATGTGTTTTCCAAATGATGTGCAAATCTGATTGCCTTTTGCTCATTATTTACAGCCCATTTTCCGTTCACTTCTTTTATAGGAGGAATTTGGGTAATGGTTTTTTTTAAGTTTTTTGTAGCTTTCCATAATGAATAATCTGTTGCGCGATCACTAGTTAACTGTGTTAGGTAAGTGTGCATAGATTCATCACGGAACTTTTTTATTTCCCTGCTTAACTGCTTCGTAAGATTATTCAGCAGTGTTTTGTCGGGTGGGTATCTGGTTCTTTGCCATCTTTGTCTCTGTCTTCTTTTCTCAGATATAAGATTACGAATTTCCATAGGGTAGTTTCTGGAACTAGATTTAATTTTTAAATCAGGCGTGTTTTTCCAAGCACATTGTTGGATATCGGTTATAAATTTTCTTACTTCTAATTCTATTTGCTCTGGTTTCTTTAAAGGCACTTTCAGAATTACTAGGGAGTCCAAATCATGCTTAAAGCTATCCCAATCTGTATTTTTATTGACCAAAGTTGGGAGTCTTTTTCTGTATAATATGTCTTCATTAATACTAAGTGTAATTGGTGAATGGTCTGAACTCATATCGAAACCCTCTTCAATAGAAAGGAAGTTCGACGAGATGTTTTTGTATATGAAAAAATCGATCAAGTCAGGAATTTTATGTGGGTCAGTGGGCCAATAGGTAGGCTTACCCGTTGATATGACGTCACATTTTATATTTCTGATTGCACCTAAGAGTTCTTTCCCTTTAGTTGTGGTTAGCCTAGATCCCCAGTAGATATTTTTTGCATTAAAATCACCTCCGAGAATGAATCTGTTGCCGAGTTTTTTCAAGAGACTTTCATATTGCGTTGCTTTTATCGAGTACCTTGGTGGGCAGTATATAGCAGATACTGTAACTGGAAAACGTTTTGTTTTGACACATACAGCCACAGCTTGAATTTCACGGTCTTCGTGCTTTAATAACTCATAATGATAAATATTTTCCTTTATTATGACGGCGCTGCCCCCTCTCGCTTTATTGTCCGGGTGCAATGCGTGATATATTTTGTATCCTTTCATTTGTATGTAGGATTCAGTCGTAAAGTGTGATTCGGATATAAGGCACACGTCGATGTTTTCTGTATTTAGGACTACTAGCAGCTCATGTTGATGCTGACGTAGTCCATTAGCATTCCATGCCATAATTTTCAGCGAATTAACCATCATTTATGGGTAGTACCAGCCAATTTAGTGCTAGCTTCCAATTTTTTGAGCCGTGCGTCAAATGATGTTATGACGCTTAGGATTTTATTTAATTTATCATCTAAGTTTAAAGTTTTCTGTGTTTGTAGATGTTGCTGTGGCTGTGGTTGTGCCTGAATACCTTTTGTTATTTGAGCAAAAGACAGGTTTTTTGTAACAGGCTGGCTCTGTACCTTTTTACTGATATTAATGCTTGGTGAGTAGGGACTTTGTGTTTCTTAACTGCCTTATTTTTTAAACTTTGCAGTTCTTTTGCTACTATGCATCCCCGATGTGCTTCGCCACAGTGGACACATTTTGGCTTAGTGTCTGCGGGTTTATTGCAGTCTTTTGTTAGGTGGTTACCTGTACATTTGACACACCTGGGCTCCTTAGAACAATATTTCTGTGTATGTCCGTATGCTTGACACCTTTTGCACTGAGGGATCAATTTCGACACTTTGATCGGTTGCATGTCTACTCTGCAACCAAGGATAGACTTGATATTGTAAATTTTATTAATATCTTCACTCTTACCAAATGATAGCACAAACATGTTAAGAGGTTCTTTAGTCCTCCAATTCAGCTTGTTCGTAGCATCTTCGATCTTGTAACCTTTGGATGTTAGATCTTCGACTATTCTTTCGGGGTTGCATGAGAAATGCAAATTTTTTGCCATTACCCGGACTGGCCGGTCCTGTTTGTTTTCATAAGAATGCCATTAAGCTTCGCTGTCCAATAGCAACTTTGTAATTGCTCTATACGTTTCATCATTGTTGGCATTAATCTTAACACTGTCTCCGTTACGCATTTTAATTAAAAATGAGTCATTGGATACAGTTGTTGTTAAAAAATCGTAGAACTTTTGGTAGTTCTTAACATGTTCTACGATTATAGGAGGCGGCTGAGGAGCCTTTTTAGCTTTCGATATCTTTTCTTCTTTCTCACTGGAACTTGTTCCTTGTTGATGTGGTGAAGGTGTTTGGTTCAGCTTCCTTTTCTTTCGGCTCTGTTGACGAATCCACTCCGTTTCCTTAGCGAGTTCCTCTTCATCAGTCTCATACTGGACTTGTTCAGAGGTCTTCTCAGTCGTGGTCTCTTTAGCTGAAGGTGCAGGTTTCTGCTTCTGCTGGTAGTGCTCCAGTTGTCGCTGAAGCTCTTCAATTTGGTGATGTAAGTCTTTAACTAGACTTTGTAATTCCTTACACTCTGCTTGTTGCTCGGTAAAACGTTGATAGAGAAGATGTTCGGTTTCCGTTTGGAGCCTTACAGTATTTTGCGAAGCCATTTTTATTCATGTAGAACTTCGCCTTACTAATATTTACGCATAATATTATTATGATTCACAACATATCGTACCGAAGGTGCGGTATGTAAAAATCTGGGTCAACGCGGCGGCCGGTGACGATTACGCGCGACAGTGTTTCTGCTGCGTAAGCGCTTTACCCGACTACGGACTAGGGCAAAGGCAACGCAGCCGTTCTTTACGGATGCTGAACGAACACTGAATGATATGTGGGATTCTTACCCTCTAAAACCCTGTGTGTGTGGCTGTGGCATCGGCACATAAGAGTCGGTACGTGGGCTCTCCGGTGGGATCAACTACCCCTCGCCGTTCGCATTCGCCTCGCATTCCAGTCGCCGTAAGAGCGAAGGCACAGAAGCGTGGCATCTATCGTCAACCGAGTAGAGCCATTAGGTATTAAGTCTGTTGAGCCCGATAATTTCACCAGCTTACTGCCTACCAACAAAATTATTATTGTGGTAGCAGTTTTATATATACTTAAATGTCCTAAGTATTAAAACATGGTTTAGAACCCACATATCTTACTGCCTCCGCTGGTAAAACGAGATAGGACTCTGGCTCATACGACATATGGCTACGTCTGGCTCATACGTCTGGCTCATATGGCTGTATGAGCCATTAGCAGGTTAATTTACATCTCTCTTTGCCCACAATTCACGTCTTAGACACTAGCAGTTTTGTTCCGCCACAGCTGCCTCATTGCGGGTTATCGATGACCGATGTCCGCATTACAAATAAGGAGGTAATGAGAGCGCTGTGTCGTCTAGATGTGAATAAAGCTAATTTACGAAAGGCATGTGCACCCGAGTTATTTCCGGTATTGACACGATTATACCGTTACCGCCTCTCATTTAGGACTGGAATAGTTGCCAAATCCTGGAAGCTTGCTAACGTGCAACCCGTGTCCAAAAAGGGCAGCCGTGCTGATCCAGCCAACTATCGGCCGATTTCAATAACCTACTACTCTATATCGAGCGTATATTGAACTCCCGCCTCATGGCATACCTAGAACAGAATGATCTCCTCAACGACCGGCAGTACGGGTTTCGCCGAAATCGGTTGTATGGGGACCTTCTAGTGTATGCCACCGATTGCCACCCATTTATGGACGAGGCCCACGAGAAGAATGGGGAATCGCTCGCCGTTTCCCTGGACGTCTCGAAGGCCTTCGATAGGGTTTGGCACGCTTGCCTTTTGAGCAAGCTTCCAGCATACGACAGATCCCCTGGTCTGATCGGCTGGATAGAGGACTTCCTGAGTGACCGCTCTCTCCGATTTTTTGTCAAGCCGATCATCGGAGCCGATGACGATTAATGCCGGAGTTCCTCAGGGGGTCCGTTCTCTCCGCACCCCACTTCTTGCTGCATATCAATGATGTTAATGCCCGGTATCTATGGGTATGCACATGACAGCAATGTTGTGGTGAGATACATGGCGAGTGCTCGGGCCAATAAGGATGTGATTCAGTCTAAAAGAGTAGCGATAGTAGAGCGTGCTAATCTCATACTTCAGGCGGTCTCCAAATTTATTTTCTCCAATTACATTGCTTATTTTCTAAAATAACAATAATTAATTGCCTATGTACTGTTTTAGTGCATAAGCGTGAAACATATTCCTTTGGTCTCCACACTAGGTAAACCCTGTCTCGTGGGGACCTGGTACAATTCCAGTAGTTTAGTCAGTCAGAACATATATCCAGATCTTTGAGTATTAAACCAAAATCCAGATTTTATGAAAAGTTATTTCTTTTCCCGATGGCCCAATAATTATTTTACTTTAGCAAATTATTAGCAGATATTAGAATATTTTAACAAAACTAAAATTATTCTTATTTAAATTCTTATTTATATAAAATTATTCTAATTATTATATTATTCTTAATGTTGATACTAAAATAGTTAATTAA
The DNA here is from genome assembly GCA_911728495.1 of Furcula furcula. NCBI lineage: Eukaryota > Metazoa > Arthropoda > Insecta > Lepidoptera > Notodontidae > Furcula > Furcula furcula. Next base: position 17,333,467 of record OU452245.1, read on the forward strand.
CTAAATAAACTTATGTGGGGTGGTATATGGGGTAAATGGGGTGATGCCAACCTTGTGAGATTCAACGCCGCCAAAACACAAGCGTGTCTGTATTTTCACTGCTAAATGGAGTCTCTGTTTACCTCGGCTCCTACTTTACAGAATGTATCCTTGGAGTTGAAATTCCCTCAAACCTTAAATTTGGGCGGTTCATTGAGTCCAAGGTTAAGGCAAGGAAGCTAGGTGGTTATCCTTGCAAACATCCAGCGGTACTTTACACCGGGGCAGCTTTTGATGTTGTATAAAGCGCAAATCCGATCGTGTGTGGAGTACTGTAGTCACATATGGGCATGTGCTGCGAAATACCATCTTGCAGCTTTGGACTCAGTGGAGAGGTGCGCTAGGAGGCTTATTGGTGAATCTGGGTTAGTAGATACCAATTTACAAAGCCTGGAGCACAGGCGCAGAGTAGTCAGTATTAGGTAGTAGGTATTATACAGGATGCATTTTGGAGTGTGCGCAGGAATTACATGACTTGATTCCACCATCCCCCTTCTATCATCGGACGACGAGACGCACGGCGCGCACACACCCGTATGTCCTAAAACGTGCCTTCAGTCCGAACTAAGCGATTTGTTTCGTCATGTAGGTGAAATCAAAGTTTTTGCGGGATAGATGGCCTCTTTTTTCAGCGGGGCATATATCCTAAACGTAATTTACATAGATTAGGCAATTATCCCCTATATGGGATAGATGCCCCAAAATTTAGAGGTACTTAAAAATCGCTAATACTCGGGAAATATCAAAGATAATTGTTTTTCCTTTCATAAGTTTGAATATAATAAACCAAAGTACCTACCCGTATTAAAAGTAAAGAATTTTGCTTTTATAACTGAGAGATATAAAGTAATTTCAAAAAGTGTGGCAACTATCCCACTTTTACCCTATAATTAGGACAGCTAAGGACTGGAACAGTTGCATCATTGATTGGTATTTAATGCGGTGGCTCTGCTGCAGAGTATGACCCAGTTCTTCCGCCCTATTATAATGTGGGTGTCTTCAAGGCTAGAATGAATAGGCTTTGCTTTACCATCCCAGATTGCGTCGCCGCTTTCCATCAGGTGGGACTGCAGTCAAGCACTAGCTTATATTAAGTAAAAAAAACTGATAATAGTTCGTCAACCTCTACACGCGTGCTAATAGGTATATGTCTGTGCACTGTGCAGTGGTAATGTCGCAACAGAACCTATAGTAAGAACTTTCGCTAACCGCTAGCCGGAAAGCTATTATAGGTACATTGGATCATGATTCCAGTCATTCTTCTCGCCTTTTCTAAATAACAGCTTAATATTTCTGTCAAATTTCAAGAACGCAAAGTATTTGTATACACATGACAATAATTTGTAAGCATTTACAGAGAAAAAGCGCCCCACGCTTTTACACAGAAATTATTATCCCATAAATTACAAACATGGGGTAAAAAGAAAGAACGGTTTCTATAATTTTTTTTTAATGCAGTATCTACACACATCAAAAGTGTCTAGGGATCAACATATATTTTTGCAATAACTTTTCTCCTGATTGATATTAATTAAAATTTTCTTTAAGGATTCATCAAATAAAGTGTTTTCGTTTGTCACAGTAACGATAAACCAAGTCACCTTTGCATTAATAAAGAAATTTGCCATTTTCCTAATAAAGGGATTTTTGACATTTGAACCACTAACACAAAAGTTCGAAAAAAAGACTGAAATAACAGTTTTCTTTAAAATTTTATTGGGTAACTTAAATTTCAAATCCAAACTTAAGTGGTGTCAAAATAATCAGACCCAAATAAAAATGGACATCTTAGCAATGCACCATGGAGACAAAAATTTTGTAAAGTTCTGGAAAGAGACAAACAAGTTGAATCAGAGGCCTAGTGTCCCCGTGAGTGTAGAGGGTATTAGCGACCCTGTCCAGATAGCAAACATATTTAAGGAACACTTTAGGGTGAAGTCTCTGTTATCGGAAACCTCGAGTGTTCCATCGTTAGATGAGCCCTATTTGGGAAAACCGGCCGAGCGAATCACGGCTATAGAGGTTGCGCAGGTGGTGAGGAACATGAAGCGAGGAAAGTCCCCGGGACATGATTCGCTAAGTATTGAGCACTTACAACATGCGGGTGAACATTTGCCCAGAGTACTCGCCATGTTGTTCACCTTCTGTTTGCGGCATTCATATCTGCCTGAAGCTATGATGAGAACGGTGGTGGTTCCGATTATTAAAAATAAAACAGGGGATGCTTCTAATCTAGGGAATTATAGGCCGATATCGCTCGCAACTGTGATCGCGAAGGTACTGGATGGTGTGATTGAGAAGCAGTTGAGTAAACACCTACAGCTGCATGATGGTCAGTTCGGGTTTAGACCCGGACTCTCAACTGAATTGGCAATACTGAATCTCAAGCATACCGTCCAATACTACACTGACAGAAATACACCTATCTACGCATGCTTTTTAGACTTATCGAAAGCTTTTGATCTTGTGTCGTATGATAGGTTGTGGCAAAAGCTGGCGAGTGATACTGAACTTCCCGGTGAATATGTATCGATACTCAGGTATTGGTACCGGCATCAGAGCAACTTTGTGAGGTGGTCGGGGTCGCTATCGGATGAGTACAGGCTGGAGTGCGGGGTGAGGCAGGGGGGGTTAACATCGCCCGGTCTCTTCAGCCTCTACATGGATCGTCTGGTCCGTGAGCTCAGCAGTGCCCATGTCGGATGCTCGATTGATGGTGTTTGTGTGAACAACATCAGTTATGCGGACGATATGGTGCTGCTGAGCCCATCGATCAGTGCCCTCCGTAGACTGATTCATGTCTGTGAGTGTTATGCGGGGGCCCACGGGCTCAGATATAATGTCAGCAAGAGTGAACTGATGGTTTTCAAAGCGGGGTCAAAGAGCTACAACAATATCCCGCCGGTCACCCTAAATGGTAGCAATTTGACCAGGGTGACGAAGTTCAAGTATCTGGGTCATTGGGTCACCGAGGCACTCATGGACGACCTGGACATAGAGAGGGAGCGCAGGGCATTGTCAGTTAGAGCCAATATGCTGGCACGTAGGTTTGCACGATGTACGGTACAAGTTAAAGTTACTTTGTTTAGGGCGTATTGCCAGTCCATGTACACGTGCAGCCTATGGATCAAGCATACGCAAAAAGCTTACAATGCCTTGCGCGTCCAGTATAATAATGCTTTCCGAGCGCTGTTGAGACTGCCACGCTTTTGCAGCGCGTCAGGAATGTTTGCCGATGCTCAGGTGGATGGTTTTGCCGCTATAATACGCAGGAGGGTGGCGTCACTGATGCGTCGGATGCGAGGCAGTTCCAACAGCTACTTACAGCTGTACCTCGAGTGTATTCAGAAATCATTTTTTTAACTTTACTATCACGTTTACGTTTGACGTTCAAATGTATGGAAACGTGAACAGCGCCTCTAGCGGCAATCAGGGTAAACAAAAAATACGAGTGTGTTTCAATTTTATTTAACGCGTAACATGCGTTTTATTAACGTAACTATCTCAGTATCGTTTATCATTGGTTTTAGGCATTTTTGCGAGTGTATTATGCTTAGAGGAAGAAAACAATAGAGGGCTGGACACTTTCTTTCTCATTCACGCAAGAAAAGAATGCGTTTATGTAGGTTACGTGTGATAGAAAGAAACAGTGTATATGATTTTTTGTCCCTCAGCATGTGTTCGATTTTTCCGCGCCTTGGGTGCGAAACAAATTTGACGTTTGCTCCCACTTTGCTCCGTGACAATTTTATAGTGGTTTTAATATTAAATAAATAATTTAAAATTCAATAAAAAACTAACTGTGACATTACTGTGTGTTGTGGAAATCCTATAAGAATCGTGCAGTGCAGTATTATAGGCTGTAAAAGTGACAGTGACCGTAAAATTAGTGGAGTATCGTTTCACAGGTAAACGTGAATTATTATGGCCAATTTAGAGATTACATTCAGAAACTAATACATGTAAACGACTTATTTAGATCTTATTGCTCTAAATTAGTTACTATTTTACTTGAAAGTTACGTGTAAGATCGATAAATTCTTGTTTTTCATCCATAACCTAATATTTTCAGTTTATTGATCGCCATTATCAGTGTTGCCAGTGTATAAAAGAGAGACTACCATAAATAAGTGGTAAATTATTATTAAGTGCATCATACACGATCCCACATGATGGGTGCATCGAAGAATTTCTCAGATTGCCCGAATTTATTTTTATGATTTCCTGAAACTATGGATATTTGTATACTGTGGATAGCAGAACAAAAAGAATTAATTAGGTTGCTAAAAGTTATTCCCGAATGCTTAAATATTCAGTAATAACGTAAGCGCTCAAGTAATTCGTCCAAGGCTGCGCAGGACGTATTCATTCGTTATTTATAGGCACAATGGTCATTGTACATTTAATCGTGCTTTTACTATATGCATGTTGTTTAAATATATATATGTATGTTGTTGGTTACAATTTATTGGTAAATTTGTCTGAATTATAAATAAATAGTACCGACGTTGAATAGTTTGTTTCATTTGCCCCCCTATTATGTACCTATCTCGTTTGACAACTAAAGTGATGATCAATAAAGCAAAGTGACTATTAAATAACTATCAAATGATTCATTTGGTATTGCCTAACTTGAATCACCAATAAATACCAAACACACTTTCAGTAGACATCAAAGTTTGGTGGACAACTGAAGCTTGATAGTCACTTTGCTTTATTGATCATCACTTTTTTTTTGTAGGAATAGTACTGTTTCACCGGACAAGAGGGCGAGCGCTTAAAGCGCTCCAGCCAGAGAGGTTTGGGTAGCGACTAGCACAAGGGCACCTCAGGGAGGCCGCCGGCGAGACCGGTGTCTGTGTGTTGATGTGTTTACGACTCTTGACATCGTTGTCGGTGTTGGTGTTGTGTCATGGTCCAGGAGGACGGACATCGGGTCGGGTGGGTCGAGCAGTACATGCCGCGGATGGCGGCGATGTACGGCTGTTCGACGATCTGAGGGACCTGGCCGCTGCCCAATAGGACATGGGTTCGATTCCGAAGGATTCCGAACAATTGTCTGGGTGTTATTTATCTATTTAAATATGTATTTATACAGTTTACAAGTATTTGTAATCATTTATCTGGTTACCTTACTAAAGGATCTGCGTAGATTGAGATCAGGTGGTCATTGGTCAAGCGTAGATTGTCCCAAGATACTAGTACTATAGATTTGTATATTGGAGAAATTTACTAAAACTTACCCGGTAAATGGCCATAGTATGTATTATATTAAGTTATAAGAAAGCCAATTTTTGCCTACCTCTCTGGGAAATAGCATATTATTGTTTTTATCTCTTAACTTTTTTGTATGAGGCTAATAATTATCTACAGCTCTTAGCCACTTTAATCACCACGTGATATCACCCAGGTGAACAATGTGGAATAGACCTTAGCTACAGCATATATGATATTAAGTGTACATTCACTTTGTAGCCTCCGTCGTGGGTTCGAATCCTGCGAAGGGCAACAAATTTGAGTAGTTGTTCCTTACTGGCTAGGACAATGCAGGCCGATGACCTGATTGTCTGTAAAGTAAGATGATCCATGTGTCGGGATTTGCGATAGGACGTATGCCCGACTCCTGTCCGTCAAATTAAAACACCGAGCTTTGGTAATAAACACTTATAATCAAATTGAGAGAGAACAACTTATAATACAGTGGAGTAATCGTAATAATTAAAACATGTCTCTGCCATAGATACTAGCGCGCTGTCATCTTTTTGACAGCCCCTTTGGCGTTCCGAAACCGTGATCCGAGATACGCCACACATGCGTCGGATGGGCATGTAAGGGCAGTCGGTCCTGCGCTTAACTTCTCCCCAGTCGTGTCGGTCTTCCGTCCCATCAGATTATGAGAGGTACCTATTATATAAAGGAAGAGAGAGTGCACTTGTGTCTACGCAAACACTTGTGCACTATAATATATCCTGCGTACATGGCTGATCTTGTGAAAGATTGGCCGCTGTGGTCGTTTCGGCTAGGAGGACATTATTATAACAATCACTTTCGTACTTTTTGCAGACTGTCATAGATTAAGACGATATAATGTAAGAAAAGTAAATGTGTCAAAAAAGTGGTTTTTGGTTAGGAAAGAAAATATAATTTACAACAACCTCCGTATTTGCTTTACACAAAGGGTAAAATTTCCCTTACGTGGCAACTCTAAATTTAGTATGTACTTATTTTTCTGTCCTTATCGGCGGCACGCTTGGTATATGTCTGTATTATATTCTGTCTACGGTATTATGTTATTTTGACAGCTCAGACGATGTTTTAACATATACTGAAAAGTTAAGTTATCTAAACGTGCTCACTTGAATTTGGCTAGTGACAACGATACGATACGTACAAGTTTTAGGGAGTTTGTGTGACAGACGATAATTTAGTGACTGAAATGTTACTTTTAATTAGGATCCTTCATAAATAAAAAACAAAATTAATAATGACTACTATAATAATATACTTACACCTTACCTAAATTATTTGATTATTTTTTATCCTGTCGTAATTTTTAGATTTGTAATATAATTTAGTTCATACGTTAGTTGTTTAATTCTAATCTCACTGCCATTAAATGATAATATATTGTTCTTTATAAAGAACAAAGGAACCTTAAACATAAAATTCTACAAAAAAAATTTGACATCAATTATCCCTATTTATTTCTTTAAAATTGGTTGGTATGCTACAAGCCTGCACCCTGCAGACGAACAGTTGCATTGCACTGGCCACTTTTCACCTAAGAGTTCAAGTCAATATTTCTACAAGATCAAAACTAGTAGGCAGGTACTCTTCTTCGGAGTCGCTGGACGTTCGGGGTGTGGGCCCTTTGAACGTCCAGCGGCAGGCTCAAAGGCAAGGCACTGAGGGGCCCCTGGTGCAGATCCCACCGGAGAGCCCTGGAGTCCCCCCTCTCATGTGCCGATACGACAGCCGCGGGGGTTTTAGTGGGTAAGAATCCCACATACCCCGGTCGAGCCCCACAGCTCCCGGGGATCTTTGAAGATTTCCCCCGCGTCAAAAAAAGTCAGGTACTCAAAGGTACTTAGGTACGTACCTAATTAAACCTAGTACTTTCCCCAGCTTCAAATTCAAACCGGGACATATGAATTTGTTTTAATTAAGAAGGAGCTAATAATTCATAGTAAATTATTTCCGTAAACTTTAATCATTTCAAGTAAAAAATGGATTATTTATTAAAAAAAACAGGTCGTAGTTACAAAATGTATAATTCATATTGCATGCACTTACAGATACCACTACACACTATTATACCAGGATGAAAAATAAAAAGTTACATGTTGTAAATTTAAATAAATAGAAAGAAAAAAAAACATTTAAGTACTAACACAATGGCAGTATTACAAAAATGAAATAATTTTCTCATTATAAAATGTTTAAAGGCTAATATAGGTCACCAGCTCAACATGATGTCAGCAGATAAGTAAGTACAATAGCACACCCCCGACGCTGGTTTTCTTCAACAATCTCAGAACGAGACACTCACAACACGATAGCACAATACTACACAATGTGTAATTAATTTAAATAAAAGTACAAACAATACATATCTACTTGTGAAGTAAAAAAAAACTATAAAATAATAAATATCTAATCCATACTAGTACAAACAAAATAGTAGATTGCACAAAAACAAAGTGACACACTTAATGATTCTTGATTATGGAATCTACTATTGTATTCAATGACTCCAATGCCTTTCTTGTTATTTCTTGCCAACTCTGTTGAACCTGCAACTCTAGCTCCCGTATACGCAGCCTTTCCTTTTCTAAATTAACCTCGTCATCATATTTTCTTTGTAAGAAAGTTCTCCATTCTTCATCAGAATGGAGAAAATGTTGAGCAACCGTGTTCTTGTGGGAGTTCTACGACTTAAGCCATGTCGTCCTGTTGGTCGTTGTGGTGTGTGCCCATGCAAAGCAGGAATAGGGGTTGTCACAGGGGGTGTAGTGTCCTTCGGAGTCGCTGGACGTTCGGGGTGTGGGCCCTTAGAACGTCCATTGAGTACGGCGGCGACTCCGAGGAGGACGGTGGCGGGGTTGCGACCCCCGTCCCCGTGAGAACCGTGTCAGGTTCCCGGGGGGCTACAATGCGCCCCCTGGCGGCGGGCTCAAAGGCAATGCTCTTAGGGGCTGGTGCAGATCCCACCGGAGAGCCCTCTCATGAGCCGATGCGACAGCCGCGGGGGTTTTAGTGGGTAAGAATCCCACATACCCCGGTCAAGCCCCTCAGCTCCCGGGGATCTTTGGAAGATTTCCCCCGCGCCAAAAAAACAAAAAAGGGGGTGTAGTGTGGCCTTCTACGGTGTTTATAAATTCAATAATTGGTGGTGGTGGTGGTGATGATGATGGCGATTGTTCGTGACGAGGAGGAGATGCTGGTTGTGGCACATTATCACGTGAAGATTCGGGAATCGCCAATACTTCATAATCTGAAAATATAAACAAAATCTACTTACTAAATTGTTAACAAAAGTACTAAGTAATATTTTCCTGAGTATCATAATCCTCGGGTAGCTTAGGGATTTCAATATTTATAACACATTGTGTGGGAAGAGAACACATTAAATGTTATTTAAAAAAAATGTGGGCTCAGTTTTTATGTTACAAGTACCTCCTTATTCCTAAACCTAAACTAGCTGAAAAAAAAAATAGATTCTTACAAAACTTCAAGAGGGTCTCTGGACATTTTGTCATTGTGCCTCAAGTGTAGCAGATGTAAAATTATACGGCACCTACTATGTGTGTTGTTGTATTTGAGTATGTAGTTTGTGGTATTCCATTGGAAGATATTAGAACCAAAATATTATTACTTATAACAATGATTCACATTTTATACACATAGGTGTACTTACCAAAATGATTGTCTTCTGCAACTGCAGAGATCAGTATTCGGGGGCTGCTAATCCTCTCTATAACTGGCGTAGGCGACAATGTAGCAGTTCTTTCAGGATAATTTTGGGCCTGAAAGTATTAAATATATTATAATAAAATCATAAGTTTAATAGTCAATGAGTAATTTTTGAATTTTTTTTTTTTTTTGTTTGCTTCTGGCTTCACACGGGTGTATTTAGCCAATGTCAGTTTTTTTTTTTGCTTGTGTTGACAGTATAAAACGAAGGAACCAAATTATTAGGAAAAGATAATGAGAAAAATAGGAATTTTGTACACAGGAAAGATCAGTAGGATATATATGATGAATATATACATATGTCTATATACAATAACAAAAAACAAAATCTATTTATATTATATTAAATTTTTAAACTATTTATGCTAATAAATGAATCTATTGCATTATAAATATTTACATCATTTGTACATAATAAAGAAGTGATGGATGTAGGAAAAGGGACTGTAAGAGATATTAGAGAATTAAAAAAGGAGGCACGGTTGTAGTTCGGACAAGAAAAAAAGATATGATTTATATCACCCAATTCCGCCCCACAGTCACAGTGAGGGCTATTTCGTATATTGAGTCTGAAAAGATGAGCTGGAGCACATGTGTGTCCCAGTCTGATACGGATGATGATGGTGGTAGAGATTTTGCTATATTTAAATTGGAAGAACCAAGGCTTCACTGGAATGGAATTCTGGATTTGGTGGTAATGTTTACCTTTATATTTACAAGTGTCTGACCAAAGTTCATTCCATGAGTCTAACAGATAAAACTTTGATAATGATAACAAATCATGGGAGTAATTTCTGAAAGGGACTATATCACCAGAGTAGCAAGCCTCTTTAGCCAGACCATCTGCTTTTTCATTTTCATTAATACCACTGTGTCCTGGAATCCACGCAAGAACCACTGATAAATGTTTTGTTTTACATTTATATAATAAATTACGAATGTCATACACTATAGGGAAATGAATTTTTGACTTAAAAGGAAATCTTGAAAGTGCTTGTAGTGCACTCAAAGAGTCCGTAAAAATTACTGTATTACTTAGATTGAAAATATTTATGTACTCCAAAGCCTTAAAAATACCAAAACATTCACCTGAGAAGACTGACGCTTCTGAAGGTAACTTAATTTTCTGTACTATATTATATTGTGGATGATAAACTCCTACGCCAACACAGCTGTCAGGTGTTTGTTTAGAGGCATCCGTAAAAATATGATGCCAATCAGGCCAAGTTTTATCAACTAATTGTTTAAATTCAATATTAGGATCACTGTTTTTATTTGAAAGTAAGTCACACTTTACTGCCGGAGAGTGTATGAGGGATTGAAAGTTGTTTTTAAATAACGGAACACAAGAATAACTATGCACCGGTGCTGAAAGGGAGCGGTATTTTGCAAAACTCTTTACTAAGCAAGGATGAGATTTATTTTTCCAATAAGGAGATGTAGATATGTATTCATGTAACTGATTCAACCTACTTAAAATAGGATGGTTATAAAATTGTGAACAACGAAATAGAAACCTATCTGATAAATACTGCCGACGCAACTTTAATGGAGGATCACAACATTCAGCCTGCAAAGCATTTATAGGGCTAGAAGCCATGGCGCCAGTCACTATTCTCAAACATTTAGATTGAATTAGATCTAATTTTTTAAAACCTGCTACATTACCAGGTTCTAGCAAAAAAGTAGCATAGTCCAAAATACTTCTTATCATAGAAGTGTACACTAATTTTAAAGAGTAGGGATGTGTACCCCACCACACTCCGGTTAGACATCGCAACATATTGACTAATCGTTCACATTTGACCACGAGGTGATCAAAATGCGGTGTGCCTGATAACTTTGAATCCAAAATTACTCCCAAAAATTTGGCTTGACTTTTAACAGGTAGTAAATAATTGTTATAATAAACAGATACCGGTGGTGGCATGCGCATTCTGGAAAACAGAACGATATTACTCTTTAAAACAGATAATTCCATACCATTGTTGTTAAGCCATTCCTTCAGCAAGCTCAAAGTTGAATTTAGCTTGTGGGACGCACTGTTAACTGAACTATCGCTAACATATATTAACAGATCATCTGCATATTGTAGAACATTCACTGATGTAGAATCTGTCTGTAATGAACAGGTTGGCTCTAGATCGTATGTGTAAATGTTGTACAATATCGGGCTAAGTACTGATCCTTGAGGCAGACCTTTGTAAATTGTCCTGGACGTGGTTATACCGTCATCAAGTGTCAATTGAATATATCTCTCTGATAAAATATTTATGATAAAATTAACAAATATATGTGGAACATTTAACTGTTGTAGTTTTGTTTTTAATATTGATATTATCACATTATCGTAAGCAGACGTAATATCTAAAAATGCCGCTAATACATATTTATTCTGAGTTAATGCTATACGAATATCTGTTGTAAGTACTGCAATACTGTCTATAGTGCCTTTTCCTTTTCGGAATCCGTACTGGTTAGGTGAAAGTTTATTTGCGTTTTCGATAAACCACTCCAAACGATTCTTTAATAAATGTTCTGCCACTTTTAATAGAACTGAAGATAAAGCTATTGGTCGATAAGAAGATACATCTGAGGAAGGTTTATTGGGTTTAAGGAAGGGAATTATTGCTTGAGTCCTCCATGAATCAGGTATATTACCAGAACTCATGACTGAATTAATTATGTCCAGATAATATGATAGAGTAACATCATTAAGGTTAGTCAAAAAGGAATAAGGGATTCCATCTACCCCAGGGGCAGAGTCTTTCACACATGACAAAACGCCTTTTAATTCTGCAAGCGAAAACGCCGAATGAAGATCTTTCTCACAGGAAGAAAGACGACATTCATTTGCGGGTATGGGTGAAACCTTGTCATGGAATTCTTTAACGCTAGCTGGGGCAATATGGTCTAGAAAAGGTTCTGATAACGCAGGGGGTAGAATCGAAGTGGGAGGATTAATTACACCACATTTAAATCTTTTAATATTTTGCCATACTGTAGAAGGAGGAGTTGAAGGAGAAATTGATGAACAAAAGGTTTTCCAACCATCAGACTTTTTTTGCTTTAATAAATTTTTGGTATTGGCCATGACTTCAGTGAGGATTTCAAAATTTTCCGTAGTCATAGCTTCACAGTACACTTTCTCAGCTTCTTTCCTTGCTTTTACTGCATTTGAACATTCATCGTCCCACCATGGTGGTGAAGGAATGGAACCTACCGGTTTTTTTGTTGGGAAAACTTCATCCGCTACATTTATTAGGGTGTCAGTAAACATTTGTGCACATGAATTTTCATTGCCACTAATATTTGTTGGTAACTGGGAAATATTATCTTCTACTTTATGTTTATAATTATCCCAATCAGCATTTCTTAATTTATATTTCATTCGCGGTTTCTTAATATGTTTTATAGATTTAGAAGAAGGAAAAGATATAACTATTGGAAAGTGGTCACTACCAAAAGAAGAAGATAATACTTCCCATGATAGAGAAGAAGCAAGGTCTGGAGAACTAATAGACAAATCGACTGCACTAACATTTTCATTCGGATTAGTTCTTCGAGTAGGGGTACCGGTATTAAGTAGGCATAAATTTAATGTATCTAAAATCTCCAACAGGTCGTCACCATAACTATTGGAAACTGAACTACCCCATATTTGGTGGTGGCAGTTAAAGTCTCCTACAATTATAGATGGTTTAGGTAAAACTCTTAGAATATCTCTTAATTCTTTAAAACTATCTACAGACGGGTGAGAAATATATACATTTAGTATGTACAAATTATTTACACAAGCTGAAACTATACTAATATCATCTCTGTGAGATGGAAGAGGGAAGGAAGAAAATGTACAAGAATTATTTACAAGAATGGCAACACCGCCATAACCGTCATGTCTATCCTCCCTGAGACAAGAAAAACCTGGAATCCTAAAATTGGATTCTGATTTTAACCATGTTTCAGAAAGACATATGACAGAAGGATTATATTTATTAATCATATAAATGATGTCACTTTTTTTACTGACTGCGCTTCGGCAGTTCCACTGAAGTATTGTTTGGAGTTGTTGATCCATTAAGGGAAGAAGTGTTTATAACAGAGTCGATGACTGTGGCAACGTTGGACGGTGGAATTAAACTAAACTGTGAAAGTGCGTTTATTAATGCTATGATAATATCTGGTAATGACTGTTGTATCTTAACATCTTGGGAATCACTACTATTATTTAATGCACAACCATTTGTCGATGGAGTAAAACTATAATCTTTTGTGAGGGCTTCATGGGCAGACCGATCATATCCTTTTACTGACTTTGGAGGTGATCGTGGTTTTAAAAAGACAGTTTTATTATAAGAATGAGATAAGCTGTTGGTGTATTGTGACCGAACCTGGGTATTGTGATTTTGTTCGTTTGTGTTTGCATAAACATTTTTAGTTTGGTTATCACTTTGGTGCCTTAATACATCAGAATACAATTTATATGATGCTGGATGTAATTTCACAGCTTCAGCATAGGATATGCAGTTTTTGGCCATAGAGGTTTTTATTTCTTTTTGTCTAATAAATTCAGGACAGCTTTTATTGGTTGCAAAGTGATAACCAGAACACATACAACAACATGCTAGGTCCTCCTCAACAGTACATGTAGCCCCAGAATGGCCCTGACCACATCTGAAGCATCTTGGCTTAGAACGGCATTGTGTTTTGGTGTGGCCATAGCGACAGCAATTATAACACTGTATTGTTGGAAAGGTATACAACTCTACTGGAAGAGCATTATAACACATAAATATGCGTTTTGGTAAAACTTGTCCATCGAACGTTAAAATAACAGTCTGTGTAGGTTTCCATACAGGATTACTATCCACAATAACTTTATAATTTATTCGTCTTACTTTTAGGATTTCCCCACAACCCATGGGCACAGTTATATTTTGCTTCACTTCATCAATAGTCCAGTCAGCTGGAACTCCACGAATTAAACCCATTCGAGTTACATTAAAAGATGGAATAAATGCTTTAAATTTATTTGAGGCAATGCTCTCATGAGAAAGAAAATCATTAGCATTAATATAGTGTTCAAAAGCCAGTGAAACCCTGTTTCTACCAATTTTCTTCACACTACCATTAATAATTTTTTGAAATGAATTTTTTTTTAAGAATTTGCCAAATGTTACGGGATGTAGAATAGTACCATCATTATCTGAGCTTTGGATTTTTTGAACATGTACAATAAATGGTGAAGAATCTGAGGATGAGTATAATTTTCGACCTACTGTAGGCGGAGGTGAGGATTCCCCGGCCCCGGTGACCTCTGAGGCTTTAGAGGAAGTGACAACAGTTCCTTCTGAAGTCCCAGAAGGCATCCCTGGGTTGGAATGGTATTCATGAATTGCATTTTTATTAGTATCGTGTTCAGTGCAGTTGCAGTCTGATATTGAGTTCGTAGTATCATTGTTAATGTGCTTCCTCTTTTTTTTATTACAGTGCTTACACACTTTAGTAAATCTGCTGCGCTTTAATTTTCTAGCTTGACTATGAGTGGAACCGTCTGTTTCCATGCCGGATTCATTAGAAATAGTTACATAATAAGACGCCGGGGGGGCCGTGCCCCCCGGGTCCGGAGGCTCCATTAAAGACTAATAGAAATTTAAAAAAACTTACCACTAATATGAAGAAATATATACACTAATGCTAATCTATGATCAAACTAAATAAAATATTATATACAATACCCTACTGATCGTCTTATTTATAATAAAAAATATTTTTTTAAAATCTTATCCAAAAATCGCGCCTAATCAGTTCGAGAGTTCCCGCGCTTTTCCCAAATTTTTGAATTAATTAAAAATACCTTAAGTAGGTAGGTATATAGAGTTTGGATGTTACGTTAGATATAAAGATATAAAATAATTGCAAAGGAACCTTCTTCCACTCTTCTGTATTTTTTTGTTTACCTGAGGCATCACTATTATGAATAGCGGTGAGATCTTCCCAATATTTAATTGTGTTAATTTTACCCATAGCGGTATTTCTAGGTTTGGTGATATCACCGTGTCTGCAAAGTAATAGAAACATACGAAACATAAAAATAAGCAATCAAGAATGTACTTACTGTTCCATAAAAGTGACCATCATTTCAAATAGTGTAGCACTGGTTCTCATGATTGACACACAAATTACAATATTTAAGACTTTCTTGATACACACATCAAAAGTGTCTAGGGATCAACATATATTTTTGCAATAACTTTTATCCTGATTGATATTAATTAAAATTTTCTTTAAGGATTCATCAAATAAAGTGTTTTCGTTTGTCACAGTAACGATAAACCAAGTCACCTTTGCATTAATAAAGAAATTTGCCATTTTCCTAATAAAGGGATTTTTGACATTTGAACCACTAACACAAAAGTTCGAAAAAAAGACTGAAATAACAGTTTTCTTTAAAATTTTATTGGGTAACTTAAACAATTAATAATCCGTGTTTCTACCGCGAACACTAACAACACAAGAACATCGGTTTGGCATACTCAAAATGAGTTCATCCAAATCACGCTGTGGAATGGCCGCCCATGTTCGTTGCAACAACAAAAAAAGGTCTTCTTGCGACTGGATACCCTCCATATTCGGCAGAGCTCTTCTCTGTAGCATATCCCATGCATGCTCAATCGGGTTCAAGTCTGGCGACTGAGCAGGCCAGGGCAGGACATTGATGTTAGCTGCGGCGAGAGTCTGTCTTACAACTCTTGCGGTGTGCGGTCGTGCATTATCATGCATTAACTGAAATAAGGGACCGATTTGCACTTGTAGAGGAACGATGACGTCTGATACAATCGTCTCAGCATAAATTTGAGCGTTGAGGTTGCCTCTGATCCAAATCAACTCAGTTCTTCCGCCGATCCAAATACCCGCCCATACCATGATGGTTCCACCACTATAAGGATGGACTTCCTGGCAGGATTTTAATCGCTGTTGGCGTCCAGGGGTTCTCCAGTGTCGTATACGTCTTGTATCCGGTCTCATACCAAAACGAGACTCATCAGAAAAGCACACGAAACGCCATTGTTCTTCTGCCCAATTTCTGTGTTCAAGAGCCCATTGATATCGAATCCTACGATTGTGCATTGCTATAGGTGGTACCCGTAGCGGTCTTCGGGAATGAAGGTTCACTTCATGCAAGCGGTTTCTGACTGTTTGGTCGCTAATTAAGTTCCCTGAAGAGTGATGAAGCCTCACGGCTAACATCATGGCAGTTATTGTTGGAGCTCTTCGAGTTAAGATTTGAACATATCGGTCTTGTCTCCGTGTGGTGCAGCGATACCGTCCTCCATGGCGCTCAGCCACGGTACCAGTGCTTCGGTAACGTGTCCAAAGTCGACAGATAACACTCTGACTTGTATTCAGAGCTAAAGCCACAGTACGTTGCCGGGAACCAGCTTCTATCATTCCCACGGCTCTGAGCATTTCTTCCCTGCTTAAATGACGTCGCCGCTCCATAATAACGTTGGTTTTAATCAGTAGTAGGGAAACAGTAGCACTAATAATGTCTTCAATGCGTTGTATGTTTTTATAGGGAAAATATTGACAGCTGATTTACATCTTTTACTCGAATTTGATTCACAGTTCCTGATTCAAATTATGAAATGCACCAAAAAGGATCCATATAAATTTATAAAATCATAAATTTATTACAAAGCCACATCTCAATCTCAAGAAATCCGCTTAAAAATGCTTGATCCCTAGACACTTTTGATGTGTGTATATAATTATAATCGAAGACGCATGTAAAACTGGCAAGCAGAAAATAAAACAAAAACAACTGACTGAGGAATTGAAACCATTTAAAATTTGGCTGGCGCCATGGTTGAAACACAATACTCTCGAGTTGCAATTCCATCTCTTTTTGTGCAACAAAAATAAACGAAATAGAAATAATTCATTCATAAACTACATTACGTACATAATTTAAGTGGTATACAACACAAATGGTTATGGATTCACCAGGGTGTTAATTCAATTTAGCCGTATTATTTACGTTGGAAATAAGAGCTGCCAATATAACAATAACAATTTAACTTAGTTACGAATGACAATACATAGACGTTTATGTGAATATTAGTGATGAATACACTCACATGTTCTCACTTAACAAAACGTATACTGTTTGCTCGCTAACTTAAGAGTTACGTATAGCGGTTTTATAAGCATATGATTACACTCGAGGTACTGGTCGCAGGTAGAGTTGGTCTGGATACTCCTATACTCAAGTATTGGACAAGAGTACATGTAAGATTTTCTAGTCCAACACTACACTAATAAAATTATGATGTTATTTTAATTGAATTTGTTTAAGGAACTGAATGTTTGTAATTTAATTTAATTTTAGTTTATTTAATTGATTTGACATAATATGTATTGGTTATGATTTTATGGACTAACGGTCTGAAATAAAGATATTTAATTTAATTTAATTTAAACAATTAATAATCCGTGTTTCTACCGCGAACACTAACAACACAAGAACATCGGTTTGGCATACTCAAAATGAGTTCATCCAAATCACGCTGTGGAATGGCCGCCCATGTTCGTTGCAACAACAAAAAAAGGTCTTCTTGCGACTGGATACCCTCCATATTCGGCAGAGCTCTTCTCTGTAGCATATCCCATGCATGCTCAATCGGGTTCAAGTCTGGCGACTGAGCAGGCCAGGGCAGGACATTGATGTTAGCTGCGGCGAGAGTCTGTCTTACAACTCTTGCGGTGTACGGTCGTGCATTATCATGCATTAACTGAAATAAGGGACCGATTTGCACTTGTAGAGGAACGATGACGTCTGATACAATCGTCTCAGCATAAATTTGAGCGATGATAACAAATCATGAATTTGCCCCTTCTTCTATCTATCTATACTATAATAAAACTCAAAGAGCACTTTTTCTGTACATTGAATATTTTTCCAAAATTTCTATGTGGGCATACTATACTATCGACATAGAGGCCAAAACAATTTTTTTTGGAATTATTGTCTGTCTGTCTGTCTGTCGTTCTGTTTGTCCAGGTATCATTTGAAAACCCGTGGATGGATTTTGATAGGACTTTCACTGATGTGTTGTGTAGAAGTCTAGGTATAAATTGGTATATAAAACATCACGCTATGTTTTATAGGGGCTAAGCAGTGAAACATTACTTGCACATATTACCACGTAATTTCCTTTGTATGTGAATAGGGTAATTATAGACTGATCAGTTAATCATTAAGATATGTATTATTACGCTATATACAATAGGGACTGAGCAGACATTTAGTTTGCATAAGATATGGCAGTGGCGAAGGGTAAATTTTTGTAAGGGGTAAGCCGGTCCGGTACACCCAGGAAATTTTCATTACATTTCTGTATTGTTCTAAGTAAGTACTTTGCTGATAGCAATATGACATTATATCTTTGAAAAGTTAAAATCTGTAAAATCTGTCGTTCATGAAATTTTAATGAAACTCCCCAAGTCCAGGTAGTGTATACGTATTGTATCACAGTCGCAACAATAAAAGATGCGAAACATTAAGAACTTTCATTATCGAATATCATTAGACAGTAATTTACGATGTTAGCGTGATTTACAATTATGAACAGCGCCATCTATCGGTGAAATTGAACATACAATCACTATAGAACTTTAATCTAGCTAAATAAAAGAATGTGTTAGTTACACTATTTTTAACTCAGGAACGGCCTAACCGATTCGGCTGAAAATTGGTGGGAGGTAGCTTAGAACCAGGAAACGGACATAGGATTTTTTTTCCCGGTAGGTTAAGGTTAAGCAACGTTAGGTAAGGTCATCACATAGATGGGTGAACCGATTTGTATGAAATTTTGTGTGCCTATCAGGTAGGTCTGAGAATAGGTCGTAAAGTATATTTCATGCCGCTAGGTTAAGAAACGTTAGACAAGGTCATTACATATATGGGTGACGGCGGCGACTGGCACCATGGTGCCAGGTTTAAGAGGGCCAGAATCCGCACCGCGGGGTATTTGGTGCAGATGCCACTGGAGGACCCAGGTCCCCCCTCTTATGTGGCGATGCGACAGCTGCAGAGGTTTAAGTGGGTAAGAACCCCAAATACCATGATTGACGAGGATATATAGAACGAGGGGAGGGTGCAAGAGAGGAGAGAGAGGGAGAGGGGATTCGAGAAGGTGGTGATGGGGTGAAGGATTGGGGGAGCATTAAGATGGAGCAAGGGGGGAGTGAGGGAGAGCAAGGGGGGAGTGAGGGAGAGCAAGGGGGGAGTGAGGGAGAGCAAGGTGGGAGAAGAGAAAGGGGGACGGGGTTCAGAGAGGAGACTACGGGGAGAGGAAGAGGGGGAGTGTGACGGGGACCGAAGAGGAAGGGGGAAAGAGAGAGCATAGAATTAGATTTTTCTTATAATAGAGAGTGGAGAGTGAAATAAATCGAGGGAGGAGGGAGAAAAGGGGAGCAAAATGTAATAAAAGCGCGGGCGGAGCTGCGCGGGTCAGCTAGTTCCTTATAAATGCGTGTATTTTTAGTTTTTTAAACCATTAATTTATTTCATTTATTTTTCCGGGATTTTTTTTAGATATGTTATTACCTACCTATTTAGTTGTTCTGCTATTCGGGGCGGCGACAAATCAGAGATCTATTAAATTAAAAAGTAAGACTCAGGAGCAAAGCTTAATACTTGCTAACTACATACTACCAAACGACTAACCAATCTAATATGTTACAATCACGAAGAGGCATTGAGGCTTTTTCGACAACAAACTGTAATTAATTTACTTACGGATTATATCGCGGTTATAATCCGTAAGAATAAATTAATTACAATGTGTAGTATTCGCGTAAATAAAAGACAACATTAAACAAACAAACTGTTTAATGTAATCCGTGTCTGGAGTGTTCATTATTATCTATGTTATTTTTCACTTGATTTAATTAACTTCCTACTCTATGATTTATATATTCCTCTTTGTATTACGTTACTCTATAGATCATTAAAATAAAGATCTTCACATTTTTTGCTTTTTTCACGAGTGCAGTAAGTTTTGTGTTTTATTTAATTAATCAATGGTCCTTCGAGCCGGATAAATAAAGAAAAGTGCAGTATAATAAGCAAGAAGTTGTAATACGGGAAAAAGTGCAGTTACACGTGAGATTTGACTTGCATAGTTATTGTGATTAGGTACGCAACCCTAGACGACGGCCGCCATGGAAAAACTGTGCGTCATAATAAAACAGCTATCAGAACGGATAGCAAAGTTGTTAGAAAATACAAAAAAGACCTCGAAATCAAGATACACTATCGGGTATTTAGAAACTAGACAGGAAACTTTATCCGAGTACTGGATTCAATACAAAAACCAGTATGAGAAATTACTACAAAGTGCAACGGCAGACATGTTGGAGAAAATTAAATTTGATCCGGTTACCAACTTTGACGAAACACAAGAAAGTTATTTGGAATTAAAAACTTTAGTGAAAGAGTCGCTTCTTGAGCTTACAGCCACCGGACCTTCAAAGTTGCCCCAGGAATGTACTGAAAAAAAGACGAAACTACCTGCAATAAGTATCCCAAAATTTTCGGGTAACTACAATGATTGGCTCAGCTATAGAGACATTTTCAAGGCACTCATACATAATGACCAAAGTTTGTCTAATGTGGAAAAACACCATTATTTAAAGTCTAGCATTTCTGGCGAAGCAGAACAGCTTCTGAAACACTTAGCGCTTACAGCCACAAATTATGATAAAGCATGGAAAACCTTGGAAGATAGATATAATAATAAAAGGATCATCGTGAACAACATTTTAAATCGATTACTTACTCAAAAGCGAATGAATATGGAATGTGCACGCAGTATAAAGGACATCTTAGATACAACCAAAGAATGTCTAAATTCCCTTGAAAATATTGGTATTGAAACAGGGAAATGGGATGCCATTATTGTTCACCTCACTGTGGCCAAATTAGATTGGGAATCACATAAAGCTTGGGAACAATCTCTTAGTAACTCACAAGATATTCCTACCTTTAGTGATTTAGCCTCATTCCTGGAGAACCGCTTTAGAGCATTAGAAGCGCTTAATAATGCTAGAAAAGAAATAAAGAAGGATGTTCCTAGGAATACAACTCTGAATATGTTAAAACCTACCACTATGAAAACATTTGTCGCTGAAGTAAATACTAACTGTACTTTTTGTACCAAGGCTCACTACATATGTCACTGTCCAAACTTTAAAGTGTTAGATATTCCAAAACGGCAAGAATTTGTGAAAGCCAATCATATTTGTTTTAACTGCCTAGTGAAAGGTCATTCAGTCAGTCACTGCCGACAAGCTACCGTCTGTAAGAAATGTGGTCGCAGGCACCATACGCTCCTACATCTAACAAGTCCTATCAAGCCAGGTATGTCCACAGATGCTACTGAGCCACAACACCAAGAAGCTATTAGCATGAAGGTTGAAGCAAAAGGTGGACAAGTAATTTTAGCTACTGCATGGGTAATTGTCAGTGCAAGGAATGGAGAGACTCACCGATTAAGAGCCCTAATTGATCAGGGGTCACAAGCCTCATTCGTAACAGAATCAACTGCACAAATTCTGAACTTACACCGTTATTCTGTAAATGGAAAAATAACAGGAATATCTGATGCCAAGCCAATTACAACCAAGCACTTGGTCAATCTCACATTTCATTCAATATATGATGATACTTACCTAATTGAGACACAAGCTTATGTACTCAAACGATTGACCTCACTACTGCCTTCACAAGAACTGCCTATGGATACATGGCCCTTACTAAATTCAATGAAACTTGCCGACCCTCAGTTTTTCAATCCCGGAAGCATTGATCTCGTCCTCGGTGCAGAAGTGCACGCTCAAATTATAACTGAAGGTTTACACAGATACAACTCCATAATCGCACTCAACTCTCGTCTTGGATGGCTCATCTCTGGAAAAATTAATGCAGAACCACAAACCCATAATGTTGTAGTAACTCACATTAAACTAGAAGTTGACCAGCTCCTAAGAAAGTTTTGGGAGTTGGAAGAACACACTCCCAGAAAGATATTATCACCATTGGAATCTCAGTGTGAAGAACATTACATGAATACTCACACTCGGAACACTGAGGGAAGATACATCGTCAGTCTTCCATTTAAGGATGGATATGACTCACAATTGGGAGATACAAAACAGATAGCCATTAGTCGCTTATTACAGATGGAGAGAAAATTCAAACACAAGCCTGACTTTAGAGATGAGTATTGCAAATTCATGCATCAGTATGAAGCACAGGGTCATATGGTTTTAGTCCCAAGATATGAAAATGACACTTTAAATAAAACTTACTACCTACCACATCATGCAGTCCTCCGAGAAGCCAGTACCAGTACAAAGCTTCGGGTTGTCTTCGATGGTAGTGCTAAACCTGAAAGAGGAAAGTCACTAAATGAGGAATTATTGGTGGGGCCACCTCTGCAACAAGATATAAGTGATTTAGTAACAAGATGGAGACGGCATAAGGTGGGTTTGGTAGCTGACATCAAACAAATGTATCGGCAAATATTGGTTTCACCTGAAGATACTAACTACCAAAGAATTATGTGGCGTGAAAGTCCCGAAGAAGACATAAAGGAATATAAATTACTTACTGTAACTTATGGGACCTCCTGTGCACCTTACCTTGCTATTAAGACACTGCACCAACTCTCTGAAGATGAATCTGCTACATACCCTGATGTTGCTTCACTGTTGAAAACTGACCTGTACATGGATGACGTCTTGACAGGTGCCTCCAATGAACCTGACACCATTAGTCTGCAACAGAATCTTAGTGAATTACTTTTAAAAGGAGGTTTTTCTCTTCACAAGTGGTCATCAAACAGTAAACAAGTTTTAAGTGAAATTCCTGACACTAAGCAAGATCAACAAGTGATAAGTATCCAAATGGATGATTCAATTAAGGCCTTAGGTATAAGTTGGAACCCTCAAACTGATTGTTTTGAACTGAAAATTACATTGGACACTCACCATGGAACTGTAAGTAAGCGAACTGTTTTGTCCACTATCGCCAAAACATTTGATCCTCTGGGCTGGCTGGCTCCACTAGTAATAGTTTTTAAAATCTTCATGCAAAAATTGTGGTTAGCCGGTCTGGAGTGGGATGATGATTTGCCTAATAATCTAAAGGAAGAGTGGTCTGCCTACCTTGAACATTTTACAACTATGAAAACAATACTACTTCCTCGGTGGTTAGGCTGGGCACCATCTGATTCTAAAACCGAAATTCATGGATTTTGTGATGCCTCCTGCTCTGCTTATGCATGTGTTGTATATCTGAGAGTTATAAATTGTGAAAAAATAACAATAAGTCTTATTGCTGCCAAATCCAAAGTTGCACCAGTCAAGCAGGTGTCTGTGCCTCGCCTTGAGCTGTGTGGTGCGGTACTTTTATCGAAGTTACTTCACAATATTAAATCCAGCCTGAACATCGAGGACCGTGATATTTTTGCCTGGACTGATTCCACTATAGTTTTGGCTTGGTTGCGAAAGCACCCTAACTCCTGGACCACATTTATAGCAAACCGTACGGCTGAAATTTTGACTGTCACTAATAGCAATCAATGGCACCATGTAAATTCCTGTGACAATCCTGCCGACCTGGCATCACGAGGTATGAGTCCGAACGATTTGCAAAAGTCAAACCTATGGTGGGAAGGTCCACAATTTTTAAAGGAATCAGTTGATTTGTCTATTTTACATTCTAATTCCACGTTACCAGACACTATGTTGGAATCCAAAACTAAAATTAATGCTAATATTACCTTTGATCAAACTGATGAGAACTCCCACTTAAATCGTTATTCTTCTTTAACTAAATTAATACGTATTACGGCCTATTGTTTACGGTTTATAAAATTATGTCAATTAAAAATGCAACAAAGGTCTTATGTACCCTGCCGTTATTTAACTACTTGTGAACTATTAATAGCTCGTAATTTATGTATTCGCATGTCACAGAACACCTACTTTTCAAAAGAAATTGAATTGTTATTACAGAACAAGCCAGTTACAAAATCTAGCAAATTGTATTCGCTCAATCCTTTCTTAGATAAAGAAAACATAATCCGGGTTGGTGGTCGTCTTGCAAATGCTCAAGTTTCCTACGACTTAAAATCTCCAATAGTTCTTTCCAGCCAATGTAACTTTACCAAATTACTTGTCACAGATAGTCACCGTAAAACATTGCATGGCGGTTTCCAACTCACTTTTAACATTGTTAATTCAAAATACTTTATTATTGGTGGGAAAAATCTTGTAAAGGGTATTATAAGAAAATGTATTACATGTTTTAAATATCGTGCTGCTCCTACAGCACCTTATATGGGTAATTTACCACAGTATAGGATTAAACCATCTCGTCCCTTTAGCTCTAGTGGTGTAGATTTTGCTGGACCTTTTTCATTGAAACTAGGATGGTTGAACCGATAGTTGACCAGGCACCGGTTGTTGACCACTTGCGGCATTAAGTGTCAATATTAAGATTTCCCGCCACTATGTCTTTCATTTTATATTGGCTATATGTTGTCGGTACGAATACAAATCAACCAATCAAATTACGGTTAGAAAGAGATAACTAGTGAACCCTACAATTTCGTTTTATTTTCACCTGTCGCTGACAGTTGCCATTCGGTAGCCATTGCAATAAAGAACGTGTTTTGACAGGTAAGAATATTTTACATTTATTTCTTATTGTTTTTGAATTAACTTTGCTCTGAAGATGGATTTTGGCAACGATTTTATGTTTATTTTAGGGATTTCAATGAATTTGAGGTATTAATAATATATTTAATGAGTTATTTAACTGGTTAATAAAAGGTACATAAATTGATTAGGTGTTCCTATGGTTGACCAGTTGGTCAACGACTAGCTCACTGGAGAACTATTTTTTTTTTGTTATTTTTCTATCTGTTTCATATCTATGATATGAGTTGTAACTCAACAGTCAATTTTTATGGAGTAAATTGCGTTGTTTCCATTAGTTGACCAGTGGTTTGTCATTGGTACTACATACAAAATATATGCTCCTATAATTGACCAAGCTCTAAATAAGTATGAGCTTTTATTTTTTGCTTGTTTTAGATTCAATATGCCACCAAAAAAGAAATTCTTTCGGTACAGTGAGGACGATATTTATGAAGCGCTTAAAGAAATACAATCAGGAAACAAAATCAGAGAAACGTGCCGCAAATATAATATCCCCCATTCTACAATGATTAATAAAATAAAAATGAAACATCCCATTCAACGAAAAATGGGCCCACCAACAATTTTGAGGAACGATTGCTATGTCGGTGGATAAACGCAATGGCAAAAAAGGGAATCCCTATTAAAAAAGAGCAGCTGATAGAGACAGTCACTAAAATAATTAAAACCGACAATCGACCGACACCATTTAAGGAAGGAATTCCAGGAAGGAAATGGTTCGATAATTTCATGAAGAGAAATCCAGATATTGCTAAGCGACATGCAGAAGCCATTAACTCTGCAAGAAGTACAGTAACCGAGACAGGGATAAGAAAATGGCATACAGAATTAAAGAAGTTTCTAAAATCTGAAAACGCTGAAGATATTTTAGACGATCCTGATAGGATATTAAACGCTGACGAATCTGGTTTTCAGGTATGTCCTTCCTCGGGCATTGTACTGGGACCTAGAGGCATGGTAAATCTTTATGAGATTAAAGATAAGGAGAAAGAAAGTATAACAGTTTTAGGAACTTTCACTGCATCTGGTAAAGTTATGCCGGTGATGATCATTTACCCCTATGAGAGAATACCAGCAGAAATTGCAAGAAATGTTCCCGAAGACTGGTGCCTTGGTAAGTCATCTAAGGGATGGATGACATCTCGTGTATTTTATGGTTATATAGGCAATTCATTGCTGCCAGCTTTACGTAAGGAAAACGTTAAATTTCCTGTACTTCTATTAATCGACGGCCACAAATCACACATTACATACGAAGTGAGCCAGCTGTGCATTGAGAACCAAATTATTTTGTATGCCCTTCATCCCAATGCGACACACATTATACAACCGGCCGATGTCTCTGTGTTTCGACCACTTAAAAATTCATGGAAAAAGATAGTTCAGAATTGGAAAGTAACTACTGGAAATAGAGTGGTCACAAGGGTTCAATTTGCACCTCTTTTAAAATCAGCTATAGGGTCTGCTACTAAAGAAATAATTAAAAATGGATTTCGTAGGTGTGGTCTGTTTCCTTTTGATGCTAATGCCATTGATTACACCAAATGTATGAATCATGAAAGCAGACATACTGTTGTTGATAAACCAACAGAAATAAGTACAGAACACTTACTGTACTTTGAGTCTCTAATGTCTCGAAATAGAATTTTGGAATTCCGCGCCATTCCTCATAGCGAATCTTGGAATGGAGATGAATCGGCAAAAGAGCTTTTTTATGTCTGGCGCAAAATATGTAATAAAGTTATGAATGCTAGCAACTTACCAGACCCGCTGGATTCACCAGCAAATATAGATAATGAACGGGACCTTAATTCTGAAAAAGAATGCACTACGCATGCATTTCTTGAAGTTCATGATAGTATGCCTAACTTAACAATTGACTCTACTGATTTTATGGGAACGTCTAATGTTTTGCTACCAGTCGACTTACAAGGGTCTGAGCAAATTGATCAACATATATTACAAACTGACGCGTTAGTAAGCCCATCTTTACTGGACATATTTGAAAATTATGACGAAGAAATATTATCACCCGAATATGGACCGTCAAAGGGACTAAAAACTTCAACTAACTCGACAGCATTACCCTGTTTAACGTCTCGGAGTTCCGTTAATGAAAATCCCCTAAAGGAAGTAGTGAATAATACGATTTTAACTCCTGTTTCTCCAAAAATTAGCATTGTTCCAAACTCTGAATTAATTCGCCAGTCAGCACTTAATTTATCCACAACATTATTCAACGAAGTACAACTACCAAGTCAAACTTCACGAAGTTTTGTTATAGATGATTGCAATAGTAAAGATCGGGAAGCAACGCCTACTAAATCTGTTACAATCATAGTTTCAGAACAAAAAACACCTGAACCAGGATCATCCAACAAACTGAATGACCAAGAAAAGACACCTACTAAATCTTCAAAGGCTAGAGATCCTTTAGATCAAACTACAACCGGTTACTCTAAAATAACAGTCAGCCCTGCTTTTGCATCTTCTTTAGTTTGGCCTACAGAATCACCATTGAAAAAAGGTTGTAAGAAGAAGGTAAGAAAGCGATTGCCGGATGCAGTTACATCAGTAGAGTGGATGCAGTATTGGAATGAAAAAAACAGGGAACAGGAAGAAAAAGAAAATAGGAGAATAGCAAGAGAAGAAAAAAAGAAGTCACAAGAGTTGGACAAAATTGAGAAACCTAAAGCAAAACGAATAAAAAAGAGAGTACAAAATAGAATAGATTCTGATTCAGAAGAGGATAATTTACCATTGGTCAAATACAATAAGAAAGGTAGATCAGACGACGGAATAGAATTAGGAGCATA
The DNA here is from genome assembly GCA_911728495.1 of Furcula furcula. Taxonomy (NCBI): domain Eukaryota; kingdom Metazoa; phylum Arthropoda; class Insecta; order Lepidoptera; family Notodontidae; genus Furcula; species Furcula furcula. The sequence continues at coordinate 17,361,090 of OU452245.1, forward strand.
CATAATAGTAAACTACGAGGGAGAGTATTTTCCTGGGATTGTCAAAAATATTGACAAAGAGAGTAAAGAAGTTAGTACGATGGTGCTATCAACTCCAAATACTTTTAAATGGCCTGATAAAGAGGATAAAATTTGGTATGCTAATGACAGTATAGTCGAAAAAATAAATGCTCCTGTGTCAATTAATAATTAATAGTAGAGGTTCATACAAAGTGCCAGAGATGGCCAAATATCTTTTTTGGATCTGATTCCTATCATCTGCAGTTTTTACTATCAAGTCATTTCGTAACTAATAATGTTAGAAATGTTATTTATGTTTGATATTTGATATTAATTATGATTAAACCACTAAAAGTAGGTTGCTTGCAGAGTTGGTGTTTGACTGAATAGTTATTAAATATTTGTTATTTTTATGTGATGTGCCATTTTTATGTGTTTTGAAAATGTGCCATTTAGATTTAAGAATTCCTATTGTGATTGTTAAGACTGAAAATAGTAATTTACTTGTTCGTCTCTAGTAAGTAGCTCAAAGAACAACATTTAATAAAGTTTATTATAAAAAACATCTCCTTTTGTGGAATGTAGATTTTATTTCACGTGTTTTTATATGGTCAACCTCTGGTACAAAACCTATCAACAACTGGGGCCTGCTGGTCAAAGTAGGGTACACCCCAGATATATACGGATTATGTTAAATAATAAAAAAAACAAAAGGAATTAAGTGTTTTCCCTTTCACATATAACTTTTGAATAGATAACGTACAATAAATAAAATAAACTAGCAATCAATATCGCAATTTGGTTAAATAACAAAATTTTTAAGTCATTTTTGTTCCTTAAATGGTTTGAGACTGGTACATCCATCCTATACTCTGGTAGATGCACCCGCATTAGCAAGGCTTATATTAGTCTTTTTGTTTGCACCGTCACTAAAGCCATTCACTTGGAGTTAGTTGAAAGCTTAAGCACAGCGGCTTTTTTGTCCGCCTTTAAACGCTTTACTTCTCGTCGCGGTCACTGTAGTGACATGTACAGTGACTGTGGTACAAACTTTCAAGGTGCCTCCAAGCAACTTGAAAATCAATTTCAAATTGCAAAGTCCGATGTAGTTCAAGAAATATCCGCTCTACTTGCAAATGATTTCACAACTTGGCATTTTATCCCACCAGGGGCCCCCCACTTCGGTGGATTATGGGAGGCTGGGGTAAAATCGGTCAAAGGTCACCTTAAACGTGTCATTGGCCAAACCTGTCTTACCTTTGTCGAATTTTATACACTCCTTACGCAAGTTGAATCATGTGTTAATTCCCGCCCCCTGACCTTAATAAGCTCTTCTCTGGATGAGCCCCCATTAACACCCGGCCATTTTCTTATAGGAGAATCTCCTATTACTGTTCCTGAGGAAAACCTTCAAAATTATCGTCCAAGCTATTTAGATAGATGGCAAACTGTTCAACTTATGGTGCAAGCACTTTGGCGTCGATGGCAAGCTGAATACCTCACCACCTTGCAACATCGTTACAAATGGAATAAGCATCATCCGGATATTGAGTTAGGTGCAATAGTATTAGTTAAGGACGACAGACTTCCTCCAGGAAAATGGCTTTTGGGTCGGGTAATCGAGAAGCATCCCGGGGCAGATGGTGTCACCCGTGTTGTGTCTTTACAATATAAAAATCAGATTTTTAAAAGACCAGTCACTAAATTGTGCCCTCTGCCACTAGAAAGCAGTAACTAGCTTTACTTTCAGTATTGTTCATATATATATATTGTTTGTTTTTAAGGACTATTAGTCCTTGGCCCGCGGGATGTTTAATGTAATCCGTGTCTGGAGTGTTCATTATTATCTATGTTATTTTTCACTTGATTTAATTAACTTCCTACTCTATGATTTATATATTCCTCTTTGTATTACGTTACTCTATAGATCATTAAAATAAAGATCTTCACATTTTTTGCTTTTTTCACGAGTGCAGTAAGTTTTGTGTTTTATTTAATTAATCACAAACTATTAAAAAATAATAAATTAAAAATTTATTTCATATCATTTTTCGCATACAAAAAATATAAAATATATGTAGGTATTTAGATTTTATATTACATGACTAATATAAAAATATTAAATAAATTAATTGTACAAAAGTAATTCATTTTCGCTTAAATATTAAATGTGATTTCAGATTGATAAAGCCCTGTATATAATAAATTGGTAAAAATATATAAAAAGTAATGTGTTTTTGACAAACCACCTGTAAATATTCATATTATTATTAACATTTCCGCTACTTTTTTCTATAAATATATGTAATAATTTCAAAATATAATTATAATTGAACTATGATGTACACAGTACACAATTTACCTACCTAGGACATGTATATTGTTGCAAGATATGGCCAATTTATCACATTATCGCGTTACACTTGAAAAGATGCATTCAGTCTAATTTCAAGCACCTTCTGACTGATGCAGTAAAATCTGTACTAAATATAGAACATTTTAAATAATGCTTACAATCTAATTCACCGACCACCAATTCAATAACATTATAAAAACAGATTATAAATTCATAAAAAAATACATTTTAACCGGTCAAGTCACGCCTCCATATAACATGGCGTTGCGACTCAATCCATTAAAATTCCCAACATTATAAAATTTGTACTTATTAGCCTTAAAATATGTATGTATGTTTATAAAAAAAAACTATATAAAGCCAAACAATATTTTTGGTATGTAAATACAATAATTGCTGTACGCCACGTTCATGACGTCACACTTATGTGGATTTGAAATACAACATGGCATAGTCGTGGTAGTACATCATGATGGCAAGCGGCTGTCCGAGGATCAGCGAGCTCCACACGATGATGTTGCCCCAGCGGGGGCCCGCGCGCCGCTCGGCAATCCTAGATATCACAGCCAGCGGCGGCTGAGCCATCATGCCCAGGAATGCCCAAATCCTAAACATCTGTAGAGGTACGCTTACCTGCAATACCAAATATTTTTTTTATTTTTTTTTTTATTTTAAGGTTTGTAGTATCCTCAGAGAAAGTACCAAAGGAGTTAGTATCGCGTCGATTCCCCGAACAAATTTTTCGTGGCACTTTTGCGGGGTGCGGGAGGCGAAGTAAACACACACAGATACACTTTCACGCATACCCACACTATAGTAAACTCGCAACACATTCAAAAATACACGCACACAAATAAAGAATGACCTGACCATATGAAATGTGGCAGTTAGCGCATCATGCTCTCTCCAGTGGTATCTCCTCTAAGGTAGTATCCTATCCTTATCCTATCTGTCAATCTGCCATCATTTATACTTTAATCCATTTTTTTTTCTACGTTTATATATTTATAGTTATTTATCAAGTATATATATATATATATATATATATATATATATATATATATATATTATATGTATATGTATGTATATTAATTCAATTCAGTTCAATTATTTTTATTTCGGATAATTTCGTTAAGTATATTATTTTTATATTGGACATATATACAGGGTGTTTCAAAATACCCCGTAAAAAATATAATTAATTATCAAAGCCAAAAATTTTGTCAACCCTAGTAAGCTGTCATGTCAGGGAACCAGATTATTTAACAGAAAGGCCTACGTACCTATTTTACCTAATAATTGTCTACTTTAATAGTTTTTCTACTTTTGTCTTTATACTCAAGTAGGTACTGGCTTCAAGAAATGACATGTTGGAAAAAAAAATATGTTGTCAATTTTAAATCAGTTTTTTTTAAATTTATTATCAAGTAAAAAGATAAATACAAACAAAATGTTCACATAGCACTGTTGACGTTTATTATGAAAAAGTAAGTGTTCGTTTAGGTTCTTTCGTTAGGTTAGGTCTTTTAAAATATTTGTCGTACCGCGAATTAGGTAGAAATGTATTTACATTCTGCGTAGTTTACTCTTTAATTTTACTGAAATAGGGTTTGTACATCAGTGAAAATAATAATATTAATTAATTATATTTTTACGGGGTATTTTGTAACACGTTGTATATTTATTACTATTATAGCATATCTATGTTAAGTTAGTTATGTTAATAGTATATGTGTTTTAGTTGTAATTTGTTTAGTACTTTGGTTTTTGTCGCACTACCTACATTTATATTTATATTTCCTTCTTCTTATCCTATGGGTTGCCTGGAAGAAATCGCTTATTAGCGATAAGGCCGCCTATATGTACAATGTTTCTGTTTCCTTTTTATGTGTTCTGTATTTTGTGTTTGTACTTAAGTGTAAATAAATAAATAAATAAAGTTCATAATGTGTAATGCAGTAATTAACGGAGTGTTCTCCAAATTACTGCACTGGGTTAAAATATACTTTTTTTCGTGAATATGCAATGTTTTACACATTCTCAGGAATTCAAATAATGTAGGTAATCAAAATGTGAGGGTGCCCTTCGATCACGTTGCTCATGCACTACCTAATTTGCTAAACAGTTATTGGTTTTAAAGAATAAGTGTGAGTTGATGGATCAGAGAAAGGTTATGTTTAAAATAATGACAATAAAAAAAATACTATTATTATTTGAGGACTCTTGCCAAGTTTTCTTTTTCAGTAGGTACAAAGTGGATACGATAAATTTAACCCATATTCAACATTTCAAGGTCGTCCTCCCAAATAACAATTCAATAAGACCAGCAGTCCAAATTAACCATATATCGAACCCGTAGAGCGAAAAGTCACTAAGACGAAAAACACTGATTTAGGATAATAATTATGAGCTCTCAAAGATGGAAAAAAGAAAAATAATCATAACTTTCATTTGACATTAGTTATTGTTTAATTTATAGTCTTATCTTTTTGGTATTTGGTCTAGGCATATTTGAGAATTCTAAATATCGGATTAAAGTCATTTCTTTTAAAGATAAATAAGAAAAACTAAATTAATTAAAAAAAGTAAATAATAAAATTTAATTATTTTTTGCGTTTGCAGCATGCAATAATGCATACTGTCTTCAAGCGTCAATTGAAAAAGCACAATATACTTTAATTCGTTTTCGCTTTCACATTTTGTTACAAAACACTTATCTTAAAATTAACTATATCGTGTTAGTGAGTTTGACAACAAAGAAAACTTAGATAACAATGTTTAAAGAAAAAGGATTAAAGTAATTAGGTCTACTTAGGTATTTGTTCCGTTAACTTTGAAGCTCCAACATGCTGACATGGTGAATTTTCACACTAACTAAAAGCAAAACTATATGACTTTTTGAAAATATTGTTAGACAAGTAGATAGAGAAAAAACGGCGAGTCTGATGACATTTAAAACTCATTTTGACCATTTTGGGACTTGGGTGACTTTTCGCTCTACGGGGACGATATACACAAGTAGGTATAGTATCTATCTATAAGTTGTACTCACCAAATACTCGTGGAAAAAGGCTGATAAAAAGAAAACCATTATGCTGGCGTGCAGCTTCGTGTATCCTGCTTCCATCATTGGTATGTAAAGGTGCCTAAGAGCCCATCTGTGTACGGGCATGTTCCACGTGCTCCAGAACACGGATATATTGTTAGCATTCCACCAATCATTGTAGAAGTTGCGGTCGGCAAACTGCAGCAGCTCGCCCATGAAGTTGAGGAACGAATGGAAACTTAAGTAGAAAAAACAAAGCCATAGTAGATGATTCGGTACCTGAAATAATACAAAAAAATAAACTTCAATTTTACGTAGATATATGGGTATTATTATGGGTAAGTATTTATTTGGCATCACACCACAACCTTTCAGGTTACAAAAAAAGAAGAAACTAGATTATGAAAACATTAGTATAACCATAGATTTAGGAATTTAAATTCTTTCGTGTAACGGATCTAGTATTGTTACTAAAAACACTAAGCAAAACGAATAATTTCGAAATTTGACAGATGTTGTTCTCCATCAACACTAGAGGGCGCGAATCTCCAGTAAATGTATTTTTTATTTGGTACCCCAATTTATTTATTTCCATTTCAATGGTTTATTCAACAAAGTTAGAAAAGGGCGTGGCGTATTTATATACCCACTATTAATAAAATATTAAACATAGTTATGATTTAAGCGCTGCATTCGCCAAGTGATCTCTCTTTTACAATAAAAACCTACTCTATGACTTACAGCCAGTTTGAGCAGCCGCTCCGTAATCCGGACAGGATCCATGGTGGAGAATGTCTCCACCGAATTGGTGATAGAAGGTATCATCCACTGTTGGAACAACGCCAAAACAAGGTTCACCCCGAATGTCAGTTCAAGGACCCTCTTAACTATGAATCTCTTTCGAATTCTGAAATTCAACACAAAGCTTTTATTGGAAAATATGAACGAAGAAATAGCTACTAAATATAGAACTAATTACATTATTTAAGAAAGGAATATATATTAAGTATATCGACATTTTACTACTACTTTAACTTGCTGAAGCAATTCTACGTCTAATAATCGAGCTACAACGTTCCAATAATATAGCTAAGTTTTAGCGGATTCTTTCTGCAAACCAGTTATAAAATTCCATTCGTGACGCTCTCGTCTGTGCTAGCAGGACAGCGCCTCCAATCGTTTGTCAGAATTTAAATTGGTATAAATTTCAATTTCCAAACCTTAGAGGTCCCTTTATTGTACAGATATAAAACAACATAATAAATATAATTTTCATTTTTATAATATTCTATAATAAATAAATGAATACAGATTCAAAACATGCGGATCACTAACCGTGCCGTGCGGGGAAAATTCAATTCATAGCAGAGGGTGGGGGCCAACAAAAAGTAAAACAAATCTTTAAGGCTCAGGTTATCGGGGTACTTGACCAGCCTCGCCGCGGCCTCTTTGTTGTTCTTCTCGTTTTGAATACTCTCTGTGTATCATTGCAGACAAAGTACTAAATATACATTGACATCTACACTCTGTGTATCATTGCAGACAAAGTACTAAATATACATTGACATCTACACAATATAGCTGAATTCTTTTTTTTTTGCTAAGCAGTGCTATCCATACAATATAAAACGAAAGCTACTTATAGGTAGATATATAAGCATGATGTTAATAGACTTTTTAAGCAGAAAGAATAATGTCAAACACAAAATATATCGTTGAGAAATGTTTATAGGTAGAGTACCTAATAAAATTAATCACAATTCCATGGCCACACAGTGCAAAGTCAATAAAGAAAGTTCACAAAAGACAAAAGAAGTTTGGCAAATAAAGCAGATTTGAGTTAGCTTGACTTTGAGGCGAATGGTGCTATAAATGAAAACGAAAATATTTAAACAGAACATCCTAAAATATATGCACTTATAGAGATATATAGGTTTAAAAACAACAGAGATGCAAACAACGCGAAGCAACACTTATTCCACTTACGATCTTGTTCAGCGTTTACTAATTCGTCTGAAAGTTTAATACAATATGATAAGAGCAACTCAACATTGTGGCAAATCAGTCGAATTTATGTTCTGTACGAAGTGAAAAGACATGAATATTGGAACATAAAGCCTAAATCAAACTTTTTACAGAGTAAAGAAAGAGAGAGAGTATTGTATTACTTTATAACTAAGTTTATTATATATATATAAAGAAAGTAAACCAATTGTGATGGAAGTCAACATATACGTTGTTACGTTAGTAATTTTATATAGAGCGCTATGAGGTTGTATAGTGTCCAAGAATAACAGAAAATAAAATATAGCCACTTTAGTGTAATAAGAAAAAAAAACTTGCTACACGGCACTACAGCCTAACGCTACTACTATACTACATAATTGTAGATCTATAAAATTTCTACCAGAAAATCCAGCACAGCCAATGTATCTATTTTATTAATGACCTACAATAATTAATAGATCTTTGTAAATATAATTAAAATTAGTGGTCTCGATGGCAATACTTTTGCATGGGCGTAGGTTAATCTTGATCCAGTCTCTTTTAGTCTTAATAAATATAGGCTTAGAACCTTAAAGTAGGTATTAATCATCTGTAACGATATATGAATAATTTTTAATATTATTTTTATGCTCGATTTTATACCTATTTAATGTTTATTACGATATATATTTCAAATTCCTATAATTTTCGCATCGTCATACCTACCTACTTTATTAGAAAATTCGGAACTTACTCCAGTTTGGTGCAGAGAGACTCTGTCTTCTTAAGGTATTACTTGAATGGTTTTTCTTCAAAGCATTACGACACCAATGATTTGTTTGAGAATAACTCCATAGTTTTAGAAATAGAACTAAATATAACATGCAAACGGTAGTTATGCCCACTGAAAAAAAGTGAAAAAATGATGAATTGATATATGATCTTATTTTATACAACTATTGAATTTTTAAATAAGAATGCAACATTACCGAAACTGAATTCGTCGCCTTTAAAATGTAATGCAGCCATAGGAAGTATCACAACAAATAATATATTTAAAATGTGCATAGGGACCCCAATCTTTTCTGATATTATATCCTGGAAAAACATTAATAGTATTTTGAAATCAAATGAATCATGTAAGTAATTTTAATATGACCGAATCGCTGACAGACAATAACTTACAACTGCTACGCCTTTTTCTATTATAAGGGCAATTACAGCTGGTACCCCAGTGACTGGAACATATAAAAATTTCTTTATTTATAAAGTATCTGCAGATCCAGGATCTTGCGCATTGTGAGGATCGAGACTACCGAACCGAGTTTGGTCGATTTCGAAATCGACCATAGGTACCTACTGTTTCCTCCAGAAACTTTACACCAGCGCCCCTAGCGGTGACCATCAAAAACTAGTAAAATGTACTGGAGAAAATTGACAGGTCGATTGATTTCGTTTTCTAGCAAAACCCGTGCCATACCCCCTGGTGTAACGGAGATCGGATGGAGGATTTTTGATTTAGATAGACATAGTCTCTCAAATTGATCACGCTGTTCGCTTTACTGCCGGCTTAAATGTTTAAAAAAGTCTATACTCGTACTAAGAGTATAGGGCCCGAGTATAAACGCTTACACAGAGTTGCTGCGCGTGAGACAATTTTCCTTCTAGGCATACAAGACACAAAATAAACAGTATTATACGGCGCCCATTTTTAGATCTATGGCGAAAATAGTGCGTGCACACAACAAAACCGGCGAGCTGTCAATGTTGTGATGCCCATTATTATCATCTGTTTATTGATCTTATTAATATTACACCTTCTTGGTTATCCAGTGGTTGAAATTGCTTTATATTGTAGAGAAAAAAATCTGCATCTCGTTTGACCTTTGAGTACGGCAACAAAGGCAGATAAGCACGATTCGTAGTGTTCAACTTCTTATAGTTCAAAGTCCAAACAGTCTAAGTCGAGGTGACGCCGTGTACCTTTAGCACCTGGTACCTGAAAATTGGCCGGCGGCGGCACAAGTTAGCAGGGATGTATCTACCTTCAAAGTATTTACTAATACTACTCTACCAGACACATTTTGTTAGTTAGAAAGTGAGTAATGTCTGGATGTCGGATCTCGGAATAATGGATTTAACCAATAGTAGATACCTAATCAATATGATCTAATGAAGAACCATATTTATCAATGGGAGAAATGCCACTCGCGTTTTTATATGGTTAAGGTTTAGTAGGTATAGCTAACGTAAAAAAAATAGTATTTTGTTTAAAATGTGCTCTTTTGTTTAGTTTGCCATAAATCATTGTTCATTACCTACTTCCCAGAATTTTATATGACTGTGCTATGAATTTATCAGGTTTGGAAAGCAACACGCTTCTCTCTACTGCCCACTACAGCTGCGTATTAATTACGTATCATACCCGAACGTAACGGTTTTAGTGACGACAGCGCTCGAGCGTCCGCATAATACCCGCGTATCATACCCGTGCCTTACGGGTTTAGTGACGGGAGCCTCAGCATATAATCTCCGTATCAAATTTATATTTTCGTGATTATGATATTCAACATGATAATCGTAAAAAGAGACACTGTTATGGCTAAGCGTCCTTATCTAACAACGGACCGCCAGAACCGAACGAACATACATATTTTATAGTCGTCTCGTTTTCTTTCACTGTTTAAAGTATAAGTATAGCTACTAATATATGGGACAAAACTTTTGGCATGCATTAGTAGGGATATAACGTATCTATCGTTTATTGGTGTTTTGTTAAGGGCTATCTGCGAGAAACAAATGAATTTTTGTCACAGAACAATAATCAGTACAAGTACTATAGAATGCTTAAATGCAAGTAAGAACAGTAGGCACAGGTAAGAACATCAAAATACATAAATATCAGGTACACGACAATAGGTACTATACCGTTAGCTGTATTTATCGACATTTGCGCTTGTAACAGATCAAACCTATTACTATTTATCACTTATATATCACTATAACTCTTGTAATATAACTTTAAATAGTTCAATTTACCTGCCCCGTAGAGGAAAATCTACCTACGCTTTGTGTAATGGGACCATAGACAAACGCGTACTCTATTCTTAATACATAACTCTATGATTTTTGTATTGAAAATTCATTTGTTTCTCGCAGATATTTGCGATGCGATGCGAGTTCGCAGTTATGTGTGGGAGCCCTAAAGGAGGATGCAAGCACCTATAAAACAAAATGCCGTGACTTATTTCGTTTTCACTTTCTGTATCAATTAGATTAAGATACTGACTGATACTATGACAAAACTACTAACATATTAGCAGGATGATGGAAGGGTACTGATGTTTGTCGGCTTCACTGTAACCAGTCAACACTATGATCCATTCAATAGGGTTAACACGTAGGCCATATCTGTAATTAAAATATTTTACATATAAAATTAGTCCTTCTTACTTACAATAGGTGCAATAGAGATAATTGTTATGTTATATAATTATGGTTATTGCACATAGGTATGTGTTAAACCTTAAAATAGAGGATGGTTTGTATACTACTACACTGATTACAATGTCTGTTTTATAGTTCCATACTTCAAAGGTTAAATCAGAATGCTTGTGACATGACTTTGGTATCTTCCAAGCAATTTATATAAATGTCCCCATAGAAATAACAGACGTTATATTCTAATCTTTATATATATATAATTCTACTGTACGTGTGTATGTCACTGAACTCCTCCTAAACGGCTAGACCGATGTGGATGAAATTGTTTGTGTGTTCAAGGGGATTCGAGAATGGTTTAGATTCATAAGTAAAGAGCACGAGTGGAGCTGCGCGGATCAGCTAGTAATAATATATAATAATAAACATGTATTTGATTTGAACCCATGCAAGCTTCTTAACAAAACTGGCGTCAGGCTTTCTAGTCCATCATATTCCCATTCACCTCTCATAGCTCAATATCCAAATATAATACAAAGTATGTCTATGAATGTGTCAGTAAAATAGCGCAAAACTCAGAGCCTCAGACTCCCACTAAAATTTGTTTTTAAAAATTTATCTAGCACTCTTATATTTACTGCCATTAACTATCGTTAAAGAATAAAGAATAAACAGAATCAATTTTGTTTTCGATACTGAACTAGTTTCAGGTTTTTGATTAATTTGTTAAAACATTGTACTTATACAAATACATACATTATAATAAATAATAATACTAAGTTTTATTTGAAAGATAATTCAGCATTGATTCTTTGCCAGATATATAGAATTAGATCTAGTTTCCATGAAAAAACTGGTATCAATAATAATAATTGTATTAACTCACTTCAAGAAATTTTCAAGGCATAGGCGTATGCCACCAATAGTCAACATGAGGAAACCCCAGTTGACCAAACCAGTAAAGTTTGTGAATTCTGAACTCCATGAAAACAGGGAATCCCTCGGCTTGTGGATTCTAGAAATGCATAAAAGTATTTTTAAATTATTTTTGTTATTTGATACATATTTCAAAAAAAATACTATAGTTATAGTTACGGTTTATCACACTGCAATTGTCTTATTTTGTTTTCTTGTTCAGTAATCTCCTCCGCTCTTGTAACACTCTGTGCACGTCTAAGTCGAAGAGTGTTATCATCCACTTCACTCCCCATTTTATATGGTACAGTACTCCTATAAACTGCTCCTGTTAAGATAAAATTGTGTTTAGTTAAAATTCTAGTCAAATAATACTTCGTTTTAAAAAATCTTGCACAAACTTATTAGGTCCTATGCTGAAATCCAAAAATAGAGTACATACTATAATTTATATTAAACTTATTTATTATTAGCTATTATGAAGGCCTAATCTATAAGTATTTAGTTTACTCCAGATAGTATTATTATACTTAAACATTTCGCAAATTTAAACAAATATCCAAGCATCATATTCTATGAATATTTCAGAGGCCTAAATTAAAATTGTATTGTAACATTTATGTAATTAATGTTGCTTGTAAAGTTACTATTGGCTGCCAGTGGCCATGTAAGCTTCACTGAACAAGAATTCCACTGGACCTGTTTTCGAATTAATGGAGACAGTACTTTAAGCCTTACTGCCAGTACTGTTTCATGCACTTCTATAAATACAAGCAACTTTTTTTAAGTATGCTAGAGTTTGGGGACTTTCGATTCCATGACTGTACTTAGTTCTTAAAGAATACTAAAAATACTTATTGCTTAAGCTGAACATAATTTGGCTATTGTTATTGTAAAATATTGGTTACAAATTAAAATTATTGACAATATGGAAAAACAAATATAGATTATATAGATATAGATTATATCCCAGTTTATTTTTTATTTTTACGCCCGATGTTTATTCCTGATGTTTGTTGTTTGATTAATCCCAATATATTGTGTATTATACTCCATTAAATATCAGAAATAATTTTCCGGTTGGTCAAGCAATAATTATTATGAATAATTGCTGCTTCTAATAAAAAAGGTAGGTAGTATGTATGATAATAACTCTGAGATGAAACTTCAAGTGGGTACCTAGGCAGTTGTAGTTAGTCTTTCAAAAAACAATATTTTTGTAAGGATATTATTAAAACTATACGGGCGATTCTCTGTAAACTCGCAATGGCCCATACAAACACTGTCCTGGCATATTTTTTTAGCATTTTCGCAGAAATATAATCCCATTGCCCCCTTGGAGCCCGTTGGCTCAAATCGGAATCAAAAAAAAACGCGAAAAAAAATGTACGCTGGGGCCCGTTGGCTCGTATTTGCATCAACGGGCGTTAACGGAATATAAACTTTGATGTAAAAAATTTAAGTTAGTTATTGCATGGCAACTGTATTTCAAACAGTTCTTTAGTACATTATCTGTAGAATAGAAGCTTCATTCATTCGTTGAGTGAATTGTTTATGTCATAAATTCAGTCTGTAACGTGACGCTCGCGCGGGTCGGGCGTGTTGTTGTGATGGTGACGTGCGGTGATTTATGTTATTGTGTTGTGAATTTATGTGTATTTAATGGGTAAGTGTTAGTAAATAATTAGTTTATATCTATTTTTACAGCTGTTTAGATGTTAGGTACCGCGAATTCTATCATATAAACATCTTTTTTGAGATCGGAAAAAAGGGTGTAACCTCTCGTGGTTTAGACTATGGCGTTGCGAATATATACGTATATTTCATATAAATTGGCTTTAAATCAATGTATATACATCATAAATACATCATAATTACATATTGAATCGATAATAACGACATTATATAGAAAAAAAGTAATAATAACCCATAAAAAAATCGTTACAAATTGTACTCCCGTGACGTCACCACTCCCGTGAATCACGCGAGGACATAAAATTGTTGATTTTTACAGATTTTTATTCGAAACTAGTATAATTAGGAGTTTTAGTGCATAGTTTAGTTCTTTCTTAGTGTGGGGGTTGATATTCCACCCTCAAAATCAAACCCAGAAAAAGAAAAATCGACCTTGACCAAAACCCATCTAAAAACCCATCTATTTTTGACTTTCCCTTTGAAAAACTATATTTATATCTCACAAAAACGTATATATGTGTCATCTATTGAATAGTTAATACATTTCTCATCAAAACTACATTTACAGAATGCAAATCGGTTGAGTGGTTAGGTTTTTATAACGCTCGTAATGACAAGTGGGCTCGCCCGGACCAAAAAAACCGAAAAATAAACATACATAGGCGGTGCAAAAATGTATGTACTTAATTTTTGGCGAGCTACAAGGGGTTAAGAAAGTAACTATTATTGTTAATACATAAGAGGGCCAATTGAATTTATTGGAGTTTTTCAAGTTATTTGTCATTTTCTGAAAATCCATGACTATTAGGTGCAACAGGGGACTGTTTTATATAGAAGTAAGATATATCATTAGTATCAATCATATTACTTCTATGCCATATTTATGCATCAACATACCGCTTAGTCTGGACTGAGGGCACGTTCAGCACATAAGTACGTGTACGTGCCGTGCCATCTGATGATGGTAGAGGGATGGTGCATTCAAGTCATGCAATTCCTGCGCACAATCTTTAAAATACATCCTGTAGAATACTAAGAGATTGGCTACCTACTCTGCGCCTGTGCTCTAAGCTTTGTAAATTGACCGCTACTAACCCTGCGTGACCAATAAATATCTTAGCACGACTCTCCACCGAGTTCAAAGCTGCAAGATGGCATTTTGCAGCACCAGCCTATATATATATATATATATATATGACTAAAGTACTTCACACACGACCGGACTTGTGCTTTATATAACATCAAAAGCTGCCCCAGTGTGAAGTACCGGCAGACCTTTGCAAGGACACCTAGCTTCCTTGCAGATTCCTTGGCCTTGGACTCAATGAACCACCCAAAGTTGAGGCTTAAGGAAATTTCAACTCCCAACAACTGAAGGCGGTTGGTGTATTCCAAGGGTACATTCTGAAAAGGAGCCGAGGTGAACGGACTCCTTTTATCAGTGGACAGACACGCTTGAGTTTTGGTGGCATTGAATCTCACAAGAGTGGCATCACCCTATTGGGAGATGGCTGCAATTTCAGACTGGATAACATCCTTACTGGCCCGAGCACTCGGCATATATCTCTCCACAATAGTGCTGTCATCTTCAGACCAGGTGAAATGCCGTACGCTGGCGGCTTGTTCAAAAGGAGACATCCTGGGAAACAGCAAGCGCTTCCCCATTTTTCTCGAGGGCCTCGCCCCATAAGTGTCATACACTAGAAGGTCCCCCGTTAATCCGTAGACACAAGAAACGTGTTGTACTTTGTTTGTTTGATTTTTGACTTTTCCTTGTTAGGGTTTTACATTTAGCTGGGAAATTAAGGATGAATCTGGAATAATCACCCGCAACCTGATGCACATTCAAGGTGCTTTTGAAAAGCTTCTGATTGGACGCTTCCATTTCTAACTTGACTTGATTGACAGAAGATGTGGATATTGTGAGAGGAGTTCGACAGGGCTGTACTCTTCCCACTTCTTTTTAATATATACTCCGAGAAAGTATTTTCAGAAGCTTTACACGGCTGTCAGGAAGGTATAATAGTGAACGGGCATACCATAAATAATATAAGATATGCGGATGACACTATCTTACTGGCGACGAGTATAGAAGAGCTTCAAATGCTAGTAGATCGGGTCGAGTCTGTGAGCGCAGGGTATGGTCTCAAAATAAATATTAAAAAGACCAAATACATGGCCATCACACCTTCTAAAATTGCACCAGTACATGACCTGCATTGCAGTGGACAAAGGCTAGAGAAGGTGCAGAAATATAAATACTTAGGCTGTTACGTTGACGACCAAGGTGATCATAGCCTTGAAATAAAATGCAGGATAGAGCAAGCCCGAAGTGTTTTCTTCAAAATGAAGAATCTCCTTTGCAACTGCAGGCTTAACATCCGTCTGCGTACTCGTCTGGCACGATGTTATGTTTTCTCCATTCTTCTGTACGGCGTTGAAGCGTGGACACTCACTGAGACTATGTGTAAGAAAGTTGAAGCTTTTGAAATGTGGGTGTACAGAAGAATGTTAAGGATTTCCTGGAAAGACAAAGTTCGCAATGTAACCGTGTTAGAACGTATAGGCAAAAAAGTGGAGATTCTAAAGACTATTAAAAGAAGGAAACTAGAATACTTTGGCCACATTATGCGATGTCCAAAATATTAACTACTCCAACTAATTGTTCAAGGTAAAATTCAGGGAGCTCGCAAGCCGGGAAGGAGAAGAAGATCGTGGTTAAAAAATCTTCGACAATGGTTTGGCAAAAGCACACGTACACTTTTTAGAGCAGCTGTGTCTAAAGTTCAAATTGCCACAATGATCGCCAACTTCTCTTCGCGATCTTCTTCTTCTTGTAGTGCCATCTTCGGTAACGAAGATGGCACTACAAGAAGAAGAAGATTTCTAACTTATCAATCATCGTCTCTTAGACTGTTGATATCACCCCCAGAATTAACAACAAAATCAGCTGTTCTTTTGCACGTTGCTCCGACGCCGTCTGGTGCACCGTGATCACTTTATGTGTAGTTCCACGTACATTTTTCAACATCTGGAATTTATTCAGCGACTAGTTGCCGTTACAAAAAACATCGTTCTATTACGGTACTGTGTGACAGGGCCATCTCTCAAGAAATGTACGCGTTTTATGCCACGTGGAAGAGTCTTGAAAATTAGTTGTACATACGACTGTGAAAAAAGAATGGATTGAATCCCGTAGGTAAACTAAGACTTCCTCTCGTGATACCTTTTACTTTTTAGGAGGCATCTTAAATGTATGTTAACAACCTGTAACGTAATTTACGTTCAGTAAGATTAATATCGTCATTATGGCCGAGACTCTGCAAGACCTACAACGAATGCTGAATGACCTGGCTGATTCTTCTCATCGCATCGGTCTCCGGATGAATTTGGATAAAACCAAAGTCATGTTAAACGAGCACGTTGTTCCGGGGCCGATTGCCGTCAATGGGGTTCCTCTCGAAGTTGTCCAGGAGTATACCTACTTAGGGCAGACCCTACAGCTAGGTAAAGACAACTTTGAGAAGGAAGCCAAAAGGAGAATGCAGCTAGGCTGGGCAGCATTCGGAAAACTTCGTCGAGTCTTCTCGTCGCCGATACCGGAATGTTTAAAGACAAAAGTCTTTAATCAGTGCGTCCTACCCGTGATGACATACGGAGCCGAGACGTGGCCACTCACGGTACGACTAGTCCACCGATTCAAGGTCGCTCAGCGGGCTATGGAGAGAGCTATGCTGGGTGTTTCTCTGAGGGACCGAATACGGAATGAAGTAGTTCGCCAGAGAACCAATGTGACCGACATAGCTCAAAGGATTAGCCAGCTGAAGTGGCAGTGGGCTGGTCATATTTGCCGAAGAACCGAAGACCGTTGGGGTAAACTGGTTCTTGAGTGGAGACCGCGAATCGGGAAGCGTAATGTAGGACGCCCTGTGACTAGGTGGAGCGACGATATCCGTAGAGCAGTTGGCAGACAATGGATGAGGAGAGCCGAAGATCGGGCTCAGTGGCGTGCCTTGGGGGAGGCCTATGTCCAGCAGTGGACTGATGTGGGCTGATGATGATGATGATGATGATGAAGATTAATAACGTGAAACATATACTTTTTTATACTTAGACAAGTGACGAATTTACACCAATAAAACTTATAAACATTGACCAATACATGAAATCTACAGTCCCCTGGCGCTTTTCACAGTCCCCTGCCACATTTTCAGCCAGGGGACTGTAGCCGGGGGACTGTGTATTTCGGGTTACTTCCATAATATTTGCAAAACTATTGAAAAATAGTTTGTTACGAAGCAACCACTACATTTGGACATAAATAGAATAGAATAGAAATAGAAATAATTTATTTCAAAAACTGTACATATGGACAATGAAACAAGGTACTAATATTAATCATAATTTTGAATGCTGCCATGTACAGTTTTGAAAAAGGTCCAGCTCAGCATATGCTGCAGATAAATGTCTCTACCGCGCTGATTTTCAGCTAGACCTAGATGACCCACAGATGAAACAACAAATAAGTATATAAATATATTAAGTGTAATTTTTTATGTATCCATATATAATAAAGTAATTGGATTAAGATATCGCGAATATAGAAATATAGCCTACCTTATAAATAATTGAGAGATAAAACCAAAAATAAATAAATGTATAATTATATATATTTAACAGGCCTGTTCCTATAGTGCTGCAGTCGTGGTTTCGATACCCAACAAGTGTCTTGGAGTTATTATCTGTATAAGTTTGTACTTATATCAAGAAAAAATAAAGTATAATAAAACCAACTGAACTGAAAAATAATAACATAAAAAGTACCACACGAAGTTACTCTAGAACAATAAAAATAATCACAAAAACAAATTAATAATGATAAAATATTCTATTACAAATGAAGTTGTATCGCTAATAAATGTTTTTTAAAATTAATTCTAAAGCTCGCTTTAGATTTAAGGTTACGGAAAGGAGGCGGTAGCGAATTCCAACACTTCGTGGCACAAAAACGAAAACTACCACGAAAAGCAGCAGTACGGTGTTGTGGAGTTTTTAGCAAGTATGTTGATGCCCTTGTTGCGTACTTGTGATGGTCTCGGGACCAGGCAAACTTTGTGAACAGATACGATGGTTCCTGGTTCTTTAACACGCCGAACATTAGTGTAGCAAGATGTAAGTGTCTCCTATATTCCATCTTCAGCACATTGTGTTCATTTAAAAAGGGAGTTACATGACTGCGCGGGGGCACGTCAAAACAAAACCTCGCACACGCATTTTGTACTCTCTGAATTAAATGGGATGTTTTTGCGAGGAGCCTGGGACCATAAACTGAGTCAAGGTAATTAAACTTAGAGAGCACTAACGAATCAACAAGCTTTATTCTGAGATCTGTACTTAAATAATTCCTAATTTTATATAATATTCTAAGTCTGTAGAAAGAGTTATTTACTATGTCAGATATATGGCGTTCAAATCTAAGTTGCTCATCCATAATTAGACCTAGGTTTCGTGCTTCATGAACCCGTTCTATTTGCTCACCACCAATGCTAATTTGAGGGTTTGCCTGCGTCATATTTTGCACTTGACCTTTAGTACCCAAAAACATAAATTTAGTTTTATGAGCATTAAGAACTAAGCAATTTGACTCCGCCCAATCCTGCACCATTCTCAGATCCTGATTCAGCATATCAACAGCAGAATTAATGTCCTCTGGCTTTAAGGAGATGTAAATTTGTATGTCATCGGCGTATATATGATACCTACAATACTTGAGACATTTGATAATATCTGCACTATACAAAAAAAATAGTAAAGGGCCAAGAATCGATCCTTGTGGTACGCCTCTAAGAATTTGCCGCTGGTTTGATCTTAAGGTCTCTCCATTATTCTTATTAATCTCTACAATCTGTGTCCGATTGCTTAAATACGAATTGAACCAATGTATAACGTTAGACTCAAACCATACATATCAATATTATACACATACAATAACACTAACTAACATCAGTAAAATCACTCATCAGACGACTGTGTGACGAAGTGACCATGACTCATTTACCCTCACATATGACGCTCGGACACTGAACAAAATGGGGTCCCGCCGCCATTCTCGACAATGTTACCAACTTCAGAATGATTGCGTTTCATTTCACTCCAAATTACGTTTGTAGACATAACAAATTTATTCTATGGCGAAAAACCGAACGAAATTTACAGGGCATTATCAAATCGAAAAAATACACTAGACCATGTTTTATGAACAAATTAGAACTTAAATATTCTATTTTTAGATATTAATTGCCAAATTTATGCAGTCTTGCTCACTTACTTTAAAATATTACCTCTAAGTGGGAATTCTTAGAATGGGACAGCCAGGGGACTGTATTTTTACGGCTTTGATAATTTCTAGAAAAATTGTTAAACTTGTTATGGTTCTAAATACAACTGCGCTGTAAAGTTTCAGTCTTTTATTTAATTATAGATGGACAGTTATTTTATTTGATTGTATAATTTAAAACAAAAATCGGTTCGGACAGCGATTTACGAGTTTACAGAGAATCGCCCATACCTATAAAATCATTTTTTTTCTTAATGAAACTCTAAAATTAGGTATTTGGGATCACCCAAGCATAGCTTGTTCCTCGATAAATGCGACCAAAGTACATCATTCCGGTGCACTTAATAACAGTGACGAGCGAGTGAGTTAATGACTTTTGAATTTGGAACACTATTAAATTGAATAGTTTGAATGCAATAGGTATAAAAAGACTTATTTACAGGTCTAAAATACAAAAGCACAAATTATTTTTAAGTGAGACCATGTATACAATTTTGCATTAGCTTGAATCGCAAGATAAATATTTGACTAATCTTTATCTTGCAATTCAAGCAAGGCTTCAACAAGCACTGGGATGATGACATTTAATTAGACGGGCCCATCACGCCTGCCTGTTGGAATGGGCATTTTTGATGGGCCTGCTGGTCTAGCGCTTAGACACCCTGGCCGCTACCCATAGGAAGTGGGTTTGATTCCCACCAAGTGTCTGGGTGTTACATATCTATTTAAATATGAATTTACAAAACTATTTTTGAAAAAATAAGAACCGACTTCAAAGTATATTATCTAAAAAGCATAAAATAACGAAAATATATTGAAGTCGGTGCTAGCACATCATGGTAACTAAGCCTAGCACGAGCTGACACCGACTTCGATATATTTTCGTTATTTTATGCTTTTTAGATAATATACTTTGAAGTCGGTTCTTATTTTTTCAAAAATAGTTTATTTAACACTTTTTAGTGACTTTTATTTTAAGCAACAAAAAAATAGGTAGGTATCAGCACTATCCCGCAACTTGAACGTCTACATTGCAGTAACTTACTGAAAACATAAAAAGTTTATATCTCTTAAACTACTGGACCGATTTTGATGAAACTTGTACTCTACCCTAAGTTGAAAAATACTCTAACTACTGCAAAAAGAATTTTCGAAATCGGACCTGTAGTTTCTGAGAAATCAGCGGAAAAGCCTACATACATACATACATATATACAGACATACATACATACACTCATAAAATTTGGTAAATTTGTTTAGAAGCCCACATAGACTAACATATATTAATAGTACACATTTTTATTAATATTACATACATATGCGTCGAATAGAGAACCTTCTTTTTGAAGCCGGTTAAAAAATAGATAAGTTTTAGTTGTCTGATTTCCATAGTACAGGATCTGCCTAGTTTGGGATCAGATGACAGTGTGTGTGGATTGTCCCAGAATATTATTATTAATAAGAAAAAATTCTGTGAAGGTTTACGGATGACAAATAAGCTTTGTGATTTCGTTATAAAAATTTACCTGTCTATGGAACAGTCTGATATTTAAGAGGCAAATTGTTAATGCTAATACTGAATATCAATCTGAATTGCAAGAGCCTTTAAAAAATGCAAAACAAGAACTTCCTAAATTCTTTAAACCTTTGTAGGCAAAGGTAAACTATATTAAAGCCTGACGATATTAAATTAATCAATATTGTTAAAAACTTTCACATTGTTTTTTTATGATTTTTATTCCGGCACAGAATGTATCCCCAACATTTATATAAACCCATATAAACACAGAACAATACTACAAGCATATAAATTACCAGTCCATATTCACTTCGCGGTTTCTGTTTTCTCGTCATATTTATTTACATTTTATTTTACAGTATAATATAACAGTACCAAATCAAACATATTTATTAGTTTTATTTACCTACCTACCAGTGACACAGTCGAAACTCCGCCAAAATATATAAAAATAGAAAGCTTCAATGAAAAAACATCACAGCCTCAAGCAAGAAAACTAATAACAATAATTAAATATGCATGCTATTTAATTAATCTATATAAAGAAAACATTTGCATTTTACAATTGAATTTTAATTTATTAAAACTTTTTTTGTCCGGTTCTATTTTAATGATTGAACCCACAGACTAGCACAGACGTATATTAGGTAGGGATGCTACGCATACCAAAGAGTATGTAATACTACGCATACTAGTAAGTAAGAGATACTACATATGCCTATAGAGTAGGGCTCTTGATAAAAATATGTTGAAATATCGATATTTTTATTTAGAAATATCGATAGTACGATATTGAAATGTCCTTTATCTTCCTTTACGAGATATCATTTATGTCTCCTCTATTATTTCATGATTTAGTCTTGGTTCCTTACGGTATTAAAAATGTATTATTCTATAATAGTGCGCGCGGAACTACACACATCAAAAGTGTCTAGGGATCAAGCATTTTTAAGCGGATTTCTTGAGATTGAGATGTGGCTTTGTAATAAATTTATGATTTTATAAATTTATATGGATCCTTTTTGGTGCATTTCATAATTTGAATCAGGAACTGTGAATCAAATTCGAGTAAAAGATGAAAATCAGCTGTCAATATTTTCCCTATAAAAACATACAACGCATTGAAGACATTATTAGTGCTACTGTTTCCCTACTACTGATTAAAACCAACGTTATTATGGAGCGGCGACGTCATTTAAGCAGGGAAGAAATGCTCAGAGCCGTGGGAATGATAGAAGCTGGTTCCCGGCAACGTACTGTGGCTTTAGCTCTGAATACAAGTCAGAGTGTTATCAGTCGACTTTGGACACGTTACCGAAGCACTGGTACCGTGGCTGAGCGCCATGGAGGACGGTATCGCTGCACCACACGGAGACAAGACCGATATATTCAAATCTTAACTCGAAGAGCTCCAACAATAACTGCCATGATGTTAGCCGTGAGGCTTCATCACTCTTCAGGGAACTTAATTAGCGACCAAACAGTCAGAAACCGCTTGCATGAAGTGAACCTTCATTCCCGAAGACCGCTACGGGTACCACCTATAGCAATGCACAATCGTAGGATTCGATATCAATGGGCTCTTGAACACAGAAATTGGGCAGAAGAACAATGGCGTTTCGTGTGCTTTTCTGATGAGTCTCGTTTTGGTATGAGACCGGATACAAGACGTATACGACACTGGAGAACCCCTGGACGCCAACAGCGATTAAAATCCTGCCAGGAAGTCCATCCTTATAGTGGTGGAACCATCATGGTATGGGCGGGTATTTGGATCGGCGGAAGAACTGAGTTGATTTGGATCAGAGGCAACCTCAACGCTCAAATTTATGCTGAGACGATTGTATCAGACGTCATCGTTCCTCTACAAGTGCAAATCGGTCCCTTATTTCAGTTAATGCATGATAATGCACGACCGCACACCGCAAGAGTTGTAAGACAGACTCTCGCCGCAGCTAACATCAATGTCCTGCCCTGGCCTGCTCAGTCGCCAGACTTGAACCCGATTGAGCATGCATGGGATATGCTACAGAGAAGAGCTCTGCCGAATATGGAGGGTATCCAGTCGCAAGAAGACCTTTTTTTGTTGTTGCAACGAACATGGGCGGCCATTCCACAGCGTGATTTGGATGAACTCATTTTGAGTATGCCAAACCGATGTTCTTGTGTTGTTAGTGTTCGCGGTAGAAACACGGATTATTAATTGTTTAAGTTACCCAATAAAATTTTAAAGAAAACTGTTATTTCAGTCTTTTTTTCGAACTTTTGTGTTAGTGGTTCAAATGTCAAAAATCCCTTTATTAGGAAAATGGCAAATTTCTTTATTAATGCAAAGGTGACTTGGTTTATCGTTACTGTGACAAACGAAAACACTTTATTTGATGAATCCTTAAAGAAAATTTTAATTAATATCAATCAGGAGAAAAGTTATTGCAAAAATATATGTTGATCCCTAGACACTTTTGATGTGTGTAGTTCGCCGCGCGCGTAGACAGAATATAATACAGACATATACCAAGCGTGCCGCCGATAAGGACAGAAAAATAAGTACATACTAAATTTAGAGTTGCCACGTAACGGAAATTTTACCCTTTGTGTAAAGCAAATACGGAGGTTGTTGTAAATTATATTTTCTTTCCTAACCAAAAACCACTTTTTTGACACAACATTTACTTTTCTTACATTATATCGTCTTAATCTATGACAGTCTGCAAAAAGTACGAAAGTGATTGTTATAATAATGTCCTCCTAGCCGAATCGACCACAGCGGCCAATCTTTCACAAGATCAGCCATGTACGCAGGAGATATTATAGTGCACAAGTGCTTGCGTAGACACAAGTGCACTCTCTCTTCCTTTATATAATAGGTACCTCTCATAATCCGATGGGACGGAAGACCGACACGACTGGGGAGAAGTTAAGCGCAGGACCGACTTTTTACATGCCCATCCGACGCATGTGTGGCATATCTCGGATCACGGTTTCGGAACGCCAAAGGGGCTGTCAAAAAGATGACAGCGCGCTAGTATCTATGGCAGAGACATGTTTTAATTATTACGATTACTCCACTGTATTATAAGTTGTTCTCTCTCAATTTGATTATAGTGTTTATTACCAAAGCTCGGTGTTTTAATTTGACGGACAGGAGTCGGGCATACGTCCTATCGCAAATCCCGACACATGGATCATCTTACTTTACAGACAATCAGGTCATCGGCCTGCATTGTCCTAGCCAGTAAGGAACAACTACTCAAATTTGTTGCCCTTCGCAGGATTCGAACCCACGACGGAGGCTACAAAGTGAATGTACACTTAATATCATATATGCTGTAGCTAAGGTCTATTCCACATTGTTCACCTGGGTGATATCACGTGGTGATTAAAGTGGCTAAGAGCTGTAGATAATTATTAGCCTCATACAAAAAAGTTAAGAGATAAAAACAATAATATGCTATTTACCAGAGAGGTAGGCAAAAATTGGCTTTCTTATAACTTAATATAATACATACTATGGCCATTTACCGGGTAAGTTTTAGTAAATTTCTCCAATATACAAATCTATAGTACTAGTATCTTGGGACAATCTACGCTTGACCAATGACCACCTGATCTCAATCTACGCAGATCCTTTAGTAAGGTAACCAGATAAATGATTACAAATACTTGTAAACTGTATAAATACATATTTAAATAGATAAATAACACCCAGACAATTGTTCGGAAGCCTTCGGAATCGAACCCATGTCCTATTGGGCAGCGGCCAGGTCCCTCAGATCGTCGAACAGCCGTACATCGCCGCCGTCCGCGGCATGTACTGCTCGACCCACCCGACCCGATGTCCGTCCTCCTGGACCATGACACAACACCAACACCGACAACGATGTCAAGAGTCGTAAACACATCAACACACAGACACCGGTCTCGCCGGTGAGGCCGAAGGGATCCGTACGCATGCGACCTCGACATGCATCCCCTCGCTGAGTTTCTTGCCGGTTCTTCTCAGCGGGGGCGCGTTGTGAACCGGTGGTAAACTAATTTTCTCCAAGCGGCAGCCCAAGCCGAGGCCGTGCCTCCCTGAGGTGCCCTTGTGCTAGTCGCTACCCAAATCTTTCTGGCTGGAGCGCTTTAAGCGCTCGCCCTCTTGTCCGGTGAAACAGTACTATTCCTACAAAAAAAAAGTGATGATCAATAAAGCAAAGTGACTATCAAGCTTCAGTTGTCCACCAAACTTTGATGTCTACTGAAAGTGTGTTTGGTATTTATTGGTGATTCAAGTTAGGCAATACCAAATGAATAATTTGATAGTTATTTAATAGTCACTTTGCTTTATTGGTCATCACTTTAGTTGTCAAACGAGATAGGTACATAATAGGGGGGCAAATGAAACAAACTATTCAACGTCGGTACTATTTATTTATAATTCAGACAAATTTACCAATAAATTGTAACCAACAACATACATACATATATTTAAACAACATGCATATAGTAAAAGCACGATTAAATGTACAATGACCATTGTGCCTATAAATAACGAATGAATACGTCCTGCGCAGCCTTGGACGAATTACTTGAGCGCTTACGTTATTTCTGAATATTTAAGCATTCGGGAATAACTTTTAGCAACCTAATTAATTCTTTTTGTTGCTGCTATCCACAGTATACAAATATCCATATTTTCAGGAAATCATAAAAATAAATTCGGGAAAACTGAGAAATTCTTCGATGCACCCAGCATGTGGGATCGTGTATGATGCACTTAATAATAATTTACCACTTATTTATGGTAGTCTCTCTTTTATACACTGGCAACACTGATAATGGCGATCAATAAACTGAAAATTTTAGGTTATGGATGAAAAACAAGAATTTATCGATCTTACACGTAACTTTCAAGTAAAATAGTAACTAATTTAGAGCAATAAGATCTAAATAAGTCGTTTACATGTATTAGTTTCTAAATGTAATCTCTAAATTGGCCATAATAATTCACGTTTACCTGTGAAACGATACTCCACTAATTTCACGTTCACTGTCACTTTTACAGCCTATAATACTGCACTGCACGATTCTTATAGGATTTCCACAACACACAGTAATGTCACAGTTAGTTTTTTATTGAATTTTAAGTTATTTATTTAATATTAAAACCACGATAAAATTGTCACGGAGCAAAGTGGGAGCAAACGTCAAATTTGTTTCGCACCCACGGCGCGGAAAAATCGAACACATGCTGAGGGACAAAAAATCATATACACTGTTTCTTTCTATCACACGTAACCTACATAAACGCATTCTTTTCTTGCGTGAATGAGAAAGAAAGTGTCCAGCCCTCTATTGTTTTCTTCCTCTAAGGCCGCGCGCCTTTGGTGGCGACAGGGGTGAGGGGGCGGGTTGCCTATTGCTCGCAACGCACATGATATTAGACCAATCTCGTGAACAATAATTGTTCAATTAATAGTAAAATAAACCAAAAACCAATTAATTATATAAAATTATTCTGACATATTGATATATAAAATTAATCTGACATATCCTCTGAATCCTCAGAGTAACTAGAATGGAAAGAGCATGACGCGCTAACCCCTCTGCCAAATTTTTGTTCATATGTTCAGGTCATTTTATAAAAACTAGTTCACGGGCGATTTTTGTACAGTCCCGTGGTAAAAGTGCTGATAGTACGATCGAAATTCTTATATTATTACCCAAGGAAGTTCAGTACAACATTATTACCCGGCTAGACTATAGGGATATAATGAGGTACTTTATGTCATGTTTATATGACACTTAATGCAACATTATCGAGCAGGTGGTGTGAACAGGAATAATACGTCCTATTCAGTGTCGGGAATCAATTCCTTTTAGTACTTAGTACATGTACTACACACACAAGCCTACTAGACATCACACATACGCGAAATGTTTACAGCGTAACGACACTTTTTATTCGAATTTATGCCACGCCAAAATATTCATAATTTCAAATTTAAAGGGCTTAAATCCAAACCGAACGTATTGTAGTACAACCAGCCTGTTTCACTGTCCCTTTTACTCTCACATTGTTCACCATACCAATGCCTCACGCAGTTTTTGTACCGTGGTGGAGTAAGCAGATAAAGTTTACTGATTTGTTTGGTATTGTGCATTGTCCGAAATGAACGACGCCTTTTGGTAACATTACTTTTAGTACAGTACCCCGTACAAGTACCTACATAGTAAGCGTAATAGGTACCAAGTCTGACTCACGACACGACACCACACCACGATCATTAGTATCGATATGAATCGGCTTCCTTAAATTGCTAAATTGTAGAGGTGTGCCGATTGATTATTTGACTAATCGATTACTCGATTATGCGAAATAATGTTATCACTCTTTAATCGATTTTGTTTGATTACAAGTCTGAAATTAAACATTTCTTCAAATTGTCTTAAATAAAGATATATATAAAAAAAAAACACTACTTAATCACATAAATATAAAAAAAAAAGAATATTTAAACTAAAGATCAAACAAAACGACAAGTGTTTTAATCATTTTAATCACTCCGGGGTCAAGTGGGTGTCAAACTACATTGTTTTCGCGCGGGCTCAGACACTATGGTTATTCGATCTCGCGTGCCGGGCGGTAGAGTGGATAATAAAAACATAATTTTCGGGATGTAGTACAACAGTTTACTACTCAGTCAGTCACAGTCTCCACCCATTAGGTACTAATCTTTTTACTGACGGGGTGACGGGGATTCCCTTAGCAAATCCCCACCACCATACCATACCTTACCATATATCCTTACATGGTTGGGTTATTATAACTTAAATGGTTTTGTACCAATTATCGATTATCTAAATAATAATCGATTGAAAACAATTATTTTAATAATCGATTATTAATCATCGATACCGCACACCACTAAATTGGCTTTCTCTTTCATTCTTGTTTGGTTGGTTTATGGGGTTTAAGGACGAGGATAAAGGTCGTTTTTATACGTTTGTATTATACGTAAATGTGACTACTATGTAACTGAAGATAAAAGTAAAAAACCAGTATCCTAATGAGATAAGCAAAGCTTATCTTGAATTTGTTACTTTATTTAGTAGATTTTAGAAAATATAATGAAGATTTGGACATCAGAACACACCTTCAAGTAAGTACATTATGACGCAACCTCGAATTTCATTGTCAGGTCTGTGATGGTGATAACAACTGTTTGTTTTTCTGGTATTATAGCCATCCGTGGGAGACTGTTGCGCAAGCAGCATGGCGCAAATATCCCAACCCTATGAATCCAGCAGTCATAGGAACCGATGTGGTTGAAAGAAAAGTTGTCGATGGAGTCCTAGTAACACACAGACTTGTCAGTTCAAAATGGTTTTTTCCGCGCTGGGCTCAAGCAGTAAGTTTTCTAAAATTGTAATAATTTATTGCTTAGTATATCATCTTGGTAATTAACAACTTATGCATTTTCAGTTAATTGGCACAGCTAAAATATGTTATGCTAGTGAGAAATCGGAAGTAAATCCTACCGTGCGTCAAATGACATTGAAAACAACAAACCTGACATTCTGCAGATACATTGCTGTTGATGAAACTGTAAAATATACACCGCATCCTTCAGATACATCTAAAACTCTTTTAACACAAGAGGCAGTAGTTACTGTACAAGTAAGTCCATTGACAAAGGAACTAACCGTCAATTTTTGTTTGTTAAACAATATTTACCATATATTTATTTACATAAACATAATATTGAAATGATTTAATCATATTTTTCTTTGTTTACAGGGTGTACCTCTGAGTAGCTATATGGAAGATTTATTAACAAATAAGATTTCCCTGAATGCTGGTAAAGGTCGGCAGGCAATAGAATGGGTCATAGGAAAACTGGACTCTGAAATAAAAGAACTTGCGTCTTCTGCTTGCAAAAGTACTGATGAACTGTTATCTCAGACCAAGAAGTCACTTGATGACATAACTATTACAGCAAGAAGATCAATGGATGATATATCATCCAAAGCGAAAAGATCACTTGATGACATAGAAAAATTCACGAAGGCTAATGCTAATCAACGAAGCTGAAAAGAGGAGTGAGGACATTTGTGTTGTGCCACATGACTTCCTTGACCTACGCTTAATGTCTTACCACATTAGTTAATTTATATATTTTGATAGTATCAATGATTTATTTATTTTTCATTCTTTTCTGTACAATCCAACAAACATTCTGAGGGTAATCCAAAAATGTAACACTGGTGAAAACTTAAACCGCTTACATAATATTATGTGTACTGTAATACTTATGTAGTAGTTGGCTCAATTTTGCATTTTGAAATGGTAATCAATCTTCAACACCCAGCTTAACTAAAATTGTATTTTATGTTTTTCAGGTATTTAGGACAATAACTTTTAATTTTCATTAATGCATATTATTCCTGTTTAATACCTAGGTCTTTTGGATGTAAATAGTCTACAAGGATATCACTTTTATTGTGTATAAAGATTTTTAAAAACGAAAATAAAAGTTATATCATGTATTGTAAAACTTTGCAGTAATAGTAAGTATATAAAATTACATTTTAGAGTTCTATGAATAATTTTTATATATTTTGTCATTATAGGCGAGTTCTAATATATATGAATGTATTAACATACATTCTGGTGTTCATCAAGTTTCTATGAATTTGTAGATACATGTTACATCATTATTGTTAAATGGGTGTTGAATGGAACCATTATTTTGGTGGTTGGATTGATTAATAATTTCACTATTCAAAATTAACTGGCAAGCTGGAATATGCGTTTGGTAACACATGAATAAATTACCTTATATGACAAAATGTGCAACTCTTATTTGTTGTGTTTTAGATTAATATTTTTTTAGTTTAGTTTGGTAAAGTTATACAGTGTATTATATGTAGGGTGATCTGTATAAACAAATATTGTATCAATTAGCTTATTTATTTTTAACTGTAAAAACCTCAATATATTATGTACAATATGTATTATGTGCACTTAATAGTAGTAATGTGTATCATTAACTGCATTTTGTTATATAAGGTAATAATTATATTTGTAATTTTATTTTAAATTCAATGCCAAGAATTACTGACCATACAAAAGACTGATATTCTATTTAAGAATTGAGAACAAATTATGTAACCAATTTAAAAACTTAATATCTGGGCGACCGAGCTTCGCTCAGCATTTTTAAACTAGAGCGTGCAATTACTTAATAAAATTACGAGATGGCGCTGTATTACAGTTTAAATCCAAATAGCTAGCATGGCATTAGCAACATGCAAGTACCTTAAAAAAACTAGATGGCGCTGTAATAGAAAAATTAAAAAGAAATATGTATTTTCGCGTTTTCTCAGGAAAAATGCTT
This sequence comes from Furcula furcula, assembly GCA_911728495.1. Taxonomy (NCBI): domain Eukaryota; kingdom Metazoa; phylum Arthropoda; class Insecta; order Lepidoptera; family Notodontidae; genus Furcula; species Furcula furcula. The sequence goes on from OU452245.1 coordinate 17,391,768, forward strand.
ATACAAATAAACTTAGAAAGCAAATGCTTATCTAAGTACTAAATTTCATCCAAATCGTTACAGCCGTTTCCGATATAAGTAGGTAAATATACAATTATTGCTCGTTTGAATACGATTGAAGGCACTTTCCTGCACTAGAAGGTATGACTGCCGGAAGTGACATTTTCACTTTGGATAGCCAAGCACTGCATGGCTGCAAAAAGATACTTCGCAGATAAGTTTTTATTTTGCACTGGACTGGACAAATTTGTGATGGTTTGCATACTCAAGTGCATGATTAGTTTAAAATATTTTGAAGCACAAGGAAGCAATTAACAGAATCATGGTCAAGTGTACTTTTTTTTGAAGAACCTAACATAGTGATCAACTCTTCTTGGTAATGAATTTAAAGTATGTACAGCATTTTGTTTATTTTTTAATGTCATACAACAATAAATTTTCGTTAATGCAATGGTACCCTGTAGTTTTGTTTTCCTTTTTAAATACATTCCATATTAAAAATATCTGGGCTGTCTATCACTTCCACATCATGTGTGAACTCTATTCAATAGTTTCGAGAATGAAAAAAGTAATGGAAAAATAAACTTTATTTAGTTTATAGTATATATAGTTTATACATGAATCAAATCAATTCACAAAATGCAGGTAGTATAATATGTATATTATACTATACAAATGAATAAATACCTGGTATCTACACAAATGCAACTAGTTTCTAGCTACTATTATAATAATTATTCCAGTGGAGGTGTATAATCATTAAAAGGCTGATCATGAACAAGTTAGTATCAAGTGCTGGTGCCTGATGAGGTCATATTACCATTCTGCATGTTCCCTGATACTGCTCTGGTGGCTGCTAAATGTGATGCTTTTAGTCGATCTAGCTCATTGACCCATGAGCGAACATGTTCTAGTCTGTGCCATGCCATTTGTAGAACTTTCTGTGAAGCATACCCTGAACCTTCATGAGGTTGGCCTGTGGACACTTGTGTTAGATAATTTATTTGATCACTCAGCTTCGATTCCACTTGACTGAGGGTTCTTAAAAACTGAGATGTATTTGTTTCAGCTTGTTTTTGACCAGATTTCTCTTTGCTTAATTCATGAAGTGCTTGAGCTGAAATGTTTACATAATTTTTTAACAATAAATCCTTCAAATGCTACACTGCTAATAATTTAGTATCTGAAAATATACAGATCTAGTGGGATGGAAAATTAATTTGTAGAAACATATTTAGCTGCCTAAGAGATTGCAATTTTACTAACATGTAGATGCTTGATGAATTCTGAAGTCAATCAATGAGTTGTTTAGATGTTATAAAAGCAATTTTGAAAAAGATACTGTAACCACATACAAGTCTTTGCAACTTTGTACTCTTGCTATTTTTGCAAGGGAACACATAAAAACCATCACCTAGCTAGCAGGTCAGAGAACAGAACCTAATGATGATGATGTCCTCGCTAATGATGATGATGTTCCCCTAATGATGATGAAGTCCTCCTAGACTTATCAGTCAACAGCGACACCCTATCAGTTAACGGAACTAGCATGACAGCGAACATAACTGGCGAAACCAAACTTTGTGAGATTTAGTCACTTAAGGATATGATAGGACAGTTTTTTTTCACTAAGTTTTGTGTTTGATCTCAATAATGTTGAAGCAGTTTTGGATGATAACTTATTACCCTATTAATGCAGGAACCTTTTGTAAGTGGAATCTAGAGATCCATTATTCTTGCCTTGTACTGATGTCATGGGGTTATTTTTTTTAATTGACAAGTTGCAACTTTACAGTCAAAGCTGCATCAACACTTCTGATAAGATTGCAGTCAGGCACTGGTAAATATGAATTGTAAAAAAACATTTGCTTACATATAGAAATACATTTTAGATACTTTCTCGGGCCAGATTGCTCAATTTGTTTAGCGCCCGCTAAGTAAATAAATACTTCGTACTGTTTCTATATATAAAGAAAGGAATTACAATTTACCTGCACACTGTAAACATGTTATAATATCTTTTTCGATATCATCCAAAATTTGGATCCTTTCCATAGGAGCTGCCATACTATTTTTCTCTATTGTTTGAAATAATTTCAAATTACTCACTAAACTAACAAAAATAACAATTAGCTAAAACCTTGGTGCATAAAGAATACGCCTTGGTGCAATAAATAAATAACAAATTAAAGTATAACTCGTATCAGGCCGTCGACACTGCCTAGAAACCGATATTTGTATGGGATTATGAACGTACTTACTAGAAATAATGGCACTAATTAGGTAGGCAATATAAAGTTACCAAATTAAAATGACTGCTAATACGTATTGGCTTCAACTGTATAAAGTTCTGTTAAATTTGTACGTATTATATTATAATACGAATTTGTTATTTTTTTGTTGTCTAACCTGTGGATGTAACTTGACTTTTGAAAATTTTATTCTGGTTTGAATTTTGGCGGCTAACAAGTTATTATATTATTTACATTTATTTTAGCCTTAATGGGCGTTGTGTTAATATTATGGGTGGTAAATCGTTAAGAAAATGTGAATTATGTGGTGTTAGGCGAGTCACAAAAAAGTTTTCTGAGATATTTTTGGCCAGATATCCACATGACCTGGCAAGGTAAAATTTTATGATAAATTAATATAAAAATGTAAATATTTCTTATGGTGTAGCAGTTACATTACTTTTGAATCCTATTTAGTAGTGGATCGCAAGTTTTGTAATGGAATTATGAATTTATTCATAAAACTTAGTTGTTGAACAAAATAAGTAGTGATGTACATATTACATATACTGATAAGTCCATAAATATCGATATTTTTGCCTGACTAGCCCAGAAGGAGGGCTATATTTTTCGAGTGTGTGTATGTATGTTTTTATTTGTAGTTGTTTTTTGTGCTTTTATAATATTATGCTTTTTTTTCAGATGGGTGAAGTTAATTGGAAATGAAGACTTGTTGTATTTATCCATACAAAGATATGGCACAACGTGTTATCAGGATTAAGAATAACTAATACAGCATATAAATAAACATATCTAGTATGACGACTCCATTGTGAATCGAATTTTGAGATTAATGATCGTAAAGCATTCAAAAATCATAAATATTTCTTAAAAATTGCTTAATTTCATTTTGAAAACACAGTTATTGTACATAGGTGTAGTGTACTGGTAAATTGTGTAAAGTTGTGGGTAGACAAGTTTATCGTCTCAAGCGGGCACACTACGCAGGCACTGAGTGGGGATGTGAGAAAGACATAAAAGCCCCTCTAGTGTAGGAGGGGAGTTCAGTCGAGTGTTAACCACTGTGCGGGTCAGACGTGGTGTGTGCGTTAACGAGCCGATATTGTGTAGTGTTAATATTAACAAATATAGTGAACTCTACATGGCGACGAGGTGAAAACCGTGAGTAATTATATATTTTTGATAAATAAAAGTGCAATTTAAATTAAAAACAAATAAGTGGCGTGGACGAAATACTTTATTACGTGATAAGTTAATAAAATTAATCATAATAAACTATTTTTGAATAATTGAAAGTGACAAAATAAGTGTTTGATCATACATATAAGTACATACAATTAGTTTATTCACTTTTTGGAAAAATAATATTCAAGTGATGTGTGTGTGTGTAGAATTGAGTGGCAAAATAAGTATTTGATCATATAATTACATACAATTAAAATCTTATCACTTTTTGGAAAAATAATATTCAAGTGATAAGTGAACATAATTAAACAAAACACAAAACAACAAACAACACAACAACAAACAGAAAAAAAACAGAAGTGTGAAGTCAAACGATTATCTCAATTCTCAAGTAGCCTCTATCTTGACATGGTCTAAAGATTACCTTTTGGAAATTATATTTTTACATGTAAAAGTGAACATACCTAAAAAAAAAAAAAACATCAAAAAAAAAACAGTGAAGTCATGATTATCTCGATTCTCAAGTAGTCTCCTCTATCTTAACGAGGTCAAAGGATGGCGACCATTTTGTCATAATATCTTTCGCTTCAGACAGATGATTTAGAAATATAAAATACTTTAGAATAGCTTAATAACAAAAAAAAAAAAAAAAAAAAAATTACGTGCAAAGGTGCGTACGTACAGTATGCGGGTTTAAACACAAAATCTTTTCTGTAAAATATCAGAACTTTAGTTGTCAGAACCTGGGCTTCTTTATAAAAATACCTTGATACCGAAAAGGAAGCCGAAAAGACTTAAAAAAAAAAGAGGAAATATTATATATAATAATATATTAACCACAGATCGTAGTGCCCTTTCCGCAGTTTAAAGAAGCGTTTTGATGCGCTTTCCCAGACAGATAGAATAGCTAATAATTGACTGACCTATAGGCGTGTAGTTGGTTTTATTATAAGTATGTCCACAACGCCTCTAAAGTTCATAAAAATGGCACCTGTCCTGATACGCGCAGCTAAACCACAAATGTAAACGCTAAATAAAATTTCTATATACTTGCATATTATATTAACAATGAATGTCCTTGGGGCTATTATATCCCAGATTAGATTTTCCCACAAAATTTGCTTAAGGTTGTGAGGTGAACCTAATAAAATGTAATTGCATATATGAATGATTAATGGGTATAGATGAAACATAAATTCAATGATCACTCTCTAATTGTTATACGAGAAATACTACTTATAAGTAACTAGTCCCAATAGAAGAAATTATTCAGTTATAATGTGTAGGTGTAGAAGGTTAGCAAACCTTATCCTGATCTGTAATGTAAGGGTTGTTTTAAAGTACCTGAGTGCTATTGATTCTAGTATTTAATTTGCAGTACCTAACCTAAATGGTATTACTTACTTATATAAAATTTTGCTAAGGACATTCAATAAATTATGTAGGGCGGTGTCAAATTTCTAATGGGTGTTTGAATACCGTGCATTCATTTGCGATGGTTCAAATACCACGCATTAAATTGCGAAGGTACCATACAAAAAGTGGTTCACATTAAATTGTGAACAGGCATTAAATTGCGAATGATGGTTTAAATACCGTGCATTAAATTGCGAGGGTTTAAATACCGTGCATTAAATTGCGAGGGTTTAAAGACCGTGCATTAAATTGCGAGGGTTTAAAGACCGTGCATTAAATTGCGAGGGTTTAAAGACCGTGCATTAAATTGCGAGGGTTTAAATACCGTGCATTAAATTGCGAGGGTTTAAATACCGTGCATTAAATTGCGAGGGTTTCAATACCGTGCATTAAATTGCGAGGGTTTAACAAACGTGCATTAAATTGCGCAGGGGTGGGTTTAGATATCGTACGAAAAGTGGTTCACATTGGATTGTGAACGGGCATTCAATTGCGAATGAGGGTTTATATACCTTGCATTAAATCTCAAATGAGTTCAAAATACCGTACAATAAAGTGTATGGTGGAGGCCAATCGGGAGGTAGCAATATCAAGTATTACTGATCCTGATCTGATGGTTACCCTGGTAGGACAGAGATTGTTCAAGGACTGTAGTGTCGGTCACGGCATGGGGCATTCATAAGTATACCAAGCGGAAACCTATGCCATAATTGCCAGCATTAAATAAATGCAAAGGAGAAATGTAAAAGGTAAAACCATTTACATTCTCAGCGACAGTCAGGCAGTACTGAAGGCTCTGAATTCCTTCAGAGTTGCTTCTAAACTGGTCAAAGAACGTGTTACAGGTTTGAACAACTTTGGAAGACAACAATGTCTGCCTTATCTGGGTACCTGGACACGAAGGCGTCAAGGGCAAGGAGAAGGCAGATAGACTAGCGAAGGCCGGCTCTTAGACAACCGAACCATTTGTGGGGTTCCATATGGAATATATCACCAAGCATTATATGCACATGCTAGAAATGAACACATGAAGGAATGGAGGGCAGCGTCAGGCCTAAACCACTCCAAAACATTCTCTAGCACAAGGGGGGACTGAGGGTTTAAATTATTAAACCTAAACAGATCACAAATAAGGCACCTAGTAGGTGCACTCACAGGACATTTTGGTACCAACGAGCATCACACAGAATGAGGCTGAACTGGTAACCCCGCATTGAACATCAACGCAGCCTTCGGATCGGACAACTGCACAGCTTCGCCATCGCTCTCTTCTGCAACAACCAACGAGTCACAAGCCAGCCAGTATCCCGGCGTCATCGGATGACCAACGCATTGCGGCTGCGGATGCAAGCCTGGTCGACCTTCGGCCACAACATGGCACAACACCCCTGAACTATGGCCGGTCCTTGTAAGAAGAGCGTATCCCTCACCGGTACGCCTAGCAGCCGTCAGCCATACCCACTGCACACCTCGACTCACTGAAGACGTAGCAGCATCAGCTTCGACTCACTGGAACTGCATCCACTGGTATTGGCACAGCGACTGGAACACAAGGACGAGCTAGCAAATGAAGACGTTCATCGACTTCCAGTCTTCGGGGAGAGTGATGTGGCGACTCGACATGACCGGATGGCGCCACATGTGGTACAGCGATGCGATGAAAAGCATGCAGCATCACATACAACGCGATACATGACGACACCTCCGATTCCTGAATCTCGCAAGTGAAGTTTCTCAAACGTGGAGAATATATACAACATCCCGACATCAACTGTAGGGGGCTTCGGCCCTGACCGAGCATCACACCTCGCTCGGTCGGAGGATTCTCCCTTTGGTACGTCGTTGCATCGCTAAAATTTTAATGAACCTTCAGTTTCCTTGAACCTCTTTCGGAACTCGGGTGATACTTTAAGGGGAAAAGTTTGTGTGACTAGAAGTTCTAATAATCTGCTTTGTTATTTTTATATAAGTTTAATTTAATAATGCTATGTTTTTCGAGTTATTTTCAGAACAATACTAAGTGTTTCGACAGCAAGACTCGCGGAGTAGTTGGGAGGTTTCTTCTCATCGAAGTTAACTGCAAGGGCGTGTTGGCTTAGGCATCTCGGTTCTGATCAGTAGGTAATCTTGATCCGGATGCGTTAGAGTTAGAACTGATTGGCTGTCGTAAGCAGATTTGAATTTGATCTCAACATTTAATATTAACAGTCTAATTAGTTCCTAGTTTTGGCTTTATTTCACTAGAGTCCATCAACTCTGTCAAGACTGACCGAGCAAATAAAGCTATGTGAGTATATTCCTCTATGGATCCACACACGGGGAGGCAGTGTCTCGTAGGATGGACGTGCTAGCGATGTCATTGATACGGGTGGCTGACTGACAGCGAAATACGGTGGTCTTATTTGAACTTTTCGGTGGAGGATACAATTGTTATCAATATTACCTATTTAATCGACTGAGTCTATCATAATAATCGATAATTATCCGGGGAGCAGTGGTAGTGAATCTACTGTAAAGATCCAATGCAACCAACAGATATTACGAGTCTTGTTGTTGTTGCCGCTGTACTTTCTTATTACTCGGGAATGTTCTCTGGTGATATTTCATGTAGTGCTGTGGGTTCGTATCACAGGGTCTTACTAGCTTGTGTTATCAAATCATATAATAGTTATGATCAACACTCTTGTGACTTTAGTTCCTAGGCCGTTTTAAAGTCAGAATAGGAAGCTGGTCGGCTAGGGTTGGCTGTGAGGGAAAGAATAAGATTGGTGTACGCGTGGGTGAACTATTTCCCGCGTCGATGGCTGGTCTTGTCCCCACAAGATTGGCTGGATTGGCCGGTGTGGCAGGAGGATATTATTTATTGCTTTAAACGCAAGCATCGGTGAGTCAACCATGAGTGCAGTTGACCACAGCCGGTACATTTAGAATGTCTGGCGAAATGCTTAAGAGTGCTTCTAACTTCCTTTGAAGAGCACGCCAACTTGCGGGCCAATATATCCTTCCCCGAGTGACCCCGCACTCCTTCTCGATACAAGCCTTATCCTTGAGGTCCCCTGGGACCTGGTGTTTGGTAGAAACTCATTTCAGGGGCACTCCACTAAGCCACACTGGCAGGAGTAACGAAACGTGCTTTAGATACTCTGAGAATATATAATAAAATAGGTACTTACCTAGTTTAATAAAATGTAATAAATGCTTCTATGTAAAGAATTTAAAAAATATATTATTTCAGAAATGCTATTATGAAGTAGATAGTCTTAAATTTCTAACTAGGTAATTAAATTACGATGAATGTCTAGTTTTGACATTAATATTCTTATAATTAACAAAAAAAAAAAAGAAAGAGATGTATAAAGGACAGTGTATAATAAGATCAGTTAATGAACATTATTCATTTTATGATAGTTACATACTTGTTATTTTGAGAAACGATTATTAATTTACATTTAAATTAAAAATTAAATTTTCTTTAAAAAGGAAGGGATGTAGTGTACTGGTAAATTGTGTAAAGTTGTGGGTAGACAAGTTTATCGTCTCAAGCGGGCACACTACGCAGGCACTGAGTGGGGATGTGAGAAAGACATAAAAGCCCCTCTAGTGTAGGAGGGGAGTTCAGTCGAGTGTTAACCACTGTGCGGGTCAGACGTGGTGTGTGCGTTAACGAGCCGATATTGTGTAGTGTTAATATTAACAAATATAGTGAACTCTACAATAGGTAACTTTTATGGGAATTAAACTTAACAATAAACTTACCCGTATATTGTGTTCTTTCATTTACATCGATATCGATAGACAAACATACTAAGGGGTGGCAAGCCCTAGTGGTATACAAACTTAAAAAAAAATGGCAGGCTGGCCAACTGGTAGCCATTAAATTTTATGTTTGTTAAGTTAGGAAAAGTACGTTCATGATTGATTCAGGGGCTTGTATGGGAGTGCCGACTCTTATACGTAGTGTTAAATCCTCTTTGACTCGTATAGTAACTGGTGGTCGAGTGATTGATACAATATATACAACTTAGAGAAAGAAAACAATATTCTGTCTACGATATACAAAGTACTCTGTGATACAATGATTCACAGCAGGCAAAGAGAATATAACGCTGACTACAGCAGGCCAGTGACAGCATTAGTTCCAAATGTTCCGTTTTGGCGCTAATGTCGCAATAAGAACAGCTCACGTCACGTGGCCAAGCGCGGTCCGCCTGCCTGAGTCCGCCATACTTTATCGACTTGTCATTGTGTTATAGCCTTGGTCTCCTGAGACTTCGATAAGTATGGATGAAATTTCTTTCACCAAACCGTGCGTCTCATGAGACCAAGGCCCCATGGTCTCCCTCCACCGCAAAGGGCGCAAATATATAGCTCGAAGCTAGAGCTGCATACTTGCGTCGCTTGCATCACTAGCGGTCGCAGTCCCTCCAGCCGCCCTGCAAGTTGCCGGGGTGTGAGACGCAGCAAGTGTGTCGACACATGTCTAGCTAAATTTAAAAAAAAATGCCTAACCAGTGTTTTTGGTGGTCACAAGATTTTGTTCATACGCAAAATTAGTTCATGCTTATGGAAGGACCTAACTACCCATACATACAACTAAAAACCTAAAGTCCAGACTCTGTGTAATTAATTATGCATTGTGTATTTAAATAACAATACAACGCAGCACCCTGTAATGTCTTGTCTTTAATTTATTGATCCATGCGCTTTAATATAAGTGGGAATAGCTGCCTTTATTGTAATGAATAGCCCGTAAGGAAGACAATGTTCCATGTTACTAGCCCCCTTATTACGTATCTCGTTTGACAACTAAAATGATGATCACTATTATCGCAAGTGACCATCAAATAACTGTCAAATTGTTCATTCGGTATTGCCTAACTTGAGTGACCAATAAATTCCAATACTAAAACACTTTCAGTTGACATTAAAGTTCGGTGGACAACTGAAGCTTGATAGTCACTTGGGTGACTAAAGATACGCAATAGCCCTACAGGACAACGGAAAATAACAGACGTGTCAGACCTACGATAATTATTGCATGTACCGATTGATAGTTAATAAACACAGACGTATTAGGGATCTTAATAAACGAATAAAACACTAAGCTGGATATTTTATAAGGCAATCCCACGGCAATCCCACATATATATACCTAAAACGGCCTACACACCGCCCTAAAATCAGTGGCGATATCGGGACAGCGGTGGTGGGGATGAAATCGGCTACTACTCTACACACGACCCTACCAGTTAGTACATAACCGACCGTGCAACAGACTGCTCGTGGATCCGAGATGCCGCCGACACTCTCAAAACAGCAAAAAAGGCATTGCCTTGGCACTTACTATGGTGCCAACAGGTCGTGGGTTCGATTCCCACTAAGTGTCTGGGTGTTTCATTTATATGAGTATGTATTTATAAAAAAAAGGTGTTAGTATCAGTTGTCTAGTTTCCATAGTACAGGCTCTGCCTAGTTTGGGATCAGATGACCGTGTGTGAATTGTCCCAGGATATTATATTATACCTAACCAGAGACTAAAAAGTAAGACCTGGGTTAAAAACTGGATGATGAAACGTCATGAACTAAGTCACATGAACGTGATGAGAAATTTCGAAGTAGCTGATTTCAGAAACTTTTTACGAATGGATTTTGAGTGTTTTGAAGAGCTTCTCAATATGATGACACTGTTAATACAAAAACAGGATACCATAATGTAGCGCCTGCACGTCGTATCGCCGCAGCACTCGAGTGCATACTGCGTAGAAATCAGTCCCGATTTCGCTACACACGTGCCGACAACGCTCCCTAGACGATAATCGTCCCTAAATCGTGAGCTCGCCCGAAGCGATTTTAGACCCGATTTATAAATAATAAAAATTGGATACGATTTGCCTATACACGAGGTGATTTAGGGGACGATTTAGGGTCCTCCCCACCACTGTCCCGATATCGCGACTGATTTTAGGGCCGTGTGTAGGCCGTTTAACATAAAATATGTTTGGGAAAGTTCCTGAACATCAATATTCGCTAGAACAACGGCTTATAGTGTTATTTTATTCTATTTCCACAAAAAATACTCAAAAATACTGACTTCCAGCAAAATACCGATAAAAATACTGATATTAAAAATCGACGTTAAAAAATACTGAAAAAGTATTAAAATACTGAATCTGGTCACACTAACATCAAAGAGGACGTAACATTATGCATGCCGATGCATGCACATGCACTTATTCTTAGAGGAAGAAAACAATAGAGGGCTGGACACTTTCTTTCTCATTCACGCAAGAAAAGAATGCGTTTATGTAGGTTACGTGTGATAGAAAGAAACAGTGTATATGATTTTTTGTCCCTCAGCATGTGTTCAATTTTTCCGCGCCGTGGGTGCGAAACAAATGTGACGTTTGCTCCCACTTTGCTCCGTGACAATTTTATCGTGGTTTTAGTATTAAATAAATAACTTAAAATTCAATAAAAAACTAACTGTGACATTACTGTGTGTTGTGGAAATCTTATAAGAATCGTGCAGTGCAGTATTATATGCTGTAAAAGCGACAGTGAACGTAAAATTAGTGGAGTATCGTTTCACAGGTAAACGTGAATTATTATGGCCAATTTAGAGATTACATTTAGAAACTAATACATGTAAACGACTTATTTAGATCTTATTGCTCTAAATTAGTTACTATTTTACTTGAAAGTTACGTGTAAGATCGATAAATTCTTATTTTTCATCCATAACCTAAAATTTTCAGTTTATTTATCGCCATTATCAGTGTTGCCAGTGTATAAAAGAGAGACTACCATAAATATGTGGTAAATTATTATTAAGTGCATCATACACGATCCCACATGCTGGGTGCTTAGAAGAATTTCTCAGATTTCCCGAATTTATTTTTATGATTTCCTGAAAATATGGATATTTGTATACTGTGGATAGCAGCAACAAAAATAATTAATTAGGTTGCTAAAAGTTATTCCCGAATGCTTAAATATTCAGAAATAACGTAAGCGCTCAAGTAATTCGTCCAAGGCTGCGCAGGACGTATTCATTAGTTATTTATAGGCACAATGGTCATTGTACATTTAATCGTGCTTTTACTATATGCATGTTGTTTAAATATTTGTATGTATGTTGTTGGTTACAATTTATTGGTAAATTTGTCTGAATTATAAATAAATAGTACCGACGTTGAATAGTTTGTTTAATTTGCCCCCCCCCCCCCTATTATGTACCTAACTCGTTTGACAACTAAAGTGATGATCAGTAAAGCAAAGTGACTATTAAATAACTATCAAATGATTCATTTGGCATTGCCTAACTTGAATCACCAATAAATACCAAACACACTTTCAGTAGACATCAAAGTTTGGTGGACAACTGAAGCTTGATAGTCACTTTGCTTTATTGATCATCACTTTTTTTTTTTGTAGGAATAGTACTGTTTCACCGGACAAGAGGGCGAGCGCTTAAAGCGCTCCAGCCAGAAAGGTTTGGGTAGGGACTAGCACAAGGGCACCTCAGGGAGACACGGCCTCGGCTTGGGCTGCCGCTTAGAGAAAATGAGTTTACCACCGGTTCACAACGCGCCCCCGCTGAGAAGAACCGGCAAGAAACTCAGCGAGAAACTCAGCGATCCCTTCGGCCTCGCCGGCGAGACCGGTGTCTGTGTGTTGATGTGTTTACGACTCTTGACATCGTTGTCGGTGTTGGTGTTGTGTCATGGTCCAGGAGGACGGACATCGGGTCGGGCTGTATGTACTGCTCGACCCATCGAGCAGTACATGCCGCGGACGGCGGCGATGTACGGCTGTTCGACGATCTGAGGGACCTGGCCGCTGCCCAATAGGACATGGGTTCGATTCCGAAGGATTCCGAACAATTGTCTGGGTGTTATTTATCTATTTAAATATGTATTTATACAGTTTACAAGAATTTGTAATCATTTATCTGGTTACCTTACTAAAGGATCTGCGTAGATTGAGATCAGGTGGTCATTGGTCAAGCGTAGATTGTCCCAAGATACTAGTACTATAGATTTGGATATTGGAGAAATTTACTAAAACTTACCCGGTAAATGGCCATAGTATGTATTATATTAAGTTATAAGAAAGCCAATTTTTGCCTACCTCTCTGGGAAATAGCATATTATTGTTTTTATCTCTTAACTTTTTTGTATGAGGCTAATAATTATCTACAGCTCTTAGCCACTTTAATCACCACGTGATATCACCCAGGTGAACAATGTGGAATAGACCTTAGCTACAGCATATATGATATTAAGTGTACATTCACTTTGTAGCCTCCGTCGTGGGTTCGAATCCTGCGAAGGGCAACAAATTTGAGTAGTTGTTCCTTACTGGCTAGGACAATGCAGGCCGATGACTTGATTGTCTGTAAAGTAAGATGATCCATGTGTCGGGATTTGCGATAGGACGTATGCCCGACTCTTGTCCGTCAAATTAAAACACCGAGCTTTGGTAATAAACACTTATAATCAAATTGAGAGAGAACAACTTATAATACAGTGGAGTAATCGTAATAATTAAAACATGTCTCTGCCATAGATACTAGCGCGCTGTCATCTTTTTGACAGCCCCTTTGGCGTTCCGAAACCGTGATCCGAGATACGCCACACATGCGTCGGATGGGCATGTAAAAAGTCGGTCCTGCGCTTAACTTCTCCCCAGTCGTGTCGGTCTTCCGTCCCATCGGATTATGAGAGGTACCTATTATATAAAGGAAGAGAGAGTGCACTTGTGTCTACGCAAGCACTTGTGCACTATAATATCTCCTGCGTACATGGCTGATCTTGTAAAAGATTGGCCGCTGTGGTCGTTTCGGCTAGGAGGACATTATTATAACAATCACTTTCGTACTTTTTGCAGACTGTCATAGATTAGGACGATATAATGTAAGAAAAGTAAATGTTGTGTCAAAAAAGTGGTTTTTGGTTAGGAAAAAAAATATAATTTACAACAACCTCCGTATTTGCTTTACACAAAGGGTAAAATTTCCCTTACGTGGCAACTCTAAATTTAGTATGTACTTATTTTTCTGTCCTTATCGGCGGCACGCTTGGTATATGTCTGTATTATATTCTGTCTACGCACTTATTACTCTTATCTATGACTAGCAATTCCCTGCGGCTACGCCCGCAATTTTTCTTTCCACCCCATTTAAGCCTTTTAGGAGTGGAATTTTCAAAAACCCTTTCTTAGTGGATGCTTACGACATAAGAAGAACCTATTGTTCAAATTTCAGCTTTCTAGTCCAGCGGGTTGGCCTGTGCGTTGATGAATCAGTCAGTCAGTCAGGACAAGTAATTTTATATGTATAGATAAGCACAGACAGACTACTCAGTACAGTCGCCGTACCAAAAATCTGCTAAATTCTGCTAAACTTTTTCAAAAACTGCTAATAAGACTGTATTAGTCTATTTATACGTCAGATTCCTAATATAGTTACAGTCATAGATATAAAAATTTTCACTTTGGTTACAGTAGTCACAACGGATCTTTGTGTGTCTGAAGTTGGCTGCAAGACGCTGCGCAGTAGCTATTTTTGCGTTTTTGTTTGGTTCGCCAAACCCAGCTAAGACACACAAATATCCGTTGTGAGTACTGATGATAATCAGACGTAGTTAAATAGAAAGTGGATTTTTATCACAGATTTCTAACAAATTTTTATAAAGGTAATAATTTTATTACGAGTTTTAAGCAACTGTCCAAGTAAAACTCAGTAAATTATTGCTTAACTAGGTACCGTATTCTGTTCTGAACTGAAGTTCATTAGATTTTGCTAAAAACTGCTAAGATTTTCTATTCTGCGACAAAAACCCTAAATGAGGGTTAAGTTCTGATAAAATAGCAGAATTCTGCTAAATCTGGTCACACTGCCCCCAATTGTCAAGTGTCAAACCATAGATTATAAACACTTGCGGCTAGGGATGTGATATTGAGTGAAAAAATCGATAATTTAAAAATCAATATCTCTGAACGATATAAATTGATTATGTGGAAAGAATCAATGGTAGAATGAAAAAAAAAGATTCTATTATTCGAAAAAATACTAACCTCTGTTTAAGCAATAAAACTAAGCAATTAGTATAGAGTATATTTTAATCAAATTTTAATCTATCAATTATCAAACCAACGAGATTTAAATATTTAATCAATCAAAATATTTGCCCTCATTATTTATACATTGCTGCCATCTAAACGAAAACGGAAGGCAACACAAGTTTCAACACGCATTTCTTACTGCAGATCAGTCAAATCATGCGGCACCTATTTGTCATTTTTTTTTTTATCATATTGATTTGATGCAATATTGTAGGTAAGGTGTAGTGTAAGATACGCGAGTATAATAATGTGTGGTAGGTAGTTAAGTTTTACTTTGTGACAGTCGGCAATATACGCTGGTTACTAACGGACGCGCGCCTTTTATTGTATCGAAATCCCATACACCTCAGTGGCTAACGAGGCTGGTTTGGAAAAAAAAACGCGTGCTAACTACTTGTGTGCATTTAATTGCAAGAAAAAAAAAATGTCAATCGGAAAAGTGAGCGAGTTTGACGTAAATAATGGTACGTGGTCCTGTTACGTGGAGAGGCTGGAAATGTACTTTGTGGTTAATAAAGTACCAGCGGAAATGAAGCTGCCTACATTAATAGCGGTAATGGGAGACGAGGCCTACCAGTTATTGACAAATTTAGCGAGTCCGAAAAAGCCAGCGGAAATACCATACAACACGGCGGTAGAACTTTTGCAAAGTCACCTACAACCGACTCCGTCGGTCCTCGCGGAAAGGTACCGGTTTAGACAACGTCGTCAAGCCAGCGGGGAAAATATTGCAAGTTACGTGGCAGAACTTAAGAGACTATCGAAACATTGCAAGTTTGCTGATAATTTGAACGAAAGTTTGCGAGATCAATTCGTATGCGGTCTGAGGAGTGATATCATACGGCAACGATTATTCGCGGAAGAGGATTCCTTGACGTACGCGAATGCGGTTAGAATAGCGAGTTCCCTCGAAGCCGCGGAACGGGATGCAGCCGCGGTAGAAATAATATCGGGTATTGGAGAAGACTCGGGGCGCGGAATGGGCGCGGTACATGCGCTCGTGCCCAGCGGAGCCGGTGGCGGTAGCGGCGGCAACGGCGGCGGACACATCGCGCCGAGGCCGCGGGCCAGAGCCGGAGCGACGAGCAGAGGCAGGAGGGCCAGCGGTCGGTCAGGAGCGCGCGGAGGCCCGGAGTTTAGAACCAGCCAGGGAGCTCACAACTGTGCAGGTTGCGGCGCGACTGATCACACGCATACTGCTTGTCCGTATCGGGAATTCGAATGCAGCAGTTGTAGGCGCATAGGGCATCTAAGACGAGTGTGTCCTGGGAGGCAGCTTGGGAGAAGTCACCGAGACCGCAGCAACATGGATCACCCGCTGGTACACTATGGGGATGCGGAGGAGCGAGCATCACAAGGAAGCTGTTCACCACCGGCCGAAGAGTTTCACCACTTATGCTTGAATGATTACAGAGCGGTAAGACTGCCGATTTCTATAGACCGGAGGATAGTAAATATGGAGATAGACACGGGTAGTGCTATATCGTGTATAAGTAAAGATACTTTTGTTAACCAGTTTAAGAACCATAATCTAGAAAAATGCAATTTAGTTCTTAATTTTTACAATGGATCTAAAATTAAGCCTATAGGGGTCATTAGACCAATAGTTAGTTACGGGGGCCAAAGTAAGCATTTAGAGTTATTTGTGATCGAGGGTGGTACCACCTCGCTCTTGGGTCGTCAATGGTTAGCGGAATTAGGTATACCAGTTCCGTTGATTACTAGTAATTGTAATAGTTTAAAGGAGAAAAGTGTCGATCTGACAAATGAAATTGATGTCTTGTTACATAGGTATAAGGATTTATTTAGCGGCGGTCTGGGGCGGTACACGGGCGGCAAGGCAACGCTGCGGGTGCGAGACAATGCGACGCCGGCGTTCCATCGCGCGCGGCCGCTGCCGTACGCGCTGCGCGAGCAGGTCGACGCGGAGCTAGATCGCATGCTGCGCGACGGCGTCATCGAGGCCGTCGACTGCTCCGACTGGGCCTCGCCGCTAGTGCCGGTAAGAAAGCCCGATGGCTCACTGAGAATCTGTGCAGATTACAAAGCTACTCTGAACCCAGTTTTGTCGATAGATCGATACCCGTTGCCAAAAATAGACGATTTAATGGTTAGCTTAAGTGGGGCAAATTTCTATTCAAAAATTGACTTTTTTTTTTTTTTTTTTTTGACGCGGGGGAAATCTTCGAAAGATCCCCGGGAGCTGTGGGGCTCGACCGGGGTATGTGGGATTCTTACCCACTAAAACCCCCGCGGCTGTCGCATCGGCACATGAGAGGGGGAGACCCCAGGGCTCTCCGGTGGGATCTGCACCAGGGGCCCCTCAGTGCCTTGCCTTTGAGCCCGCCGCCGGGGGGCGAATTGTAGCCCCCCGGGAACCTGTCACGGTGCTCACGGGGACGGGGGTCGCAACCCCGCCGCCGTCCTCCTCGGAGTCGCCGCCGTACTCAATGGACGCTCAAGGGGCTCAAAAATTGACTTATCCCAAGCCTATAACCAGATAGAACTGGATGAATCGAAAAGGTTTACAGTCATAAATACCCACCGAGGTCTGTACAGGTATAATCGGCTGGTATATGGATTATCTTCAAGCCCAGGAATATTTCAAAGAATTATGTGTAATGTGCTAAAAGGTATTCCTAATGTAGAAATATTTCTGGATGACGTCATTATAGGGGGGAAAACAAAACAGGAACATTTATCAGCCCTAGAATCCGTTTTTAGCAGATTACATCACTACGGTTTAAAACTAAAGACTAGCAAGTGTGTATTTTTAGTAAATGAAATTAAATATTTGGGGTACATTATCAGTAAGGAGGGCATCAAAACGGATCCGGCTAAGGTGGAGGCGATCATGAAAATACCGCGACCTACTAATGTCACAGAACTTCGTTCTTTTCTAGGGTTATTAAATTTCTACGGTAAATTTATAAGAAACATTAGTAGTAGGTTGGTACCACTTTACGAATTATTGAAAAAGGGTAGACAATGGGGTTGGTCAACAGAATGTGAAAAGGCATTCATTGAAATAAAAAATCATTTATCAAGCGCGGAAGTATTAGCGCATTATGATCCCGGGAAACCGTTATTCCTGACATGTGACGCGAGTGCGCGCGGGGTAGGCGGAGTCCTGTCGCAGTCGAGCGCCGACGGCTCCGGAGAGCGGCCGGTCGCTTACGCATCACGCACTTTATCTGAAGCAGAGAAAAACTATTCTCAAATCCATCGCGAAGCGTTAGCTATTATTTACTGTATGAATAAATTTCACCAATATTTGTACGGACGTCATTTCGTATTACGTACCGACCACAAACCTTTGGTATCAATATTCGGACCGAATACCGGTATTCCCGCTATGGTAGCCAGTCGCATGCAGAGGTGGGCGATAATTCTCTCAGCTTATACGTTCGATATTGAATATGTGCGTACTAACGAGAACGGCGCGGACGGACTGTCCCGCTTGCCGATCATTAGTAAACAATCGGAGGGCAGATCAGCACCGGAACAAACTTTTTTACATTTTGTGCAACAGTCTCTGCTTTTAGATTATAAAGAGATTAAACACCAAACCTGTCGAGATGGAGATTTATCAAAAATATTAAGTTATGTGAGGGACGGATGGCCTAGTGAATGTGAAATCGCGAAATTACAACCGTATTTCAATAGGAAAAACGAGCTATACGAAGAGTTAGGATGCCTAATGTGGGGTCACAGGCTCGTGGTACCGACAGGGTGCAGAGACAAAATCCTAGTCATGCTTCATGAGCCTCACATGGGTATCGTGAAGTCTAAAGCGTTGGCACGTAGTTACGTGTGGTGGCCCGGGGTGGACGAGGCGGTGGAGCGCATGTGTCGGGAGTGCGGCACGTGCGCGGCGCAGGCGGACGCGCCGCCGCGGCACGCGCCGCGCGCCTGGCCCTGGCCGCACCGCCCGTGGACAAGACTGCACATCGACTACATGGGACCCATAGCGGGCCGGACTTACCTGATAGTGATCGATGCGATGTCAAAGTGGCTAGAGGTTTATAACGTTTCGAGTACTTCAGCTCAAGCGCTCATAAATAATTTGAGCGATTCTTTCAGCAGGTGGGGGTTGCCAAAACAAATCGTGAGCGACAACGGACCTCAATTCGCTTCGAAGGAATTCGAAAATTTTACCAGGAGTCATGGTATCGAACATACATTTACGGCCCCGTATCACCCGGCCTCGAATGGTTTAGCCGAAAATGCCGTTAGGTCACTGAAGAGGGTGATTAAAAAAGCTATTCATGAAAAGCAAAATATAGACAGGGCATTATGGACTTATCTCCTTTACTATAGGAATACAGAACATTCCACCACTGGGGAGAGCCCAGCCATGCTTTTGCAAGGAAGGCGATTACGTACGCGGTTAGATGTAGTGAAACCAAATAGAGACGCGAAAATCCGTCTTGCACAGCAACGCCAAGTTGACAATGCGCCCGGTGTCAATAGAAATATTGAAAGGGGTGAGGAAGTCTGGTACAGACAATTCTTAAAAAGTGAGAAATGGGCTCCAGGCAATGTTATTGATTCGTTGGGCTCTAGTAATTTTAAAGTTATAGGGCGGGAAGGGGAAATACTGCACAGACACATAGACCAGTTACGAGGAAGGTCCAGTAGGAATAGGTTATCTTTGGCAACGTCTACTGCCGGTTTAGATTCTAGCACAGATTCTCAGGTGGCACGTACGGAGGCAATCACTTCGGCGGCGGGGGCACGGCCGGAGGGGGCGCCGGAAGCGATGGCGTCCCCGAGCGAGACGGTTCAGCAAACAGAACCAACTAGGGAGGTTAATACTGATGTTCCTAATTCACCTGAGTGGCAGTTTGCATCGCCTACTGTGACACCGCCTCAGACCCGTCCTATCAGAAAATGTAGACTTAAGGTGCCTAATTATAAGGAATAGTAATTATTTTGGGTGTTAGTATTAAGTATTTATAATTTAAATTTAGTGTGGGGGAGTGTAGTGTAAGATACGCGAGTATAATAATGTGTGGTAGGTAGTTAAGTTTTACTTTGTGACAGTCGGCAATATACGCTGGTTACTAACGGACGCGCGCCTTTTATTGTATCGAAATCCCATACACCTCATAAGGTAACGTTAAACTATGCCGCTAATTCCTGGGTAGTTTGACTCGGATCGGCTTCAATTCAGAGTTATTCACCTGTGTTCGTTCTTCAAATCGAAGTTTCCATTACGAAAGCGTTTAAACAAAAAAACGCACGGTGCGTTCATCTCGTCTCCAAACGCAGCGTTGATATTGCGAGCCGTTCCTACTGCGATAGTACCGCGTCGGAACTCGTATTCAATAAAATCTTTAAAAAAAAAATTGAACCGACTTCAATATCACTGAAAAGTATAAAATAATTTAAATATTATAAAAGTTGGTGATAGCGTACCTGCTGGGTATATTTGGCACCAACTTCAATAATATTTAAATTATTTTATATTTTTCAGTGATATTGAAGACGGTTCAATTTTTTTTAAAAGATTTTATTTTAAACTTTTTAGTGATATTTCATATATAAAGATTGAACCATCGAAGACCGTAAAATGATCTAGGTAGGTTATGATCACATTATCGTCTACATAGTTTTACATAATTCATCACAAAAAATATTCGGTCGTAATGAAACTTGCATGGAATCATCATAGTAGTTTACTCTCTCGAATAAAAAAAGAATCATCGAAATCGGTTCATAATTATCAGAGCAATGTAATGGAGAACATCAGTTTTATGGGTTTTACCAGATAAATTCCTCCACATCGTTCATGGTCCTCCAGGAAGTTCTTATCCGGTTGTGATAAAATTCATACAGATTCAATACAGCGGTTTCTTCTTTCGAATAAAAAAAGAATCATTGAAATTGGTAAATATTTGCCTGAGTTATGACCATTTTTGTCCTTAAAAAGCGACATAAAGTCATCTATATAGGCTTTCCTGCAGCTTTCCTGCGCAGTTACCATTCTTGTTTTCTCAGGAACTACTTATTACTGCGCAATAATTTTTTAATGGGACCCAATCAATGGATTGAAGAATGGATGGAAGAAAGATTTTTTCAAATCGGTTCATAATTGCCAGAGTTATGCTCGAACGTACATAAAAAAAAAACAGACGAATTGAGAACCTCCTCCTTTTTGAAGTCTGTTAAAAATGACTCGGAGTTACAAAGTATCACAACATGAAATTGCATTGTAATCGATATACATGTGAAATTTATTTAATCGATTTATTGAAAATTGATTTTTCACAACCCTACACTTGGCTATGCTATGTGATGTGGTAAATTTATGTTCATAAAATCGGCCATTTTTGTTGCGGGTGTCAGCGAACATGGTGCGTTTGTGTGGATTAATTTTTATTTATCGGCGAAATCCCTATAATTTTTCGAAGTTTTTTTAATGAGAATTATTTCATTCTGAAATTAAGTTTGTGTTGTAGTGTTATTTAATATATACACTTTTTAGTATCTTATTTTACTCTATTCAGTCTAAATGATGATTACCTATTTTTCAAATTTTACACGGTTAGAACCTGAATTCTACGTGAAGAACTATACTAGGGCGGTCTGATAATTACTCAGGCTGTCTATACGAAACTATAATATTAAGAAGTGTTAATAGCGCGCATCCTTTTCCAGTCGCATAGAAAATTTTCGGCGCCCCGTCATGGTTCTATGGGATTCTATCCCAAGAAGAGGTCCCGTCGCCATCGTGGAAAGGTGAAGGCATTCCCCAGAGATGACCCCAGCAAGCCTGTCCATCTCACCGCTTTTATCGGCTACAAAGCTGGTATGACCCACGTGGTGCGTGAACCTGACCGTCCTGGTTCAAGTAAGTACTCACTTTATGTATGTGTTTAAAACATAACTCTGGTCTCTGGTCGCAACGGGAAACCGCTTCGCAAACCAGAAGTCGTGGGTTAAAATTCCGCGAAGACACATTAATTTGTGTTCTTCACCAGCAGGCCC
Organism: Furcula furcula; assembly: GCA_911728495.1. Lineage (NCBI taxonomy): Eukaryota > Metazoa > Arthropoda > Insecta > Lepidoptera > Notodontidae > Furcula > Furcula furcula. The sequence continues at coordinate 17,413,739 of OU452245.1, forward strand.
ATAACCTAATTGTCTGAAAAAAAAATGATTATGGCTAGGACATTATTAATAAGTATCTATTTAATTACAATCCATAGATCAACCTAATTTTTATTTTCAGAGATCAACAAGAAGGAGATTGTAGAGGCGGTGACCATAATTGAAACGCCACCAATGGTGTGTGTTGGTGTGGTTGGGTACATTGAGACTCCACATGGTCTCCGAGCATTACTCACCATATGGGCAGAGCACATGTCTGAGGACTGCCGTCGTCGCTTCTACAAGAACTGGTATGCTTCACCCAAGTTTCATTGAGCCTCTATCACCCTTGTAAAATGTAACTTAGTTGTACTCTACAAATTGCATTTGTCAATACTGTAACCTGTATGCTCTGAAAATCAATATTCATTTCAATCCAGTCCACTATACAATTCCACCAATCCAGTAAGATGTTTTGATAGAAATGTAATTAGTTTTCAGGGTAACTAATGTATTTGTTTTATTTATGAAGGTAAAATTTACTAATATTATCCCACAGCTCTCCTCTTTTAAATGAGAGCAATAAGATAAATATGCTGGAAGCATATTGCCACCATGTGGTCTCCGCTCAACGATGAGGCCACTTGGTTTTTCTTACAGCATCTACTTTGTAATGTAATCAGGTATAAATGCAAGAAGAAGGCATTCACAAAGGCCAGTAAGAAATGGCAGGATGACCTTGGACGTAAATCCATCGAGAAGGACTTCAAGAAAATGATCCGTTACTGCAGTGTAGTAAGGGTCATTGCTCATACTCAGATGAAGTTATTGAAGCAACGCCAAAAGAAGGCTCACATCATGGAAATTCAAGTGAATGGTGGAACCATTGAAGATAAGGTGAAATGGGCCAGAGAGCATTTGGAAAAGCCTATTCCTGTTGACTCTGTGTTTGCTCAAGATGAGATGATTGATTGCATAGGAGTCACTAAGGGCAAGGGATACAAAGGTGTGTATAATTCATGTTACCCAATTTTAATTATATTTAAATTTCTATCCTCATAGAAGACCTAGGAGAAACACATAATATGTGTATACATATTATGTTTAATGTCTATTGTACTAAATATTAATCTTTTACCAGGTGTGACTTCTCGTTGGCACACAAAGAAGCTGCCTCGCAAGACACACAAGGGTCTACGCAAGGTTGCCTGTATCGGTGCATGGCATCCTTCAAGAGTGTCATTCACTGTGGCCCGTGCTGGTCAAAAGGGCTACCACCACCGTACTGAAATGAACAAAAAGGTCTACCGTATTGGACAAGGTGAGTTTCTAACTGTAGCGGTTTTTTATTGTGGAAGGTTTGAATAACATTATAATGTGTAGGTACTATAATACTACTATTTTTATTTTATTACAGGTATACACACTAAGGATGGTAAAGTCATCAAAAATAATGCATCCACTGAGTATGACCTGTCTGAAAAGTCAATTACACCCATGGGTGGTTTCCCTCACTATGGTGAAGTCAACAATGATTTTATTATGATCAAGGGTTGCTGCATGGGACCGAAGAAACGTGTTATTACTTTGAGAAAGGTATGTACAAATAGTTTGGAATATATTATTTAATGTGGTATTGTGTTTCTTTAGAAGGATATTAAATTTGTTTTAATTATTTTTTTCAGTCTCTGCGTGTGCACACAAAGAGAGTTGCGCTTGAAAAAATAAATCTCAAGTTTATTGACACGTCTTCTAAATTTGGTCACGGTCGCTTCCAAACTCCGGCTGACAAGGCCGCGTTTATGGGTATTCTCAAAAAGGACCGTATTCGGGAGGAGGCAGCTGCTACAACCACACCAGCGGCTCCTGCTCAGTCCTAAATGGAAACAAGGAACTAATAAATAAGAGTACATAATTTATGCTTTTTATTTTCTTAGCCTGAGGTACTTAAATAAAGTGGTTAGCCATTCTGTTGTCAGGATGGCTTCACTTTTTACTTTGGGAGTGGCATTTTCTTTCGTGAACATTACCCCAGCAAGAAAGATGGTCGTAGAGAAGATTGAGTTAAACGAATAATTAGAGCATAATCTGCTGTAAATGTGCGCGGAATAAAAAATTAGTGCATCCTTTAGTTTTCGAGAAAAATCCGAAAAACGATTCTTGCTGGGGTAACCTACATTTTGTTCTACATGTATGACTATTAAGAAAAAAAATTCCTGCTAGTTCTACACTCGTGTAGAACTAGCAGGAATGCATTAAATATTATTTTTTCATTCCTAGTAGTTCTACACGATGACGTATTAGAAAATTAGAACTTTATTAGTGAGCAGATTATTTTTTGTTTGTTCACGTGGGAGAAACCTTGTGTGCATTACCCCAGCAAGAAAGATGCTCGTAGAGAAGATTGAGTTAAACGAATAATTAGAGCATAATCTGCTGTAAATGTTCGATATATAGGTTCTCCCGGTGGCGGTCAACCAGGGTATTTCAGATTAGTATCCATTAAAACTTCTGCGGCTGTTGCATCGGCAGCTGAGATGCCATTATTCATGAGGCTTGCTTATGTCGGGTTATTCCCAGTGCTCCGATCGGAACTCCGATTGGTAGGAGGAGCGGGAATATTTTTTCCCACTGTTCCGATTGAGAATCTTGAGTACAGTCTAATGGATAATATAAATTTAAAAAAAAAGTGTGTTGAGTAACTTACTCAATACACTTATCACAACGTTTTTTGTCCGTGGTACCACTGGGGTACTACGGACAAATCCGTGGTACCACTGGGGTACTACGGACAAATCCGTGGTACCACCATAGATAAATTAATTAGATTTAATCATTGAAATTAAACTACTTTTACGGATTTTATCGCGGTTTATTTATTGATTTTACTATCCCGACGTTTCGAATGCTTTGCAGCACCCATGGTCACGGGAGGACTGAGATGTTGAACGTCCTTATGTCACAATTATGCCGGTGTACCCTCAGGTCTTCTTAGTTATTATTGTTGGTCCGATCTACGCAGTAAGAGCTTACAGTATCTTGAGGCCGTGCAGTGTTTTGATTGATATTGGATTTAATTATCAACCTTGGGCCTCGTATATCATTATTATATTTATGACAGGATCCCAAGCCGGTGGTAACACCCAACCATCTTCTCTATTGAAATTAGGATGTTTTTTGATTTCAATAGCCTCACGAATCATCCTAGGCAGGAATCGGTGTTCTGCTCAACCGGCACTCATATGAGTGCCGGTTGAGCAGCAGAAAGGCGCAGGGGGGTCTGAACTGCTGTTCCCGGCATATTCCGGGAACTCATGTAGAACTAGTAAGAATGCATTAAATATTATTTTTGTAGAACTAACAGGAATTTTTTTTCTTAGTAGTCATACATGTAGAACTAAATGTAGAACTACTGGGAATAGGCCACGTTGTTCCAGCAAGAAGATTCTAAAGTGTGCATTACCCCAGCAAGAAAGATGCTCGTAGAGAAGATTTGAGTTAAACGAATAATTAGAGCATGATCTGCTGTAAATGCGGTGTTTTCTCGTGGACCCACTATTTTGTCCCACCAGTGGGTCCACGAGGTAGAACTATTTCTCGTGGACCCACTATTTTGTCCCACCAGTGGGTCCACGAGGGAGAACTATTTCTCCACTGTATAGTTATAGCAAGGGTTGGGATATACTTAGTATGGAATTATCTGAATAAAAAAATACTATATTTTATTAAATGAAATCTATATTATCGGACATTATATACACCACATACCAGAAGCACCAGGGCGGCATAAGATACAAGGAGGCTTCGCGCATTTTGCCATCCAGTAATAACTTAGAGAGAATAAATATCCATAACGTGTGTTATGTGTACGAATGATTATTTTCTGTCCTTATCGGCGGCACGCTAGGTAGATGTCTTGTTATATTCTGTCTACGAGTAATAAGCTCTGGGTAGAGTCTGTCTAGTTTTTGTTGACACTACTAGTTTTACGGTTTTAGAAACTGACAACATTGCGACAAATGTCATTTGTTGTTTACATAACCTCTAAATTGAATTGTGTTGTGAATATTACTGCGTATTTTAAATTAAATATTACCTTAAACTACTAAAAACAGTGTCAGAAAAATGTTATACGACATGATAATTAAATACCATCAAAAGAAAAGGGAATCCGATGCTGTATTTCATGAAAAGGTAAAATTGCCTATATCGACATCGGAAATTGCAGGTTAGTCTTGATACTTACTAATAAATTGTTGAGGATTTGTATGATATTGTTGTATTATAAGAATATTACTGTTATTAATGTGGAACTAAGTTGTGTATACAGCGGAATATCTTGTCATAATTAAAATGTTTCTCTAATTCCTTATTGGCTTGATAGTTGGGTACATACATTTGAGAAAAATTCAGAACAATTAATAATAATACCAGCCCTTGTTTGAGTCCCACTGCTGGGCACGGGCCTCCCTTCAAGTTGAAGGGGCTTAGGCCATAGTCCACCACGCTGGCCAAGTGCGGACTTTACACGTCTTTAGAAAGCTAGTTAGGCTTTCTCAGACTGCAGGTTTCATCACAATGTTTTCCTTCACCGAAAGCTAGTAACAATCGCACAAAGACGATTCGCACATGTTAATTAAATAAATCACAGGTGCGAGCCGGGGTTCGAACCTGCGCACTTTGTTTCCAAGGCAAGCGATCGCCCACTGAGTTGTTACAGCTTACAGAACGATTATAGCATTTTTATTTTATTACGCTTTCTAGTACTATTTTGTTATTATGTATGTCTGTTGGGATAATGTAAAGTGTTGTATAAGTGTCTGTTGATGGAATCTCAGATATTACATGTAAGGTTATGATCTGTTGGCATACAAATGAATTATAATAAAATACCATTTCATGTTTTGTTCCAGGCGTTAGTATAAGTTCTCTATGGTAAATGAAAAAGGAGTTTTATGAAACTGCGAAGACAAGAATAAAAGAAAATATTATGATAAAACGGTGTCTCGTTAATAACAATCCAGTAATCCTGTAATATGACGATTAATAAATTAAACAAATATAGAAAAAAACTTGTTCTATTCTGTTTTTATCCTATTCTAATGCATAGAATAATGATAAGCATTAAGTATACGATGCAATCCAGTATTTAAAAAATAATATTTGACCTTTATTTATCTTATTTATTTTATTTTAATCGACTTAATGAGGAAACAAGTTACACGTTTGCCTGATGGTGAGCGGCATACGTGCCTATAAACACACTTTATTGCTTCTCAGTTTGTGTTTTATATATAAAACTGCCGCTCATCACCCGAGACACGGGTTATTAAGTCTTTTGTGGTGGTAGTTTTTGCCAGACTACCGCAGAAGGAGGATTATACCAGCTATAAAACCCTTCAAGCCGGAACAAAACAATGTTAAAACATTGCTGCTTGGTGGCAGATTGCCTGACCCTGCATTGGTACCTACCTGGAACGTCCCTTTCATAGGGACCTTTTTTTTTGTCGGGGAGGAAACCTTCAAAAAATCCCCGGTCTCCGTAGGGGTGGAGGCCAAGTTATTTGAGACTTTTACGCATTAAAACGTGGCCTTCATCGGCACTATAGAGATCTTCGGCTTCTAAAGTATAACAAATTTATTAAAGTATCAAGTATGATTATTCCTAGTTTAAACAGGGTTGCACTACCAATTTTTTTTGAATTTGCCGCCCTTTTTCACTCTCAACTTTGACTAGACCAGTGGTTCCCAAACTTGATTGGGCTCCGACCCACCTAACAAAAACTGCCAAATTCGGGACCCACCTCTTGGCTGTCTTAAAAAGGGCATACAATATTGGTAACGCTCAGATTCCCTAGTCTCTGTGTTCAGAGGGAAGCAAATATTCGCCGACGCGAAGCCTCACGACGTGGACTGACTGAGAGTTTGTTTCAAAGTAGCATTTTTTTTTTATTTTACGTTATTCTGTTATTATCACAAACAACATATATATTGTAATTTAGAAACTTAAGTCAGCTCAAACAATGGAAATTTAAGCGCCATCAATATGGATGAAGGACTGTTCAGATAAGAAAAACAACTTTAATTTGGAATAGAACTTTTTAATCCTACTAATCGCAGCAACCTATCCAACGAATCCAAATTCGGTGGGTCTACGTTTATTAGTGCAGAGATTCCGTGACCAAGGTGGTCACGGAATCTCTGCACTAATAAACTGCTCCATCATCAGACCCTAATCACCATTTTTGTAGCAACTACTCGTCAGTGTTGCCAGGTGTAATTTCAAAATATCAGGAGAATTGAAGCCAAAAATCAGGAGATCAACCAAAAAAATCAGGAGATTTTGATTTTATGTATAAATTTGCTTTATTCTTGAGCCCAAACTCGGTGAGTCTACCTTTATTGGTGCAGAGATCCCATGACCACCTTCCTGCTCCATCATCAGACCCTGATCACCATTTTTCTAGCAACTACTCGTCGAGACCTATCTAACGAACCCAAACTCGGTTGGTCTACGTTCATTGGTACAGAGATCCCGTGACCACCTTCCTGCTCTATCATCAGACCCCGATCACCATTTTTCTGGCAACTACTCGTCGAGACCTATCCAACGAACCCAAACTCGGTTGGTCTACGTTCATTGGTACAGAGATCCCGTGAATGCCTTCCTGCTCCATCATCAGACCCTGATTACCATTTTTCTGGTAACTACTCGTCGAGACCTATCCAACGAGCCCAAACTCGATGGGTCTAGGTTTATTGGGGCCGAGATCCTGCTACCACCTTCTTGCTGATCATCATCAGACCCTGGTGAATGTTACCATTTTATTTAGTATTATCGGATTTACATATGTAGTAAATTTCAGATTTTTCTGACTAATAGAATTAATTTTATACAAAATATCCCTACCTCGACACGGAAAAGAGCTGATGGTCTTCAAACAATGATAAATAAAAAAACCGCATTCAAATCCGTTCACTGGTTGGACCGCTCGACCGCTACGTTGCCACAGATAGACATACATACAGACAGACAGACTTCCGGACATAGGCGTCAAACTTATAACTCACCTCGTTTATGGTCGGGGGTTAAAAAATATCACAAAAACAAAAGACGTCCGACTCAGGCTCACCAATTTACACGAAATGAATTTCGCCGCCTGTCCCGACCAAAGATATTATATATGAACGTAGTGAAAAATTCTAAATCTATGGTCCCGACCCCCGCTCGCTCCTCTCCTCTCGCAGTCATCGAACGCGAGCGCCACGATGCCAGGCGCCCGCGCCCGCGGCGCCCGCATCCCTTCATCAATGGCGGACCAGCTGTAAGCCCGATCGGTCGGGTTTTCAGGGCCCACTTAATATTCGCTCGCGACCCACCAGTGGGTCGCGACCCACACTTTGGGAACCTAGGGACTAGACAGACTCTACCTATGAGTTGCATTATCCGTTCCAATTAGTCCGATTAGTAGTTCGATCATCAGACAGATGGGAAAAATTTTCTTCGAAAAGGCTTCTACGATCGAACAGTTTGGAAGTAAATTTTGTGTAAATATTCCAAGTAGTTACACCGGCTGAATGTGGTAGCTCCAGACGGAATTTCAAAAGGCATCCACGAAATAGCGCGTGAAACCGCAAAATTGCATTCTTAAACATTATTACCAGAAGTACTAGGGCACAAAGAGGCCTTCCCCTTTCGTGAGACATCTAGTTTTACCAAACTGTGACTACTTTGCTTCAATATTTATACCAGAAGTACCAGGGTAGCTGACATAAGGTGGTCTCATCATGAATGATGGTTAACTTCATAATGGCCGGCTTCAAAAAGAAGGTTCTCTATTCGACGCGTATGTATGTAATATTGATAAAAATGCGTAATATTAATATATGTTAGTCTATGTGGGCTACTAAACAAATTTACCAAATTTTATGAGTGTATGTATGTATGTAGGTTTGTCCACGGATTTCTCAGAAACTACAAGTCCGATTTTGAAAATTCTTTTTGCAATAGTAGAGTATTTTTCAACTTAGGGTAGAGTACAAGTTTCATCAAAATCAGTCCAGTAGTTTAAGAGATATAAACTTTTTATGTTTTCAGTAAGTTACTGTAACGTAGACGTTCGAGTTGCGTGATAGTGCTGATACCTATTTTGGTAAAATAAGTAACTAAAAAGTGTTAAATAAACTATTTTTTTACAAAGTAAATTATCTAAAAAGCATAAAAAACGATAATATATTGAAGTCGGTGTCAGCTGGTGCTAGTGTTAGTTAACATGATGTGCTAGCACCGACTTCAATATATTTTCGTTATTTTATGCTTTTTAGATAATTTACTTTGAAGTCGGTTTTAATTTTTTTTCTTAAATATAGTTTATAACTTAGTAATGCCCTTTAAGAATGTAGTTGTAGTGAAAAAATGGGTGTGGAAGCCTAAAAAACTATGAAACGATTTACACCAACCAGCGGAAGCGCATATTTTTTGTGTGCCACTTGTCACTTCACTATACGATAGATAAATTTTGACAATGCAAAAAGGTGCTATACATCTTTATTATACAGGAGGAACATTTAATAACCGTAGAGTGCAGTGGGTCCACGAGAAATAGTTCTCCCTCGTAGACCCACTGGTGGGACAAAATAGTGGGTCCACGAGAAAACACCCTGTAAATGTGCGCGGAATTTAAAATTAGTGCATCCTTTCGTTTTCGAGAAAAATCCGAAAAACGATTCTTGCTGGGGGAACGTTGTTCCAGCAAGAAGATTCTAAACTAATGATCGGAGAGAAACATAAACTTCAGGAAAGATAGCTTATATTTGTGCGTAATTGTGCGCTGAATATGAAATTTGTGCGTCTTAAGATTTCAGAGTTATTACAATTCCTGCTGGGGTAACGTTTTACAGAATCGTGTTTCTCGGAAACCAGTAATTGTGCACCTGTAAAATAAACGATTATCAGTAGCTCTTAATTTGTGCGTATTTGTGCATTAATTAGATTTTCAAAAATATTTACCGTTTTAGCGTAATAATGGATTTATGAAAACCAAAAAAAAGGTCCTAGCGCTTATACGAACAAAAATTCATACACACTGAAAACGGTATTCGGTCCTTTTTAATACTCTTAACATCCACGTAAAGTTTCAAAACATATTATCTACGCATTATTGAATAATATCACTTTGAATCAAAACTGATAATTGCTAGCTTTGACGTCAAAATAAAAAAAACAAGACCAACCCTAGAGTTTTTGGTATAAACCAAGAATTAGAGCACTTAATGAAATACATATCCTGAAAATTTCATCTTCAAATATCTCTAAAGAAGATACAAACAAAAACTAGAACCCCTGTTAGATTACTGGTTAACCGACCAAATTGGAATAAACCAAAAAAAGCGAGGATTTCATACATACTCGTGACCTTCTTAACTTTGCACACAAACAGCTTTGCCTGGGTACACTGAAGTATAAAACTGTTAACGGAAGTTACCTACTTTTATTCTAAATTTAAATATAATCAAGAACCAAAGTTGGTGCCTTTCTTTTTATAAAGTATGTACTATGCGTTTCAACTAAGAATGTGTCTGCCATACTGCGGAAATTCACTCGTTTTTTACGATTTTTGTATCGGCAGCAGAGTAAACACAAAATGAAAAATTCGCCTTGGTTTTGATTATTTGATGTAATGTCTTATTTTGCTATCTATTTTTGTTAAAACATCATTTTTAGTAATTATATATTTGAAATGGCAAGATGGCCGCCACATTCTTAGTTGAAACGCATAGTATCTAGTTACTTATAGTTCAATACAATGTCAGTTATATTATTACGCAATTAAACTTTATTTTAAAACTAAATGTAGGTTGCCTGGAAGAGATTGGTTTTGAACGATTTTTATTTTCTCTAGTTTTCACACCCGGACTTTTTAAAGGCTTGCGTGGGGACGAATCCAAGACGTAGAGGTCTGTTGGGTGAAATTAATGATATGAAAGACACCTGTCAGAATAAACTGCTGGAAATAAGATATAAACAGCAGTTGACTGTGGCAGACTACTCTGGCCTATTATAAGTATGTGGAAAGATTACTATATGTTTTTGAGTGGATATTTGGTTGACTGAACACTGGGCTGTTGTAAAAGGCCGGGGTCTCTTGCCACCTACTCATTATTTTTTGACAAGTGGTGACTTGCCACCCACTAGGTGGACTCTCCATACGGCCGTCTGGACGGCGGAAGGCAACAACGGTGTGGGTGGCTCAACACCCCTGTGTTGAGAGGTATGCTGCGCTTTCTCCGGAGTTACTCGCGGCGTTATGACTTTTAGCACTTCCACCCCTGGAGCATATAGCTCTAACAACTCCTCTCTGGACGGCCAATTAAGGTAAGCCAGAGCTTAGGGTTGTGGCGTTCGAAGGGGGAGGCCTATGTTCAGCACTGGACGTCTTCCGGCTGGTGATGATGATGATACTTTTTTGTAAATACATACTGATATACTTATGATGCCCAGACACTTGGTGGGAATCGAACCCGCGCCCCTCGGATGGTTGCCAGGGTCTCTAACCACTTCACCAACGGGCCCGTCAATTGTGAAGTGGAAAACCAAAAATTAAATTAAAACTGCATTGCAAATTCAATATGAGCAATGGAAAACGAAGATTTGCTACAAAATTCTTTGACCTTCTACCTGGATGGACGATCTAGTTACCTTTTTCCTTGTCATTAGATTCTTCAGTGGGCGGGAGTTAAATAGTGTTCTAAGTTCCTTAGTTTAGCCCATAAAATAAGATATATGTTTTTTTTTCACCCACCAATTTTGTTCATGAAACTAGTATATCCCATTGTAAAGTAGGCAACACTGATCCCTGTTTAAAAAGTAAGTAGGTTGCGCTCGCTTAGCTCGAGTGCTACGCTAAAAATACGAAAAAATAAAATCAAACTGAAAGGCCAAAGGGATAGTAGTCGGAGCAGTCCCCCTAAGCAGCACGCGCGCACGGGTTGACTCGAGAAGCAGCCATCACTCCCCTCAACCATATTGGAGGGAAGGGGGTGACCCGCCACAAGCAGAGCGATTCGATAGCGAGCATGACATATTTTTTTGTGATGAAACTGGGAAAGACAAGGCTTACCGCTAATGTCGATTCATTTGTAACAAAACAATGTTTAAAAAAAAAAAAGTGAAAAAATGACAAGCCCGCTGAGTTTCTTGCCGGATCTTCTCAGTTGAGGCCGCGTTGTGATCCGGTGGTAGCTTCTAAAAAATGACGATTCAAAAGTGCTAGCGTTAGCCTATTTGAAATAAAGATTTTTGAGTTTGAGTTTGAGTTTGAGTTTACGTCTTTCCCAGTTTCATCACTAACAAGTATAAATTTTAAAAAACCCCGACATACATAACATTATATCTACTGATCATCTATACTTATAATAAAACTGTAACAGGTCCAATTCTGTACATTGAAGATATTTTGAAAATTATATTTGAAGGGCATTCTATAACCGATACTGAGGCCGAAAATGTAATTTTTTTAATTTTTGTCTGTCTGTATCACGGCTGAGCATCACGCCGAAACTACTGAATGGATTCAAATGAAACTTGGCATGATTTGAGATCTTACTACGAGGTAGGACATAGGATACTTTTTATCCCGTAATCTAGCACGGTTCTTTTGGGAGAGGGGATTAAAGTCAAAACGGGTACTTGGTTATACGCTTGGTCCGATTTCATCAATTTTTCTATAAAATATAATAAATATTAGTAAGGGAACACTCATAGAGAGTTGTTATCAAGGTTTTGTAATTCATCGGGTTAAGCAAGCAACGTTAGGTAAGGTCATAAAATTGTCACGATTTGGCTAATTTGAGCAAAATAAATGATTGCAACACGTCGACTGTTAACCGTTTATCAAAGGAAATTATTGAGGCTATTGGCTTGTATTGGTGTTTATCACACATGATTGATAATCATAAAGTATATAATGTAATATTTCTTTTCAGTTTTTCACAAATTATCACTATGAAAGTTGTCTACAAAGAGTTGTTAAAGAATTATTATTATTATAACATTATTTACAGAATAAAAGTTAACTTTAATCCATATAATATCAAATTAATTACGTATACATTATTAAGTTATTGTTACTTTTTAGTGGTCGTGATGGTAACTATATTGTCAATTAAAAATAATATTATTATTGTCCTTTACAATGATTTCTAAAGATGTCTTATCCATTTATTATCAGAACGTGAGGGGACTACGCACAAAATCTCTTAACTTTCTAACTAACGTACTAAATAACAATTATGATATAATTTGCATCACTGAGACGTGGCTCAGTGATTCATTTTATACTTCTGAGTATTTTGACGACCGACATGTGGTATTTAGATGCGACCGCGATTATGGGGCTAGTGGGCAGACTCGCGGTGGCGGTGTTATCGTGGCCGTGCGTCGCGAGCTTAACGCGACTGCCCACACGAGCAACCTGGCGCCGCCGCTTGCTGAGGAACTGTGGGTTAGCGTACCGCTGTGTGACCACCTCTCAAAGACTCTGCATGCAGACAACGCTCCGCGGTTATCAAGTAATCACACTGTCTGTTTAAATATACTTTGCACATACATACCGCATGGTCCCTCCCACCAAAAATCTGTTACATCTTTCTATGAGCGAGTAACTGGTATAATTCACTTACATCCTAGTGACACTTTTCTTATATTAGGGGACTTTAATATAAGTAACGCTATATGGCAATATGATGATATTTCCGCTAGTATGGTAGTACAAACTGGCAACGATTTATTGTCCTCCCTTACAGCAGATTTTATGAACCTCGCACAATTATATCAATTTAACTCTGAGTTGAATGTCAATAATAGACTGCTAGATCTGGTATTCTGTACTCTTCACTTACAAACATCTTCATGTGGTAACCCACTGACCCCTGAAGACACTCACCATAAATCACTTGATATCAGCTTACCCTTACAATCACCAGTATCATTAAAACATAATTTAAAATGTAAAAGAAAAATGTTTTACAAATCAGACTTTGAATCAATTAAAAAAGATCTCAATGCGGTCGATTGGGACAAATTATTATTTAACTTAGATGTTGAGTCTGCAACTAACAAGTTCTATACAATTCTTAATAATATTATTGACAAACATGTACCTACACTTACTACCTCTGGTCACAATTCTAGGTATCCCCCCTGGTACACGCGGCCATTAATAAAACTAAACAATGAAAAACTTAAATATCACACTAAATGGAAAGTTTATAAAAACCAATCAGATTACAGAACTTTTTCTTTATTAAGAACTAGAATGAAAAAAATGGAAAAGCATTGTTACAACACTTACTTAGCGTTATCGGAAGATAGAATCAATGACGATCCAAATTACTTTTGGTCTTATGTCAAATCAAAGAAATTAAACTCCCAGATACCTCATAGCCTTGTTTATGATGGTCAAACTTACACTGATGGACACGAGATTTGTGAATCATTTAACAAGTATTTCCAGTCAATTTTTGTGCCACCAAATACGAGTTACAGTACAACTAACACAGCTTCAATCAACGCTAACACTCACACTGTTACTGATATAAATTCTATTTACATAAATGACGACATAATATTAAAAGAACTGCAACAAGTTAACACAAAGAAAGGTGCTGGCTCCGATGGAATAGCACCTATACTAATTTCTCAGTGCGCAAAAGAATTACTAAAACCAATATCAATTATCTTCCGGCAATCACTTACCACTGGCATATTCCCTAGCGCTTGGAAGAAGGCCCTAATCACCCCAATACCAAAAAATAATCAAATAGAACTTATTACACAATATCGTCCGATATCAAAATTATGTGTATTTGGGAAAATATTAGAAAAAATTGTAACTAACCAACTGGCATTTTCAGTTCGTCATAATATAACTGACAAACAACATGGTTTTATTAAATCTCGAAGTGTAGAATCAAATATGGTAACTTTTGTCGATTTTCTTTCAAACGCAATGGATCATAACGCTCAAGTAGATGTTGTGTACACAGATTTTTCCAAAGCATTCGACAAAATTAACCATTCTCTGCTTATACAAAAACTGGAGACTCTTGGTGTACATGGTACTTTATTAAGGTGGATTGAGTCATACATTCGAAATCGAAGTCAGGCAGTATGTGTTAAGGGTTTCTGTTCTAACTTTTTGCCAATCCCTTCTGGAGTCCCACAGGGTTCTCACCTCGGTCCCTTATTATTTTCCATTTACATAAACGACATTAGTAAAATTCTTGTAAATTCCAATTTTCTACTATATGCAGACGATATGAAACTATACAGAACAGTCACTACTGTTGATGACTGTCACAAAATCCAAGATGATCTTAACATCCTATTAGATTATTGTACACTAAACCAATTATATCTAAACCTTGATAAATGCTCGGTAATTACCTACAGTAGAAAAAAAACATATTATACACGATTACAATCTAATGGGTAAAAGATTAAAACGCGTACAAACAATTCGTGATCTGGGAATTGTGATGGATAGTCAACTCACATTTAACAATCACATTGATAGTATCATACAAAGAGCTTTTAGGAACTTGGGATTTATAACCAGAATTACCAAACCTTTCAAAAAAATCATTACCTTAAAAATACTTTATATCAGCTTTGTTAGATCTATATTGGATTTCGGTAGTGTCATATGGAACCCCTTCTATAAATTACACATTCAACGCATAGAAAAAGTCCAAATAAAGTTCATTAATATAATTAACTATCGTTGCAACCTGAGTAACACATACAATGATTCTATCAAACGACTTAAATTACTATCATTGGAAAATCGACGTACTCTGTCTGACATAGTTTTTCTTTTTAAACTTCTAAATGATCAAATCGACTCGCCGTCTTTGTTATCCAAAATTAACTTCATATCATCAGCTCGATTACCTGTGCGTCCCTCGCGTAAATTGAACATATTTGTACCACCACGACTACGTAAAAATTATACACGCAATAGTTTTATATGCAGATCTTTAAACACATATAACAATAAATTTTCAGATTTAGATATATTCTGTAACTCTTTAAATACTCTTAAAACTAAGTTATCAGTATTGCTAAGTACCTTCTCATAGCTATCTAGAGAATCCGAAAGTACTTTAAATACCATAATTCTCATTGTCATTAATAAATGTATAACAAAATTATTTAATTCGCTCACATTTCCTGTTTTCTATTACAGCTGTTTCACCTCTGTTTTGATATTAATCATCATATAATATTTATTTTTGTTCTTTTCACTCAGAGCACAATTTATGTTCTTTTTGTTTTATATTACAATTTCTAGGGCACTGTTAGGTCTTCGTCATAAGTTTACTTATGTTGTATAATTAATTTGTTACTTACTTTTTGTTAAATGACTGTTTGTGCCTAAATAAAGAAAATAAAATAAAAAAAATAGATGGGTGACCGTTTAACGCAATTTGAACTAAACGGGTCCGTGCTTCGGAGAGCAAGTAAAAAGTGGGTCCCAGTTTTTAACCGACTATAAAAAATGAGGTTATGTATTCGATGCGAATGTCTGTTATTCAAAGTTTAGTTAACGTAAAAATAGCGCAGGCGGAGCTGCGTGGGTCAGCTAGTTATATAAATAAAATTATAAATTCATTTGTTATATCTTGTAAATATTAGAGATTTTGTAATTATATCAAATATTACTTACCCCAATTTTATGGTCTTTACCAGATAAATTCCTCCAAGTAAATCATGGTTCTCCAGGAAGTTCTTAATCGGTGGTGATCAAATTTATACAGATTCATTATATACAGGTTCCTTCTTTCGAATAAAAAAAGATACATTGAAATTGGTCAATATTTGCCAGTGTTATGACCAGTTTTGTCCTTAAAAAGCCATAAAAACATCAACCTCCAGCATTCCTACAGTTTTTTCAGAGTCGCCATTCTCATTTTTTCAGGAACTACTTACTTATTGGTACGTAATATTTTTTTATGACCCAATTAATGGAGCGGCCTATCCGTACAATTCGAATTCGAATTGAGAACCTCCTCCTTTTTTGAAGTCGGTTAAAAAGGAGGAAGTTCTCAATTGAATTGTATGCATTTTTAACACGCTTTTACTTGCTTGAGTTATATGTATGATGGTAATGGAATCTTGCAATGCAATTTTGATTTTGACTCAATGTAGTCTCGCGGTCACGAACGGTGTCGGTCGATAATCGCTTGCACGAGCCGCCCCGAAATACATGCGGGCGGGGTAGGAGCACGTACGTTCGTTCAAAAGATTCTAATTGAAAACTGGTACACCGTTCGTGTCCACGATAGTTCGTACACAAAGGTCAGTGAACTTTCTCGGAGAGCGGTTTTTAACCGACTTCAAAAAAGGAGGTTCTGTATTCGACGCGTATGTATGTAATATTAATAAAAATGCGTAATATTCATATATGTTATTATTATAAGTATTGGAAATATAGATTTTTTATTGCAATGCGAATCATTGCTATTTACACCTATAAACTTGCAATGCATTCTGTGGTTATCGTAATTAAATAGTAATTTACAGAACTGAAACAATATATTGTAAAAATAATGACAAACTATAACCACCTGACGGACTATTAAGATAACCGCGATTGTTGATAAACATTATGAACGTAACTGTACAGACAACAGCTTCACATAATACTGTCATTTAAAGGTCACGAGTATGTATGAAATCCTCGCTTTTTTGGGTTCATTCCAAACCCATTAGATTACTATCTAACAGGGGTTCTAGTTTTTGCTTGTATCTTCTTTATTATGAAATATTTGAAGCTGTCAGGATATGTATTTCATTAAGTGCTCTAATTCTTGGTTTATACCAAAAACTCTAGGGTTGGTCTTGTTTTTTGTATTTTGACGTCTAAGCTAGACATTATCAGTTTTGATTCAAAGTGATATTATTCAATAATGCGTATATAATATGTTTTGAAACTTTTCGTGGATGTTAAGAGTATTAAAAAGGACCGAATACCGTTTTCAGTGTGTATGAATTTTTGTTCGTTTAAGCGCTAGGACCTGTTTTTTGGTTTTCATAAATCCATTATTACGCTAAAACGGTAAATATTTTTGAAAATCTAATTAATGCACAAATACGCACAAATTAAGAGCTACTGATAATCGTTTATTTTACAGGTGCACAATTACTGGTTTCCGAGAAACACGATTCTGTAAAACGTTACCCCAGCAGGAATTGTAATAACTCTGAAATCTTAAGACGCACAAATTTCATTTTCAGCGCACAATTACGCACAAATATAAGCTATCTTTCCTGAAGTTTATGTTTCTCTCCGATCATTAGTTTAGAATCTTCTTGCTGGAACAACGTTCCCCCAGCAAGAATCGTTTTTCGGATTTTTCTCCAAAACGAAAGGATGCACTAATTTTTTATTCCGCGCACATTTACAGCAGATTATGCTCTAATTATTCGTTTAACTCAATCTTCTCTACGACCATTTTTCTTGCTGGGGTAATGCTCACCGGTGACTGATCTTAATTCTGAATGAACAGGGATTTAGTCGTAAAATTCGTTTGTGTTTTGTAAATATTTCGTAAATTACAAAAATAATTGTCCGTGGTACTACGCATGTACTACGGACAACTCCGTGGTAGGTACCACCAGAAATAAATTAATCGGCAGGTATAATTTCAATAATCTATACTTATAATAAAACTGTAATTAAAAATAAGGTCCAATTCTGTACATTGAAGATATTTTGAAAATTATATTCATTCTAGGCATTCTATAGCCGATAATAAAATGTACCTAATTTTTTTAATTTTTAACCGACTTCAAAAAAGGAGGAGGTTCTCAATTCGTCTGTATATATTTTTTTTTATGTATGTTCGCGCATAACTCTGGCAATTATGAACCGATTTGAAAAAATCTTTCTTCCATCCATTGATTAGGTCCCATAAAAAAAATATTGCTTAGTAATAAGTAGTTCCTGAATAAAATCTTTTTAAAAAAAAATCGAACCGACTTCAATATCACAGAAAAGTATAAAATAATTTAAATATTATTGAAGTTGGTGTTAGCTTACCGGCTGTGTATATTTGGCACCAACTTCAATAATATTTAAATTATTTTATACTTTTCTGTGATATTGAAGTCGGTTCGATTTTTTTTTAAAAAGATTTTATTTTAAACTTTTTAGTGATATTTTCATATATAAAGATTGAACCATCGAAAACCGTAAAATTATCTAGGTCGGTCATAACCTACCTAGATAATTTTACGGTTTTCGATTTTACGGTATAGCATACTATATGATCACATTATCGTCTACATAGTTTTACATAATTCATGTTTCTTCAGAAAAAAATATCCGGTCGTAATGAAATTTGCATGGAAACATCATAGTAGTTTACTCTCTCGAATAAAAAAAGAATCATCGAAATCGGTTCATAATTGTCAGAGCAATGTAATGGAGAACATCAGTTTTATGGTTTTTACCAGATACATTCCTCCACATTGTTCATGGTCCTCCAGGAAGTTCTTATCCGGTTGTAATAAAATTCATACAGATTCAATACAGTGGTTTCTTCTTTCGAATAAAAAAAGAATCATTGAAATTGGTAAATATTTGCCAGAGTTATGACCATTTTTGTCCTTAAAAAGCGACATAAAGTCGTCGATATAGGCTTTCTTGCAACTCTCAGTGCGCAGTCACCATTCTTGTTTTTCAGGAACTACTTATTACTATGCAATATTTTTTTTATGGGACCCAATCAATGGATTGAAGAATGGATGGAAGAAAGATTTTTTCAAATCGGTTCATAATTGCCGGAGTTATGCGCGAACATACATAAAAAAAAAAAAAAAAAAAAAAATATATACAGACGAATTGAGAACCTCCTCCTTTTTTGAAGTCGGTTAAAAAACAAGAATGGTGACTGCGCACTGAGAGCTGCAGGAAAGCCTATATATAAAGATGACTTTATGTCGCTTTTTAACCGACTTCAAAAAAAAAGGAGGAGGTTATCAAGTCGGTTGTATGTTTTTTTTTTTAATGTTTGTTACCTCAGAACTCTGTCGTTTACGAACCGATTTGGAAAATTATTTTTTTAATTGAAAGGATATGCTTCCAGATTGGTCCCATTTTTTTCAAAATCAAGTTCTGATGATGGGAACCATGGGTAACCCTAACCGAGGGACCTCCTTAAATATTATAGGCATACATATAGCGTTTTTGGTATATTTAGAAACTAGTCAAGCATTTTCATTCAGAAAGTATCATTTGGTGAAGTGGATCTGATGAAGAAGGCCATAGATGGCCACCGGAACTCTGTAATAAAATTAACAATCCATCCTATCCTAGCCGTGCCTACTAAACGTAGAACTACCGAATTTGGACTCGATGGATAGTTATCGACGAGTAGTTGCTAGAAAAATGGAGATCAGGGTCTGATGGTGGAGCAGGAAGGTTGTCACAGGATCTCTGCACCAATAAACGTAGATCCGCAGAGTTTGGGCTCGTTGGGTAGCTCTCGATGAGTAGTTGCTAGAAAAATGGTGATCAGCGTCTGATGATGGAGCAAGAAGGTCGTCACGGGATCTCGGCACCAATAAACATAGACCCACCGAGTTTGGGTTCGTTGGGTAGCTCTCGACGAGTAGTTGCTAGAACAATGGTGATCAAAGTCTGATAATGGAGCAGGAAGGTCGTCACGGTATCTCGACACCAACAAACGTAGACCTACCGAATTTGGACTCGTTGGATAGGTCTCGACGAGTAGTTGCTAGAAAAATGGAGATCAGGGTGTGATGATGGAGCAGGAAGGTCGTCACGGGATCACTGCACCAATAAACGTAGATCCGCCGAGTTTGGGCTCGTTGGGTAGCTCTCGATGAGTAGTTGCTAGAAAAATGGTGATCAGGGTCTGACGATGGAGCAAGAAGGTGGACACGGGTTCTCAGCACAAATAAATGTAGACCCACCGAGCTTGCAGTCCATGGTTCTCGAGAACTACGAGTATAACACCTAGATATCTTCGGTTTATGGCAATTGGTTAGTTTTATTAAGATATTGTCACATCTACATTTAAAAAAAAAATTCTTAAGCTTATATTTTAGTGATGGTCCATAGTTGTGTTATGTAGTGGGTGTTTTTAAAATAAATGTTAAAGTGGTTGTTTGTCAGAATAAAATATAAGTTGTTAAAAGTTAACCTAATAATACACCAAGGGAACCACTAAAAATAATAAAATAAAAATAATTTTTACAAAAAAAAGAACCGCCTTCAAAATGCAACTAAAAAGCCTGAAATAATTTCTAAGAATTAGTGGTTTTTACATCTACATTGTTGGACTTGGACTACAACATATTATAAATACATATTACTATCGAAGTCGGCGCCTAACGTCTAGCAAATACTTATAAGGGCAGTAGGTACCTAACTGTACTGTACGGTGTGTGTGTGTGTAGGTATAAAAAAGGTACTAAATTATTATGCAAAGATTTCAGCAATTAAGTACCCAAAGTAAAAAGTGGGAAGCCATCCTGACGTCAGAATGGCTTCCCACTTTATTTATTAAATAAGTTTGTTATTACTGAGGTACAAAATATTTAAACATAGGTACAAAATAGGTACCTACTAAATCTTGGTAAACACGTGAATCCGTGCTGTGGTCCGGTCATCCTGACGGACACATTATAGGGGTACCCAGGGTGGTCCTGTCAGGGAGGACTCTTTCTGGTGTCCGTCAAGATGACCGGACCACAGCACGGATTCAAGTGAAACTTTACCAAGATTTAGTAAGTAGGTACCTATGTTAAAATATTTTGTACCTCAGTAGTAACAAAGTTGTCTAGGTAATAAATAAAGTGGGAAGCCATTCTGACGTCAGGATGGCTTCCCACTTTTTACTTTGGGTACTTCGGTCCATATATTGCTGAAATCTTTGCATAATAATTTAGTACCTTTTTTGTACCTACGATAAATGTATAAATAATTAATGTATTCCATTTAAAAATTACTTTTTTAACATTATAAACAATTTTAAATGGAGCATCATTCATCTGACATATTTCACAAACCATGTACTTAGTCCCCTTTCCTGCATCCAGGCAGAGGAGTAAAATCCCTATATTAACATTTGTTAGTTCTAACATTGACGATAAAAACTTCTGCCACCTGTTTCTCTGGGAACTTAAACTTTGGCTACAGTTTGGGATGGATGCGTGGACGGCCGGCCGCGGGGCGTGTGAGCGACTGGTTGTGTATGTGTCGCGGGCACTTACCGCAGCTGAAAAACAATATTCTCAGATTGAACGCGAGGCGCTGGCTAGTTAGTCTAAGATCCCGTTATAGAACGACCTTCAAGAGGTAAGGAAAAGCCAAAAGGCCTCCCCTCCTCATTCGAGAAATAAAATCTGCTGCTTAACCAACTAGACCAGACATACTGGTTGGCACAAGACGTGAGGCCTCCTCATATCCTTTACTTTCCTGGTACTTCTGCACATGTTAGCTCTAAACCACGGACAACTACGTTTTATTTCAGATTTTATTTCTCGAATGAGGAGAGGTCTTTAATTTTGGGCTTACCCTTGAGGGTAACCTTACCACAGATAGTTCTGTTGGTATAAATGTACTTATTAACTCGAAACCATATATATTCATTCTGGATAAATCAAGAAGCGAGATATCCTTGTATCTTATGCTTCCCTGGTACATCTGCTATATTTGTGTTTAATAAATTCATAATTAAGTATGACAATATGGAATTTTGAAAACATTAAGAATTTTCAGCAATGATACGCCAGTTGTAATATGGGAAGTCAAAATTGTCCCGTGTTACTACTAAAGCAGTCAGTAGTAACACGGGCAAAAAATATTGCCCGTGTTACTACTACTGGTAGTAAAACTGGTAGTAACACAGGTAACGAAGGGATCTGTGCACAGTGGCGCGACCTGAATCTAACGAGTTTTTTTGCAAGACTTCGAAGTACGCTCGAATGTATAGAGGTTGTTTATCCTTTAGTTCATTCATCCATGCTAGTACTACTTAACGGCAGAAGTAGCGACGAGCTCAAGGGCACCTCAGGGAGGCACGGCCTCGGCTGTCGCTTAAGAGAGGGCTGAGTTTACCACCGGTTCACAACGCGCCCCCACTGAGAAGAACCGGCAAGAAACTCAGTGGGGTGATGCACGTCGTTGAGATCGCATGCGTACGACCCTTCGGCCTCGCCGGCGAGACCGGTGTCTGATAGCTAGTGTAGAATACGGTTGTCGGGGAGGGTTCGGCGCATCCCGGTCCAATTCAGTGTTTTGTTTAGAAAAGTTGCACCAGTATTTATATGGGAGACGTTTTACATTGCGTACTGACCACAAACCGTTGGTGACTATTTTTGGGCCTAAGCAGGGGTTCCCTCGATGGCTGCGAGTCGGTTACAGCGGTGGGCTATTAAATTATCAGCACATACATAGGACATAGAATAGGTAAAGTCAAAAGAAAATGGAGCAGATGGGTTATCACGATTGCCAGCTTTGAATTTTTTTTTTTTTTGGGAATGATAGACGCTGTTGGCCGCAGATGGCTATTACAGCTTCACCGGACAATAGGAGGCGAGCGCTCGAAGCGCTCTAGCCTTTACGGCAGAAGTAGCGACGAGCTCAAGGGCACCTCAGGGAGGCACGGCCTCGGCTTGTGTAACGTTGGTGCCAACTGTTACGTTGGGTGCCAACTGTTACGTAGACAGTACGTTGGACGTTACTGTTACGTTCGCCTGACGGCTAGGTACAAGAATAAAAACAACAAGTAAAATTACAAGTTGTTTATTGAATCGAAAATAAAAACATATACGTTAACCCGGCAGGAATTAAATTTCCACTAATAAAATTAAAACTATAAAGTCTCTAAAAAATCGCACTAGAACCAAACTCTAATGTCTCTAAATAAAGTCAAAACACACGGGTGTGGATTCGCGGCACAGGGAAGTTATCTGGTCGGAATAATAAAAAAAGGTGCTGGGGCTTAACTTTTGGCCGTCCGAGTCCTCGACGCTTGGGGGTCTTCGGTAGTGCCTTCAGCCGACACTCTGTTTCTTGAAGGACACCGGTGGCTCGGGTGCCACAGCGCAGCCTGAAGCGTCGCCGCTTGTACAGTCAACCTGTACGGTGAACGCTGGAGTCCCAACGGTAAACGGTGCAACGGGGAACTCCAAGCGGCACGGTGCAGTCCCAACAGTGAATTCCAAGCGGGGAACGGTGAACCCCTAGCGGTGCAATCCTAGCAGTGCAGCCCTAGCGGTGAACTCCAATGGGAACGGTGAACCCCCAATCCTGGAACGCGTCGAAACATCTTCTGTAGCGCGAAAGATCCGATGCCCTGGCACTAGTGTGACCAGATATGGGCGTCGGTATCTTTCGCAAAACAATTAAATATTATGCGGAATGGAGTGGTGAAATGCATTTCTGGTTGAAATGTAATTTAAAGAAAATTAAATATTTAAATGAAATATTTTTACCCAACCCAGAATCAAATCCCCAATGTTTTATATGTCGGATAATCACCATTCCACAACGCCATGCAGAACAAAGAAAATATTACATTTTACCATTAACAATTATAATAAAACATATTGAAGGAACAAAGACTTTTAATATTTGTTTCCCCGGTACTTTCCCTTATAATAACCAAAACTAAATATATCTTCCAGCTGTGTGATGAACTAATAGAATAAAGAATAATTTATGTAAGCAACTACATTACAGTTGGCTTTAACACTTAAAGGAAATTAAGACATTCTTATACTACAATGTACTCATACAAGACTATAAGTTTAATTTACAATGACAAACTTGTAAACAATTTTTACTCTGGAAAATTCTATTAGACTACTAATTATGAAAAACACAATGATTATTCCTTGCAAATATGAACTGATATTATGGAGTTTAATCTATCTGGACATTCTAAAATAACAATTACTCATTAGAATATAGGTTAAAATTATTGGCATAGACTTCACAATGGAATTAGTTATTGAGACCATATTTCACCTGATTCTTGTGATGGCTAAAACTGACTGGGCTTTAATATTAAGATATAGGAATTTTATAAGGAAAATACCGTGTCAAAACATATATAAGAGTTATTGGAATGAATAGATAAATGAGGTTATAATTGATTGACATTAAAACATCCTGTCACATTCACTACCTAGAAGAAATGAAATTAAGAAATAAAATAGCCATAGCAACATTAATATACTATAAAAAGATTGAGATATTACTTGCTAGACTGTAATTGGATTACCTAACATGAAAATTAATTAATTTGGATAATTGTATAAACTTACCAGGGGGTTCCAACCGCCTAATCACAACACTATCACAATTATATTACATTTTTGTATATTTTTTGCAGCACTACACTGAACAACGAATAAACATGATAATGACCGCTTCCCGGGTCAGCTACTCAATTATATATTCAGACGAACCTACGACGCGTACGCGACGCGATCTAGAATCAAGTTCCAATCCATTCTTTCTATCCGCCAACAAAACAAGTGCGACAGAGATACGAAATGGAAAACACTAATGCTTCCGAGCGAGAAGGAGCAACTCTCGAACAGACTGGAATGTCGAGATAATAAAGTTCGATGATTCGGTTTCTGGAAATTTTTCTGCAGTGAGCGCGAATACTAGTTGCGTCGCGCGGTTCCGTACGATAATAAAAATATTTATTGTAGTTATTTGTTCGTAAATTTTTTATTTTACAATTTTAATGATTATACGTTGTTACAACGTAACAATACCCCCTCTCCCAGAGAAAGGATTTTACGTAGTAAAATCCGCTGCGGTAAGCGCTTAAGAAGAACAGAACCGCCCAGTAACTGTCTTCACTTTCATACCTCCACATCCAAATACCTACCATGCGACCTAACATACGACCTGTCATAGTTGTCTGAGGAAATTTATAATCCACAGACTACCATACAACTAGAGTACAACTCTATTAAAAGATTGGACTCAAGAACAGCACTGCGTGACAAGGAGCGTCTAAGGGAAAGAATATTGACACGTGAACAATTGACGAATCGGCACTGTGAAATACACTGGTCTTTGATGAATTTGTTACAGTCACGACCCGCTGTAACAAGAAGATTAGTGAAGGCTTATTTAAAGAGTCACAACCCGCTCTAACGAGGAAATTAGTGAAGGCTTATTTAAAGAGTCACAACCCGCTCTAAACGCGCAAAACGCAAAACAAAATACAAAACAGACCCAAACCAAAGGTCACAACGCGCCATAAATGCGCAAAAAAACAAAACAATAAACGAATTAGGCCTATATAAGGCTACTAACCCGCTAGAACGCGAAAAACGCAAAAAAACAACAAACTCCCAACTAAACATCAATATCCGTGTAGGCTTAAATGAATTCATCAAAGACAATGTAGACAGAGACCGAAACGCAATAACAGACAATTAAAATTTATTAAAAAATTAAACCAAATTCTGAAAGACTATGTAGCAATAAAAACGAGAGTCGAACCAACAACGGTGATGACTATAAAAAAATATATGAATAAACAAAATTAAATACATTAAGCGGCATTGTGAGTATGTCTAGTCTTTAGCGAATTTGTTACAGTCACGACCCGCTGTAACGAAAAAGAAGAACAGCAGACGAGTAGACCTATACCAAGAAACTGTCATACTCCGCTAAAAAAAACAAAACGCAAATAAAACAAACGTGTGTAGACCTATAACGAAGTCATACAACACAAAAAACAAAACTCCCAAACAAAACATCAAAATTCGTGTAGGCTTGTTTTAATCCGCTAAAGACAAACACAATCAACTACTTCGCGAAATAATGTTGAATTTAATATTTGTCTATTCATGATGAAATGAAATGAATGCTAATGCATCACAATATTGATTAACGACCAACAAAAACAAAAAAATTAAATAAATAAAAGAAGAATGTGAGACGAAACCACGCGCGGAACTAAAAATGATAAGATAAATCGGAATTATTTTTAAAGAAAAATGTGACCCAATTAAATGAAATTAAAAATAAAGAATTGAAAATTTTAAAACAATACGCAATGAAATGTGACACGATGTGAGCAAAGTAAAAAAAAAATAATAATAATAATAAATATATTAAGAATGAAGTAAAATAATGTACGTAACCACTATTATCTTTTCAGAGCACAAAAAAAAATAAAAAAAATAATAAAAAAATACAAAACAATAAATGTTTTGCAACAATAAAAAATAATTAATGCAACAATTGCAGCAAAAAAAGAAAAATTAAAATCTCTGAAGAGAACATTAATTACGCACAACACAAATACAAATATACAATGCTAGAAAAAAAACACAAAATATAAATACACAAAAATCAGTATGCACAGAAAAAAATAGTAGGAAAGAAATTGTCACTAAAATATTGCAAGAGGAAGAAAAAAAAATCAGTCCACTGTGCAGACTATGCCTGTGTGTGGGTAATCCGAGATGGTATTGGATAACCCTGTGGAGCCAGAAAACAATAATCGGCTACCCGTTCCTCTTTAAGGAGAACCGGGTTAGTGGTACTCCCCCGTTCAGCCTCCGTCCACAAAAGGCTTACCACTTGGAGCTGAAAAATACCGACACCACAATAATACACAAAACAAAAAACTTCCCTGTGCTTTGCCTTTAATATTTGGGCGCCACTGTTACGTAGACAGTACGTTGGACGTTACTGTTACGTTCGCCTGACGGCTAGGTACAAGAATAAAAACAACAAGTAAAATTACAAGTTGTTTATTGAATCGAAAATAAAAACATATACGTTAACCCGGCAGGAATTAAATTTCCACTAATAAAATTAAAACTATAAAGTCTCTAAAAAATCGCACTAGAACCAAACTCTAATGTCTCTAAATAAAGTCAAAACACACGGGTGTGGATTCGCGGCACAGGGAAGTTATCTGGTCGGAATAATAAAAAAAGGTGCTGGGGCTTAACTTTTGGCCGTCCGAGTCCTCGACGCTTGGGGGTCTTCGGTAGTGCCTTCAGCCGACACTCTGTTTCTTGAAGGACACCGGTGGCTCGGGTGCCACAGCGCAGCCTGAAGCGTCGCCGCTTGTACAGTCAACCTGTACGGTGAACGCTGGAGTCCCAACGGTAAACGGTGCAACGGGGAACTCCAAGCGGCACGGTGCAGTCCCAACAGTGAATTCCAAGCGGGGAACGGTGAACCCCTAGCGGTGCAATCCTAGCAGTGCAGCCCTAGCGGTGAACTCCAATGGGAACGGTGAACCCCCAATCCTGGAACGCGTCGAAACATCTTCTGTAGCGCGAAAGATCCGATGCCCTGGCACTAGTGTGACCAGATATGGGCGTCGGTATCTTTCGCAAAACAATTAAATATTATGCGGAATGGAGTGGTGAAATGCATTTCTGGTTGAAATGTAATTTAAAGAAAATTAAATATTTAAATGAAATATTTTTACCCAACCCAGAATCAAATCCCCAATGTTTTATATGTCGGATAATCACCATTCCACAACGCCATGCAGAACAAAGAAAATATTACATTTTACCATTAACAATTATAATAAAACATATTGAAGGAACAAAGACTTTTAATATTTGTTTCCCCGGTACTTTCCCTTATAATAACCAAAACTAAATATATCTTCCAGCTGTGTGATGAACTAATAGAATAAAGAATAATTTATGTAAGCAACTACATTACAGTTGGCTTTAACACTTAAAGGAAATTAAGACATTCTTATACTACAATGTACTCATACAAGACTATAAGTTTAATTTACAATGACAAACTTGTAAACAATTTTTACTCTGGAAAATTCTATTAGACTACTAATTATGAAAAACACAATGATTATTCCTTGCAAATATGAACTGATATTATGGAGTTTAATCTATCTGGACATTCTAAAATAACAATTACTCATTAGAATATAGGTTAAAATTATTGGCATAGACTTCACAATGGAATTAGTTATTGAGACCATATTTCACCTGATTCTTGTGATGGCTAAAACTGACTGGGCTTTAATATTAAGATATAGGAATTTTATAAGGAAAATACCGTGTCAAAACATATATAAGAGTTATTGGAATGAATAGATAAATGAGGTTATAATTGATTGACATTAAAACATCCTGTCACATTCACTACCTAGAAGAAATGAAATTAAGAAATAAAATAGCCATAGCAACATTAATATACTATAAAAAGATTGAGATATTACTTGCTAGACTGTAATTGGATTACCTAACATGAAAATTAATTAATTTGGATAATTGTATAAACTTACCAGGGGGTTCCAACCGCCTAATCACAACACTATCACAATTATATTACATTTTTGTATATTTTTTGCAGCACTACACTGAACAACGAATAAACATGATAATGACCGCTTCCCGGGTCAGCTACTCAATTATATATTCAGACGAACCTACGACGCGTACGCGACGCGATCTAGAATCAAGTTCCAATCCATTCTTTCTATCCGCCAACAAAACAAGTGCGACAGAGATACGAAATGGAAAACACTAATGCTTCCGAGCGAGAAGGAGCAACTCTCGAACAGACTGGAATGTCGAGATAATAAAGTTCGATGATTCGGTTTCTGGAAATTTTTCTGCAGTGAGCGCGAATACTAGTTGCGTCGCGCGGTTCCGTACGATAATAAAAATATTTATTGTAGTTATTTGTTCGTAAATTTTTTATTTTACAATTTTAATGATTATACGTTGTTACAACGTAACAATATGATTATACGTTGTTACAACGTAACACTTGGGCTGTCGCTTAAGAGAGGGCTGAGTTTACCACCGGTTCACAACGCGCCCCCACTGAGAAGAACCGGCAAGAAACTCAGTGGGGTGATGCACGTCGTTGCGGTCGCATATGTACGACCCTTCGGCCTCGCCGGCGAGACCGGTGTCTGATAGCTAGTGTAGCATACGGTTGTCGGGGAGGGGTCGGCGCATCCCGGTCCAATAGGAACGTCATGGGGTCAGGAGGGTCGATCAGTACGTGCCGTGGTCTGCGGCGCGAGTCAGGACTAGGGGCGTAATCGGCGGCGGCGCGGATTAAACTGTTCGCGTGACGGGATGCGGATTCAAAGTAGCGTTTCGACGCTTCTTTGAGGAACTTACGAAGGGGATCTAATTTGAAATCGGAATGCAGATCTATTACGTTCCGCATGTACCACGGGGCACCGACGGCGCGACGGAGGAAACGATTCTGGATAACCTGGAGGCTATCGATATGGGTGCGGGCGGCGTGCACGAAAACTACACTCGCGTAAGTCATGATAGGGCGAATGCAAGCTTTGTATAATGTCAACTTATTTCTAAGCGACATTTTACTCCGCTTGCAGAGAAGGGGATACAGGCGACCTAATACGAAAGCCGCTCGATTGCGGACGGACCTAATGTGCGGGCCGAAAGTCATGGCGGAGTCCAAGGTGACTCCGAGGTACTTAACCTTCCTAGTCCAGGGGATAGGGCGATTGAATAGGGATATTGGGGCTAGTCGTCTGTTGGGCCGAAGGCTCCGCGCGGAGAACATATTGGCGGGTCCCCGGGATAAGACCACCGCGCCAATCTTCTCCGGGTTCACCTCTATGCGCCACGTACGGAACCATTGACCCAGGGCGTCGACTGCGGCTTGAAGAGCACGCGTTAAATAGGACATGTTCCTATGGGAATAATAGAGTGCGGTGTCATCCGCGTAAAGGGCGAGTTGGACTCTGCTCGAACGAGGAATGTCGTTCGTGAACAGGCTGAACAAGAGGGGAGAGAGCACGGAGCCCTGAGGGACTCCGGCCTGTATAGAATGGGGGCCAGCTTTGACTAAAACTACACAAAGCGTTTGCGTTCCGGAACAATCTTATTTACATTTTGCGCAAAGTGCCATGTTACTAGATTATAATGATATAAAACAAGAAACAAGCCGTGATCAGTTATAAGACAGAGTATTAAGATACATACGGGACGAATGGCCCACTGTGAATGAAATCATGTCTTCAGCCTTACTTCAATCGCAGGAAAGAAATCAGGTGATCGGACTGCATTATCCAAGTCGGTAAGTACCAACTACACAAATTTGTTGACACACTATAAAATCGTGTATTTTTAGTTTTTAAACTATTAATTTATTTGTTTTTATATTTAAAATGAAAGAAATTGTAAGAATTTTAATAAATAGAAGAATCATTTAATTCATTCTTCCCTCGAAATAATTATTCTTTTTAATATATCTAATGCATTGTAGAACTATGTTTCGTTCTTTTCGTATTTCTTTACTTAACAGTTTTTGAAGGAGTGTTGAAGGTATTTTCTGTTTGGGCTTGTAATTTTGTCTTTGACTATTCCTACAAACTGAATTTTTCTGTACTGGTGCAGGTTTTTCACATTTTGTATTCTGATCAGAGGAACATTTAATTTCTGTGTCAATCTTTAAAACTTTCATTTCTTCTGGACCACTGTCATCATCACTTTTATTCACTTCACTGTTGTTTATTGGATTGGTATGATCTTTAGGTAAATCTATAATTGAATTAGAAACTTGGCCTTCTTGAGCTTCTTCACTGTGATTTATTATCTTTATTACAGTATCATTACAGAACTCGTTTTCTTTTGTTTTGTCTTCATCAGAAGATCCATAATCACATATGAGAGATGATAGTGCACCACAAATTACTGGTTTCTGGTTGATTGAGTGTTCTTTCAAATCAATTTCTTCATAATCATCATCTTCAATTGAGTTGTTCAACTCTAAAATATCAGTTTTTTCTTCTTTTTCATCAAATACTATATTCATAATCCCAGAAAATGGCATAAGTTTGTTTTTCTGTTCTGCAACAGGTAATGTTTTAGGAATCTTCTTTGGATGCATCTTCGTGTCCTTAGTTGAATCATTTAGTATTTTTAACTTTTTCGGTAGTGATGGCTTTTGATTTCTGTTATCAACAGCTTGTTTTCTTTTATAGCCACCTCCACCTAAACATAAAAAAGGAAGACACTATATAAAGACAATTTAACAGAAAATCATAAGAAGTTCCTGTTCTTGGTTTGGCATATTTGTCACCAAGTGTTATTTTATGTTGAATGGTTTCACACAACTATTATATTAATTTTCTTTCTTATCTATAGTTATAATAAAACTGTAACAGGTCCAATTCTGTACATTGAAGATATTTTGAAAATTATGTTTGGAGAGCATTCTATAACCTATATACTAAAGCCAAAAAATATTTTTTTTTTTATTTTTGTCTGTCTGTCTGTCTATATCTCGGCTGAGCATCACGCCGACACTACTGGATGGATTGAAACGAAACTTGGCATGATTTGAGTTAATACTCCGAGGTAGGACATAGGATATTTTTTATCCCGACATTCGGCACGGTTCCCTTGGGAGAGGGGACTAAAGTCAAAATGTGTACTTGGTTATACGCTTGCTCCGATTTTAACAATTTTTCATTATAATTATAATAAATACTAGCTGACCCACGCAGCTCCGCCCGCGCTGTGTTTACGTTAACTAAACTTTCAATAATATACATTCGCATAGAATACAAAAACCTCCTTTTTTAAAGTCGGTTAAAAACTTGGACCCACTTTGGCTGCTTGCCGTCCGAAGCACGGAGACGTTTAGTTCAAATGGCGTTAAACGGTCACCCATCTATTTAGTGATCTTACCTAACGTTGCTTAACCCGATCGATTACAAAACCTTGATAACAACTCTCTATGAGTGTTCCCATACTAATATTTATTATATTATAAAGAAAAATTGATAAAATCGGACCAAGCGTATAACCAAGTACCCATTTTGACTTTAATCCCCTCTCCCAAAAGAACCGTGCTAGATTACGGGATAAAAAGTATCCTATGTCCTACCTCGTAGTAAGATCTCAAATCATGCCAAGTTTCATTTGAATCCATTCAGTAGTTTCGGCGTGATGCTCAGCCGTGATACAGACAGACAGACAGACAGACAGACAGACAAAAGTTAAAAAAATTACATTTTCGTCCTCAGTATCGGTTATAGAATGCCCTCCAAATATAATTTTCAAAATATCTTCAATGTACAGAAATGGACCTGTTACAGTTTTATTATAAGTATAGATTTGTAAGGGAACACTCATAGACAGTTGTTAACAATGTTTGGAAATCGATCAGGTTAAGCAACGTTAGGGAAGGTCATTAAATAGATGGGTGACCGTTTAACGCCATTTGAACTAAACGTCTCCGTGCTTCGGAGGGCAAGTATAAAGTGGGTCCAAGTTTTTAACCGACTTTAAAAAAGGAGGTTTTGTATTCTATGCGAATGTATATTATTGAAAGTTTAGTTAACGTAAACACAGCGCGGGCGGAGCTGCGTGGGTCAGCTAGTACATATATAAAAATCTCATGTCACGGTGATTGTGGTCGCACTTCTCCAAAACAGCATGACCGATTTTTATGAAATTTTCTATGTATGAGAATAAGTAGTAAAGTATACTCACACCACTAGGTTAAGCAACTTTAGGCAAGGTCATTACATATATGGGTGACCGTTTAATACCATTTGAACTAAGATCTCCGTGCTTCAGAGGGCAAGTAAAAAGTGGAACCCGATTTTAAAGATTTCAAAACAGGAGGTCATATAGGCGACGCGTAAGTAATATATAAAATGCGTACGTAATATTGACAAGTCAATGTGGTTGTGGGATCTCATAACGTAAAGAGCGCGGGCGGAGCTGCGCGGGTCAACAAGTAACATCTAAAGGAACTAATTATAAGCCCATCCATTACCAGGCAACATTTTAGAGAAATATTGTGCAAATAAGTTTAATACCAAAATATATTTTTGTAACCTGCAATGTTGACTGCTGGGCTAGGGTCAGCTTTGCATCATTAGAGATGAGTCACACTCATCTCTAGAGTGTGAGTGGCATGCACACACTATTAAGACAGGATAAGCATCGTTATAAATATTTATACTAGACTAGCTGTCTCGCGTAGCTTCGCCCGCGTAATTTTCTAATTTTCTGCCCAACCTACTTAATTCTTTTTCTGTATGAACCCAGTGGCGTCCACAGAGGGTAGGCAAAAAAACGTATTCGGCTTGTTTAACCTATTATATGTATATTAGTATACCATTTTATATATCCATAAGTCATCAGATTCTATAGACATATTAATTTGCATTTAAAAACTTTAATAAGATTATTATTCATAGGGTCCATACACACAAAAATACTTTGCATACCCTACGATTTCTCTAAATAATATTAATTTTAAATTATTTTGTACTGACATGGTATTAACATGATGTTTTTAAATGTAAATGGATATGTCTGTAATGTTAGTTCATTTATGGATATTTGTGGTGGCACAATAGCATATAGCTCTGCCTTTTTTCTGTGCACGCCACTGTACCTTCTACAAAGTATGAGAAAAAGTAAAAAAAGGTGGATGAATTTAGTCAAATCATTCTGAAGTTAGTGTGACCAAGAGAAATAGGGATCTCTTTTTTCTAAACATTAAGTATTACGGCCCTAAAAATGGTCACAGAAATAGAGGCACAGAGGCGAGTGTGTCACTATCCGAAATTAGGTAGTTAGTCC
Source organism: Furcula furcula (assembly GCA_911728495.1). NCBI lineage: Eukaryota > Metazoa > Arthropoda > Insecta > Lepidoptera > Notodontidae > Furcula > Furcula furcula. Next base: position 17,447,358 of record OU452245.1, read on the forward strand.
AAGCCCACTACAGCTAGCATAAAGATGTATCAAAATGCCTGATTTCATCTAACAATTGCCCTTATACATGACAATAGTAAAATTTCAGACTATCAGAGCATCTATTTTTTTAAATTAGTAATCTTAATATTATTCGACTAATTGATAGATAGCAGTAGGATTATCTCTTAGGTAGGGTATATTTTCCTATTTATAAACTTAAATTAATATTTACATATTTATATTATAATCATCCAAGAGTCACAGGGTAGACAAAGTCTTTGCCTCTAAGGAATACATACCACTGGAAACTGCTTAGAGTAGACCATAATCTACCATGTGGGCCAATGTGTGAAATGGTGAATTGGATATACTTAAAAATTCTGGGCATACCTCGGTTTTGTCAAGTTTTCTTTCACTTTTAGCAAATAGTAAATTTTCCAATTTGTTCTTATGATTTACACAGATTGGAAAACACAATGGGTGCTGCCAAGGCTAGGGTGGGGTACAAACCTATGCCTTACAATGTCTCAAGAAGGTCCTTAGCTACCATTACATATACCTAATCATTAATACATGGAATATATTCCAATAATATTTTCATCATTACTGTGTCATACACAGTAATGATGAAAATATTATTATTTAGACTTATCATATAAGTAGTAATAATTTTATTTCAAAGTACCAGAATAAGACAGTGTAGTAAATATAAAATTTACCATTTGATCTATTATTCCTGTATTCATTTTGTAAGGCCATTTTTTCGCCCCTTTCAATTTTTTCTTTACATTCGGCAGCTTTCTTTTCGATATTGGATTTAGTTGGGTATTTCTTTTTCCTTTCATCTCTCCACTTTTGTATTTCCTCTGGATTGTTAAGATTTGATATTTTCTTGTAAAGACCGGATGAATGTTGCATTTGAATGTGTTTTGTAATTACTTTTGGGTGTGCCACAAACTGGCAACCATCAATGTTGCATTTCTGTGAACGAGTATTGTTGTATTAATGAAAATATAAATTATTAAAGCTGCACTGCTGAACAAAGTCCTCCCACTTTGTTTAGCAGTGGATATCTTCCAGATGATGATGATAAAATTCTTAAACCTTTTGAGTTAGATATATTAGATATTACCTGATGTTGTTGTTTGTGTTTGTCCAGAAGTTCTAAAGTAGGAAATCCTCGGTCGCATGTCTCACACCAATGCTCTTCACAATTTCTTGGTTCTATATCTGTAGGTCCACGTTTGCTTCCTCGGATTTTCCATTGGAATTGTGGCGGTGTATTGCGTGGTCCCCATTTGTTACTATTAAATGTATGATTTTGGTAGATATTGTTCACCATTCGTGGATGTAGAGGCCTATACATTTTAATAGGTACCTATTATCTTTATATATTCCAAATATTTTATTTGGGATCAATAACTAACTCTTCAGTCTGGGTGGGTTAGAGGTTATTAATAACCTCAGGTTAGTTATTAAATAATATCCAATAGATATTATATTGTATCCCAAACAAACAATATTAGATTTGCATTGCAACCACATGGAATTATTTATTTTGTATTATCTCAACTCAACGAAAACCAAACGAAAACGAACAAACAAACGCGATTATAGTTAGACTCTATTTTAATGATCACGTGATGATCACAGACGTATTAAGTACGACATACACGCGCAGGTATACCTGACAGGTATACCTGTGCAGTTAAACTGTACAGGTATAATCATGAAGCTAGTAGGTCAACAATGGAGCCCAAACTCCAAATACTTGATTGAGGCATACGCTATCCCTTTCATTGAGGTCCGATGTGTGGTCCATGTTATAATTGAAATTACCCGAGAAATGGATACCCTAATATAGAAATGCTTTACTTACAAATCAAAAGAATGTTTTCCACCCGAAAACTTAAAATACGATGACAATCATGTCTAAAAAAAAAATTATTGGTACTGTTCTGCGAGTTCGATTAGAATAATGCTCTATTGTGTTTTCGCCAATTATACTCAAATGCAATGTTAATTACCGATTTTAAGGGTTCGTATTTTGTGGCAACACTGTCGCTTATTGTCAGCATGAAACTGTCTGTCATATAAATCGATCAAACATTTAAATACCATAATTTCACGATAAAGTGAATTAAAATCATAAAAATGGTGATAAAATGTGCAGTACTTGGTTGCAAAAATATGTTGTATCCAGTATTTAATACTGAATATCACTCGTAAGTGCGATTTTGTTCACTAATTACCTACCGATGATCCCTGTGCATTATGCACCATATTTTCGATCAGTTCTTCTTTCGATAGGCACATAACACGTTTTCAGTTCGTTTGTTAGTATTGGGTTTAAGTTTATATTAATTTGTACTTGAATTATTTAATTTTAAAATATTTCACATTATTTTAATAGAGTAACCATGGTAAAGATTTTTTGAAGACTTTCCGTTTTGGGGATTTTTTACCGCCACTTTATGATCAAAAAATAAACGATGTATTTAGTTCAAAGGATTGATATTGAAAACATATTGTATGTTCATTAATTTTACAAGTGTGTAGGTATGTAGGTTAAGTTTAGGTACAGTTAGTTTTGTAACTTATTAGATACATATTATTAAAATCATATTTATTCTTGTCGCCTCCTAGTCCTGTCGCGTCTAGTAGCCTCCGTGGCGCAGTGGGAAACCGCTTGCTTGCATACCGGGGGTCGCAGGTTCGAATCCTGCGGGGAGCAACAACTATGTGTAGTTGTTCCTCACTGGCTAGGATAATGCAGGCCGGTCATTGTCTGTAAAGTAATATGATCCATGCGTCGGATAGGCATGTAAAGTACACTTGTGCACTTGTGTCTACGCAAGCATTTGTGCACTGGATGATGGCTGATCTTGCGAAAGATTAGCCGCTGTGGTTGGATTGGCCGTATCGGCGAGAGTACCTATATCATTCCATAAATATACATACTGTTTTATTTACCCCTGGTCAATATTAATACATTTTTTATTTTCTTGTAGATTTCCTAAAAATATTGAGTGAAGGAATGTACCTATGACTATCCATTGTCCCATTGGAAAATAAATTTGATGAAGCTGCAATGATCTGCTGTTGGTCCAATGGAAAACTAAATTTACCGCGAATGCTTTTTCTATCGTCTAATGTGTTGGTTAAAAGGTGTTTTAGTTGTTTGCATATAATGCTAATTGCTATTCAGTATCTTGTGATTAATCGGAGATCGTTAAACGTACTGAATAAATGATTTTATAGCACAATAATTTTTTTAATCATAACTTCATATGCTTTTATTTTCACAACCATTAGCTTATTATTTATCCCTTGATTTTCTGTAAAGTAAGATGCTCCATGCGTAAGATGGGCATGTAAAATGTTGATCCTGCACCTGGTCTCTCCCCGGTCGTGTCGGTTTTTCATCCCATCGTATTTTGAGAGGTAAACGGAAGAGAGAGAGAGAGAGTGCAGTTGTGTCTACGCAAGCACTTGCGCACTATAATATATTTTGCGTAGACTGAGATCTTTCAAAATACCCACTGTGGTCATATCGGCCAGAAGGAGGTCCTTATTTATTTATCATCTGTTTCCCTATCAATCACAGTTTGTTCTTCTTGTACACAGTTCTTCCGTATTTCTGCTCCAACCCATAATCAGACTGATTAAGCAACTAGACATATTTAATCGGTTTAAACTTAAAGCATAATAATATCCTGGGACAATTCACACACGGTCATCTGATCCCAAACTAGGCAGAGCCTGTACTATGGAAACCAGACAACTGATACTAATACTTATATACTTTTTTTTGTAAATACATACTTATATAGATAAAACACCCAGACACTTGGTAAACAAGCCAAGTAAGTCGTATTATGCGACGAAGTTAAAAAGATGTCCTGATTTTTCATGAAACATTAAGGTTGCCCTCTTAGAAAGAGAGATCCGACCTCAATGAAAGGGATAGCGTTGACCTCAGGCATGTATTTGGGAGTGTTTCCTCCACTTTGACCCTAATAGCTTCATGGGTATAATTGAGCTCCATAGAGACCATACACGTAACGGTAAACCTGCACAAACTCTCAGTTGAAACGTGGTTGAAACCATGGCCCCGACAGCGGCGCATGACTGCGACGCAGTAGCGTTAATAGATTAATAGTTTGTTTTATTAAAGAAAAGGATATAAAACGACGACACCGTGAACAGTGGTGAAAAGCAAACAGTACTCTTATGTCGACTTATTGAAGGAATTGAAATTTAAACCGAATTATTATTACCGCAATTATCTACGAATAATAATAATATTCTAGGACAATCCACACACGGATCACAAATTAGGCAGAGCCTATACTATGGAAACCAGATAACTTTTTCTTGTAAATAAATACATAAATAGATAAATAACACCTAGACACTTGGCAGGAATCGAACCCACTACCTATTGGGTAGCAGCCGGCGTGACCACTAGACCAACAGGCCCCAATAGATGAAAAGACGTTTGTCGATGATTTTTTTCTTACGATTTATTATAATTGCTGCTACTTTTTTATTTTTAAAAGATTAAGAATCATTATTTGTCAGCATATTTTTATGTTACAATAATAGATGGTACCAAGTATTCTACCGTTTCCGGCGTACAAATGATTTATCGTTACAGGGTGACATAATCATGTCAAGGAATAAAATTATTTAAATTTTATCGTGATAATCTTTACACCATCTTTATGCCAAAAACAATGCTCCGACTTGTACATGTTTATAAATTCTTCCATTACTACATTCCGCTTACGAGACGACATACTGTATTAGAGCGCCGCGCGTCCTTTCCCTCTAACAGTCATCGGACAACTGACGCCTGCGCAGGCGACCGCCACACACGCTCAGTTTTGCCTGCACAGGTAAACTGCACAGGTATACCTGCGCAGTTAAAAATATGAAAATTCATATTTTTTGACTCGCCTGTACAGGCGTGGATACCTGCACAGTTTTGCGGCATACACGCTCAGGTTTACCTGCGCAGTTGAACTGTACAGGTATACCTGTCAGGTATACCTGCGCGTGTATGCCGTACTTTAGGGAACTGTATCCTAATAGCTTCATGACTGTATCCCTATTAGGGATACAGTAATCTTGAATGATTGAACGTATATACACAGTACTCTGTGGATTGAACCAACCATAGAGTAAAGCAAGGTGTTGCAATTATTTGAATATTTCCCCCTAGACCTTAGAGGAAGGATCTTTGAGAGATAGTAATTTCTTTCTCATACGCAGAAGAAAAGAATGCATTTAACGTAGACAGAATATAACACAGACATATACCAAGCCTGCCGCCGATAAGGACAGAAAAATAAGTACATACTAAATTTAGAGTTGCCACGTAAGGGAAATTTTACCCTTTGTGTAAAGCAAATACGGAGGTTGTTGTAAATAATATATTTTCTTTTAACATTTAGTTTTCTTACATTATATCGTCTTAATCTATGACAGTCTGCAAAAAGTGTGATTAAAGTGGCTAAGAGCTGTAGATAATTATTAGCCTCATACAAAAAAGTTAAGAGATTAAAAACAATAATATGCTATTTCCCAGAGAGGTAGGCAAAAATTGGCTTTCTTATAACTTAATACATACATACTATGGCCATTTACCGGGTAAGTTTTAGTAAATTTCTCCAATATACAAATCTATAGTAATAGTATCTTGGGACAATCTACGCTTGACCAATGACCACCTGATCTCAATCTACGCAGATCCTTTAGTAAAGTAACCAGATAAATGATTACAAATACTTGTAAACTGTATAAATACATTTTTAAATAGATAAATAACACCCAGACAATTGTTCGGAATCCTTCGGAATCGAACCCATGTCCTATTGGGCAGCGGCCAGGTCCCTCAGATCGTCGAACAGCCGTACATCGCCGCCGTCCGCGGCATGTACTGCTCGACCCACCCGACCCAATGTCCGTCCTCCTGGACCATGACAACACCAACACCGACAACGATGTCAAAACACATCAACACACAGACACCGGTCTCGCCGGCGAGGCCGAAGGGATCCGTACGCATGCGACCTCGACATGCATCCCCTCGCTGAGTTTCTTGCCGGTTCTTCTCAGCGGGGGCGCGTTGTGAACCGGTGGTAAACTCATTTTCTCTAAGCGGCAGCCCAAGCCGAGGCCGTGCCTCCCTGAGGTGCCCTTGTGCTAGTCGCTACCTAAACCTTTCCGGCTGGAGCGCTTTGCGCTCGCCCTCTTGTCCGGTGAAACAGTACTATTCATACAAAAAAAAAGTGATGATCAATAAAGCAAAGTGACTATCAAGCTTCAGTTGTCCACCAAACTTTGATGTCTACTGAAAGTGTGTTTGGTATTTATTGGTGATTCAAGTTAGGCAATACCAAATGAATCATTTGATAGTTATTTAATAGTCACTTTGCTTTATTGATCATCACTTTAGTTGTCAAACGAGATAGGTACATAATAGGGGGGCAAATGAAACAAACTATTCAACGTCGGTACTATTTATTTATAATTCAGACAAATTTACCAATAAATTGTAACCAACAACATACATACATATATTTAAACAACATGCATATAGTAAAAGCACGATTAAATGTACAATGACCATTGTGCCTATAAATAACGAATGAATACGTCCTGCGCAGCCTTGGACGAATTACTTGAGCGCTTACGTTATTTCTGAATATTTAAGCATTCGGGAATAACTTTTAGCAACTTAATTCTTTTTGTTGCTGCTATCCACAGTATACAAATATCCATATTTTCAGGAAATCATAAAAATAAATTCGGGAAATCTGAGAAATTCTTCGATGCACCCAGAATGTGGGATCGTGTATGATGCACTTAATAATAATTTACCACTTATTTATGGTAGTCTCTCTTTTATACACTGGCAACACTGATAATGGCGATCAATAAACTGAAAATTTTAGGTTATGGATGAAAAACAAGAATTTATCGATCTTACACGTAACTTTCAAGTAAAATAGTAACTAATTTAGAGCAATAAGATCTAAATAAGTCGTTTACATGTATTAGTTTCTAAATGTAATCTCTAAATTGGCCATAATAATTTACCTGTGAAACGATATTTCACTAATTTTACGTTCACTGTTAGTTTTACAGCCTTTATTACTGCACTGCACCATTCTTAAAATATTTCCACAACACACAGTAATTTCACAGTTAGTTTTTAATTGTATTTTAAGTAAATTATTTAATTTTAAAAGCACGTTAACCCCTGGTTGTCGGGTCCTGGAGCAAACGTCAAATTTGTTCCGCACCCACGGTGCGGAAAAATCGAACACATGCTGAGGGACAAAAAATCATATACACTGTTTCTTTCTATCACACTTAACCTACATAAACGCATTCTTTTCTTGCGTGAATGAGAAAGAAAGTGTCCAGCCCTCTATTGTTTTCTTCCTCTAAGGCATTTAATGATTGAACCATAGAGTAAAGCAAGGTGTGGCATTCATTTGAAACACTTCTCCCTAAACTTCTTAGTCAAAACTCAGAATAGATTTGAGACCAAAAAAAAAATTCCGTTAATAAGCCGAGTAATTGAATACTCTGTAAGATTTGAACAGAGCATAATATTCCAAATTTTGTTTTTTAACACATACGATAATTTACATATTTTCTAAAAGGCCCATCATGAGTAACAACAACTTAAATTTAGACTATTGAAGAAGAAGATATATTTATTTGTGACACATTTCAACACACATATCAAATATTATAAGTATGTCGGAACACGGCTAAGGTACATAAGGAACAAGAACAAACTGAACGGCAGCGGCAACCTTGACCAGTCACTCATCTCTTCAATACGCAACACACTCGCTAACGCCCAGAAGCAACACTTACAAAACCTTACTTGAATGACCTTTGCGTCACCAAGGATACCACCAGATCATGATTAGAGTAGGGCATCGAAGACCTACCGACCTAACGATTGGCCTCCACCGTATCCCCTCACAGCCAACCCTGACCAACCAGCTTCCTATTCCGACCTTCAAGCTACATGATTAACTAGTCACAATCATCCAGAAATATCACAATAGACCGACTCACTGTCACTACAGTACGACTCGACTGACTCAGACATACTGCCTCAGACAGACTGCTCTAGACAGACCGACCTCTCCGCGCTCTGAATATTTTTTATAAAGACCGTCGTTAGTTTTCCCCCTCTCCGTTACAATTTATGAAATGACATCTACCCTACATTTAAGAATCAACACGATACTTTGTATTTCGTAGTCAATTGACGACCCATGCTAATGACCCGGAGGCGACAAGTATATAATAAATATTACAATAACACTCTTAGTGTGTTTGTGCGTCACAAAATGGCTCCAACTCAGCATAAAGCAGGTTGTAAACAACCAACGCTGGTCTTCCGTTGGAGCCAATTGGTGCCGTCACGACGCTATAACCTATATCATGCTTAAACTAATATTATAACTGTACTAAAGAAATTGACCTAACACGAAATTCGTAAAAAGAAAAAAGACACATAGAAAACAAGAGAAAAAACTATTTTAAAAAAAATAACAACCGACTTCAAAGTAAATTATCTAAAAAGCATAAAATAACGAAAATATATTGAAGTCGGTGCTAGCACATCATGTTAACTAACACTAGCACGAGCTGACACCGACTTCAATATATTTTCGTTATTTTATGCTTTTTAGATAATTTACTTTGAAGTCGGTTGTTATTTTTTTTAAAATAGTTTATTTAACACTTTTTAGTGACTTTTATTTTAGCAAAATATGTATCGGCACTATCACGCAACTCGAACGACTACGTTACAGTAACTTACTAAAACATAAAAAGTTTATATCTCTTAAACTACTTGACCGATTTTGATGAAACTTGTACTCTACCCTAAGTTGAAAAATACTCTAACTATTGCAAAAAGAATTATCGAAATCGGACTTGTAGTTTTTGAGAAATCCGCGGACAAACCTACATACATACATACATATATACATACATACATACATACACTCATAAAATTTGATAAATTTGTTTAGAAGCCCACATAGATTAAGATAATATATTATTATATTTCATTGCTTTATACTTCAGATATATATGAATTGACAATGTAGTTTATCTCTATATACTAGCGAGTTGCGCACGTTTAGAGACGTAAAACTGTGTTTTTTTTTTTTTTTTTTTTTACCACTAGTTACGTCGCGGACGGTCCAGACACCTCATTGTTTCTTTGTGCGCAGCGACGAGCGCACGCGCCTAAGCAAAAACAGTTTAGTGATATTAAAATATTAAAACATATCTATTAATGTGGGAAAAATCGTGATCGGCTGCGAGCCTATCGCGATAACATAAGTACCTGCGAGCTACTTATGATTAACTATAAATAAATTAAGTTGTGTGTCTAAAAATACTTGGTAGTAAACAAGTTACCTACCCACTTATTATTCGAATTACTACCTTCGAGTTCGAGTCAATAATATCTACCGTCAAAGAAAAAGTGACGAATGACAACAAAATGTTTAAAAGTTAACAAAGTCGTGATTGACCGAGAGTCAATTACGACAACATAATTAGCTGCGAACTAATTATGAGTCATGGATTCATGACAAATGAATGCAGTTGAGGCATCCAATTGATTATTTATCGGATGCAAGACAAGTTCCATAGATTTCTGGTAAGTAACACATAATTACTTGTAATATCCATAGGAAATAGGGAATACAACTATTGATGGTAGTCATCACGGCGACATGATTGGCTGCGAGCTAATCAAGAGCCATGGATTATACAAATGAGATAGGAAATGCGTGCAATCTCAAAGAGATATACACGTCCCAACCTACAATTTATTTTGTCTAATGTAATACCCACTAAACAAAGGTTACACACAAGATACTATTATTATTTTTTCTGCTCAACTACCCACCACTTTTAATTTTTAATTCGTGCATTTACACATATAATGGTACGAGCCCCGAGTCTGGCTGAACTACCAACGGGTCTTCAACATGAAAGCGGCTCTGCCTAAGTGGTTCAACTATCAAACAATCGCACATTGGTGCGATTGTTTATCGCCAGATCCTGGTTTCAATTCCCAGGTTGATTAGGTCTTTTTCACGGGGTTTTCGTAAAGAAATCCTGCGCTGGGTTTCCAAAAGGCATCCCTCTAGTGGAAATTGGTTTAGAAGCGTGCATAGCAAATGCCTACAAGGCAAGGCTGTACTATTCCCAGAGAAAACAAAAAAAAAACTTTATGGTATACATTATTGGCAGAATGCAAATATTTTGTACTCTTGTGGTCCTGTGTCGGACATGTTACGTACGTTTCTATATAAGCGTATAGAAATAAAGGTAAAGTACCAATCCAAACTTATGCAAAACAATTAACTTGCATATAAGTCCGACCTTGAATTTATGCTGTGCAAAAAAGTATGATAAAATCAATAAATAAATGACAATTTGGGATGTGACAAGAGCACTTTATCCTATTTATCAAGACTATGTCAGGATAAAGAGGTATAACTTACGTATTTCCGTGTTGGAGTGAAAATCACAGTTATTCATGCCTTATTGGTCAGTCAGTAACATTTTCTGGGTCTATTAGCCCAGGGGGCGTCCAATTAGCATAGGTATTGGTATAATTACATAATATACTCTAGTCGAGGTGGCATTTCCTTGCACCTCAACAGCATGATAATTAATAAACAAGGTTCACAGATAAGAAAACAAAACTCCTGAATCATCAGCCCCTTCCACACCTTGTAGAAGAACTGGGCGGTACCTTCTAGCTGCCCTTGAAAAGGGGGGGGGGGGGCGAGATAAGGGGAAGGCCAACAGCAGCATCAATCGCATGTTCTAGCGCTAAAGGATACCGGCTGGACTAACATGTACGCCTCATCATGTAAGGTACAACAAATAGTCAGATTTAGATTTCAAATGTTGGCCACAAACATATGTATTTTACTTGTATAATTATATAAGTAACAAATTTCCCAGCCATGTTAACATGGATATTGTAAAAACGACGTTTCATATCATCTTTGTTCTGAAGTAGGTAATTAACTAAAACTAAATAGCACCACATCCAAACTTTACTTACATTATAAGCAGAGGTATGGATGCTTATATTGCAACACATATATAAACTTAGTATCGTTATTTCATTGGACACATTTAATGAGATTAACTTATTTTAGTTTTAGTAAACTACTAAACAGAGGATTTAACCATAAATATGTATATTTTATGAAAATCAGAAACGAATTCTGTTCCTTAAATTGCAATGAGGAAAAAAAAAAATAATACACTCAAACCGGAAGTCTAACCCTTTGCTATCACATTGTTAGATCATCGGCATTTAGTACAAATATAAAATATATTTGACGCCAAAACCTAAGTTCGGCAAGCGATTCATTTATATATTATTTTTTTTTAAATATTTGCACTTATATTTATATAATATCAATATAGCTTTTATCCTCTCTACTTATAGATAATATTTAAAATCATTACCACAGTGAAACTTGAACTTAACAACAGTTTACACCACTTTGTCATACTGACCATAAGATTCCCAGTCTGAAATTACCGGTACTAGTAACAACAATATTATATAACATATAAATATAGTAAAACAAAATTTGTATATAAATATCATCTACCTTCTATGGTACCGAGAATAATAACTAAGATTAACTATTAAGATAGAGGTTAAATAACCTATCAATCTTATCATAGAAAATATTTTCGCAAGTTTTGTGGCATAATCACGTAGAGATAGCAGCCGACGTATATATTATTCTAAATTACAGCGTACACAATACATACTCTCGTATGTTTGGCCTTAACGGTGCTTGATGAGGTTATGGTGAAATTTTATTAAAATGATTGTAATTAAATAAATTGTGACCGTAAATTTATAATTGCAATAGACAAAATAAGATACATCGAACTGATAAAAGTATACCTTTTTACCGGAGGTAACATACAACGTGCAATACGGTTGTTATAGAATAATAATTATCTGATTCATGCATATATATTCCTTTGATGATGATTATCTTGATGACATATGCATAGCGATAAAAATGTATACATTTATGAAATTTAAAACCAAAAGTTAGATAAAATTATAAGAATTATAAAATACAAAATTGGAATTTAAAATTAGAATTAAATTTACAAAAAGAAAAAATAAGGGTTAATTAATTACCAAATTATCCGTTTGCGTTTCTTATAATAAATATTTCTCGAACGCAGATTCTGATTGGAAACATCATTTTGGTCTTTAAATTTATGTTACAGAAAACTTAAGCCTAACAACTTTAATTCCAATACAGCAAATTCAACTTCCTAGCTCAGCAAAAACAAGATAGGTATGCATATGCAGTATATCCACACTAACACACAACCCAGGGTGAGTTAATTTATTTTCATGTGTTCGCCACTATCGTTAATGTCCCATCGAAGAAATCGATGATTAAGCTACGGGAAATCATTATTCTTTTCCCAAATTGATAATATTGGCCATGGGATACTTAAACACCAAACTAACCTGTATACAGCATGCATGCACTTGCCTTTCACGCGGTATACTTAATAATGACGGCCATCGATGAAAAATACCATAAAAAAGCATAGCGTCCCATCAAAACTATCGTTTAAACAAAGTATGAGTATCAACCCTCTACATAAATACCGTGATACCGGCCGGCGTAGTGTTGTGCCAACACAGATATTGGATCATTATTTCTATTATTAAAATCTTATCGTATTTTCTGCTTATAGAAATAGAACTCAATAAGTTAAAAGTAAGTATAAACCAAAACCTGCTTGTTTTGGACCTAAGTACGAGTATAAAACACTAATACTTGAGACTTATAAAAGATATTTAATCACTTTAGAATCATAAAACTTTAGACAAGTTGTAAAAGAATATCAATAATAGGCTAAGGTAACTGCAAGTTCAAATACATAAATACGGATATCCAATAAATGTATGTAGATATCTTAAGCACGCAAAAATAAGTTAAGATAGTCATAAAAAAAGTGATAGAACATCGGCCGTTGACATTCTAGTTCTATTTTAGTTCTTCTTTAACAAGAGAAATATACACCTGGTCTTTAACGACTATACCTTCGTAACAAGACATATAAGGACAACTAATATAGTAAAAGTTTTACTAACATAGATCACTCACAGCTCAACTAATCAGTCAGTAAAATAAACAAGTGAATAAAAAAAAAAAAAAAAAAAAACAGACTAGGGTATTTCTTAAATTGTCTTCCGTGCATAACAAACGTCACCTTGGCCGTACGATTTGCGGGTCTTAGGAGGTACTCCTACTGTCATAGCTAGAAAACCGTCAGCTAAACTAACTTATTAGTGGTTTTGATAAACTTATTATTATTACCTATTATAACCCCGTTAATTATTACCTATTGTAAATCTACAAAAAATTATCAGTTTAACTAATATTTTACTTAAACTATACTATTTATCTTAAACTAAAAAAAAAAAAAAAAAAAAAAATAGCTATACCATCGAAACAAAACCTTACTCTCTAAACATCTACATTGTCAATTCATATATATCTGAAGTATAAAGCAATGAAATATAATAGATGATCAAACGAACTTCTTGAAGTGAAGTTCGATCATTATTATATGAATTGCTTTATACGAAGATATAAAAACCCGCCCACCCATGATTAAATCACATAACACGTGTTCAGTGCATTTAACCCTTGAATAAGGTTTTGTTGAATTATAGGCATAAACATAATCTCTAAAGAATGAGGTGTCTGGACCGTCCGCGACGTAACTAGTGGTAAAAAAAAAAAAAAAAAACACAGTTTTACGTCTCTAAACGTGCGCAACTCGCTAGTATATAGAGATAAACTACATTGTCAATTCATATATATCTTCGTATAAAGCAATTCATATAATAATGATCGAACTTCACTTCAAGAAGTTCGTTTGATCATCTAATATTACGCATTTTTATTAATATTACATACATACGCGTCGAATAGAGAACCTTCTTTTTGAAGCCGGTTAAAAAGAAGAAGTATGTCAAACGTCACTTTTTGTAGATTCTTGGGATTATTGCGATATCATTTCTTTTTTCAATTTATTTCACACATCATATTTTCATATTTATGTATCCACAGTTACCCAAACCCCTTTAAACATTGTTTTCCTATATCTAGGGGTAAAATCCCCGAGTTGGAAACCCTTATTCATATTATCGTATCTAGAAATAGAATAGACGATAGATGAGTATTTCTCAAAATAAATATACATTTGTGAAAAAAAAAGTGTGCCTCGTAATATTTAAAAAGTTACACGTTTTTATTCATATATGAAAACATAATTGTAAAGTTAACATATTAAACTTTAAAATTACTATACATGATTAGTATAATCTATCATCCAACTAATTATAAAACACTTTTTTAATAACCATGTTTTTTGCTTTTCATACAAAAATAAATTGAAACCCTACCACCCTCATACGTATTATACTACATAAAATACGTTATGTCACGCCAATATTGTCCACTTTTGTGTATTACAAGTCCATATTAAATGTAGTTTCTATTGAAAAGTAATTTTATATGGGTTTCCATAGTAAATTAATTAATTAAATGAGAAAAACAACATGAGTCATGCCCATTTACTTTTTCGTTATTACTCTTTAGTTACGTTTTATTTCTACTTCCATGTAATTTCTAAATGAATTTGTTAAATTTTAAGATGGGCAAGCCTAGCTTCTTTCAGATTGGTTGTTGGTCTGGCGTCTCAATCATATCTTTGAATATGAAAATCAGTTAAAACCGGTTTCATTTTTCAACTACTTTTTCGTAACACAAATTATTACCAGCAGTTTTTCACAATGTGGAGAGCCTTGATTTGTTTTTCTTATTATAATACCTGTGGTATGAACATAGAAGCGTATATATATAATTGCAGTTTCATGGTATAACATACTGTTAACTTTTTAGAATCCTGTTTTGTCTAATCCTTTTTAGAATTTCGTTACGTTTTCGTAACGTTACGAAAAAAAATTATAAAGCTGAGTGTATACAGTTACAACCTAATTATGCATAGTAACATTCATTGCCAACATGAAATAAATACACTTATGCTGAAAATAATAATACGATAGAAAATAACACTAAACCTGAACGTAATTATATAAATAATGAGAATGTCATGCATATTGGAGATACTAATACAATCTACAGCAGAATACGTGGCCTATTTTTAAAGAAGAAACACTGGAAATTATATTACCTTTTTGTTCAATTCTTTAAAAGAACAGATCTTGCTGATTTTTAAATTTGGATAGCTTTTTTTTTATAATAACATGAATAAATGTATAACTTCCTTGTTGTATTTTAAATGTTCCAAAAGACAGTAGAAAATATAAATAGGTAAATATTACAAAAATAAATAAGAAGATAGGTACTTATGAAACATCAACAATATTCGATTAAATAAATTATGTTTCGCCATCATGTAACAAGCCTTAAATTTACTATTTCGTAACAACTATTTCGTTACGTACATTAATTTTGAGAAATACTCAGATAATGATGGATGGATGAATAAAATTGATAATGATAGTTTATTCGTCCATAAATAGGACAGGCGATGGAATTTCTCCGTATTTATTAAACGTTAGTTGCCATAGTTACGGAGACGCAATGGATCATTGATTTTATAAATCTATGCGATGGATGAAGGATAGGTCCCCAAAGGCCAAAGACAATCATAGAAATAAGTATTTCGTAATATTTGATGAGAAATTGACATGACAGACAAGTTTAACAATTTAATGAAGAATTGGCTTAGGCCTGAAAATATATCACAGACGTATTAGGTAGGAGTGTTCGCAACGGCTATATATTAAAAACGCGTTATAACGATATGCTACTTATAAAACGCATGTTATTTTTTACGCTTTAATATATCAGTTAGCTTCCTAACGTGGCGTTTGGATTATCGTCGCGCCGCGTCGTTCGTTAAACGTTTTTTAATAGCTATGTGGACTTAAGAATAACAATATGTTCGAGCTGCGGCTGCTATTCGAGCGATTAGCGGGCAGTATTTTTTTTAGTAAAGTATATTATGTTCTAGCCCCACTTCTAACTATAACTACAAAAAACTTTTTACAAAAATTGCCTAACCTATTATTATTTATATTATAAACACTTAACTAAAACTAACTTTAATTTATAGTTTTAATACAGTAAACAAACCAACACGATGCTTTATTTGAAAAAAAAAACACAAATCGGAATCGCTTACAAACACGACAGACGATAATCGCGTACGTAAATAAATACGTCATACAAGGTCAAGCCAGTAAGCCGCACTGATTGATTCAACGAAACGAAAATAAACTAACGAACGTTATTATAATTATGATACGAACAAATAAGATAAATATCGTTGGAAATCATCTAACGTGCAAACGTTAGATATTACTGGACACTGATTTAAATATAGTTCTTAAGCAGTTGTATTAAAGTATTATTTGGCATGCAACTCGTGACAAAATATTATACGGCAAAGTGAAATTGACCTTGGTCCTTGAGTCGTGGCCCACGATGACGAGTCACGTGCCAATTAATACTCTAAGACAATTACTTAAGAACTATATTTGAATCAGTGTCCAGTAATGAAATGAATAAAATAGTTTTTACGATATTTCGTTAGTATCGTATCGTCGCCGCGTCGTGGCAGGCGGCTGTGGTCATGCGGCGTGCGTGCAATACCTATGTAATTTAAATAACGCTTGCCTAAGATATCAAATAATAAGCGATTTGATTATTTATAAATAGTGGATTATTATATCAGTTATATAATATAACGAACACTCCTAGTATTAGGGATGATAAATGAAAAAAAATGAAGACACAATATTAAGACTTTTTTTTTTTTTTTTTTTTTTTTTTTTTATGGCACTGCGCTGTGTGCGCGCATTCAGCCAAAAAAAAACGAGGAAACGTGAATTGTATCAATAGTATGTGGAATACGAAATTTAGAAAATAAAAATCAGTTACGTATGTGCACATAAAAATAAAATACATCTACCTATGTACAGAGCTTACAGAGATATTTGAAAATATATAGTATGTTGTAATGATGTTGTAGGAAGAAGTGAAGTGTCAGTGTCAATAATAATGACAGCTGACGTAAAATAAATAAATTACAATAGGTACAAACATAAGAGACGTTAAATTAAAATATAAAATTACAATTTAATATCATTAAGAATAATGAAAGATGCCAATGCTTTATATACATTAACATCTTTTGCATATAATAAACTACGAATGGAAAGAGGGAAAGGTACACCAAATGTGAGAAGATTAGATAATAAGATGGAGCGATCGTAAAGTGGGCAGGCAAAGAATATGTGATTCAGATCACCAGGATCAAAACCACAACTGCAAGCGGGTGAGTCTATGATGTTGAACCTAGCAAGATGCGCTGGAGCACAAGTATGACCAAGTCTCATTCTAATTAAAACTGTTGTAGCATGCTTGCTAAGTCCCATCTTCACAAACCATGGTCTGGAAAATTCAATTTTTGGCTGTATCGCTCGGTAAAATCTGCCAACACTAGTATTGTTATTTTCCCAATGGTCTTCCCAAGTATCTCTTAAATAAGATGAGTTTGAGATCAAATCAATACTGTAATTTTTGTATGGGAACATATCTCCAGATTGTACTGCATCATTTGCCACGGAGTCCACCCTTATGTTACCAGAAATTCCGCAGTGGCTAGGTATCCATGCAAAGGCTACAGACAACTCTTTTTGTGAACATTGATATAATAGGTTGCGAATTTCATAAATTACAGGATTTAATCGACTACTGAATGGATTATTGTTTAATGACTGAAGAGCGCTTTTACAGTCTGTAAAAATAATAGTTTTACCAAGTTTGGCTATTAATATATACTCAACAGCTTTCAGAAGACCAAGACATTCACCGGTAAAAACAGAAGACTCTGGTGGAAGTTTTATTTTTTGGACAATATTGTATTGAGAATGGTAAACTCCGATACCAACACTGCCAGTGGGAGAATGTTTGGAGGCATCAGTAAATATGTGATGCCAATCAGACCATCCAGAATCAATAATGCAATCAAAAGAGGAATCATGTTGGTGATCTTTTTTACTTAAACCTATATTAAGATGTATTACTATAGGGAAAACTAAAGAACTGTAATTATTATGGAATATACTAAGTGTTTGGTGCTGATGTAGAGGAGCAGAAATGGATTGTAATTTATGGAAACTGTTAATTAAACAAGGTACTTTTTTATTAGTCCAGTATGTAGATGATACAATAAGACTTGACAGAAGTTGTAAATTCATTACTAAAGGATGATTGGAGAATTGGGCACATCTAAAAATAAATCTGTTTGAAAGGAGTTGACGTCTTAGTGTTAGTGGAGGTTCTTGACACTCTACTTGTAATGCATTTTTGGGACTAGATTTCATGGTGCCTGTAACAATTCTTAAAGCTTTAATTTGAACATCATCTAGTTTTTTTAAACATGACACACTACTAGGCTCCAAGAAAAAGGTGCCATAATCCAACACACTTCTTATTAAAGCATTATATAATAATATAAGAGAAGCAGGGTGAGCACCCCACCAGACTCCTGAAACACACCTGAGGATATTCAACCTTTTCTCACATTTCGCTGCAACATAATCACAATGTGGCAAACCAGTAAGTCCAGAATCTAAGATAACACCCAAAAATATAATTTGTGATTTTATGGGAATAGGAGTATTATCATATATAACTGTAAAAGGGGGAGGGGACCGTTTTCTACTGAAAGGAACAACGGCACACTTAGGAACTGAAAGCTCGAGACCATTGTCATCAAGCCATACTTTTAGAAATTTAAGATGCAGAGATAATTTTTTGCTAGCTTTCTTATATGATTTGTCTTGAGTATATATTAATAAATCATCTGCATACTGCAATACCTTTACTGAACTACCAAGGGTAGCCTCTAGATCATAAGTGTAGATGTTATACAATATTGGACTAAGTACAGATCCTTGTGGCAAGCCCTTCCAGACTAAACGTGTTAGCTTAGTGTTATCATCCAGAGATAAACTAATAATCCTTTCAGATAACATATTAACAATAAAATTTGTTAGTAATATGGGTACCCCTAATGTTATTAATTTCTTTTTCAGGACTGAAAGTAACACATTATCATATGCAGAGCTTATATCAAGGAAGGCAGCAAGCACAGATTCATTATTAGAAAAGGAAATACGAATATCGGTTATAAAGATACCTAGACTATCATAAGTACTTTTACCCTTTCTAAATCCATATTGAGTCTTAGCTAACAATTGGTTACTTTCTATGAACCACTCAAGACGATTTTTCACTAAATGTTCAGATAGTTTGGCAAAAACTGAAAATAATGCAATTGGCCTATAGGAGGTAGCTTCGTGAGAAGGTTTAGTAGGCTTTAATATTGGAATAATGGATTGTGTTTTCCAAGAATCAGGAATGTTACCAGAATACATAATTGAGTTTATGAGGTCAAGAAAATAGGACAGCATATTATCACTTAAATTCGACAAGAAAGAATATGGCACACCATCTTCACCTGGAGCAGAATCTTTCACGGAAAATAATACACCCTTCATCTCATGTAGTGTAAATGGCGAATTAAGAGCTGTCTTAGAAATGGAAGTAGGAAAAACAAGAGGGCAGATAGCATTAGCATCAGGAACTGATGGAGGCGCTAAGTGGTCCATAAAGCTTTCAGCTAACTCACGCGGTAAAGATTTAAATGGTTCTTTAAAGGCAGATCTAAATCTTTTAATATGCTTCCATACAAGCGAAACCTTTATGTTGGGAGAAATTGAAGCGCAAAATTGTCTCCAACCGTAAAATTTTTTTTTCGTAATAATTTTCGAGTCTTACGGGCAACTTGAGAATATAACTCAAAATTTTCAGATGTCATACAGCTTCGATAACGTTTTTCTGCCTCCCTTCTCTCTTTGACAGCTAGTGTACATTCATGGTCCCACCAAGGCGGAGATGGTATTTTACCAGATGCACCATTTCTAATCGGAAATACGGAATTTGCAATCTCTACTATGGCATGAACAAGAGCATTAGAGCAATCTATCTCATTTCCTTGAGTGATTTCTGGTAGTGAAGCGACCTTCTGTTCAACTAACTGTTTGAATGTATTCCAATCTGCATTACATAGATTATATTTTAACCGTGGGCTATGTTGAGGAACCGGGCGACATGTAAAGGGAAAAGAGATAATTAACGGGAAATGATCACTGCCATGAGATGAAGATAATGGGTACCATGTCAAAGAGGAGGCAAGAGAAGGCGAGCACAAAGAGAGATCTATTGCACTTAGGCCTTCAGTGGGGTGTGTAAGACGGGTAGGTAGACCAGTATTCAATATACATAAATTATGTTTGTCAATTAGTTCCAACATTTGTTCCCCATTATAATTTGTCGCAGAACAACCCCAAGATATGTGATGTGAGTTAAAATCTCCCAGCACTAATGTTGGATGAGGAAAAGAAAGCATAAGTTGATCAAGCTCTGAAAAAGTAATAGAAGAAGGATGAGGCATATAAATGGAAACTATATTTACATTATTTACATTAACCGCAACAATAGAAAAATTGTCACTGTGTGATGGTACATTAACAATAGAAAAAGTATATGAATTATTTACAAGTATGGCGACTCCACCATACCCATCAGGCCTATCCTCTCTGACACATGTATAGCCAGGAATCTTAAATAAGATACCCGGTCTAAGCCATGTCTCAGAGAGACAGACCACAAATGGTTGAAATTGATTTATCATATCAATCAAATCATTCTTTTTATTTATAATACTTCTACTATTCCATTGAATTATTTTGGCGTTCTGGTCCATTATTGAACGATATGATTTTTTGAAAAATTTCTAATATTGGGGCAACGCTGGACGGTAAATCAATGTTCAAATTATGTTTATTACCAGAAAGCAGCTGTATCAAAGCTGCAATAATATCTGCAACTGACACTTGCGAATTATCCTTTTCTTTACTGCTTATAGCCTGGCCATTAGAAGACGATGGTAAATCACTATAATCTTTCACTAGCTCGTTATGTGAAGCCCTATCATACCCTTTAGAAACTTTAGGAGGCGGACGAGGTTTAAGAAATACTGTTTTTTTATATGACACACTACTAGATGGTAGCTGACTTGGAGAAGAATTAGAATTATTAACGTCTGACCTAGTTTTTAAAGTATCCGAATATGGTCTTTGGACTGAGGCATGAAGTTTCGATGCCTCCACGTAAGAAATGCAACTGTGCGCCATTGATTTCTTAATGTTTAACTGTCTATTATATTCGGGACATATTTTATTTATTGCAGAGTGATAGCCTGAACATATACAACAAACAGCATCCTCGTCATCAATGTTACAAGAGGATCCTGTGTGTTCTTGACCACACTTGTAACACCGAGGTCGCGACCTACATTTTGACTGTGTATGACCGTATCTACAGCATTTGTAGCATTGTATAGTAGGATAAATATATAAGTCTACAGGCAATGCAGTGTAGCACAAGTATACTTTTTTGGGTAAGACCTGTCCATCAAAGGTGAGCACAACAGTTTGAGATGGATTCCATTTTGGTATGTCTCCTGTAACCGGAACTTTGTAGTTAAGACGCCTAGTTTTTACAATTTTACCACAACCGACTGGAAGAGAAATGTTGGAAACAATTTCATCATCAGACATGTCCGTTGGGACACCACGAACGAGACCCATGCGTGTAACATTTGATGTAGGAATGAAAGCTTTAAGATTGTCTGAGGCTAGGCGCGAATCAGAAATAAAATTGTTGGCGTCAATAAAATGTGAAAAAGATAATGTTATTTTATTTCTACCGATTTTTTTAACACTCCCATTAACTATATTTGAAAAATTATATTTTTTTAATAATTTACCAAATGAAACCGGGTGAAAGCTGGTATTTTCGGGCATCAATGTCTTAATCACGTGAACAACATATGGAGCGAGATCTGTACTTTCATATGAACTTCTGCCAACATTGAACGTGGACTCTGAGGATACTGGTGGCGGAATGGTAGGTATCTCTGAGGCTTTCAGGGAAGTATTAATAGTTCCCCGTGAAGTCTCAGAAGGCAAAGTAGTGCTATAGACAACTGGTTGTTCACTAACAGTAGTGTTTTTATTTAATTCCTGGTCAATGCAAATACAATCAGAACTATTTGTAATTTCAGAACTGGTACTTTTCCTTTTCTTTTTGTTGCAATGCTTGCAGATTTTATTTAACCGACTGCGTTTTAATTTTCGAGAAGAAATGTCACGGCTACGAGTTGAACAATCAGTATCCATCTCTGATTCATTTGAAATGGTGATAAAGCATGACGCCGGGGGGGCCGTGCCCCCCGGGTCAGGAGGCTCCATGGAAAGGGACAATAAATAAAAGAAATAAAACTTACCACTAAACTGAAGATATATACACACTAATTATATTATAACATATATACTAAATGATTAAATACTATTATACAATACCTAACTGATCTATATTACAAGAATAAAATTAATTTTAAAAATTCTGTTTAAAAAACGCGCCTGCACTTTTCAACGTTTCCCGCGCTTTTTCTATTAAGACTTGGCCTAGCTACAAATTGATATATTACTTATTTTAGACTACTCAAGACGAGGCTGTATGGGCTAGAAACCGTTACCTTCGGTTTCAACTAAAGGAAAAAAAAAAATATTGTACCTATTTGTTTGAGATATTGGATAATAATATTTTGGAAATAGAATAGATATGAACAACTCAGCTGCAAAGGTATGTAATCAGTCAATTAGTACAGACCTACTCATGTCTAAATAACATAATATTGTTCATCTTATACAATAACATGTCAAATTGTGCGGTTCGTACGGACATCTTGATACAGGTATTTTATTAGGTCCTTCCGAGTCGCTGGAAGTATTAGGTGTAGGCCCTAGGCGTCCATCGAGTATGGCGGGGCGACGAACCCCGTTCCTGTGACGGTACCAAGGGGACTACAATGCGTCCCTCGGCGGTGGGCTCAAAGGCATGACACAGACGGGCTCTTGATGCAGATCATACTGGAGGGTCCAGGTCTCCCCACTCATGTGCCGATGCGAAAGCCGCGGGGGTTTTATTGGTTAAGAATCTCCCATACTCCAGTCGAGCCCCACAGCTCCTAGGGACCTTTCCAAGGTTTCCCCCGCGAAAAAAAAGGTATTTTATTAAGTACTTGGCTTGTTGTCTGTAAATCTGTTAATTTTATAATATTTTAAATATCTGCACACCAGAGTCCCTTGCAGGCTCAACTTGCAGGTAAATTACAGGTAACATATTGGGAATGGGAACCTGAGAATAGAAATTATTAAGTCTATTCATTCATTCATATCTTATTTAATTGACCTATTGTAATCATTGCATAATACATATAATAATAAATTTAATTTTGTCATAAACTACCAAAACAGTAAATTTGTAATCGATATAATTTACAGGTTGGAGAAATATTCACAGAAGCTGGTGCTGCTTTTAATAAATTAGCAGAGATGACCATGTTATTACATCCAATAGCAGAGACTGTGCCTAGGTAGGTGGTATACTATTATAAAATAAATTTCAAATGCCAAGGATAGAAAAAAATTAGTTGATTGTAAGGAATGATGCGATGCAATATGACGCTTGCTTTTATCTCTATTTAAAACTTCTTATAATTTAGCCCAACGTCATCCATTATTCACATTTTGTATAGAGTACATATGTAATATAAAAGAGACAAAAGCAACTAAATTTTGTAAAGTAGTAAATTTTAATGTATCAGGAAGTAGAAGGTGCGATTGAGTGATGTGTGGAAGTTTGTGAACTTTTCATGTGTCAACAGATGCATCATCGAGTTTAGTATGTATTTACATACATCCAACAATAAGAACATGCTGATAAGACGAGTATTTGAATTTTAAAAATCCTCTTACCAATAGTTTTTAGCATGAGACCATCTGAGCATTAGGTCTAGGAAGTAGTTCTAGTAGGCTTTGTGCCTTTATAGGGTCATAAATAAATTGAATTACATTTTGATAACAGTCAACAGATTAAAACTCCTATAAAGAAGAAAATAGATGAAAGAAATTTAACAGCAAGTAATCCCACACAGAGCCACACTCAGCACAGTATACACAGGGCTCCTATATCACAACAGGTATTTATAATATTAACCCATCAAGCTAGCCCTCCATGATAAGCCTTGGACTTTTATATTCTTTGCTTTTGATAAACTGTTAAACAATAATTATTAATATGAATTATTTTAAAAATTTGGCAGAACAATGCTTTGCTTTTTAACATTATAAAAAATGTTATTGTTTTTAGGTGACACTAAACATGCTGAATGCTCAGGAATCAGAAATGGATACAGATGGCCTTGGGAATGATGTAAAACTAGAGTTTGAATCCAGCACGGAGGAAGTAACAACATAAAACAAAGCTTTAACATTAATACTTTACTTACTACTGAGTCTCATACCGTAATTACATTTTGTATTAGTATACATAATTGAATAAATGGGGTCTGAAAAAACTAAATGGGGCAGATAGGCATTTTTCTTTAACACAAGTAAATATGTACAACTGTAATGATTTAGTATTTATTGTTAATACAGTCAATCCTGTTCTTTCATTTGAAAACTAACAACTTTTCTATTCCATAGAGAATTAGGAGATTCATATGTTTTCCTAAAATTATCAGTGAGGAAATTTTCTATAACTGTGTCTACATTACTTCTTATTTTTAATGTTTCATAAAGATCAAATGTATTTCCAGATTTTTTCACTCTTCGTTGTGCATTCCTGTAGCAGTTCCATGGTTGAGGCTCTATGATTATAGTTTTAGATAAGTACTTTAAAAACTTAATAAATTCAATCAAACCTTCATCACCATTATTCAGATGAATCCACATTGTTACTGAAAAACAAAATGAAATATCAAAAGCTTGATATCCATGAGAGTCTAAATAATTGTGTATGCATTGACGGCCATTCTCATCCATAATATTTGCAGTTATAAAAGATATATTTGGGTTTTCATTTGATTCTTTAGCTCTTTCTATCAGTGTTGAGTCAATGTCTACTGCTAACATATGTATATCACAGTCACTGTTATAGATGGTTATCAAGTATTCATAAAGTTTTTTTGTGAGGTCCCCAGTATTACAACCAATATCTAAGCACACAACACGTTTATTTGTAGACGTCGGAAACATGCAAGGATTTAAGTTGTTTATTCTCTGTTGCACATCATGGAATGAATAGTAATTGATGAAGTTCCCGAATTTTACAGCTCCAGGATCACCGCCGAGATAATTAAGTTGTACAGATTTACATTCGTCTTTCATTTTCTTTTGTAGTTACAAAAAATCTAAAACTTATGAAGATTGAACTCGTGAAAAAGTACAGCGTAACATAAGCTATCAAGTAATTAAGAAACATCCACGTTTTCAAATTTATTATTTTTTCTTCTCATGTTATTATTTTCTTTAATTTCTTGCATTCATTCATTCATGCCCGAGGGCTGAGGGAGGAGCGTCTATTTTAATGATTGGACCATAGATTATCAAGGGGTTGCAACTGAGGGTTTCAATCAAGAATCTTATATATACATTTCCCCCATCTCGTCAAGTAGTCAGATATTCTGACTCAGAATATCCATAAGCTGGGTCCACACTTGTCAAGTAACATTTCATTGAACAAGACTCCGTGTCATATCCACAGACTTCTACTTCACATCACTTTGAGCGCGTTCCACTTGGCGCCCACAACGATCGACGATCACGACCGCAGTTTTTCCCGTTCCACTTGCTTGTGAGCGTTACCTAGGGATGATAAAAAATTATCGATTTTTATTTAAATCGTTTTTTTTAATAATCGATTTTTTATTATCGATTTTTATAATAATATTAATCGATTATTAGTAAATCGATTAGATAAATTACGTGTTTTAATCGATTTTTAGAAACAGCTCGTATCTATGCGTTGGGTGAAAAATCTCGAAGTAAGTTCATACGTATAAGTTTATTAAATAATAACGGCGCCATCTGTAGGTATGTATGTATGCGTATATAGTAGTTTCAGTGCAGTGTAACGAGGTTTAGCAGAATTCTGCTATTTTAGCAGAATTGAACCCTCATTTTAGGGTTTAGCCGATTATGTCGCAAAATAGATTTTTTTTTGCAGTTTTTAGCAGAATCTAATGAACTTCAGTAGAAATTTTACAGAATACGATAGTTAAACAATAATTAACAGGGTTTTATTTTAATAGTTGCTCAAAATACGTAATTAAATATAAATCCGATTTCTATTTACGTTATTAAACTTCGTGTTAAAACTGCGCTTACCTCAATTTCTTGCAGTTTAGTCAACTTAAGCCAGTACGATTACGAGTAAACCTGATTTAGTATCATGGGCTAATACCTATCTAATTTATAAATAAAACTGATACTAATATTTATAAACTTGTTTTTGAAAATGGATATGTACATATCTATAGATATGTATATAGATATGTATAGTACTTAATTAGATGAATAATATCCAGATTTTTTGCATTTAACATGTACTTTTTAATAATACAAAAAACTATTTTTTAGCCGAAATCGATTATTTATTTTTATTAAAATCGATTTTTGACAAATCGATTAATTTTGAATAAAGAAAAATTGTTTTTTATTTATTCTATTCTTTTCCATTAATGTCACATCCCTAGGTTACCGTCGTAAACTCAAGTGGAACTATCCATACGACCCACCTTCTTAGATGGGTCGTCGTCGTGAGCTTCGCGTGAGCGTAAGTCATGACGTCATGAGTGACGTTTTTGCCGCGACCACAACGACTGCGGTCGCTATATGGAACGACTAAAGGAGCGTTTTGATCGTTGTGGGCCCTAAGTGGAACGCAGCCTTTAAAAGAAAAAAAAAATGGCCTACATCGATTATAGTCGATGATTTTGCCAACAACAGTTATTACTCTACGTAGCGCTACGTGGACGTGTGACATGGATGTTATCGCACCATTTCACGGTGAAATAGAATCTACAAAGCCTAGAGCTAGAGCACAGGCGTAGAGGGTGAAATAGAGTCTACAAAGCCTAGAGCTTAGGCACAGGCGTAGAGCAGCCCCGGATCTACGATTTTTTCGAACCGGGGCAGAAAATTGATTGATAGTCCCTTCAGCATTTCAAAAATTACTTAAAAAAACTGAAATCTTAAATCGGCATCACATGTTCACTTGTGGTATGGGCAGGCGCGGTCGCAGCCAACGATTTTCAAGGGGGCCACACCCTGGCCGCTACCCATTAGGTCATGGGTTCGATTCCCACCTTGTGTCTATGTGTACAACAACGTAGTGAAAACAATCTTAAATCTATGTGTACAACCACCCCACAATAATAGACACTAATTGAAAACGGTCGACCTCCCATTTTCCTAGCCTTGGTATCTGGAAGGGGAAGGGATAAGATGGAGCAGGGAGTAAAACTTGTATGACTTTGGCTTTGGCAACACACAACATCTGCACGCGTAAGACCGACGAGGAGATGGTCGAGCTGAAGGAAGAATTGAGTAATTTGCGTTGGGACATCTTGGGATTACAGAAATCCGACAAAAGAGCAGAATACGATTACCTGTGATTTCGGAAATATGTTCGTCTTCTGGGGTAGGAGACCGGAAATCCCAGAGTGGCGTTGGGTGGGGGAGCGTGCATTTCTGGTTCCCCCGGGACGTGCTCTAGTGTGCGTCTGGGGAGATTCAGGCGAGGACTGAATGGAGTGCCCAGAATCTCTCCATAGCGTCGATGAAGGCCACCGCCGAGGAGGTTTTAGTGGGTAACAATCGAACACAACCCGGCCTTTGCGCCTACCGAGACCTGGTGCCTTCCGAAGGTTTGCTCCCTAACAGCAAAAAAAGGGTGGTGTTGGGGTTCTCATTTGTAAGTCGCTCATTAGCAACGGGGTAAAGTTCGATATTAGTGCGTCGAGCATGGTAGCGTACCTGTACTCAGAATATCCGATCGGTTTTCGCTGAAGGTCATACATGATACGCGCTAACCTCGGCACACCCTGAATATATAGTAAGGATGTGTGCGGAGATATCAAAGGCCAAACATAGCTCTAAAACATACTTCACCGTTGTTATGGGGGACTGCAACGTGAAGACCCCAACAAGTAATACAGTACATAATATATTAAAATTGACTGCGCTAGTGCATAGTAAACTGTTCTCAGAAGAGAGTAGTCAGCTATATGCATCGATATATTATTTAGACATTGTATATCTTGTTTTATAGACAAGATATGCTGTTACCGCACAAAAAATGGTTACAGAAATAGCGCCACGCTGACGGGTGTGTCGCTATTTCAAATTAGTACGAGCCGACCACAGCTAGCGTAAGGACGTATCAAAATGCCTCATTTGCGTCTAAAAACTGCCTTAATACACGTCGCAACAGTAAAACTTCCAAGTAAAAGTGCCAAGCCAGATGCAAAACTGATGCGAAGTTCTTAAAGACTAACGCCATAATAAATAAGCTCAGAAGTTCTCCGATGAAACCATTAGGTTAATTGATAAAATCTTTTAAAAAAAAAAATTGAACCGACTTCAATATCACTGAAAAGTATAAAATAATTTTAATATTATTGAAGTTGGTGTTCGCTTACCGGCTGTGTATATTTGGCACCAACTTCAATAATATTTAAATTATTTTATACTTTTCAGTGATATTGAAGTCGGTTCAATTTAAAAAAAAAAAGATTTTATTTTTAACTTTTTAGTGATATTTTCATATATAAAGATTGAACCATCGAAAACCGTAAAATTATCTAGGTAGGTTATGATCACATTATCGTCTACATAGTTTTACATAATTCATGTTTCTTCAGAAAAAAATATCCGGTCGTAATGAAATTTACATGGAATCATCATAGTAGTTTACTCTCTCGAATAAAAAAAGAATCCTCGAAATCGGTTCATAATTGTCAGAGCAATGTAATGGAGAACATCAGTTTTATGGTTTTTACCAGATAAATTCCTCCACATCGTTCATGGTCCTCCAGGAAGTTCTTATCCGGTTGTAATAAAATTCATACAGATTCAATACAGTGGTTTCTTCTTTCGAATAAAAAAGAATCATTGAAATTGGTAAATATTTGCCAGAGTTATGACCATTTTTGTCCTTAAAAAGCAACAAAAAAGTCATCTATATAGGCTTTCAAAAAAAAAAAAAATATATACAGACGAATTGAGAACCTCCTGCTTTTTTGAAGTCGGTTAAAAACTGTACTGACGTGAGAATGCAATCTTTGGCTAATATGTCGGAAATCGGAATATGCCGAAATCAAAAGACGATTCTCAAAATTACTGCGACACCGCAACTGGTGTTCCAATAATATGGAAGGCATTATGGAAACGAAGGCTCTAAAGTGTTTGCAATGGATTTGTCTATTGGACGAAGCCAAAAGACCAAGCTGAAGATCGACGACGGCAGTATCATCTCATCGAAACTGAAGATATTGAAAGAGCTCCAGAGCTTTTACGGACAGTTATACACCTTAGACACGGAGACCTATTGCCAAAATAGCTCCTGAGCTAGCTGGTGTCCTGACATCAGAGCCAAACTAACTCGACACGACACTATATCGAGAATATCCCATACATCAGCCTGTACGAGATAAGAATGGCTCTCAAACAGCTTAAGGTCAACAAGGCGCCGAGTGAAGACGGAATTACAACATAACTCCTAAAAGTGGGTGGAAAACCAGTACTTTTAGTCCTCCAGAAGTTACTTGGTTCCGTATTCCTCGAGCGAGGGTACTACGCCAAAAGCAGACCACAACCATACGCTTCGCCAGAAGACCGAGGTGTATAATCGGCCTGTTTGTGGGCTAAGAAAACGCCTTGGATGCAATTGAGTTCTGGATGGTATTTATCTCTCCAGCGCCAGCGATGCCACATTGACTTTAGGTATATAGAAGAAGAAGAAACCAGAAGAACCAGCCACCATGTCGATCCGGCTACAGGATGAGAGTACTTTGTTTAACTTGGACAAACTATTCAGATAGGTAATTACAATTTCAACAAAGAGTTCGCCCGAAGAATATTTTGACGAGTTAAACCTTTCAGTCTCTCTTTTATCATGGTTGCTTTCACCCAAGTTGTTTAAAATTATTTCGATAACCTATTTTCCTTAGGCGTTTTAAAGCAGGTAGTTAAATTTGTCAATTTGACATGAACGGTTTTGGGATTTTGGCGGTTCATGACCCCTACGACCCCCCTCTCGGACCGCCGCCACTGGGTATGGGCCTGTGTGGTGCCTTTTTCTTACAAGTCGAAGGTGAGCCAACCAGGCTTCCCTAAGCTAGGCGCTTTGAGGAGCAAGTTTTTTTATTTATAATCATATTATATTATGACTAGCTGACCCACGCAGCTCCGCCCGCGCTGTGTTTACGTTAACTAAACTTTCAATAATATACATTCGCATAGAATACAAAACCTCATTTTTTAAAGTTGGTTATAAACTTGGACCCACTTTGTACTTGCCCTCCGAAGCAAGGAGACGTTTAGTTCATATATCGTTAAACAATCACCCATATATTTAATGACCTTACATCGTTGCTTAACCTGATCGATTTCCAAACATTGTTAACAACTGTCTATGAGTGTTCCCTTACAAATATTTATTATAATTATAATGCAAAATTGTTAAAATCGAAGCAAGCGTATAACCAAGTACACCTTTTGACTTTAGTCCCCTCTCCCAAGGGAACCGTCGGGATAAAAAGTATCCTATGTCCTACCTCGGAGTATTGACTCAAATCATGCCAAGTTTCGTTTCAATACATCCAGTAGTTATGACATGATGATCAGCCGAGATACAGACAGACAGACAGACAGACAGACAGATAGACAGACAGATAGACAGACAGACAAAAATAAAAAAAAATACATTTTTGGCTTTAGTATCAGTTATAGAATGCCCTCCAAACATAATTTTTGAAAATATCTTCAATGTACAGAATTGGACCTGTTACAGTATTATTATAAGTATAGATTTTGGCGCCTCCTGAAACTGCCGCCTCGGGCCGGTGCCCCGGTAAACACCCCGCCCCCCCCTGGCATAGAATAGCTAGTCTCAGGGTATTCTGCAGGGTACATTTTGGCGAGTGTGCGCAGGAACTTTATGCATGACATGACTTGATTCCACTTCCACCACCCTCTCCGCCCTTCTATCATCGGACGACGAGGCGCACGGCAACTACGCACCCTTGCGTTGGGAATATCCCATCAGACCGGAAAAAGCGATTCGCTTCCTCATTTATAATAACCGCTAACTTGGAGGAGAGCTAAGGACAGGAATAGTTTGCCTGTGTCGGTTTTCCCGCCTGATTATAATGTGGGTGCTTTTAAGACTAGATTGAATGGGCTTTTAATAAGCTAGTGGGCCTCGACACCATCTCCGATTGCATCTCCGCTTTCCATCAGATGGGAATGCAGCAGTGGGTTGTTGGGTGGTTCAATACCGGTCTGTCTGTCTGTACTTACAGAAATGTCATCATCAGCAGCAATTTTTATATGGTTGATTTCAAACTCACACCATATTCCATATCTGCTTATCTGAAGTCCTTTATGACAGATGCACTAGCGGCATTTTGATAGATCAGTAAGCTATGATACCCTTGATGACAACTTATTGATATTATACCCAATGATACTATATGTAAAAATAGGTAAGTAGATAGTTTATAGGCGATCCGTAAGTGGCGAGAAAAAGGTGAGCTAATTAACACAACTTGAATCAGAAGCACACACCCCACTTTCCTCTTGTTTAGCAGTGGACGTCTTTGGGCTGCTCATGATGATGTTACCAGAGGCGTAGCTACCGCCGTATCAGCCGTATTAGCCCCTGTAGCCCGGAGGACCCGAACGGGTGTAAGCAAAAGTTCCTAAAATGTTATCCTCGTCTCAGTCTCACTTAAATCCTTAGGCCTTACCTTCATTTGGCCCCCCCCCCCAACAGATTTTAATACAGGGCTCGTCTCGTACAAGCTACGCCACTGGATGTTGAAATAGGTTTTCCTCACAATAAGGCTGTTTTATTAAATAAAAGTATTTTCTGTATGGATCCTCGAATATACAATCTTTTACCCAAAACGATTCTTGAGTGTATTGATTACAACATGTTTATAGCGAAACTTAGAATGTTCCTGCTAGATAAGGCATACCTACTATTCTGTTAATGATTATACTTAACATCTAAACAGTAATTTGATCATTTCGATTATAATGTTAATTTGTTTGTTTGTGTAATCTATTTATATTAATGACCTTAGAATAATAACGCATAGAAACCGTGAACATGTACGCACAGTGAGGCAAGTAAAACCAAGCCAGAATGGCTCAGTAGCGAACAACCCGCGTCAGTGCATAAAGTCGAGTCGTAGCGCTAGCAGCTCTCGATATTTTATTTTAAAATGATGGTTTGTGCAATAAATGGAAATCATAGTACATGACCTTATTTTTGTTTTTTTTTGACGCCGGGAAATCTTCGAAAGATCCCCGGGAGCTGTGGGGCTCGACCGGGGTATGTGGGATTCTTACCCACTAAAACCCCCGCGGCTGTCGCATCGGCACATGAGAGGGGGGACCCCAGGGCTCTCCGGTGGGATCTGCACCAGGGGCCCCTCAGTGCCTTGCCTTTGAGCCCGCCGCCGGGGGGCGCATTGTAGCCCCCCGGGAACCTCACACGGTACTCACGGGGACGGGGGTCGCAACCCCGCCGCCGTCCTCCTCGGAGTCGCCGCCGTACTCAATGGACGCTCAAAGGGCCCACACCCCGAGCGTCCAGCGACTCCGAAGGGTGCCCATTGTTTATAGCCCCGGGCTCAGGGCTGGGGAGCGAGACGTTGGGCGGCCGCTTGACGTGGCCTGCGCCTTCGTCGCCGAGCAGGATCAGCGCGTTCGCGTTCCCGCTCGGCGGCCTCCTTCTGGGACATGACAGTCTCGCAGAAGGCGGCCATCGCTCCCCACGCCGCATCCCCGGACTGCATAGCAGACACTACGCTGCCCAGGGAGAGGTCCGATCCGATGACTGCGACCAGGTCTCGACGCTCCAACGACCACGCGGGGCAAGCCTCCAGCGTGTGTTGGGCGGAGTCAGACTGGTCGCAGTGGAAGCATCTCGTCGTTGCTTCACGTCCGATCTTATGCAGATAATCACCGAAACAACCGTGACCGGTGATTATCTGCGTAAGCCTATAGGTGAGTCATCCACTCCGTCGCTGAATCCAGGCTTCGAGAAGCGGCAGGAATGCCTCAACGACGCGTTTGCGCGCTATGTGCTCCGGCTGGAGCCGCTCGCGCCACGTCGCGAGAGCGATGTGTCGTTCCTGCCGCTTTATAGGTTCGAGCGCCACCGGCTCGCCTCCACCACTCTGGCGGGCTATGCGGATCCGGTTATAGACCCTCGCATACATGCCCGCCAGGATGTCTAAGGGCGGAAAGCGTGCCAGTATGGTCGCCGCCTCAAAGGACACCGTTCGGTATCCTCGTGCAATCCGCAGTGCCATCCTCCGCTGGACGCTGTAGATTTTGGTTCTACAGCGTCTAATGGCCAGCCTCGGCACCCAGATGGGCGCCCCGTAGAGGACTACGGACTGCACGACTCCGGCGTAGAGGCGGCGAACTTCCTCGCTCGGCCCCCCGATTTGGGGAGCAGCCTGTGCAAGGCCGCTGCAACCCGGTCGACTCGGGGGACCAGGCGCTCGAAATGCTCCTCGAAGCCCCAGCGACTGTCAAGGGTGAGACCAAGATATTTCATGTACGGCCCCACCCTGACTTCCGACTCACCCACACGGACGCGCAAGTTGGGCGGTGGTTCCCGGCTCCTAGGTAGGCCGTGGAACCACAGCGCCTCAGTTTTCTGAGGCGCTATCTCCATGCCCAACTCGCGTATTTTCGCGACGACGATTTCCGCCCCAAGCTCGGCGAGCTCTTTGGTCCTCTCGAAGGTGTCCCCACCGGCCACGATCAACGTGTCGTCCGCGTAGCAGACGACACTTACGCCGGCGGGGAGATCGACACGCAGAACCGCGTTGTAGGCGAGGTTCCATAGCAAGGGGCCTAAGACTGACCCCTGCGGAACCCCTCGCTCTACTTCCCTCCGGATCCTCGTACCGTCTCGATCCACGTACAGAATGTACCTGTCACGCAAGTAATCCCTGATCAGGGCCTGCAGGTAGGGAGGCACTCCATGGTAGACCAGTGCCTCCCAGATTGCATCCCAGGGTAGGGAATTGAAGGCGTTGACAATGTCGAGTGACACCGCCAACGCCACGCCACCCCGGGAGACCGCCTGATCCGACAGGGCGCGGACGCGAGTTATCGCATCCACGGTCGAACGGCCCTGTCGGAAGCCGAACTGGCTGTTGGCCAGATCGGGACCGACGCGCGACAGATGCCCGCTGAGACGAGAGGCAACTATTCTCTCGTACAGTTTGCCAACCTCGTCCGGCAGACATATGGGACGGTACGCGGAGGGAGAATCCGCGGCTCTGCCTTCCTTCTTGATGAATACCAAACTAGCCTCCTTCCAGGCCCTGGGGAACGTAGCTTCACGGAGGCAACTAGTGAATAGCTGCCTCAGCACTTCCCCCAGGGCAGCCAGGCTCAACACCAGCACCCTACCCGGAATACCATCGGGTCCAGGCGCGGTGTTTCGGGCTCTCAAGCGGCCAACGGCCCAGCCCATCTCCTCTATGGTCACCCCCAGATCGTCGTGCCATTCGGGCAACTGAAGGGGGTGGACTGAGGGACTTGACCGACCTGCCGGGAACAAGGTGTCTACCACGCGTCCCAGCAAAGCCGGTTCTAGAGTCTCCGTCACCGGCATCCATGGGCGTAGTTTGCACCATATGGTACGCCCCCACGGATCCTCGTTGAGTCCCTCGAGGAGTTCGTCCCAGGACTGGTCCCTGGCGCTCTTGGTGGCATTTTGGAGCGCCTTGGTGGCCACTCGGTATGCCCTGTAGAGCCTGGCTACCTCGTCGGCTTGAGCTCGCCTTCGTCTTCTCGCCCTGGTGAACTCTCGCCGGCTTCGCCAGCAGATCTCGCGAAGTTGCGCGATCTGCGGCGTCCACCAGTACACCGGGCTACGCTTGGGGCGGCCAGCTCGGGGCATCGACGCGTCGCAGATTTGCGTCATCGTGCCTCGGAACCGGTCTGCTTCCACATTCGGATCGGATCGGACCTCATCGGCGCTTTCCGGCCATGCCGCGACGTCGGCCGCCGCCTCGAGCATGTCTACGTCGAGGCGCTTCAGAGACCAACGTCGAGGGGGGCTGCCTTCTCGGCGGCTGGAACCGCGGGGACGGCGGCGGATGGCCACATCGAAGAAGATGTGGCGGTGGTCGGACAATGTGACCACCTCTTCCACTACCCGCCATCCCGACAGTTTGCCGATGGCAGAGGGAGTCGCCCACGTCAGGTCGACGATCGACTCCCCCTGCCACCGCACGCACGTGCTCACTGACCCCCGATTTACTAGTCGGAGGTCGAGCCCAGCTGCCCAATCGAGCAACGTCTCTCCTCTGATGTTGTCTCTGGGGGAGCCCCACGCAGTAGCGTGGGCGTTGAAGTCCCCCAGGACGATCATAGTACATGACCTTGTCTAACGTTGCTTAACCTAGTGATATGAAATATACTTTACGACCTATTCTCACACCTAACAAGTATACATAAAAAAAATCATAAATATCGGAGGAGCCGTTTCGGAGGAGTGCGACCACAAAAACAGTTACACAAGATTTTTAAATCGTAGATTTGTTATTTCAGATTTTTATCTTTTAAATAAAAAAGTTATTCATTACTGTCAGCAATAATAGTAATTTTATTCTAAAAATTAAATAATGACCTCAGGAAGAAGCAACTCCATTTTCCCTAATTTTGGGGAAATTCTGATTCCCCTAACAACATTATTTGCTTACTTGTGTGCTTTTTTTTTTTTTTTTTGGGAATGGTAGACGCTGTTGGCCGCAGATGGCCATTACAGCTTCACCGGACAATAGGAGGCGAGCGCTTGAAGCGCTCTAGCCTTTACGGCAGAAGTAGCGACGAGCTCAAGGGCACCTCAGGGAGGCACGGCCTCGGCTTGGGCTGTCGCTTAAGAGAGGGCTGAGTTTACCACCGGTTCACAACGCGCCCCCACTGAGAAGAACCGGCAAGAAACTCAATGGGGTGATGCACGTCGTTGCAGTCGCATACGTACGACCCTTCGGCCTCGCCGGCGAGACCGGTGTCTGATAGCTAGTGTAGCATACGGTTGTCGGGGAGGGTTCGGCGCATCCCGGTCCAATAGGACCGTCATGGGGTCAGGAGGGTCGAGCAGTACGTGCCGTGGTCTGCGGCGCGAGTCAGAAGGACTAGGGGCGTAATCGGCGGCGGCGCGGATTAAACTGTTCGCGTGACGGGACGCGGATTCAAAGTAGCGTTTCGACGCTTCTTTGAGGAACTTACGAAGGGGATCTAACTTGAAATCGGAATGCAGATCTACGTTCCGCATGTACCACGGGGCACCGACGGCGCGTCGGAGGAAACGATTCTGGATAACCTGGAGGCTATCGATATGGGTGCGGGCGGCGTGCGCGAAAACTACACTCGCGTAAGTCATGATAGGGCGAATGCAAGCTTTGTATAATGTCAACCTATTTCTAAGCGACATTTTACTCCGCTTGCAGAGAAGGGGATACAGGCGACCTAATACGAAAGCCGCTCGATTGCGGACGGACCTAATGTGCGGGCCGAAAGTCATGGCGGAGTCCAAGGTGACTCCGAGGTACTTAACCTTCCTAGTCCAGGGGATAGGGCGATTGAATAGGGATATTGGGGCTAGTCATCTGTTGGGCCGAAGGCTCCGCGCGGAGAACATATTGGCGGGTCCCCGGGAGAAGACCACCGCGGCACTCTTCTCCGGGTTCACCTCTATGCGCCACGTACGGAACCATTGACCCAGGGCGTAGACTGCGGCTTGAAGAGCACGCGTTAAGTAGGACATGAGTGTCGCAGAGCGTCAATACGCGCGACTTACGCCTACATCTATCCTATTGTGCCTCAAACGAGACAGTTTTTTCGTATGAAACTATCGTTCTAGGCGTTGTTATTCTAAGTTAATGACATATTATTATTGTGACATTTAATATTAAGGTTTTAAAACCTTAATAGTAATTTATTGTGATATTTTTAAATGTATACTTGATAATAATGACTTACTTATCACAATTTAATATTTTAACTTAATTGCGTGCCTCAATGGCTGAATATGGCGAATTAAGCATGTTTATTTCTAAGACCCTCTGTATCTACCCATATTACTGCAATAATAAACGAATTGAATTGAATTGAATGTTACATGGTATAAGTGTAGTTAAATTATAATCCAGTTAGTTTTTGTCCGTAATTGCAATAAAGAATCGGTGTCAGAGCATATTGAGCGATCATAATGCCTCTTCCTCAGCGTATCTTTCTTATAAGACTTCAGATATGGGATATGGTGTGCGTTTGAAATCTACCGAATATAAATTCTAACTGTGGCCGTTCGTGTCAGGTGTAAGCATGCATGTGCGCACGCGAAACTTTCCTTATTCCTGTTAGTGAAATAGCGGAAATAATAAATTCATCAATATACACACTTATAATTAACTATGTATTATTACATAGAAATTGAAGAGATATCTAAACAAGTTCGTGGCAAAGCTGCAGGTCATGACTGGAGTAGTCAGGTGGATTGGCGCTAACATGTACCAAGACCAATGTTGAGTAAAAGTATTTTTAATATCCTCATAATATTTTCCGCTGTTGGGCAAACCTCTTCCTTACTTCCACACATCTTGATCAACTGCCATCTCCGTTCATTGTACTCTCGCGGTCACAAGCGGTGTATTAATTAAATTTAGGACGATAATCGCTTGCACGACCCGGCCCAAAAAACGTGCGGACGGGGTAAGCGCACGTATCGTCGTTCATACGATTTTGATTGGAAACTGGTACACCGTTCGTGTCCGCGATACTACATACAACCCAAAAAAAAAAACGTAAGAAAACAAGAACAATATATTAGTGCAGCAAATTACAAAGGGCGGCCCTATGACTAGTAGTGGTATTCTCCGGGCAACCCAGGTTGGAAAGGAACTGTAATAATTATAGGCGGTACCGAATAGCTTTCATGGACTATAAACGTAACATTTAATTTCATACACACACATAATATACCAAAAGTCCCGGAGTAGAATATGATCTCACTTCTTATTTACAATAGTACAATCTGTCTTTCTAACAATCCAAACCACAGTTGGCAATGGCAGAAATTAATTATGAAAATACTGAACATATTTTTTTATAGAATCCGATATGGAGTTGATATGAAAGTATCATATCTGTCGTGGGCGTCTGTTGGTTGCTGGAATATAATGAATCTGCGCACAAGACTATATTCGCAGATTCGACGTCAGCTAATTGACTAAAATGTTTCGTAAACTAGTGAAATGAGGGATTGAATGGTCCGCGCACTCCACGCGAAGTAATTACGCTCTTGCACACATGTAAGTGGTAAAACACACGTTTGCGGTCGGTAACATGTATGCTTTGCTTTTTGCAGTGCATTTTATCGGAGAAATTGGCTTGGAAAATGGTTCTCGATCATTTTCAAGTTCAGTTACATAAGTGCGCGTGCGGAGAATTAGTGCGGAATAGCGGATGTTTGGTGGTGCTCGACGGCGAAGTGGCGCACGTTTATAAGCTCTCACCTGCTCCACTGACTGTCAGTCGTCGCTGCACCACCCTCACACGTCGATTATTAGTTTGTAGTGTTGTGTGTGATAAAACTAAAAACATGTGTACCTCATTCCGGATATGCGTCTTGTCAGTTATCTGTGTGGTGGTCGCCACGGGCCACGTGCACGGACCACGAAGATCCCGCAGGATGGATGTAGATGATTATGCACAGAACGAAATCGACAGTGGACGAGCTGAAGAGAGCTCATGGTGGCCATCCGCTGAGTTCGCAGTATTGCAAAAACTTTACGACGATTGCAGTGCGCAAAAACGCCTGTCAACGTGCTTAAAAGGCAAGGCGTTAGTGGCGCTCAACAGGGCAGTGGATCAGGTGAAAACAGTTCTGTGTTTGGTGTGCTAATATCAGTAATTTTGAGTCTTTTATGAAGTTGGTTTCCCAAGATACTAGCTATGCCTAGTTTGGGAACCTATGGTAATTCTGTAAAAAAATTTGAATGTGTCTCTAGACTAACAAAAGTGTAATGTTATTTTACCTCATTGCGCAGGAAAGTGTTCAGCTTGCCGACGGCTTGTCGCTGGTGAAGCAAGCCGACGCACCCTCCGCTATTGCGGAGCCACGATTTTTCCCCGGTATGTCCACAGAAGATAAGCTCGACACCATGCTGAGTTCAAGGTTCGAGCAGTTGATGAACACACACACAATTTCAATGGATCTTACTTCAGAAGGCAGGGGCAAAGGTGTGTAACATAATGATAATAAGAGTGTATTAAAATAAAAGTAATTATCTGTTTATGGAAAGCAAATAATAATATGTAGTTGAAATCTTATCATTTTAGGTAAAAAGGTGCTTCCTTACCTGTTGCTCGGTATTTTTACGACTATGAGCATCGTCGGAGGAATGGCATTAAAGACATTAGCCGCAATCGCCGGCAAAGCCCTCATAGCCAGTAAAGTTGCGTTGACCATTGCTGGAATTATTGCTCTGAAAAAATTGTTCAGTCATGACGGAGCTCCCTCTGAAACGACATTCCAGGTGCATGCAGATGGACACCACAGGTGAGGACGACACTAATATTATTTTATCAATAAAAGTAAGGTAAAGTCGTTTAACCAAGTAAAAGTTCTAACTTATCCGCAACAAATACAATGACACGCAAACAAATATACAATACTTGATAATGACATGTTTTAATTTTGTATATTTTAATTCTAGTCTTTAATTCGAAGGCGGAATCTGTATGTGGTGAGGCCAGTGGGAGCAGGCGCGGTGGATCCTTATTTTTCCGGCGAGCACACGACTGTGAGGGCGTAGCGCACACACGACGCTGCTGACGCGAGGATCCGCCATGGAGACTTCAGCACTGTTCCCGCCAACCACTTCACTGTGCCGTCGAACAAATAACCTCAAACCAAAGTATGGCCATTATGTGGCCGGCAACCTTCCGAGACGATATTAATCGCTCACTCTCATTTTTAGATCTACGTCAGTAAATTATACAATATTAATTTATTTATTTGTGACTACGGTTGTATTATAATAAGAAAATTAATTTATTAATTTGGATAAAGAGGAGATAAACAATAAAAACAATAAAAATATTACACTGAATTTAGTTTCATTTTCTACCGCGTGTAGTAGAATCGTAGGATCATATGATAATTATGTGCGTATATTTATAAAATATGTGAACTATAAAGGCATTCAAAACAATCAGTGCTTTTCCTAACTAAACGCTGGTATGTAAACTATACGCACTATACATACTACCTTAGCGCACGAATATGAAAAGTTAATTAATTAGGAGTAAATAACAAAATATTAATTTATTCAATGCCTGACCGATTGTGTATTTATATGTAGCTATAGTTCCTGCATATAGTTTTAATTACTGTCGCATCACTCACAGCCCACTTTCTTTACACGCTCTGGTGAACAGGAGTCCAAGATATATGTCGAGATTTTCCGTTAATGTGGGCGCTGCGGATGCGAAAGTAGAAAGTAATAATCGATTCACTGCACATGCACAAATACAGTTAGGTTACAACTCATGCTCGCTTCATATGATCTTGCAAATGCACTCATCAGAACCGCTAGCGTAACTACCACGCGGTCGTCGGACTAGCTCATCAGAGCCGAATAAATAATCTCCTAATGAGTGATGAGGTCGGTGTGTACACGGTGTTAACTAGCTAGATAGCCGACCATTTTACAGGACGAGGTACAGGTACATATGCGGTGCAGCGTTTGTTCGGCTGCGGAAGGTCAGCTCGTTGATTAGCCGTGCGCCGGTAAAGGCCGACCACATCGAGCGTTTGTGAGCCCGGACGCTGTTTATAATGCAGATATGTGTTTGCCCAATCGCTGCACGCTACGCTGGCTATATGGCATCGTTAATGTGGCCGGCGTCTCTTTGCATACGCAAATATAGGGCGGGCGGATCAACGCTGATTAAGCGGTGCAACGGCTGCGGCGACCGGTTCATTTCTGCACTAGGAATAGTATGCGTCACTTGATTAGTTTTCTAACTTTTACCTTCGCTGCTCCAATCATGTTCAGGGCTTCGCCTGCAGTTAAGAATACAATAAAATTACACATTTCTGAATTAAGGAAATGAATAATAAGGTAAGTAAATGTAGCCGTATTTGTTGCGGACAATTGAAGTGTTAGCAGACAGGTCTGGGGGCCAGTCTCCGGGGAACAGGGATCCTCTCAGCCCGGCTGGCAGCCGTCCATCGAACCGGCTAATATTATCTAGTTACTTATCACACTAGCTGGTATCCCATCCGGACCCAATCTGCGCTATTCAATACTTGATGCACGTCTGTGTCACGAATTAGACCATTACAGAAATGTCCACGCAGATTATTGATTTAGGACAATTTGCATTGAATTGTTGAAGGAAATGAATACTATATAATGTAATATGTGTGTGTATTCTGGAATCAATTCGCGGCTCTTTGAATATATATAGATATAATTTGTTTTAGCAGGTATGATAATTACGTATTTTTTTACAAGAGTAACTACGTGAGAGAAAGGTAAACACAGCCACGGAGGTACGGACGTCACTCCTACGGCGAAGTTACTTTACGGGCGAATGGTCAAAGTATTCGACATAAACCTATTTTGTTCTCTTCTTATATTGGATGTACGCTCCCTTCTTCGCCTTCACCCGTCGCTGTCCGCAGCTGTAGGGCTGCCTCTGCTCGAAAATATTTTGTTTCTTAGTGATTTGTATACATAATAATAATAATACACACACACATTACTAATAATTATAGGTCAGGATATACTCGTAAAAAAATTGTAAGAAATAATTTTTCAAATTGAAATTTAGATACTATACCTAAAGTGAAAATAGTACATATGTATATGGCAGTGACCGAACTCGAAATCAGGTGTGCCAACCGATCATGGTAGGTAACAGAAACATCGAACAGGTTAACTACATGTCGTAGTTTATCGATGAAGGCGCGGTTGCAGCCAACGATTTTGGACGGGGTCATATTTGACGGGTTCGTTAGTCTACTACCTACCTCCTAATCGCTACCTAATAGGTCGTTCGTTAAGTCCATTCCCACCTTGTCTTTGGGTGTTATTTATCTATATAAGTATGTATTTACACCCCCCTCCCCCACACACAAAATGATAAACATTACTTGTATACGACCCCCAGTTCCCGGCAGCTCCTCTATTCCTCGCCATGGTAGCGGGTGGGGTAACTGTAGAGTAGAGGGTGCGAAGAATGTCTGGTAGATGCCCTGCTACCCCCCCCCAAACTTTGGCCTTGACACATGTCGTGTGGGTCTGGGCGGCGGAACCAAAGAAGCCAGCGGTTGGTTGACTTTATGGGAGACTATGCGAAGAAGTCTTTCTTCAAAAAGCAACCATCTAGGAAATGGACGTAGTTAAGCCCTGTTTATCTGCATGCTGACAACTGGTACCGAACTACACAATTGCTTCCAGTGCCTAGCCGAATGCGAGACTGCGGACGAGTTAAACAATGGGTTGGTGTAAACTGTCCACGCAGTGGAGTACGAATTCTTTAAGACCCTACGCCGTAAAGAAGCTCAGAAGCTCTCTGAGTAAAACATTAAGTTAATTGAAAACCGTACTGAGATAAGACTGCAATCTTCGGTTAATATGTCAAAGTATGCCGAAGTCATTAGATGAATCTAAAATCAC
Organism: Furcula furcula; assembly: GCA_911728495.1. NCBI lineage: Eukaryota > Metazoa > Arthropoda > Insecta > Lepidoptera > Notodontidae > Furcula > Furcula furcula. The sequence goes on from OU452245.1 coordinate 17,490,504, forward strand.
TTTGACATACCTTGGATTCCAATAATAATAGTCACATACTAAGAACGCAATTTACTTACCAAAACGAAGGCTCTAAAGTGTTTGCGAAGAATACGTCTATTGGACGAAGCTAAAGTTCAAGATCGACGACGGCAGTGTAATTTCACCGAAACCGGAGACATTGAGAGAGTTTGAATAGATTTTACGGACAGTTATACCCTTGACAGGAAACACATTGCCAGAAGAGCTTGGAACACCAGAGCCAAACTAATCTGACTCTACGTCGAGAACATCCCAGACATCAGCCTGTACGAGATTAGAATGGCTCACAAACAGCATAAGAACATCAAGGTGAAGACGGAATAGGCATGATGACTGTAACACAATACCAATAAATCAGTGGTTTTAAATATTAGAACAGATTGCACTGATTCCAAAAATGCATCTCATTTTCATAATAATAGAGAGATTTTTGTGATATTTAAGCAAATAAATTACTTAAATACAGCTAATCGCCATTTTGTAATAAACGCTGCTCAGAGTGAATGACGTCAATCCTGTGTAAATAAACAACTGTCAAACTGTCATCTCAACTTTTTCTTTCATACAATGATTCACTTTTAACTTTTATACCTAGACAGAAGTTTATTTACACCACCGTAGTGACGTCACAACATGGCGCCATGCACCGGCCATCGTTTTGGAACGAAATTCAAACTCTATTTTAATAAACTATTTTCAAAAAAATAAAAACCGACTTCAAAGTAAATTGTCTAAAAAGCATAAAATAACGAAAATATATTGAAGTCGGTGCTCGCAAATCATGTTAACTAACACTAGCACCAGCTGACACCGACCAATATATTTTCGTTATTTTATGCTTTTTAGACAATTTACTTTGAAGTCGGTTTTTATTTTTTTTTAAATAGTTTATTTCAGGAACTACTTCATCAGCAGCCAATACCTCCACTGCTGAACAAAGGCCTCCCCCTTAGAAGGGAGGGGTTGCCATAATCCCCACGCTTAGCAGGCGGCTTGAGGAACTACTTATTCGTAAGCAATATTTTTTTATGGGACCTAATCAACGGATTAAAGAATGGATGGAAGAAAGATTTTTTCAAATCGGTTCATAATTGCCAGTTATGCGCGAACATACATAGAAAATAAATATTATTGAAGTTGGTGTTAGCTTACCGGCTGTGTATATTTGGCACCAACTTCAATAATATTTAAATTATTTTATACTTTTCAGTGATATTGAAGTCGGTCCAATTTTTTTTAAAAAGGATTTTATTTTAAACTTTTTAGTGAAATTTTCATATATAAAGATTGAACCATCGAAAACCGTAAAATTATCTAGGTAGGTTATGATCACATTATCGTCTACATAGTTTTACATAATTCATGTTACTTCAGAAAAAAATATCCGGTCGTAATGAAATTTGCATGGAATCATCATAGCAGTTTACTCTCTCGAATAAAAAAAGAATCATCGCAATCGGTTCATAATTGTCAGAGCAATGTAATGGAGAACATCAGTTTTATGGTTTTTACCAGATAAATTCCTCCACATCGTACATGGTCCTCCAGGAAGTTCTTATCCGGTTGTAATAAAATTCATACAGATTTAATACAGTGGTTTCTTCTTTCGAATAAAAAAAGAATCATTGAAATTGGTAAATATTTGCCAGAGTTATGACCATTTTTAACCGACTTCAAAAAAGGAGGAGGTTCTCAATTCGTCTGTATATATATATATTTTTTTTGTTTTTTTGTCCTTAAAAAGCGACATAACGTCATCGATATAGGCTTACCTGCAGCTCTCAGTGCGCAGTCACCATTCTTGTTTTTCCAGGAACTACTTATTACTACGCAATAATTTTTTTATGGGACCCAATCAATGGATTGAAGAATGGATGGAAGAAAGATTTTTTCAAATCGGTTCATAATTGACAGAGTTATACGCGAACATACATAAAAAGAAAAAAAAAATATATATACAGACGAATTGAGAACCTCCTCCTTTTTTGAAGTCGGTTAAAAATTGAAAATATTGCTATTAATTGTAATTTTAATACAAAAATATGATTATTTTCGGCAATAGTAGGCCCGTAAGTACATTATAGAGTATTTTTTCAAAATTAGTCATCATGCCTATTACTCGTACAACACAAGTACTGAGAGCGGATGGAAAAGGGGTACTTTTAGTCCTCTAGAAGCTTTAATACCGTCTTACTCGAGGGTACTACGCCAGAATCATGGCAACGGGGTGTGCTGGTGCTTTTGGTGGCGGTATTTAAAAATATAGTAACGGTTCCAGGTAATTTTTATTTTCGACGCTGCAAGAATTCGTTACTCCGGAATTATTATTAGTACAATGCTATACCAGAATTTCAATCAGATACAGATTATTTCAAAGATTGACCACACTTTTATAATTGAATAGCGCGTCTATTCGGTATAAAGGAAAATTTAATTACAAACGCGGGTGTATTTCAGAGGAAGTCTTGGCTAGCAGCCCTGACGGCGAGAGGGGGTTATGGGAGGAAGTTTTGCCGGGAATTATGTTGGTACGTGCCAAAGCCATTATTACTGTGAGAAAAGTTCATCAATTTCATTTCTGCCCCATACACGTACATAATGTCCAGCTTGCGTTTTTTATTCAACTTAGGCCCAACAGAAGCTAGACGCCCTGATAGAAATCTCTAGATCCCAGTATCTTTAAACTTACAGTGCCCTTCACACTCGAACCGAATACAGTAATGTTACACACTGTGCTTGGCGGGCAGAATGCGAAAAAATGGGCAGAATATCTGACACTGCGGTGTACCTACATGGTCGATTACAGTGCTACCACCTAGTGGTTGTTTAACCACTTAAGGCTGATATTAATAACTTTATGATTTCAAAAAGAAAATATAAAAATTGGAGTTCGATGTAGACATTGAATCAATTCGCTTTTTTTACGTTTGCCTGATAGCCAGTTTTCTTTAAGTCAGAATCCAGCACAGAACAATAATCAGTACAAGTACTATAGAATGCTCAAATGCGAGTAAGAACCGTAGGCACAGGTAAAAACATGAAAATACATAAATATCAGGTACACGACAATAGGTACTATACCGTTAGCTGTATTTATCGACATTTCCGCTCGTAACAGATCAAACCTATTACTAATTATCACTTACATATCAATATAACTCTTGTAATATAACTTTAAACAGTTCAAAAAACCGGCCTCGTAGAGGAAAATCTGCCTACGCTTTGTTTAATGGGACCATAGACAAACGCGTACTCTATTCCTAATACTTAACTCTATGGAATCCAGTCTTCCTGATTCAAAATCTTCATCTTCAAAATGTTCAGTTTATCTTTCAGCTGTAAGATAAAGCATATGTAGTATGTAGATTATCAATAGATTAGATTAGTAGGTATGTAGGTACCAATAATATGATAAAAATATTTTCCATGCGCAGAAGTATTAAATACTAAGGTCTTACTGCCGCACTCACAAACGCCAAATTAAGTCAATTTTTAAAATCTATTTATTTTGACTGTCGAAGCCGTTTATGATTATTACGTACGTTTATTCGAATACGAGATAAATGATATGTCTATTCACTATCAGGGTATTACGTATTAATTGGCGTCGAGTGTCGAATAAATACGTTTTCAAAAAATGGATTAATGATCAATAACTATAATTGACGTTTGTAGGTTCGGCAGTTAGTTATACCTAAAGCCATCACCAGCAGCAGCTGAAAGACGTCCACTGCCAAACAAAGGCCTCCCCTTTAGAAGGGAGGGGTTGCCATAATCCCCACGCTTGGCAGGCGTCTTGGGGATCGCAGTAGGTATAGGTGATAGGTAATCCACTAGAAAGACGCTGCTGCCCGTCTTTTTGTTTTCCATTAGTCGCATCTTACGGACACCCAACGGGAGAAGATGGGAGGGCGCTAATCTTACCCAGACACCCCACGGGTATTGATGGAATACCAATTAAATATTTTATAATCTGTTTCATTTTTAGCCCAAATAATCAACAAGAAATTATGAAATGGCTAAACATATTACCTAGTTGGGGTAATTAAAATACATAACTTTTCCTACATTAAAATATTAATCATGTCATTATTGAATGGAGAAAACACAATTTCCTACACGTTCGTTTATAAAGAGTTAACAGTTTCTAGGTTTGTAAATATATCGAAGTAAAAGTGAGCATGCACACGCGTCCAGTTGGAAATGGAATTATTGAAATGTAATGCATTTTAAATTACGAATGCTAACTGGCAGATACTTTCTAAGTTTCCAATGTGTTTTATTGTGTTATTCGTGATTTAAAATTGATGTATTAATAAAATATTCAGTCATTCTACATGTAGGTACTTACATGAAAATGAGACTTACAAACAGACTTACGATAGTTGATTGTTTACTACGACTATACAGTATGTTACAAAAACTCTGTTCGATCATTAGGGTTCCTCATGTATTTAACTTCTGGCTGATGATGATGATGAACTCATTTGTTGAATATCTCATATTTTTTTCCTAATTCGTACTACCAATACACATCCGATCTTGTAACACTGGTACAAATTAGGAATAAGCAAATGAGTTACATACATATAATTATACAGGGTGTAGTTTTGCATTTTTGCCATATTTGCAGACCTAACAGTTAAGGATTATGTTAATTGATTAAAAATAGTTTAATAATTCAGTAGTTAATAACTAAATGATAATTAATGATTCACGATTAACGTTCAACCAGAATAAAAGCTCTCGAGGGCTCAGAATCGGCCCCAAGGTTGGCAAACCGCGCGTACTCTTGTTTATCTACTTTGCCCGAAGAGCGGTGCCAGACGGGGTTATTTTATAGTGACGCCCGACCACACGGGATTTCTTTTCGTACCAAACATATGGCAAGAATGCAGAACCACATCCTGTATTGATACACTGAACCAGTGTCCGACAAGGGTTTTGTTACATACTTTATATTATTGGTAACATATTACTTCATGTCACGAGTTGATTAAAAACACGAGTTGTAAATAGTAACTTAAAAGAAGCTTAACTTACCTATGTCACCACCTTCCTATGATCATCTAACTCTGATCACCATCTGTCTAAAACTCTTTCTCGTCTAGACCTATTTAACAGGTCCACGTTTAGTGGGTCAACGTTGAATGAAGTTGTGTTCCTGTGACTACCTTCCCGCTCCATCATTAGACCCTGGCCACCACCACCACCACCTGACTACCAATTACTCATACACACGACACCTATCCATCGAAGGTTGAGCTCGATAATTCTACGTTTAAAGAAACTGCGATCCTGTAATCACATTCCTGCTCCATCATCAGACCATAATCAGCTGTTTACCAGTTGGTAGACACAATTCAAACACCGAACAAACGAGTATAAACTCTGGAGGTCTACATAATGATTTCTGATATTTACGCGAATATTACACATTGAAATGAAACTAATTTTACGGATTATATCGCGGTTTATTTTTGATTTTAATTTCCCGACGTTTCGAATACTTTACAGCATTCATGGTCACGGGCGGACTGAGGTGGTAGCTGTCCATATGTCATAGTTGTCTTAGGGTACCCTCAGGTCTTCTCATTATTATTGTTAGTCCGATCTACGCTATGATATAATGGCTATGGTTATGATATAATCCGTAAAATTAGTTTCATTTCAATCTGGAGGTCTAGATTTAATGAAGTCGAGTTCCTGTTACTTACTTCATAATGCATCATCAGACCCTGGGGAAGATCACATTCTTCGGTATCATTTGATTGACATAGTGTATGTATGTTATTTTAATTTCACTTAATAGAGTTTAACGGGAGCTTAATAGAGTACTTCTAATGGTAAACGTGCTATTATGTGTTATTTTCTAGTTTTCTACGTACGCGCACTTGCACATCTATAATTCTGTATCTAATCAGTACTGTGGGACAGACGACCCGCACGCTGCGTCATCGTTGTGCGTATAAATTATATGTTGTGGCACGCACCAGACTTTGTGATCTGTCATGCTGCAGCTAAAAACTGTATTTTTTTACACAAAATATTCTATTACATAAAATTAAGAATTGCAATCCGATCCCACACAGATGCGTTTTGCAAAAATAATATGTACCATATTTCGAATAGTATCTAATAGGTACTATGGCTATCCACGGCTGCTTCGACTGTCTTTTAATGAGTACTTATTACCTCAATCTATACTTATAATAAAACTGTAACAGGTCCAATTCTGTACATTGAAGATATTTTGAAAATTATATTTGAAGGGCATTCTATAACCGATACTGAGGCCGAAAATGTAGTTGTTTTAATTTTTGTCTGTCTGTCTGTCTGTCTGTCTGTCTGTCTGTATCACGGCTGCGCATCACGCGGAAACTACTGAATGGATTCAAATGAAACTTGGCATGATTTGAGATCTTACTACGAGGTAGGACATAGGATACTTTTTATCCCGTAATTTAGCACGGTTCTTTTGGGACAGGGGATTAAAGTCAAAATGGGTACTTGGTTATACGCTTGGTCAGATTTTATCAATTTTTCTTTATAATATAATAAATATTAGTAAGGGAACACTCATAGAGAGTTGTTATCAAGGTTTTGTAATCGATCGGGTTAAGCAACGTTTGGTAAGGTTATTAAATAGATGGGTTACCGTTTAAGGCCATTTGAACTAAACGGGTCCGTGCTTCGGAGAGCAAGTAAAAAGTGGGTCCCAGTTTTTAATCGACTATAAAAAAGGAGGTTATGTATTCGATGCGAATGTCTGTTATTAAAAGTTTAGTTAACGTAAAATTAGCGCAGGCGGAGCTGCGTGGGTCAGCTAGTCTATATATATAAAAATGAATGTTTGTCTGTATGTCATGTCATGATCTTCAGCAAAGTGTTGTGCATGAGCCCAAAAAGGTTTCTGAGTAAAAAGAGCGTGAGCGGAGCTGCACGGGTCAGCTAGTGTTTAATAAAAATCCTTAACTGAAGAACTTAAACAAAATATTCAAAAATAATTATTTAAAGCTCCGTCCAGTCAAGCTTAAACATCTCCCTGCACCGTGGCTAACTGACGACATCAAGGGTATGATGGCGAGGCGCAATGCTACTAAGGTCAAATATCGCAACAACCCTAGTGATCTCAATCAGACTCGATACAAAGCGTTACGGAACAGATGCAGATTATGTAGGGATGCGCAGCGTCGTCACATACATTCCTCTGTCCAGAACAGTGATCCTGGAAAGGTGTGGTCTTTCCTAAACTCCCTTGGAATAGGTAAGACCAAATCATCTGTAACCCCTCAACTTGACTTAAATGCTTTAAATCTACACTTTACGTCCTTTAGTCCTTTACCCTCTTCTACTAAACCTGACACTCTGGCCTCATTCTCCATGTTACCTTCGACGCATCATGCCCCTTTCTCTTTCAGACCTGTAACTGAGCAAGAGGTAGAAAAAAACATCCTTGCAATAAAATCCAATGCTGAAGGTATCGATGGGATAAGTCGTAGAATGATTATCCTCGGCTTAAAAATATTTACTCCCATTCTTTGCCATATTTTCAATTTCTCGTTCAATACTTCTACCTCTCCTAGCTGTTGGCGCCTTGCGGCAGTCTTACCCGTTCCGAAAAACAATAATCCTACCTCGCTGGCGCACTATCGTCCCATTTCCATTCTTCCCTTTCTCTCTAAAGTTCTGGAGTGCCTACTCAACCATCAACTCAGTCTTTATGTGAATTCTCATAATCTCAGTCCTTTCCAGTCTGGTTTCCGTCCCGGGCACAGTACTGTCTCTGCTCTCACTAAGGTATCTGATGATATTCGCTTAGGGATGTCAAATCAACAGTTGACTGTACTTTTTCTCCTTGACTTTAGTAGCGCCTTTAACACTGTTGACTTTGACATCCTTCTGGCAATGCTTCGTTCTCTTTCCGTTTCGGACACTGTAGTTGAGTGGCTTCGCAGTTACTTGTTCGGGCGTCGGCAATGTATCCGCGCTGATGATAAATGCTCACGCTTCTGTGACGTTCCTGCCGGCGTTCCTCAAGGTGGCGTCCTTTCTCCACTCCTCTTTTCCATATTCATCAACTTTCTTACTCCTCTCCTCTCTTCCCGGTTTCACTTATACGCTGATGATTTGCAAATATACGCCCAAGCATCTGTGGATGATATAATATAAGTTTAGCAACCGCAGTATTAACTGCGGTTGCTAAACTTAATGTTGATCTTGCGACTATCCATCACTGGAGTCATTCTCATGGTCTTTCTGTTAACCCTAATAAGTCGCAAGTTATCGTCATTGGTGGTTCTAGGCAGATGTCCAAAGTATGCCAGTCTCCTTCCAGTTATTTATAATGGTATCACTCTTACTTACAGCAAGGTTGTCAAAAACCTTGGTGTACTCTTTGACAGCACTCTTTCCTGGTCTGATCATATCTCTGAGATTAGTCGTAAATTTTTTGCAGCTTATGCGTCGCTTAAAAGGTGGAAAAATCTGCTCCCCGTGAGGACAAAGGTTGAATTTGCGCAATCCTTGCTTCTTCCTATTTTAGATTATGGTGATGTTTGTCTCATTGACCTTAACGAGGACTTATTGAACAAACTCCAGCGACTTCAGAACCTGTGTATTAGATTTATTTATGGGCTGCGCAAGTTTGACCACGTATCTGAGTACAGGAGTAAATTGAAATGGTTGCCCATTCGTTTGCGGCGTGATGAACATGTTCTGATCCTATTGTATAATGTTCTGTATAACCCGCTTTCCCCTTCCTACCTTAAGGAACGTTTCCAATTTCTCGGAGCTAGTCATAATGTTAATTTGCGTTCCAAAACGGATAATGTGCTAAAGGCTCCTTTTACTCAATCTGGCTATTACGGGGACTCTTTTACTATTAGAGCTACGCATTTGTGGAATGATCTTCCTCCTTATGTCCGGCATTCCAAGTCTCTGCCTATCTTTCGGAACAACCTGCATAAGCATCTTCTTGCTAAACCCCTAGTGAGCAACTAACATCTTACCTGTACATTGTGAACTATTAGGTACATGTTTATTTATATATATGTATATATATTTATATATATTATATGTATATATACCATAAATAATACCAGTCCTTGTTGTATATAATGTAAATAAAGGTATTTTTTAAGTATAGTATCTTATATAATATATATATATAATAATAATAATAATAATATCTTGGGACAATCCACACACGGTCATCCGATCCCAAACTAGGCAGAGCCTGTACTATGGAAACCAGACAACTGATACTAATACTTATGTACTTTTTTTTTTGTAAATACATACTTAAATAGATAAACAACACCCAGACACTTGGCGGGAATCGAACCCACGACCCATCGGTTAGCAGGCAGGGTGTCTGACCACTAGACCAACGGGCCCGTCAAAAAAAAAAAAAAATATATATATTCATTTAAATATATATTAGTATATAATAATATTTTTATATATGCATAATGTGTTGTTGATATATTATTTACTAACGACCCGCCCCGGCTTCGCACGGGTGTAATTGAGAAAAAAAAAGAAGTGAATAATTTAAAGTTACTGCCTTTGATTATAGAATTTCTTCATAAATAATGTTTGTAGCTGACTTTTCGTAACGCAATATGAACAAATTTTGTTTAAAAGTGACGCGTGAAAGGGCTACGTATAGCTGTCTGTCCATGGGCAAAGTACTCAACGCTTAGGTTTAAGCCTGCAAAGTTGAATCTCTGGGCTTGTGATTTGTTAATTGTATTTATAATTTTATTAGAAAGCGCAGACGTGTACCGGTGCACAATTTGGGTGAATTAAGGACAGGAACAGGACACCATTTCTTTAAACCAATTTAAGGAAGCAATACGGGCTTCCTTGTTCAGCTTCATTGTTAAGACGTAAACGGGGGTCAACCGGGGAATTCTTACCCACCAAAACCCCCGCGGCTATCACGTCGGCACATTAGATGGCGGACCTGGGCTATCAGTCGGGATCTGCACCAGCTGATACCACTCAGAGCCTTGACTTTGGACCCGCCACCGGGGGGCACAATAAAGCCACCCGGGAACCTGTCACCGTGCTCACGGTTACACGGTTACACGGCTGCACCGTGTACCCCTCAGTGCAAGGCAAGGGCCTTTGAAGCCGCTGCCGGGTGCGCATTATAGTCCCCCGGGAATCTGTCATCTTTGTCACAGTTAAGGGGATGGTGGGGAAAACATCTAATATGTCCCCGGGATCCCGTGGGGAAGTCAACCTGCGTATTTGGGATTCTTACCCACTAAAACTCCCGTGGCTGTCACATCGGCACATGAGAGAGAAACCTGGGTTCTTGGGTGGGATCTGCACCAGGTGTCCCTCAGTGCCTGGCCTTTAAGTCCGCCGCCGGGGGGCAAGCTTATTATATCCCAGATTTACCTTATATTGGAATGAAATGATATATAGAATGAACTTCTCTAGTACTTGATTGTTAAGTATGTATCTCTTTAGGTTTAGTCAACGTAAGCAAATTAAATTTATTTACTTAGATAAAACTTCTAAATAAATTCAGTTAATATATATATACCTTCAGTGAAAAATTAAAAAAATACTTATCAAAAATAAAAAGTTTAAAAGTACACAAAAAAATCCCAAAGAGAGATTTGAACCCGGACCCTGCTGTGCTTAGAAGACGCTTCCGTAACCTCCAGACCATGGCTACTCCTATTTATTCTATTATTCGATTTACTTGATCATAATCTTGTTATATGTCTGCTCAGTCCCTAATGCATATAGCGTGATATTTTACCTTATGTATTAAAGTTATCCGTGTACAGTACCTAATTTACGTACTAAGCAAATCTAAGTGAGAATATTTGTACCGCCATCGGTTGAGTAATAATACTGCTTTTTAACCCTGTTAAGGGATAAATTTAAAAAAAAGATCCCCTCAGTGGCTTGCCTTTGAGCCCACCACCGGGGGGCACAATAAAAAAATTACCTGTCACCGTGCTCAAAGTTTCGGGGATCACGGTTAGACCTCCAATAGGCTCCCAGGATCCTGCGGGCGGTCGACCGCGGTGTATAGGATTCTTACCCTCTAAACCCCCCACGGCTGTCCGCACAAAATATGTGGCTGCATGGGGTACCCCTCAGTGCAAGGCAAGGGCCTTTGAAGCCGTTGCCGGGGACGCATTATAGCCCCCCGGGAATCTGTCACCGTTGTCACAGTTAAAGGGGTGGCGGGGGACACGTTTAATGTCCCCGGGATCATGTGGGGGATTCTTACCCACTAAAACTCCCGTGGCTGTCACATCGGCGCATGAGAGGGGTTCTCCGGTGGGCATGAGCTGTCCTTCAGTGCATTGCCTTTCAGTCCGCCACCGGGGGGGGGGGGGCAGGTATATTATATCCCGGATATTTACCTGCCTTATAATATATGGAATTCATGAAATTCTCTAGTACTTGATTGTTAACTATGTATCTCTTTAGGTTTAGTCAACGTAAGCTATGTAAGTTTATTTACTTAGATAAAACTTAAAACCTTCAAGAAAGATTATCTAACCGATAGTGAAAACCGCTGCGTGATGTAGGAGGTGCTATCGTATATAGACAGACTCGGATAGCGACTTTGTTTCACACTATGTAAAGATACTTTGACGTCGATAGGGAACAGCACCAGCCAATCTGTAGAAAAAACCCTGACTGACAGACAGACAATAATTCCAATAAAGTTTTGGCTTTTATATCATACGTACAATACATGCATATTGTATTCCTACCCAAACAGACATTTTGGAAATATATTTTCATTATCTTATTTTTATTTTATTATGATACCACTATTACTAATATAAGATCCAATAGTACAAAAATCAATTAACTTTCCACTAATAACTAAATCGTAACATTAGAGAGAAACTAAACACGTATGCATGATTTTAAATAAAATAAAAAGAACATTAAATATAAAAAATATATTAGAGATAAAAAGTGCTGGAG